>JAHLSL010000018.1:14109755-14414666 GCA_025920805.1 Petroica traversi | reverse complement strand
GGGCGAGAGGCTGCCAGGGACCCGGCTGGGACCGGCGCTGCCGCCGCCGATGATCCCGCCCTGCCTGCCCGAGCCCATCACTGCCACGGGCTCTTCAAAGCGCTGGATTTACTGCATCAACCAGGGTTTAGATTTAAGACATTGGCCGAGTTTTTGCACGCTCATGGCATTACTCCCGATGCAGTTCGAACCGTAACAACCGCAAAGAAAACCAAGCCGCCCTCACCAGCTCTACGTTCATTAGCCCCGGCCCATTTTTGCTATCCACAGGGCTTAGAGTGCTTCAAGTAACTTCATTAAGGCTCCCCTTGAAATCGAAGGTTCAAGATCAAGCATTCCTTCAAAACCACGAGCTGCATAAGCCAGTTTTTATTTCGAGTAAACCCCATTGGAAAGCTCAGATTGTTTTGAGCAAATAGGCTGTAGGCTGGGAATGGGAATCGGCATTTGGTAATGGACAAGTGATCCCTGAGCAGATGTCTCCTGATTTAACTTTTAGCCACATCACAATCTTTTATCTCCAGTGTAAAAACATGGTGGATGGAGACAATAGATTCTTTTCTCCTGGAAAATATTGCTGCCGAATTAATTCTTCTGTTTTCCTGTATATCTATAATTCCATGTCAAAATGAAGTATGTTAATTAACTAATCTGTGCGTAGTACATCAAGCAAAGCAAGAGCTCTTTTTTTTTAATGTAGTATTCTATGGAAAAGATTAATACGCTATTAAAATATACATTAATAAACACTGCAAAGCAAACAAAGATATGTTGATTAACTGCCCCATGAAAGTCATCCTGCAGTTGTAAGATTTCTCCCAATTAAATGTTACTTGGATACATTGCACAGTCATGGCATGCTACTGAGAAAAAAGCCAAACTCAGACAGATTGCAGTCTTTCATGTATATGCTGCCTTCTTACTAATGTTTTTCAACTAAAATGATATGAACAATATATATACTTACAATCTGGTAACCCAGGCTTTTGTGAACAGCTGTTGAAACACGGGAAACAGTGAGTGCCTGGTACTTCTGAAAAAGAAGGCCATCATGAATCCAGTAACAGTCACTCTAAAATGTTTTTTAAACTGTAATTTACCAGCATTTTGGGCAAAATATTTTCCTCAGGCATCACAATCTACCCAAGAAGAACCCTGAATTCTGGACTTTTGTGGGCTGGACTCAAGTGCATTATAAACAAACAAACAAACAAACAAACAAAACAAAACAAAAAAAACCAGGAAAAGTTTCTCCGGTGTCTAAATCAGGCCTAATATCTACACTTATCCCTAAATATATCTCAGATGGCAGTCCATTGCAATCACCCCTTGAGCATTCACAAATATTTCTGAAGAAGATTGTTTAAGATAAACCTGAAGCTGCACAGAAATTCACATGCTACTTTTGAAAGGATCAAAATTTTTTGTTGACTAAAACATTCCCTTTCCAGTAATTGAGTGATAGGGCATTTCCCTGTGAGGTTAGCAGGCTCAGGTTCAGACCCCCACCCTGCATTATTTGAACCTGCATTATTATTTATTGAATCAAGGCTTAGGTAGATTTTATCAGAGTAAGTGCCTGACTGTCTCCAAGTGATTCAAGATGCTTCAGACCTATCTTGTGGTTGCTCTGGTTAACCTATTGGCTCTACTGAAGAATTATTTATATGAAGTGGAATATGTGAAATGTGGAAAACAAAATGAAACAAACAGAGCATTGCTCTGTAAATAAAAGCTTGCAGTGGACTTAGCCTTATCACAAATGCCATGATGGGCAGGACAGAACAGTCCTTGGAACCGGTTGGGTTTGGTGTATTTTTTCCAGAAAAATTGCTATATTAAGCCTCTGCTCTCATCAATAATAGTGTTTTGCTTTCTTCACAGCTGAGGCAACTGTCAGAAAAAGCACTGCAACTTGTTTGATACATTCACATGGTAATTCTCAGGCTACAATATTCATTCTTATTAACTTCTGCAATTAATCATGGCCCAGGGGAATTGTTGGAGGACATGCAACACTACACAGTTCAGCATTAGAAAAGACCCCATATGTAGATGAAGCTGTCAGTTTGTCTGTAGTAATATTTTCTTTGCTATTTTTTGCACAATATTGCTTAAGGAAGTAAGTTCCTAAGAGGTCTTTATTGGTAGGCATTTTTGAAAGATATTTTGATGGGTGGAAATTTATCTCTGAGTCTGAGGTTGACTGAACATGCAGGTGTTCAGTTCACCAATATATAGAAGACAAATCAGATTCTCATAGGTGAGAGTTCTCCAAAGGCAGAAATAAAAACATTACTTTGCACTAATAATATTCTATAGCTGAAAAAGAAATAAAAAATTTTAGCATAGATTAAATGAATATACTGTGATTAAAATTGTTTTGTTAAAGGATATTTGGGACAGGTTTTACTGTGAAAGCACCAGAGAGAGGTTTCACTTACCTGTGATCAGGTTTTGAATATGAACTGAGATCTCTAGCAAGAATTACACCAGGAATCGCAATTATTAGAGATTTTGACTTCTTGATAGTAGATTAGCAATGGAAAGCTAAGCAAAGGCAAACTCCAGATATAGTGTAGATATTACACATGAGAAAACTCTTGACCAAAAAGTCATTAAATCAACAAGGAGTTTTGTGGTTTAGACAGTATGATCACAGACAGTGTGGAGGGAATGGTTCAAATACACCTAATTTCAGTCGTCCCACAGTTTTAGCATGCTCCCTTTAAGCTGTATCAAATTTGTAGGAAATGCATTTGAGTTAGGGAAGTTTGTACTTTGCACATAAGGAGTGTTTGCAGAGAAGCAGCTGACTTGATTTGTGTCTCTGACAGCACCTGATAGCAGATGCCTAGAGAAGAGTGCAGTAACAAGGTAGTAACACATGATATTCTCAGAGCTTCCAGTGTCACAGTTCAGATTGTCCCTAAGGCAGTGGTAGTGTCTATGGTTCAAGAGACACTGGAATATTTTTCTTTAATGAATTTGTTCATTCACCCATTCTGAATGGGTTTACTAGCTACCATATCCTATTACAAAATTCCTCAGCTGACCCATACATGAAGTAATTTCTTTGTTTCTTTTGTCCCCCTAACTTCTTGTATTTAAAAAGGTGGTGGATAGATTCTTCATTTGTCATCTTTCTATCATTCATGATACTGTAAAGTTTTTATTTCTCCTCTAGTTTAATCTTTTCAGGTTGAAAGGCCTAGCTCTAGTTGTTCATCTGTAGAATAGAAACTATTCCTAAACTTTAATCATGCTTTAGCGCTTCATGGTATTTTTTCTGATTGTGTCATTATGTAATTAAAAAAATGTGAGGGAGGGAGGGAGGGAGGGAGGGAGGGAGGAAGGAAGGAAGGAAGGAAGGAAGGAAGGAAGGAAGGAAGTTTTTGAAAATATGTTAATGACCTGCAAAATAAAAGGAAGTACTTATATTAATTGTGATTTCTTGATTTAGTTATGAGCTGCATGTCTTTTACTTCCTGGTATCTGCATTCATGGGATATCATAAACAGTAATTCAGTGGGCACTAGCCATGGAGAATGCATTCCTGAGAATTCAGGAAGTGACTGCCAGCACCCCTGTCATTGCAACATAATCTAAATACAGGCTACACGAGAAAGGAAATTGTATAGGGTACTACTGTTACGTCACTTTGAGCCATGGAGATGTCTTTCATGTTCTTTTGTAGGCTTTTCCTTTTCATTATAGCACTTTGGTTATTCTTTTCAATAGATTATATAATCATAATTGACTATTATAATTTGGAGTACCAGCCTTGTAGATGAAAGGTACACATTTGTTACACTATAATTAGATTGTACATTCTCCTTTTAAGAGTTTTCATTTAATGGCAATTTGCCTGAAGGTTCTCATTTTAATTTAGTTTGGGTGAAACTGAGGGAACTGAAGGATTGCTGTATAAAGAATTGGGTTTTTTGTGCATGTGACTTGTATCCTTTTCAATTGTTTGCATTTTGTTAATCAGAGATCTCTTTATTGCCATGGGTTTTAATACTTTCACAGTCTATGAAACTACCATTTTTCCTTTAGCAGTTATTTGGATTTCAAGTCAGAGACAAGCTTTCTGCCAGTTGCCATCTGGAGCTGCCTTTGTGGCAGAAGTGAGAAAGCATTGCAATAAAAAGCAAATTGTGTTGCTGCTACTGAAAAACCTGAAAGAATTCAAAGGTAAAGAACTACAATTTTTAAACCAGCCCATTACTGCTATGACTCAGTGAGGAGCATGACTGTGCTTGCCTGAAGTGGTAGGTTAGTTTGTATTCCAGGTACTTCGGAATCTCACAAAGGCAATAGGGGTGAGTTAGGCATGAAGAAGATCAGAAAATTACATGCACAGACTGCAAACTGTATGGGGAAACCCATACAGAGGCCTGCTCTTTTCATGGGGTTGAATGGTAGAAGAGTAAACTTCAGAGTAGTGAAGCACAGTCTTCAGTCATTATAGACACCTGTCACAGCATTCTTTTCAAAGAAATAACCAAACTTCACCTGCTCCTACATGTTAGGAACTTTCTAATTTCCAGCCTTTACTTAATTCATTCACTTTTGTCCCAACATTGTCTTTTATTTTTTATGATCAGTTCTATTTCTTTACCAATTACCACTTTATGTGTACAGCTGTTCTGTTGCCTTTGACTTTGTTTTCATCTCTTCCTAACAGTTCATTTTTAAAAATCCCCATTCTAGTAATGATTGCTTTTCTACTATACTACACTTATGTTAGATTTATAATACTGATAAACCTTAATTGCATAATTTCCTCAGGCGCTTAGAAGATCTGATCTTTTCGATACTCCTTTTGTCTCTCCCTTGATGTATTTCTTTAGATATGTGCCTTTTTTCATCTTCATAATTTCTCACATGTCCACTGTCTAAAGACTTTGATTTCACTGCATCTTTGAATAGCAGTTTCATTTGTTTTCATATGAAAGATGAAAAAAGGATTCTTGACCCTTCTCCTCCTCAGGACATCTTTCAGCCATCTAATATATTTTCATATGAACTGCAGCAGCATCTCCAATTCGTATATTCTTTTCACATGAACTCTACTAGGTGGCACTCCAGGCACAGATAGCTCAGGAGCTACTTTAGAATAATGTGCTTTGCATTAAGGCATCTCCAGTTTGTCATTCTTTAAATATCCTGTGCTGGTGTAGTTGGATATTACCCTCCTCTACCAGCTGAAATGCAGAGATAGACAGCAGAAGTAAAGAACATAATTTGGCCCAAACTGAAGTCAAAGCAAAACTGTCATGGCATAATTTCCTTTGAAGAGAATTGATATGCAAGATCAAAGACTGGCATTTTTTTTATTTGTATGCAAATGGGCAAATAACCTAGTAATCATCCCATATGTAAACACACCTTTTTTTTCACCACTATTAGGACTAGAGGAGGTGTGCCCAAGGTGAATCCAGTGCTAAGTCTGGTATTTGGGAATTTTTGCGTTGTCTCATTAATTCAATTAGATTATTCGGTTTGTCATAGGCAGTATCTATCAAGAAATATACATGTGTGTGTTCACACATATGGAAAGACTGATAATGGGATTCTTCCTACTGTTAGCACGCTGGAGTGTTGTATGACTTCCTTTCCATATCTTACAATAAGCTTCTGTTGCAAGGTAGAGTCCACTCCGCTTGTTCCACATGGTAAAGTGAGGAATCAAGAAATAACTTCCAGCATTACTCAGGAGTCTCATACCAAATGGAAATTTAAGCCATAAACCTGGAAAGCCAAATTTATACAATAGTTGCAAAACATTCTGCAATTGATTCTGAACTGCTTTAGTTTTGACATTATAATATTGTCTTCATAAGACAATATTGTCTTTATAACACCTATTGGTCCCTTTGCTCTTTTAATTCATTTTAGTGGTGTTCATTTGAAAACACAAGAAAAAGTTGCACAGAAGATAATTTTAAAAGAAAATATGCATAATAAAGTCTAATATGGTGCCTGTGGCAATTTCACAATGGAAAATAAGATGCAGGGTAGTACCAACCACCATTCAGAGAAACATCTTATAATGATTAACTAAGTCTTAAATTCATATAAAAGAAACATAAAGATAAACTAAGCGCATGCAGCATTCTAACCTTGAGATTGCTTATATTTTTGACATTTGGCTACATCCTTAGCTTTCCTCTAGAGATTTATGAGTTCATTTTCAGCTGCTCATAAGGAAAAGGATAACATTGACAGGAAAAAGTAGTCTCCCATCTATGGGGCAGTGAATCAAACGGAATTGGTTAAATTCTTCTTGAAGTTAATAAGCCAGCAGAAAAAGACCATCCTGAAGACCAAAATAATAACTTGGTCTCCCCAACAGCTGATACAAAATCCATGAGTGTCTGTGTTGTTCTGTTCCTTTCCCCAGAGACATGACCATGGCTGTCATGGAATCTTTCTCAATAAAACAAAAAGACGAACTAGAAGATAGATAATACATTCTACTAGTGACGGAGGCAATATACAATATTTACAATTTAATCTTTTTGATTTGCTGTGACTACTTGTCTCCAGTGAGGATTTAGCTACTGTGTTTCACACTTGGGTCAATGCAGCTCTTTCTTTCTGACTCTGAATTGGAAAAGCATCCAGAAATTCCACCTGTGCAAGACAAAACAACACAAATCTCTGGGGACCATACCAGGTGCTGTTCTCCATATTCCTTACAGGCCCTCCAAAATAAAAGCATTTCTAATCCAGCAACATGTTCTCCATTCTTACCCTAGGAAAAAAACTGCTCTCCATGGAAGCCCAAGGGCTGCAGTACTTCACTGTGAAGCACTCAGGAGCTGAGATCAGACTGTTCTTGGCAGAGAGCCCTGTGTTATGTTACTTTGTGCCAGAGCTGATTAGACTGAGTCTGATCCCAATCAATTTCAAATCACAATGCTGAACGCGATCTTTCTGCCGAGCCCTTCAATAGGTAACAAAGAGAGTCAGAGAAACTTTCAAAGGTACAGATCATCCAATAAAGTCACTTGACCTCAGAAGAACAGAGGTTTTCTATATACAAACTGAGGCAAATCTCATACAGGGAATCAAAAAATGTTTGTTGAAGAACACAGCAGGAGCCATACTGACGCTATTAAAAATGCAAATTTAATTTCCAAAATAGTTCCAGAGAGACATTTATTTTTCACATAGCCACAATTGAAGAGGAAAAGGGCATTTGGTAAGGATGACCTCTGCTAAGATAGCTTTCAAGTGCTGTGAGTAGAGTGTGCTCCTGGCAGATGGAAGTAGTCCTTTATGCAGGCCTGCTTTGGGTTTGAACCCTGATGCCACACACAGCTGAATGCCCTTTTTGCATTCTGAGAAAAAACCCCAACACTTCTATTTCCAGGCACACTAAATTAAGACTCTTCTAACTTTTCAACTCAGCTACGATAGTGAAAAAAATCAATTATTTTTACTACCCAAATCTCAATTATCTAGACTGCTGCCTAGATAATTTGCTGATGGATACTTTAGTAATATCTATGTGTTGTCCCACTGGAGACTCCTTTATACTGGGAAATGTTCCTCTGAGGAGAAGCAGTTGACACCTAGAATCTAGCCATAAAATTTATAAATACAACCTGAAAACAGAGTTGAGACTGAATTTTGTGCATTGCACATGCAGATGAGCAGAAGGAGAGAAGATTTTACCAGAAGAGCTGCTCTTACCAAGAGATCTCCAAGAGTTCTCATCAGGAGAAAGGAGAAAATATCCCCCCAACCTTCAAATGATACAGGCCATGAAGGATTGATATGCACTCTCTTCTACATGATTGTAGATTTTCAGACTTTTTAAGAACTAATTCCAGGGCAGAGGTGACTGATTTGCAAATACTATTAAAGACATGATCATTAGCTGTATATTAGTGGAGCTCAAAATAGAGTTTAATGAGGCAGGAAGAAAGATAAATTGCTGAGTTCAGCTTAAAGACTATAGTAGCTAGAGCAAGTATGTGTTTGAAACATTTGTCATTAATTAGGTATCCTCAGTTACCTCCTGGATGAAGGCAAAGCCATCTTGGGCATCATAAAATCCATGAACTGCAGTATATGTCTCCAGAATTTGATAATCCAAATTAATCAACTGGGCAAAACTCTCTTCCAAACCATTAGAGCTATTGATTCATCTGAATCTATAACATGTTATTAAATTTTCATTCTTAGTAAAGATAGTTGATTTATATTAAGGGGGAAAAAAAGAGGAAAGTGTGTGTATAGCATACAGTTAGGTAGAAGAATATCCAATAAAGAAAGTCTCTTAGCACACAGGTAGAAGCAGAAAGTGTACAAGGTAGTGCTTCCATCCAGTATTGCAAAGGATTTCATTGATTTTGTGAAATTTTTGGTCTCTGCACTGGTGTCTGCATGAACACACGTTTTAAGAGGCAGGAAAGAGCCAGTTACTTGTCTCTCAGAGACAATACACCCAATTTTCATCTGCCTCACGAGGATGGGTAAATTATTTAAATTAGAATTCTTGAAAAAAACCCCTATTACTTGTATGAGCATAGCTTGGAAAAATTGTTAAAACAAACAAAAAAGGAGTTCACCTGCACGCAACCTTCCCTAATTCTGGTCACTCCTTACTACTGCATGGAATAACAGGAAAACTCTTCTCACCCTGACTTTACCCTCTTAAGACCTCTTCCCCTTGGGACTTAAAATACAGAACCAGAATCACCTACATATTCAATATAACAAATTCCAGTTGTCCTTATGTGCCTGAAATCTTTTAGGTCCCCCAAATATCAATAGTTGTCAGTGGCACATGACCAGTGGAATGGCTTTTTTTGCTACCTTGTGCAAAAGGCTGTCTGCTCATGACCAGAGGATTTGGCCTCCAGGAATGTTCTGTGGGACTGCTCTGACCAGTGTGAAGCCAAAGAACAGGACATTTTGTTTGGTGTGAAGCCTTCAGGAGGTACAGAACCAACACAGGAACATCCAGGCCATGAAGTGCTCCTGTGGCTTGTTCTGTCCTAGGCTGGGGGTGGACCAGGGTAAAACCCAGCAGCATTGTCGAGTGCCAGTTCCCTTGGCTGTGCCAGACACACCTCGGCTGCAGCCGACAACCTGGCACAGGGGCTCAATTAATCAGGAGAGGTTATATAACAAGCACAGAATTCCAGGCAGAAAAATTCAAACGTATCCGCACACAAAACCCTCATTGTCCAGTCTGGTCACTTCTGCTCTGCACCAGCTGCTTCTGTGAAAGTTTTTCAGCTCATCCTCTAACGTATCTGTCCTTGATCATTTAATCAGTATTTAAAGCTCCGTCTGTGATGTTATTGATCCCGCTTGTGCCTCCAGCATGTGTTTCCAATGGAAAATCCAGCAGGGAGGAAAAGTGCAGAATGCCTTTTCATCATCTGCAAGAAGAAAAAGATGCATTTTTCTCCTTTCTGATTTTATAGTTTGTTGTATAATAGCAATAATCTCCTTTGCTTTCATATACTTGCAATAAATGGCTTTTGAGATCGATGAAATGTCTGAGCTTCACTTTGGCTGTTAATCATTCTTAGTAGCATTTTATTGCTTCATATATTACAAATAACAGAAATTATTCCTTAAACCTACCCAGATAGCTGAGGACTGCAAATTTCAAACCTAACTCTGAAAGACAGATTCACTGATGGCAATCCCTGTGTTGTCTTTTATAACAGTAAGTAATAATAACAGCACTATGCCTTCCACCTGCAGGTTTCAACCCACACTATACAATGCATTAAGGAAAAATGAACCTTCCTTCTCTGTTTGAGGTAAGTTTGTGGGTAAGAAATATCTGTGAGGATCTCTTGCCATTTTTTTTCTCATTATCTGAGAAAGCAATATTTGTAACCTGGCAGAGTTTGTAATACCTGCCCTTGGTGCCATCCTATTAACAAGGCTCCTTGGGAGACAACCCTCTGTCTGCAGCTACAGGAACACGCACTGACTACCCTGGGAAAGAAGCAGTGTTGCTGTTAATATCAGCAAGACTGGAGTGAAAAAATATTCACTCAACAAATTTGCTCCACATGTTTTCTAATTTGACCAGTTTTCAGTCCCTCTCTTTGCTCCCTCTCCTCCTTGTGCCAGGGATCTAATCATGGCTTTTTTTGTAACTATGAAAAAAAAATGGACAGTGGCATCAAAGGAATGAAATTTCCTAAAAGGTCAGTTTGGGAAAATATATTCTAACCCTGAGAATTATAGTATTTGTCTTTCACAAAGAAAGAATTACCATGAACTTGAGCACAGAGTTCTGTTCTCTTCTATTAGAGTCGTCTGCATTGACATTTATCTGCCTCTTGAATGCCTCTGCATTGATCATCTGTCATCCTTTCTTCCAATAAAAATACAGAACCTATTTCTCAGTTCAGTGAAATTCCGTATTTGTTTACTCAGGTGATGACATCAGTATAATTTCTTTACCTCCACGTGGGATTTACCCAATCTAGTAAGAAACTATCATTGTGGCAATGCCCTCTTTTGGGGCACTGAGAGCAGTCATTTGCTGAAGAGCAACCAGAGCATTCTCACAGCATGGCACAAAACATCCTTCTATTGCCACAGGCTGGATGAGGTCAAGCTGTGTGTTGATCCTGGCTCTCTGGGATAGTTGTTGTTGGGAGCTCAGAGAAACAACCCAAGGCATCTTGTTTCTGCCATGCACTGTGTCAGAGTGAGGGCAGGTGGCCAACAGAGCTGAATGCCAGGCCCACCAGCAGCACTGACAGCTGGGTGTGCACACTGCTGTCAGTGTGACAGCCCTGCAAACGTGTGCCTCCCAATTCTAAAGACCTGTGGTGAAATAATATGAAAATGGGATGTTCACTCTACTTTTCTTCAGGTTTAGAAAGTCAAAAAGAAATTGGACTGGGATATCACAAGTCTTTAGTTGGGGCTCCAGCCAGCATGAAAAAAAAAAAACCAGGGGGAAAGCAGCTTTAATTGATTTGGCAGAATTTTCATAACAGTCTCAGTGATTGGCTGGGGTGTTTGTTTGTTTGTTTGTTTGATAACTAAAGGACAGACTTCAATTCCTTCTGCCATGTCTACTCTAGGTACTCTACTTTCCAGTGTTACATTATCTTCAATATTGTATCATGGTTTTAAAACTTTATCCAGATTAGCTACCTCAATACCCAGAGTTTATTTTAATGTGTTCTGCAATTTAATAATGATCCATCCTGCTGAGCCTAATTCTGCAGGCAAAATAGGTCCATACTATTAATGACAGCAATTTTATGTTATTGAAACACACAGTTGCAGCAGGCACTGTGTGAAAAAAGCAGTCGAAAGAAAGTCTACTTTAAAACTTCCCTGTTTTTCAACAAATCCTTTGTTGTATTGCATTTCCATTACCCTTACATAAGACATTCTGCCACCCTCTAAATTACCTGTCTTAACAGTGCCTTTCTATTCTATGGATTACTTTCCTTTGAATATTAGGAATCATATTTTAATAAAGGAGGTAGAGATGATTTGCTCTTTATTCTCTGTCTTGACAGAAGAGGATCAGAAAGGGAGAACTGGTTTCTGTTCCTTATGCATCACTGGCAAAATTGTTTCCACATTTCCAGTCTAATCTAAATTACACTTGTGTAACTCCAGACCATGACAGAAGAGAGGCAAGACTGAAACTGAGAGAGCTCTTGTAGCTTGCTCTTGAAAGTTTCAAAAAGTAATATTGAACTCCTCCAGCCTCCCTTACTCTCCTACCCCACTTTTCCCAAAGACATTTGTTAGGGATGTAGGAGGTGGTTGTTCATACAGCTCAACAAGGACTTGCCAGGCCTCCTCAGAGCCGGATTAAGTGCAGATCCTCCCTATATCCAATGAATGCATATTAATCATATTAATGAAATAATATTTTACCTCCATCTACTTGAGGAGGAATATGAGGTCTCTTGCCTAAATGTAAAAACTGATGACCCATCTCAAATCAGAGATCCGGTTAGTTGAGTTATTCTGTTTCTGCCACTGGTCAATAGCATATGCTTAAACAAGACCATATGAACACAGCATGCACAGAGTGATCCTTCCTCACTTTTAGAAATCAGCATTTTACTGTGATTATAAAAAGACCCTTGTTAACTAGTGAAGAGAGGAGTCTGGAAAGATGAGTTCTCTAAATGACTCTTCCCTTGAATTGCTTTATGCCCTCAGGCAATTCACAAAGGTTGTGACTCATTTACCAAGTCAGTATGAAAATAATCGTCAGACTTTGCAAGTTGGTAGGGTCTCAGTGCCCTTCTAAAGCTGTGTGTCACTGCAGCATGGCTTGTGAGAAAATAGCTATAAAATCTGCTACTGCCAATAAGGGGAAAATGTGCCTTAGAAATGCTCTCACATCTTGAAAACCAAATAGACAAATGAGGTTGTAAACTTAGATCCAGGGAAATTTGCACAGAGTAGAAATGACAAAGACAAATTAGAGCTATGTGGTCATATTAAAGTAACTTCTTTTGTTTGTATTTTAATAAAAATAACAGAAGAGCTAATGGGCAGAGAACAATAGAATAAGTACCTTTCAAATAAATGTTCAACAAAAATTCGCAGTCCCATAGCATAGAAAAGGAAACTACTTTCACATTCATTTGAAAGACAAAACTTTTCCTCAGGACTTGTTGCGTCCAAAATTCTTTACAGCATCTAAGGGGAGTATGCTATAAATTCTTTCTTACAAAAAAGATAAGATTCGTGAGGTTTTTTAAATTTGAAAATTGATTTCAGAAACCTCTAAGATATACCACAGTTAGGGTTTTGGGAGCATTATTTATCATTTTTCTATTTTGAAGATGCTATTGTGAATCAATATGCCCTCTTGTTTCACAGTAGTTTCCCAACATATTTTTGAAAGAGTTTTACAAAATTAGAAAAGAAAATATAGTCCTACAGAAAAAACCCGTACCTCATGCTATCTCTCCTAATTTCTATTTATTCTTCCATCTACATGAAAAATAGCAAAAATGAAGAAAACTAATTTACTCAGTGAATTGCATATATGTGGAAAAAATATGCATGAGTTTCCTTACTATATTCCAACAAATTGCACATTATCCATCAATAATATTATCCAGTCATGTGGAATATTAAATAATAGGTTGGCTGCTTTCCATGAATTTCATCAAATTTTCCTTTTATACCTAAAAAGGTCTTACAACTTCAGAGAGAAAAAGGTCAATCAGAAAAGTCAAACCATTTTCTTCACTATGTCAGATAGAGCAGAGATTTTAGGTATCCTATATAATGGATTTCTGTCTTGCTTCACTTGATAGGCTCTCCTCTTTTGCTTTGTCTGCTACTTAATAGGGTGATAAATTTTCCGCTAAAAACTTCCAAGCATCTTTCAGATTATGAAAAATGCATTTTATTCATTATAAAACTACAATTTATCTAGTGACAAATCATCACACAACCCTTAACACATGTGTAGATGGGTATGTTTCCCTTGTTCTTTAGAGTGTCATGATCAAAGTTTATAACCACTGCATTTGCTTTTGCTCAGAAAATGTGACAATTAATAGTAAAAATTTATTTTTTATAAGGATTTCTGTTTGACATCACCTGCCATATAAAGGTATATGCAAGGGTTTTTTTGCAAAACATTGCTTGATCAGCAGCAAGGAAATTGCTCCCTATCAAAACCAGAGTGTTACTGCATTGCAACAACCTCATCAAATGGGTTTGCCTGGACAGAAAAGCTGACCAGAAAAGTTCTTTTTCTTAATATACCTTTTTAAAAAAGCTATTTTCCAAAGTAATATTTTGATTTTTGAGTCCAGTGTCATAGGGAATGCATTTCAATCAATTTTGTTGCATAAACATCTCTGTCAAGAACAGGACTTGAAATTTGCTCTTTGCCTCAGTCTTTTAAGAGCAGCATGAAAGTCCCTAAATAAAATGGCTGGGATCACAAGCAACTGTGGTACGTGATCTGCCTCCAGCCACAGTAAATCATCAAGTGATCATATTGCATAGTCATAACAGATACTTCCCAGAATATTCTTTCTTAGCTTGATGGACTCATATACCTTTAGTTATCTGTTAGAAACCAGGGAATTCCACCTGCAAATTCATTTTCTAAGTGTAATTTCATTATAGCTTGCTTTGTGCAAGGGAAATAGTAACAGTAAAGTTAAAGGGAACGTTCTTATGGTTGTCAGGAAAGTGGTGCAGACCCTGAGTAATCAAACTCAGAAAAGAAATTCTGCCATGTCAGGGAAACATTATTGGAACTCTAAACTCTTTATTACTGGAACTCTAAAAGCAAAAAACCAATGCCCTTACACAACATCAGTATAACTGGTAAAAATCTAGAAGGGTATGCAAGAATGTGTGACATACTACAGCTTCATAAGCTCAGTGCAGTTGCCACCAGTTTCATGCCAACATCTGTACTAATAGTGGACTATCACTACCATTCTTTTTTTTTTTTCAATTAGAAAAAAACCAAACCCCAAAAACAAACAAACAAACAAAAACCCAACAAACCCAATTCCAGACTAATTTCTTAAATTTACTTCACAGACTCGAACCTGTCTTCCCAAAGCTATGAATTTACTTAGAGTAGGAACAGACCAAGGCAAATTGAGAGAGTTCGACAGAGACACTTTTCTAAATTATGCTTATGCCAAAAACTATCCCACTTTCTTCCAGTTTGTGGCAAAGGACTAAGAATGCCTACTCATCATTCCTACAGCACTCTGAGAAGTGCAAAAGCCAGATAAATATTACATTTAATCTTGAATAATGTTCCAAAAGTACTTGTTGTTTTATTGTGCCTGTGACTGTTCACCTGCACAGCTATGTATATCTGGAAATGAAACTGAATGTTTGGTTGGACTTGATGATCTCAAAGGTCTTTTCCAGCCTAGTTGATTCAGTGATTCAGTGATTATGGGACAGGAGAAGTGCTTTTTGGTTGAATTATGTCATAAAGTGCTGCATTATACATTACATTTTTTAATACTATGGCAAATGGCCAACAGCATTGAAACATAGCTTTCATTAATGTCTAAATAAATTAATTGCAATGGGTGCTATGCCCTGCTGTCATGAGTTATGTAACCACAATGTGGTCAGTGAAACGAAGTTGAGTTATTCATCAGAAAATCAGGGCTACCAGCCTCCTTAGATACCCAGTGGGTTACTTAAAGTCAGAGTTGAGTTTCCTGATACTGTTCAGATGCTTAGGAGTGACTTGAATACAATAGTGTTTCCATCAAAGAAGAGTGTGTGCTTCATTTGGAGTTGCTCCTTCATCTTTATGGGGCAACAATGTCAATAATTGTCACAGAACTCTATAACAGACCCTGCTGCTCCTCAAGGGTTTTCAATCTTTTTACATTTTAAGAAAAATCATATTCCATGATTTAGTGATTCGTAAAATGTTACCTCTAGACCAGGTTTTGAGAACATCACAGGAGAGGACAATAGAGCAGAATTTGCAAGGAAAACCTTTCAAAATAAATCCCCTCTAAAACAAGAATTTAACATTTCAGTCCTGGTGAAGCAGAAGTCCTGGGTAGCATTCAGCTGAATTCCTTCACTTAAAGGAAAGGAGCTTTCCCACTCCAGGCTCCCTCCCTCCCACGGCAGCCCAGTGCCAGAGCATTATCTCTTGCAGCAAAGGACCCCATTTCACACATCATCATCTCCCCCGCCAAGGGTGCTAAGACAGCCCCAGTTCCATCAAGTCCTGGCTGCCCCAAATACAGAAGAGGGGCTGCATTACTGAGAGGATGAAGTGCTACGCATGCCAAGGATGACAAATTACCAAGACATAATGAAGTAATATCAACCACAACAATAATAAAAGGATCAAATAGAATCAATGTGCTAAAGGGGTGCGAGTGTATTGTTTGACCTGAGTTTTGTTTGTGCACAAGCACACTGAAACTCCCATCCTGCTCTTCCTGCTGACATTTACCTGCCCACCACACTGCAAACTGGGATAATAAGCAAACTGCCACTCAATCCCCATCAAATCTCTAAGTTCAGCCATCTGTATGTTCTGAACCCAGAATGCATGGCTGGGCTCTGAATTTCCTGGAACTTAATCAGATGATTCTGAGTAAAAGCAAGATAATGACACATGGAAATGTAGGGGGAAAATACATTTATAAAGGTTGTTAAACGATTTATGTCACGCTGGTTGTTGTAATGCTTAACGTAGTGCATCTAGGGAACTATTTAATTAATTTTTCTTTGAAAGATCCCAACTATTAGCATGTTATAACAAGATTGGGAAATGTAACTATATTCTCAGTTGAGGTTTTAATATAAATATGTAATGTTGACCTGCCTGCCTCCAAGTAAGACACTAAGGAATGAATTTATAATTATCTTTGCAAAAAAAAAAAAAAAATCAGCATAAAAGTTCTGGAGAACTAGAAATTAAGATTTGTTGAACAAATATTCCTCATGATCCACTTTTGAACCAGTCAGTCAATATTTGGAACCTTCATATAAATTTGATTAGGAAACATCAATCAAATTATTCCTTTGTGCTATCATGTTTATTTATTAAGAATAGTGAAAAAGTCATGTTTCCTGGAACAGGACAGTAATTAAGTTACACCAAAATTTGGGATTCTCCTCTTCCAATTCTGAGATGCTTCCTGGCAGCACCAAAGGTTCTCTGTCCTCAGTTTTCTTTGAAGTAT
The DNA here is from genome assembly GCA_025920805.1 of Petroica traversi. Lineage (NCBI taxonomy): Eukaryota > Metazoa > Chordata > Aves > Passeriformes > Petroicidae > Petroica > Petroica traversi. The sequence continues at coordinate 14,397,975 of JAHLSL010000018.1, read as the reverse complement.
TGTTAAATGAACATTTTCTACTTTATCTTCGACTATTTTGTACTTTATCTTTGCTTTCCTTCCTGTTTATTTCTACCTGTTCATAAAGATGTTGCTCAAACAAAACAACAGGCAGACCTCATGTTCTTAGGCCAAACTTGCCATGAAATAATTTTATCACTTACTTTTACTGTTTTATGTGGAAACCACATTCAGCTGCAAGGAATGGTGCAAATGAAACAAGATAAAATTATATATAGTTGCATACACTTCACTCAAATAACATCACCATTGGATTATTCCTTTTTTATTAAACTCAGATCAGATTTGTGAATAAGAGTTGGTAGATATTTTTGTGCTCTTTTTGCAATGATAAATATTAAAGAGAACACAGACCTTGTGAAATCCTTGCAGTTCTGAGCTGGGCAGCACTTAGGCTTTGGTCAGCATCACAGCAAACTGTCTTAATTGCCTTAACATCCAGGCTGTCTCGCAGAAATCTTTACAATTTATGGTGAATATGACAACCTTCCCAGTCAGGCTGGAGAACGTAAAGGAAGAGGCGTTTTCTATCCTGAAATCTGAAAAAAAAATTCCAAGGGGTTGAAAAGAACAAAATGATTCCCTTATCATCCTTGACCTTGATTTCAGCCAATTTATATTACTCATGTAGCATTAGTCCATCTATATTTATACAAAAAATCTACTTGTTGGGAGTAAAAAGATATAACTAATCCATCCATCCATGCATACACACAAAGTTATAAATATATCTATTGGTAATTTAAATGGACTAGGTTACGCTTGCTATCCCCCAGCTCAGTTCTGAAGGCTGAATTTGTTTATCCATTGACAGAGAATGTGTGTCTCATGCAGGTGGCTATTTCAGCCCTTGGGAATAACTCCAGTAGTCAGGTAATGACTTTGGAAAGGTGTGATTTACCAGTGGACTGTTTTTGTATAAGTTCAAAGGTCTACTAGGAAATACACGGGAAAATTGCAGCTTTGGAGGGACAATAATACAGAAGATTATAAAATCCTGTAATTCAAGGCACACAACTCCTTGAAGACATGAAGTGTTCCTTTTTTAAGTACCATTAACAGAATTAGTCATAAAATGGTCTTATTTTAGAATCTGGTCCATCTGGCCCACCTTTGTTAATTAGTAAAAAACGTTACTTCATAAATAAAACTCCCAATTTCCTTCAAGAAACGGCCTGCTGAGATCTGAAAATCATTATTTTATTATGGTTATGACATATCAGAGAGAAACAAGCTGTAAAACACATCTGAGACATCAGTTGCATCTGTAGGCCAGACATGGGATACAAATTTCCAGAGGTGTGATTGTGATGTTGAAGGACCTCTTGTTAAAGACATTTGTATGAAAAATCAGTAGTGATATTTCTGGGCAAAATAATAAGATAAAAACCCAGCTTTGCATGAAAAATAATCTAATTGAAACATTTTATTCAGTAAATAAATGTAGGTAGTATTTCTTAAATTACTAGAATTCCTGCTTCTGAAGGGCTCAGAAATATGGAGGCAACCTTCCATATGCCTCCCTGCTTTTACAAAAGACACAGCTGTGTGTTTCACTGCAAAATGCATTGAGGCACTGGAGAAGTATCTTTCCTTTAGTGTTGCAATGTGTTAAGCATACCCCAGGTATATAACAAATAAAATAAATAAAATAACAGTGTAAGTGTGGCAGGGATTAGAATACTATTACCATACTCTGGAGTCTCTGTCATGGTGTTTCATCTCACTCTTGACAGCCCACTTGCCAGTTCATATCATAGGCAGAACATAAGACCCACATGAGAACAAGAAACCTAGGATCTATTTTTTATTAACTTGCTCTTTGCATTGGTGAATCTCAACAAGGCCTTTAAATAAAGCTTGTGAGTACTGACCAGTGCAGAAATGGAATGCAATGTCTAACATTCCTTTCCCATGAATTCTTAATCTGTCTTCTGAAGGAAATGGCAAAATACATATTCTCAAATTTTCCGTGCCCTTTATCTGCTTTAATCTTTTGCTTGTGTATGACTGTACTGCATGTGTTAGAAAAGCCTGGAGAGGAGGCCTGCCTCTAACCACAATTATCTAGGATGTAGCAATTTGGCACACAAGGGAAGATGAATGCAAACTGTATAATAAATCCTGGAACTCGCCCTGGCATGGCACTGATGGAGTTAAACACAGTCCCGAGTGCTGATTGCTCCACCTTTATATTTTATCTGACAGTTCTCTTTCTCTCCCTGGATTGTCATGTAGCCCTTTTGCTCTGTCTGTTCACATTAAACAGTAACTCCTCTGGCGTCTCTTTCAATTTTTTCCATGCAAATGCATTCCCTGCAATACATTAAAGTTGGTGCACAGAAGACTTCCTTAGGCTCACTGTTGCTTTGGCACACTTACCTTTATTAATAAATACTTAATATTAAAAAATAAAGATTAATAGATGGCTAACCAAAATATCAGGAGCATCTACAAAAATTGATTTTCACTATAAAGGCCTTAATATATTGCTAGCATAAAATTTCCCGTGAAGGATTACTGAATTCTTCCATGGCTCAACTGGTTTCAGTGTTTGGATAAGCACGTGGAGGAAACTCAAGTAACATAAACTGATGGTGACAAAGCTTTGCTAAGGAAATGGATTCAGATTTGAGAGAAAAGATCATGCCTGTCCTCAGGCAGGGGCAGACAAAGAAAACATTACCCCTAGTGGGGTATAACCCCTACAGGTTGTATTGCTACTTGGTGGATCACTCAGTCTCCAAGGAGAATTGGCAGGTAAGGTTTGATATGAGGACATTCAAGTTTTGCAATTGAGAAGTTCACAAATCCGGAATAACTCTTTAGTGCTCCTCCTCTTTCCCCTGAAGACTTTGGATGTGATTTGAGCTGACACCCACAGTTGTGTGTTGAAACAGCTCTATTCAATGCTAGGTTACAGTTTACATATCAGCTTTCCAGACCTAAAAATCATGAAACTCTTGATTATGTTTGTCAGCCCATCCTGAGTTTTTACTTCATCATGAAATTTATTGAAAAAGAAATGTTGAGCACTTCATTCCCCCCTTTCAGATATTTTAAATGTACAGAAAAACTTACTGAATAATATACATTCCTCCTAGAGGATTTGTATCTCTGTGACAGCAACAGCTCATAAAACAGAAAAGCTTCTTTTAAGAACTTTGCACAACTAAGTTCTTGCTTGTTAATGTACGGTTATATCCTTTTTGATTTTAAAATACATAAAGGTAACATAAATGAAAACACGTATAAAAAGAACTCCATGATCTATATACTTTCCACAAAAAATTTAAACATTTAAAATGAATGAATTCTGAAAGGAACAACTTTGAGTGTTATTGACTGAAAAAGCAGATGGTGCAAGGATACATTAGTGTCACAGAGCATTACCTTCATCCTTAGGAGCAGAGATGGCATCTCAATGATGCACTGGGCTTTTTTCAGCGCCTTCTAGATGGTTCAAGTAATAAAACATAAAACCCCCTGTATCTTACTGAAGTTGTGTACCAAAGAAATTAATGTATCTATGATTTACTCTTTGCATATATATTGCTTCTCTAAGGGGAAAATTCAGCTTAAAGCTGATAAGTCATTTAAATCTCTCCTAAAACCTTAAAATAGGGTGTAAGTATGACTTAAATAATGTATGAACCTTCAGCTAGCCTTTGCAGAAGGGTAAATTCAGTTTCTTTAACCCTTGCAGACTAGAAATGTTTTCAGTTAAGAGGAGGATGAAGGCTTGGCACATGAAGATACCTACTTGTTTCTTTCAATTTACTGTATTTCCAGAGGCCTGAATATTTTTCCATTGCATAGCCATGTGAAACATACTATTATTATAAAATTAATTATTATAAAAATAATTCTTGAGTATTTTAAAAACAATGTTTACAAGTATCCAAACATAACATGCAAATCTGTGCCAGCTCCAGATTGCATTCTGTGAAAATTTGGTGCAATTAGAGAATCTGATGCTTTTGAGACCTCATCACCACAGGTCTCTGATGGGAGGTTGTATCAAGGGCTCTTCTCACAGGTTACAAGTGACAAGGCAAGAGGAAATTGCCTCAAGTTGCACTAGAAGAGGTTTAGATTCAAGATTGGGAAATATTTCTTCACTGAAAAGGTGGCCAGGTATTGGACCAGTCTGCCCAGGGAAAGGGGGGAATCATCATTGCTGGAAGTGTTCATAAGATGAGTGCACTTGAGACATGGCTTACATGTGGTGGTGCTGAGTTCTTAGCTGGACTTGAAGACCTTGGAGGTCTTTTCCAGGCTCAACACTCTCTCATTCCAAGGGTCACAGTATCCTACCCTAAGGCTCCACCATTCCCCAGCCCAGAAAGCAGCAGCAGCCAGGATGAGGCCAAGAGGCAGCACCCCCTTCTCTCCCATCCAGCCAAAATTTTTACAAGAAAAACAAACTAGTAAAAAACCCCACAAAGCAATAAAAAAGGGATCCTATTCATCACAGAAATATATTTCACAAAAATAAAATCCTTTTTATTAAGCACATGATTCTCAGTTTACTTAACAGCAGTCTCAGAACTAGATATTTTGCTAGACAGACTGCAGAAATATTAAATATCTTTTTCTGGCTTCACTCTGAGGTTCCCCTTACTTCTTACACCATTTCCCATCTTCTCAAACACACAGGAAAGGACAAGCCTGTGTCACTGTGTGACTGTGATGGAAGCAGGAAGTGTTCCCACTCCAGTATGACATTTTAATCTTCATTAATTTTCACATACTTTAAAAGAAACTCCTCAGGACAAAACTCAGCCCTCCAAGTCTGTGTAAATGTTTCCCAGGGTTTGCTGTGCAGCCAGACACTGAGTGTGTGTCCGGCTGGCAGCGCTCGGGGAGCAGCTGTGTGCCAGCAGGACGGAGGAGCTGGGGGACCCTGTGAGTCTGGCTGCTGCTTCCTCATCAAGGTTAAAGTAATTTATACTAAACTGCCATCTGAGCCTGGGCCTTGGTCCAAGCAGGCACACCAGTCTCCAGGATCTTTTTGCTAAAGAAGATGCTGAGAGAGTAGGGTCTTGCCCTCAGCAGAGAAAAATAATCCGTATCTAAATTTCTCATGCATTTCAGAAGAGAAGGTGCCATGAAGACCTGCCCGTGGCAGTACAATTGCCTCTGGAGTTGGGAGGTATCAGCTCCAGGAACCCACTAATCATACCTCAGATGGACAAACAGCACAGCTATTCCTTAAAAATAAACAGGGGAGGTTCTGGACATCTCTCCAGACTGGCCAGCCTTTCTCTGCCTTGCAGCATGTACATTGTAATAATTTTGAACCATTCACACAGAAACTTCCATGAGACCATGGAGAAAAATCACATTTTCCTGTATGTCTGTCTTTTGTATCACAACTGAGAGAACACACAGGAGCAATGGGGAACTTTAATGGGGGATTCCATTAAAGAAAAAAAAAAATATTTGCTTTAGGTCCAGAAGTGTTTTCTATTACTGATCTATTACTAAATATATATATATATAAAATTAAACAATTGCATTTTTTTAAAATGACAATCCAACTTGAATAAAACTGGTGAGAAACAGTAAACTGAAATTAGCAACAAGAAAGCTCATTTTGTTCAAAAGGGCCAGTGGAGTAATTTACTTCGACAAAAATACTAAATAACTATGAAAGTTTATAGACTTCAAAGATGCTGTTGTTTATATAATACTAGGCATTTAAAAGAAGATGGCAGAAGATGGTTTGCCTTTAAATGTTTAAGTTGATAACACAGGAAAAAGTTATCAAATGAGAAAGTGTTCCTTGAGTAGCTTAACTAGTGGGTACAAGATGATTCACACTTGACAAGAAGGGTCCATGAGACAATAGTGACTATAGCAATGCATATGGATAAAGGCATTACAGACACCCACAGTGGGCTGGATTCTCATCTTACAATTGTTCTGATGAACAGAACCAAAACAATCCCCTTCCAAGTGGCAAATATGCCTGCTTTGAATAATCCATTAAGCCCTACTCAAACTTGCAGATGAGCTTTTGAAGTCTGTGAAGACAGGCTGAAATAAAGAGCTTCTTGCTTACTTGCTTATTTAATATTGAAATGAGAAGAGACAAGCTAAAATGAGGTCACAGAAACCCATTTTTGATGGGTCCAGTTATGACTCAAACTGTGATTTGCCAGAAAAAGAGGCAAGAGTCACTGAAATGCCCTTTGAATAAACTCTTGGAGTATCTGATAAGAAGGGGTGGGACCAGGTAGGCACTACCTTTTCTCATCTAATTCAGCCATCTGGAAGTCAGGCATATGGTATGAGCCATTTGCTGGGTTGTGTTTAGAGACGGAGGAAAGAACAAGGCTTGCAAAGAAGGGGATAAGTCCTGGCTATCTTAGAAATGAACAAATTTTTCATTTGAATCTTTTGCTTGTAAGGTCAGTTGTTGTTTCAATAAGCTTGATTTAGATACCTAACATTAAATAGCTGAAATTAGTAAAGATTAGTACTTTAAATGTTCCAACTCCTTAATGGAATACAGACTCCTTTCTAAAAGCCAGGTTTGTCAGTGAAAGTAGGTGGTACAGATTTCAGCTATGTGAACAAAGGTCAACATCCAACACTGCCTATTCTGTGTGAGACCCAGTTTAGGCACAAGGGGATGTTGAGCTCCAAAATATTGATAAATGGTGGCATCCTGACTCCTCTGTATTGGTCAGTTCTGGACATAAGGTGGGCCTTCCTTGTGACATGGCCTTGTGTATCAAAAGAAAAAAAAAAAAGAAGCATGTCACATTGAATATTTATAAACCTAATGTTTCAGGCTTAATTTTTTTTCTTGTGACAGCTTAGACAAGTGGAAATAGGCTGGTTACTTGAGCAGAAATTAAATGAAACACGGTGAGAAGTGGCAGGTTTCCTCTTCTGTGTAGGTTAATGAGGCCCTGGAGGACAGCAAGAAGGTAGTTTTAGCTGTTCTGATTAGCTTGACCTAAAAGCCACTTCATGATTCACACGCAGAAAATGTAATTTAAAATGATCAAATTGATGTTCAAATACAGACTAGTTAACAATAGAAATTTTGAAATACCCTCTTCACAGCATCTTCTTCTCCTTCCAACCCCATGCCAGGTTTTATTGAATATAATGTTCTGGGCTGTGAACAACTCCCACCAGAAATGGTGTGTGCTTTAATACACAGGAGAATTTTTCAGCACTCTTGCAAGTCACATCTTCAAAGACACTGGCTATAAATTCAGGACAACCACGCCTCTCCCTTTCTCATGCCTCCCTGCTGACCTCCACAGCAGTGACTTTGAGGGACCCCTGTGCTTGGCTTGCTGGTGCAATCTGTCTGGGAAGGAGCTTGCTAGAAGCCTCCCTGCACGGGAGTGATGCTGAATGCCTGCATTGGGGAAGCTGGTCTGGAAACCCGCTGGGAATTCTCTTGTTAGAGTTGAACACTGTCCCTGCCAGGTTTTTCTCCTACTGCTAGCTATTTTTATTGGTGGTGCAACTTCATTACTTATAGGGAACTACTGGCATTTTAATCAGGGTCTTTTCATTCTAATCTAACTGCTGGTGAAAAGGGGAAAAAAGGATGTATTTGATCCATCCTTCTAGCAAGGCAGAATTTTTATAGTTGAATAGTACAGAGCCAGAAAGATAAGACTCTTCAGATGCTTAGAGGGAAGATTTGAACCTCAATTCAACAAACAGTAGTTTGAAATGAAACATAAACTGCAGGTTCTGCTATAATGAGAGCAACAGGTTGGACAAGTGAAAGAGAGTTGAGACATATATATGTAATGTAAATCTGCACATTAAGTGGTCTTTCTCATTGTAAAGAATTCTCTTTGTGTGTGTTAGAAACATATTTGGACTAGGGATATCAAAAAAGCTTAGGAGCCAGTTCCTCTTTTTTTTCCCCTTCCCCATTAGCACATAGCCTGAAGTGTTTTCTAGGCCAGAAAAAATGCGTCTCCTTAATGTGGTCATTGTCCTATAGCAAATTAGTGGAGATCATCAAATCATTCATTCTACTGAAGGCCATTTCCAATCTATCTCATTAGCACAATGTTCAATCCAGTTAAAGCTGAGTCAAACTAAAATGTGCAACTAATGGACTGAAACACTGCATTTTTTTTGTATAAAAGTTCCTGAACTCAAAATACAATATCTCAGACACAAGATCAAGTTATAGATTGCAAAATTTTCTTGAGAAGAACTTTAAAAATAGATTATAATGTACCTATGCCTGATTTTTTTCTGGGAGAAAAAAAATATTACAAAGGGATTTTATTGTCAAAATGCAACAGAGACCAAGTTAAATTCCAAGTTTAAAAAAGGTAATTTTTTTCTTGGATGTCTGCATATTATAAAAGTAGAGATTAAAGAGAGCCCCATCAAATACCATCCAGGCCGTATTTAAATTTAAAAGCAGCAATAAACAGGTATGCAGACTTTAAAACAACACAGGCTGTGGTAGGCATTCCCATTTGCCCATACATAGCCAAGCTTTCCAGCATATGACTGGTGAGATTTGTATCTATTGACGTGTAAGGTTCACTTGTGCAAGGTATGTTCTAATACTCTCATGTGTATAACAGACAGGGTCTCACATTTCACTCTGGATATCATCCCTACAGTGCTCTTCTGAAATTCTGGCTACTACTACCTCTCCTGGAGTCACAGACAAGTGATTGCAGCCTGCAGGGGTCCCAGGCCGTGTTCAGCACACATCTACACGCTCAGTTACAGGCAGGCATTAGGTGGCTTTGCCAAGCCAGTGGGAAGCAAATGAAATCTCCCCAGACAAGCTGTCAATTTGCTTTGCCTGGGGTAATAGACTGTGCAGTTCACTCTGTGGGCATATGCAGGGTGGACATATGCATGACCATGTAATTTCTCATTTCAGAACTGTTGCTTAACTTAAATAGCTTTCACAAGAGGAAAAGGAAAAAAAAAAAACATCTGTGCTGTTCTCTTTAAAATTGTCTTGGAGATTGGCTGGAACTGACCCTATAAATACCAGTTAATTAGTGTATAGAAACGTGGAGTTTTTTAACCAGTAACTGCAATATGACAGAGATACAAACTACTGCACAGTCCTGGTGGCCAGCATAAAAAAAATATGCTAAGAAACTGTAAAACCAGCATCACATTAATGATATTAGGACCATGTGAAATACCAAACAACAACTTAGCAAAATTAATTTGCTTAACTTACCCAAAATTTAGGGTTGTAATATGTTTATCTCTAAATTTAGAGAACACATGTTCACCAAGAAGAGTCTTGTTAGGGATCAAAAATACTCACTGGAAATAGAAGACAAGGTTTGCATTGTACAGACAGCACAGGTGTTAACATAATTACTGAAATGAATAATACTGGAAAGTAGCTCTTTGCTTTCTGGAGAATATTCTTTAATCAAAAATGACTATTGGGCTCTGACATATCAGTCAGAGTAGGCTGTCACTTCTGGCCTCCAAACCCCATGAAAAAGAGTTACAAGTGGCTGGTGTCAGGAATGCAGAATGCAGCAAGACCAGTATTCCACTCCTCGCTAAGAATGGTCAGAGTTTTAAAGTGCTGTGAACAGCAATGAGGAGAAATGGCTACACTATCTCTTTGGCAAGTTGATGCAGGTAAATTCTGAACTTAGTTTACATTAATTTTATTATGTAAATTTTGGCTTTATTATAAGGTTTTTCTGGTTTATCAAAGCAATTATAACCCATGGCTGAAATAAGAAAAATTGTACTCACTTTGTCCATAAAACACAATTAGAGCCTCACATAATAATAGGCAACCAGAGACCTGGAATTTCAGAGACATTTGGCACAATGTTTCTCATCAGAATTATTTTCAATATACAACTGTGGAATTTTTATATAGCCATGATATGGCAAATATGAGGCCTTCCTAAGATCTTTGAAAGTATGAAGCCATTAATATCCCTGCAGCTCAATTAGGGGATCGCTTCTTAGTGTAAGAGAACCTTCATCCTCCCAAGAGTTAATTTTATTATCACAGTTTTCAACCCATAGCTGAAAGAAAATGTTTATGTCCTTGAAAGACTGACAGTGAAACTTTGCTTCTCAATATAAGGTGATTTTTCTCACACATTTATAAAAACAGAAATGGAATGTTTTCCAGATTTCATTTGCCCACAATATTTGCTAGGAAAATGTGTATTTTGATCAAAATTTTTAATTGCGAAAAAGAAATCCTGTGAGAAGAGGAATCCTTTGGAAAGCTCTAGATATAATAGCAACGTCTGCAACTCATGTTCTTTTGTGTGTGTGTTTGTGGTGGCTCAGTTGTCTTTTATTTTGAAGGAGAGATATCCTTTCTTTGTGACCAAGTTGTTTGTCCCCTGTTTAGCTTACATTATTTGACATTTCAGGGGAAATGACTTACAGTTCAGAGGCATCAGAGTTATGATCATCACAAGCTTTTATTTTGGTGAAATAAACACACTTCTCTGTTCATACTCTTGCCTGCCAGCACTGACGATGAAGGGGATGCTGACAACTGTCAGTGCTATTAATGTGCATTGAGGGAAGAGAAGGGAAAGAATAGAGCAAGGAGCTTTTACTGTTACTGTTGAAAATTTTTTAATCCAGCAACAAAATCCAACAGTAGAAAGCCCCAAATTTTACAGTTAAAGTAATTCTATTATTCAAATAAAATTTTTGCAGTCTGCCCTCATGCTGACATCTATCAAGATTAAGTGTAAAAAAACCCACAAAGACTTATAGTATGAAATTTTCCTTGTGTAGAATGGAGTCTCTTGCAGATCAGTGAAGATCATGAAATTCAAATAACTTTTGAATGACTCAGCCTCCTGGTTTCTATATGTGTCCCTGTCAGGAATTTCCAAAAAGCCAGTGTGCTAGAACCTCAAGTTCAAATTTTATGCATCCTCTGTATTGCCATCAACATGACCTTTCAGTACCTCCCAACAGACTAACTGGCTTTACCCTGCTGGGCAGCTACACCACTCTAAACAAACAAGAAAGAAAGCAAACATTGCACCAATTATTAAAAAGGGTAGAAAGGAGGACCCCAGAAAGTACCTGTCAGCCTTCCCTCTGTGCCTGGGAAGATCATGGAACAGATCTTCCTAGGAGCTCTGCTAAGGCACATGGAAGACAGGGAGAAGATTTGGGACAGCCAGCACAGCTTCACCCAGGGCAAGTCCTGCCTGACCAAAGGAAGGGCCTTCCTTGAGGGAGAGAATCACCAGTGGGCAAGGAAATTGCTACAGATAACATCTATCTGCATTTCTGTAAAGCCTTTGATACAGTCCCCCACACCAAACTGGAGGGTGATAGATCTGTTAACTGGACTGTTTGGTGAATGAGGAATTGATTGGATAGTCACATCCAGAGTGTTGTAATAAATGGCTCAGAGACCTGATGAACAACAAGTGGTGTCCCTCAGGGTCCATACTGAGATGAAAGTTGTTTAAAATCTTCATCAATGACAAAGATGGTGGGATTTAGTGCACCCTCAGCAAATTCACAGATGACACCAAACTGAGTGGGGGTTTGACACGCCTGAAGTTTGGGATGCCATCCAGATGGACCTGGGCCACATGAGATTCAACGAAGCCAAGTGCAAGATGCTGCACTTGGGTCGGGACAATCCCAGACATGAGTACAGATTGGGAGAAGAAATCATTAAGAGCAGCCCCACAGAGAAGGACTTGGGGGTGCTGGTGGATGCCTTGGGGAGGTTGGACATGGTCTGACCATGTGCACTTGCAGCCCAGAAAGCCAAACGTGTCCTGGGCTGCATCACAAGCAGTGCAGCCAGCAGAGTGAGGGTGTGGGTTCTGTCCCTCTGTTCCGTTCTTATGAGACCCCACCTGCAGTGCTACATTCAGCTCCAGGATTTTTGGCACAAGAGAGACAGGGACCTTTTGGAGCAAGTCCAGAGGAGGGCCAGATAAATGATCCCAGGGCTGGGACACCTCTGGTATGAAAAAAGGCTGAGAGAGCTGGGTTTGTTCAGCCTGGAGAAGAGAAAGCTGCAGCATTTCAGTGCTTTAAGGGAGTGTACAAGTAGGCTCTGTTGCAATAAGACAAGGGCTAATGGTTTTAAATTAAAAGAAGGTAGATTTCTTCCTACTTATAAAGAAGAAATTATTTTATAGTGAGAGTGGTGAAGCATTGGAACAGGTTTCCCAGAAAGATGGTGCCCTGTCCTGGAGACATTCAAGGTCAGGTTGGATGAACTAGACAGGGACTTAAAAGTCCCTTCTAGCCCAAATCATTCTGTGGCTCTCAGATGCCTACTTTCGTCCTTGTTGAGTTTTGCAGCAATGTTCTCTTTAATATTAACAACTTTTTTTTTTGTCCCCACTGTATTGCCAGGAAAAAAGGGATGAAAGCAAAAATGACATTTCTGCGCCTGCAAGACAGACAGCACAGCTGACAAGATGCTGTGTTGGTGACAGACTGAAGAAATCTTGTCTGGATAATGCAAGGCACAAAACAAGCCAATATTCACCCTTCAGTATCACAAAACAGATATATATGATATTTTTCCATACTCTACTCATCACATTTCTTACCTTAGTGCTTTGTTCTCTATAGAAGTTAATGCTCATCTTGGTAAATTCTGACCCCTGTCATGTAAGAGGACCACGAGCTTTTGTAATCCTGGAACAAGTCAGGTATCTGAGGGCAGAAAATAAAGGTCAATTGGCTCTTTGCATGATTACTATAAACCACAGCAGTATTACAGTGGTTTAGGTAGTTTTAAAAGAGATCTTGCATATGGAGGGATTCTGCCAGAAGTGCTTCTGCAATTCTGAATTTAGCTTCATGAGACAATTGAATACAAACAAATCTGCATGTCAGGGGCAACACACAAAAGAGAATATCTCTCAAAATAGCAAGCTATTACAATATACATAAAATAAGAAAGGAAGGGTAATCAAAAGAGAAAAAGAAGTTCATTTTTTATGCAACTTCCTCTTTATAACTTCAATTTTGCATTATCAAAATACAATCGAGCTTATCATTACTACAGACCTTTAAAATACTCACATAATTTTCTTCTCCCCTGCAGTTTCCATGAAACAGATGCATGTGCCTATTAAGTTCTATTTTATGATTCTTCTGGGGCAACTTATCTCAGACACATCTCTGTTTGCTACAAGAACAGCCTAGATTGATTTTTTTGGCAAATTAATTCTTAGTGAATGACAGAGTGAGGACTTTAGTTCCCAAAGTCATAAAATTACTTCTTCTGCTGCATGGCAAGCCAAAGCATTGCATAGCTAGGTTTTTGTAAAGCTATCAGGGTACAGAATTAAGGACACGTGTCCTGACTGCACTTAATGCTTTAACAGAAAGCAGTCCCATAATATGGAGCAAAATAAGGGCAGCTGTGGGATGGCAGCTTTAATTGGCAGTCTGCAGGTGGCTCTCTATGGATTGTTGCTTCTCTCTAGTCATAAACTCACTTATTTTTTAGCCTTCCTAATGTGCCTGAATGCTTCACTTCTGCAAGGTGATGCTGAGAGGGCCCTGACAGCTGTAGCTGATGCATTTAGCCCTGAGTTTCAGCAGTAAGGTGATGGCTTCCATAAAAGTATGGAGCAGCTTCTGGGGTGATGAGCCAGAGCAGGCTGCAAGGTCATCAATCCTGATCACTGCCTGGGAACACCTGGCACTAACAGTGTGAGATGGTTTCTACTGAAGACAGAGTGTATGACACTGCATTATAGAACAAGGGACTCATATTTAGATAAAGCAAAGCCAGCTGAGAAGGACCAGGGTGGTTATTTTGATGCTCAAGTTGTTTCCCCCATCTCTAGCATTAGCCTAAGAATCTTGAATAGCAGAGACCCCATTTCATTTCACTGTATCTGCAACATAAACACTTCCACAAGCAAGTCTCCATCACACAGGTCATTAGGGTTTACTGTGATCTGAAAAGGCAATAGCTTTAGACACTTTATCATATACTATAGTGGAAGTTTTTTTTACTTTATGGTATTATTTATGCAACAAGTCCCAGGGTACTTTATGAAACTTCACGGCTCTTGGTCTTGATGCTTGAAATACTAACCATATCATATATTTGGTAACTTCATTTCTGCCTTTTGCAGTTTGCCTGATAATTGTGCCATAGTAGCTTAGTTTTCATGGAAAAATACTGATTTCTAGAGGAAAAGCTACCTGTAGTTACCATGTTTAATGAAGTAAATAATTCAGAGATGCCCACTCGAATCTGCAGCCAGCAAGAATCACATTTCTTGAACTTGAAAGGGAAATCATAGAATCACAGCATATGCTGAGTTGGAAGGGACCCACGAGGCTCATGGACGCAACTCCTGGCCTTTTTGGGAACATCCCCAAGAGTCACACTGTGTGCCTGAGAGCAGTGTCCAAATGCTTCTCAAACTCTTTCAGGGTTGGTGCTGTGACCACTTCCTTGGGGAGCTGCTCCAGTGACCAAACACTCTCTGAGTGAAGAATGTTGTTCTAATACCCACCCTAAACCTCCCCTGACACAGCTTCAGGCCATTTCCACAGGTTCTATCACTGAGCACCATGGAGAAGATATCAGTGCCTGCCCCTCCTCTTCTCCTCTTCAGGAAGTTGTAGCTGCAAAGAGGTCTCCCCTCAGTCTCCTCTTCTCCAGGCTGAACAGACCACGTGCCCTCAGCCCCTCCTCATACAACTTCCCCTCAACGGGGGTGTGTATTTATTTTAACTCTTTTTAAATATAAGACTACAAGAGTGTGCATCTATCTAATCAAATGCCTTTTTTTCTCCTCTCAATATAAAGTACTGTATCTCCATAGTACCATAATGCAAATAAAACAATTTAATTTGTGAAATTATATATTTAGAATAGAATTATAGTATATAACATTTTTTTTCTCATTTTGACTTTTTCTTCAAAATATATATAGAGAAAGCCTTGTGACTTAGTTATTTTAAGAGCATATTTTGTGGCACTATCTGAATAAGAGACAAGGAATATAAAATCAGGGAGTAATGAAAAGCAGTCACATCACAACCAAATTGGAAATCACTCTTTTCTGAAAAGTATGCTAAGTCTCAGGATAAAATATCCCAATTGTTCACTGGTGCCAAGAATCAAAATCACCTCATCTCTTCTGGATGTTCGGATTACCTGAAGTGACCACCTCAATCATTAAATCACAGCTTTATAATTTCATCGTGTTCTTTGTCTTAGTCTTGGTGCATCTGAGAAATTAAATCTTCCGGTGATTAACTATCTTTTATTCTATATTTGAATTAGCATAGGTCCAGTTGGTTTTAAGCCAATGGTATCATTTATGCTTCAATAATTCTTCTCTTTTCCTTGTGTTACTATCCCCTGCAGCGCTGATTTATTTTCTCTAAACAAGCCAAGATAATCTTTTATCAAGCTTTATTCTTCCTTCAAATGTTGTTATGTATTGTCCTTTTGTACTCTTCAGGTCAAATAATAGAAGAGCTCTAAATCAAACTGCTATCAGAATGCCTTTTTTTAAAAAAAAATACAGCTAACCAGAACTGTTTATTGCGTTGCAGATAAACTTTAAATAGTGTCTAGTATTCTGGTATTTTTTTTTGTTTGCCTGATGTATCTGAGAACTGTTTTTACTTTTTTCCTTCCCTGTTGCATTAGTGACTCACAGATATGTTGTGACTGTTCAGATGTTGAACCACAAATGCATCATTATTACTTTTCTTCCTGAATGCATGGCTTTCTCATATGTCCTTTGTTCAGTGAAAAAATCTTTTACTTACTATGGCTAGATATTCCTCCACTGTGCCATTATTAGTAATATTTGTTCTAAAGCCTGTTTCTGGAAGGTCAAAATCTTCCATAAAGGCAGTAAATCTTCCCTAATGCTAATATTTCTCTTTCAAATAACATTATGGAGATCTTTGCCAGTGCAAATTAAACTCTAGGGGGCTAAAGCAGACAATATTATCCAAACCTTTTCCCAATCCTTCCCTAAATTGTTTTTTACTCAAATTTATCCATGTTATCACATTATCTTGTTGGCTTTTGGGTTTTTTTTTCTTTTTCTTTCTTCCTTTTTTTAAGCCTAGCATATTATACATTATAATACTCTATCACTACCCTGCCTTTTATTTCTAGCTTGCCTGAACAATGTGTACTCTTCCTATTTATGCTGTACCCTATTATTATTAGTCTACCTCAGCTGGGCTACCCTAATTATATCTGGCTTGACACCTTGCATCATAATTCAGTTTCATCTCTTTTGTTGCTCAGATAATTTTAATTCCTATAC
Organism: Petroica traversi; assembly: GCA_025920805.1. Taxonomy (NCBI): domain Eukaryota; kingdom Metazoa; phylum Chordata; class Aves; order Passeriformes; family Petroicidae; genus Petroica; species Petroica traversi. The sequence continues at coordinate 14,381,677 of JAHLSL010000018.1, read as the reverse complement.
TAATATTTCTACTGCTTCTCGGTAGTCCACGTGATGACCTTGCTAGATTAGGAATATTTCATTTAAGGCACTGCTCACCTGACTACTGCTGTCACCAGCTTTTTCTCCTTCAAATTACTCGAATGACTCTTTCCCTGCAGCATTTTCACTGATTTGTGTCACTGCCTCTGGCATTCTGAGCAGCCAGGGCTGGAGCAAAGATTAGAAAGCAAATGCCCAGTCTCTTCTAGTAGGATAAATCCACATGTGTGAAAGGACCTAAGAAAGGAGGACAAGAAGAAAATATGTTGAAATTCAAAGTCAGTCCTTTGGAAAGGGGGTTCAGTTTCTCTTGAGACCACTCATGAAAGGAAAGAGCTGGTGGCTTCCTTCACTTCCTGGAATTCACCTGCTGAGGGTTTCCATAGTCTCTGGAATTGGCCTTCCTTCATTCTCTTCTGTAGAGGAGCTGTGTTTTTAGGATCATGTAGGTTTGACAGATCATTGGCTTTGATTTTAGGAAGAACAGAGACTCAAATGTTTGCACAAATTTCTTTAACACAGTGATCAAATATTGATCTTTAATAAAGACATCTCAGAGAATATCAGTCTCCCAGAAATAACGCCGCTGCCTATGATGCTGCATAATTCCATCACAATGTGCTATTTTAAATTGTTGTCGGCAGGCAAAACTTGTTCTGGCAGGAAAGTGGCAACATGTGCAACAGCTTTTTGCCTACTTAGCATCCAAACATCTACATTTGAAAAGGTGAGAAAATTGTTCTATTACTTGCAGATCATCCACCAGCTATAGCGGAAGGTGTTTGGGATTTTTTGTTATTGTTGCTGCTACTGTTGATGTTTTTTTTAATTCTGTAGAACCTTGTAACAAAAATACCTTGTCTCTCAAATGAAGAAATAAATTCTAAACATTACAAAGATCTGACACTGGAATTGAATATGATAGTTTAGAGAAGAGAGTTTTCTTAAAGGACTTGCATCCCAGGCAGAAAAAAACCCTATGGAGTCAGATGAAGGCAAATAGAGAAGTCAGAGCCGACAGTGAGGATAAAAATGGTAGGATGTATTCTTTGTGCAAACAGTCAAGCAAGAAACATTGTTTTGGTAGGAAATGAATGGGACAAATCTGACCTTCATTATGCCAGTTCCTCTGAAATATTAAATAGGGCAAATACTGAAATAAGGATTAAGGCTATTTATGCTGTCACTGGAGCAGCACAAAACAGTCTTAGTGGGGACTGAGATCCAGCCGTAGGACTCTGTTAATTAAAATAGCCACTATTAAGATATTTACTGTCCCTAATAATCATAGCTATGCAATTTGTACTACTGAGTAAACAAATCATGCTTTAGAAGTTCCCAGTTGACTATTACGGTCTAGTCTGTCAGCTGTCATTTAGTTACAAAACCAATTTTCCATGTAGTTTATTTGCATAAGCAACAGTTTTTTCAAAGAGCTTCACAGAAAAAAAAAATCACATTAAACAAAATTAAAATTAGGTTAAAGTAATGTTAATAAACTGACAAGCTCCCCAAAGCCCAACTAGTCAAAGATTTTTTAAAAATTTCATGCTGAGTTTTTTTGATGTGTTCACCTCTCTAGGCAGACTTACGCTGTGTTAAAAGAATGATCATTACTGCTTCTTGAATCCTGTTAATTATGCATGCGCGTGCAGGGTTATTTGTAATTGCTCCCTCTCCAGATATTCTCTCATCTCTCTCTGTTTTCATGAAAATTTAAAAAATATCCACACTGACTATCATTTACTCACTAATATCTCTCTCTGTTTACATATTTCAGGCGTCCTGTGCTGATGGGGGCCACATTGGGCAGATATTACCACATTAATTTTATTTGAATGGACAAGTTGCATCTGCCACCTTGGTGGTATTGGGCCACTGATTGTTTTATCTCATTATAATCACACACAAGGTTCAATGAATTTTTAGTTCAGATACAGAACACTTTTCATAGCTGGCACATACAGATCAATGTATTAAATCTACTTGGAGGAGAAAGAGACTTCATTCATGACACTTGAGGACTTTGCACAGGGGTCATTCTGCAATGTAGGTGTTTGGTGAGCAAATCAGATGGCTCAGCTTGCTCTGTGCTGTCCACTGTAACAGTTACAGCCTTCCTCTGGTGTTCCTTAACATTTCCTGTGCCTTCACATCTTCTAACACATACCAGACAGCTATCTTTCCTAGACAGACCAATATTTTAGTCTCTAGCACAAATTTATTTTATATTTAAATAATATAAGCTTTTTCTCCACATGTTTTCCCAGTATCTTGCATTCACTCACGTCACAAAATGTTGCTCCTGAGATATTAATCTCACCAAAGATTGAAGGTTAGGCCACTGCAGGGAATCCCATTTGAGGTGCAGTAGCTAAACTATGGTTTTCCACTGGAAAATATTGAAGGATGGGCTTGCAAATCTGCAGATTCTGTGGAAACATCTTTTAACGTGCACCAACTGCCCTGCAGGACTTGAAGGAATTGTTAACAAGTAAGCTTTAGATAATATCTGATCTCATCTATAAAATTTACATTGCTCTACATCCCCTAGTGAGTCTTTAGTTCTTGCATTTATGTCAGATGAGTTTTACTGAGAAAGGAAAATATTGAAGCTGCTGACTAAATAAATATAGCTAGATGCCCATGCACTTTTTCCTGATGACACTGATGCAATGACAATTTGTCAGGGCAGATGGCATTTGCAGGTATGGCAGAGTCACAAGAACAAGAAAGGTCCTAAACTGCCATGAACAGCTTTACTTTGGGGAAAGAGAGACTTCTCAGCTCGATAGGATATTATTTTTTTCACATGTCATTCAGCATATGCTTATACAACCCAAACTGGTCTTGTTATTTATATTTCACAGTATTTTGGGCCAGCATTTTCTTTCCTTCCCCAGAGCTTTAGCTGAACTGCTCTTGCCTGACTGCCTCCGAGCTGCATGTGATTGCAGAGTGCCTGTGCTTTCACACTGTTCACATAAAGGACTTGCGCTGCAGTCGTGACTTGCATGGGCTTGGCTTTTATACCTTCCTTACGTCTGGACCTGCAGAGATGACGACCTGCTGATTCATCCATGAATAATCAAAGTGAACTCCTAGACAGTCTCAAAAATAGACTTCTTTGCTCACTTCTGTTAACCCCAAGCTTCCTGAAAAATACTGAGATGTGGGAGGAAAAACAGTGTCATATTATGTGTTATGTGCTGAGACAAGGTGATGAGATATTATAATAGGGAAGGGAATAAGGTCTAACTAAACAATGCAGTCAAAACCAGGAGCTTACCTGTCTATTTTTTTAAGCCAGGTATGGCTTTCAGCTTGCAGTTGAATAGATCATCCTTTGATTCTCACTGCTGCTATTTTGATGCCCAGGTCACTGTTCATAGACTCATATGAATTCAATTTTGCAGTGCTAATTTCTCATTTAGACTACTTCACATGCATTAAAAAATGCGGAATGTTTCCTTTTATCTTAAACCTCTTTAATAAATTTTACCCTTTTCCCTGAATAGTTTTTTTTACTGAAATGAGTGCTTTAGCTTTGGCCAGTGAGAAGAGAGGGACACTGGGCACTTGCTGGCTTTTTCAGGGCAGTAACTTAGGGGAGGACACAGCAGCTGGGCAACTCTGAAATATCTTTTTTCCCCCCTCAAGCTACTGTCCCAATGGAATGTGGGGAGTTTGAATTGAAAGATATTTATTTCTTTAATGATTTCATTTCAGCACCAACAACTGTGGATAAACTTTCACAATTTGTCTAGGAGACCAATTCATGCCTTTTCTTTAAAAATCAGGCTGAAGATATTTTATTTTCCCTGTAACTCACAAGGAATGTGTCTAAAGATTGATTAGTCTTGTGGAAAAAAGTCAGGCGGCATCTGGAATTTATTTTTATAAACTCAAAGATTTTATCAGTATTTGAGACAAAAAAATACTTAAATATTTGGGCTGTCACATTAATTTTGTTAGTATTTCTCAGATGACTTATATTCCTCTAATATTCAGCCAAAATAATTGTTGTGTTTTCATTTGCTGACTGTTACAATTATTTTTAAAGTTTAGAAAAACATATTGCATCCAGTACTCTTTTATATTAAATAAAAAGTTACAATAAATAACTTTGAAATAAGAAAATGACCTCTATTTAAAACAGAGGTTTCTGTGAGGCCTTTTGCACCGCTGATATTTTTGTTTGTTTTAAAATTTACAGACACTAAAAGGAGGTGACCTTCCATCACATAAACTGCAATGAAGCTTAGGGGTGGCCTGGGGCTCTGTATCAGCTGCACCTCAGTTCAGTAATCTTATTGTCTCTCTCAAAATCAGGTCATCTGAAAGCCAAGTCCTAGTTCTTGCCCATGGGGATATTACATACCCTATCTGTCTATACAAAGAGATCTAAATGGAACTGTTCACCCAATATCTGAAGAAAACACTCATGTTAGCAAATAAATTTTTTGACAAATGCCAGGAAAAGTGCATTATTACTTTTGATGAAATACTATAGTATCTGGCTTATGATGAAACTCCATGCAGTGCCCGTGCATTGTCTTGTCTACAAGGGAAAAACACAAAATGATTTTCTGACCCTCAGCTTTGCACTGGAGAGCCATGTGACATATTCCATGAAAAGCAGCATGTGTAAAGGATCATGTCATTCTATACAGCTGTTAGAGACCTAGAAAGCGAACAATGTGCTACTGACATATAAATAATACCTTCTGTGCACAGTTAAACATTGGTGCTATTTTTGCCAGATTTTAAGCTCTTTTGAGGCCAACTGGAACAGCTGAAAGAGAACATTAAAAAAATGTTTTGATGCTGGGGCACAGATGGCTGTAGCCCAATGTGTCAAAATAAATGTTTCATTTTTGGTCTAATGTGGGAAAAATAGACCTTCTCAATTACTCCAATAATCACAGGTGCAATAAATGACTCTGTAGCTAAGAAGAGCTATTTCAGATGGGCATTCAGAGAAATTCTATGTATTCTATGCCCAACAGTGTGAAAAGCTAAATTACCTCAGACCAATGACTTACAGCTTTTGAAAGGCTAACAGCCACAATCAAGCCTGAAGCTTTAAGCTTTTTTTTGGCAATGGAATTTCACAAACACATGATTGCTCCTTACGATAGAGACAGTTTGTGAAGATGCTGCAGAAAATAGATCTTAACTTTAAATCAGAGACATATGTATGCTTAGGAAATTCAGAATGGCTTGAACAGACCTCAGCACTTAAATACTTGCCCAGACTTTTCTAGAAGGCTTTGATGAATAAACAGGAGAGTCAATCAAATACAGGTAAAATGTTTTCACAGCCAACATCTGCACAAACCTTTCATGTCACTGGAATTAGAGGGCCACAACAAACCAGGTGCACCCACCAGTCTCTGCAGCAGCTACAGAACAACCATCACTCAGCCTTTTGACTGTTGTGCTTGTAGCTCAGAGGACAACATCTCCCCGCTGAAAAGGAACTACTCATCAAGGCCAGAGCCACCCCACTGAATTGGAAAGAGCTCTGGGGAGAAACTTCAAATAACCCACAGAAAACAGTGTGGGAGAAGACACTAGCCAGGTATGAAACAAATACTCAGTGCCACTACTCAGCACTTGGTTTTAACTACAGTGCAGGGCTCTGTTTGTCAGATGGAGTCACGTGAGAGAGGCAATGGTAATTGTTGTGCTACAGCAGTAAAATGATTCACGTCTTCATAACCAACATTTTACTTCCCATGTGAAATTTAAATCTGCTCCAGCTGGTGCAGTGACAGCTCTCACAGCCTGCACAGACAGTCAGGGTGTGGGAGGGAGGGAGCAAAGCCAAGCCAAGCCAAGTCAAGCCAAGCCAAGCCAAGCAGGCTTACAGCTGGATCTGGAAGGCTCCTCTCCTTTACCTGACCTGGTGCCCTTCCAGGCCACTCCACATGCTGCTGTTGCAGAACTCTGGCTTTGCATTTTGTCATCTGCAGAGAGATTGCTGCATTTCTGCTGAGGATGCAGGATTGTCAGTTTTCCCTGGGCAGTGCAGGAAGAAGGCAATGTGAAGTTTTTTTGTCTATGAGGGACCTGTAAGGATTGAAGAGTCTGAGAAAGCCTCTGAATATATTGCAGTATTCATTGTCTTAAGCTAAACAACCTGATTTCTTTCATTCCTCTAATAATATGCTTACAGTGTTCCATGTACCTCAAAACATTACTTTTTCTAAAAAAAAAGAAGTATATTTGGACCATAATAATGTATTTTTAAATAACCATTAGGGCTGACCCTCTGCTTCAGGATGAAGTGTTAGTTTTATATGGGTGACCCAAGAGAGGGTAGGAGGGGGAATGTGGTGCATACAAGAGGTAATGAACAAAATAATGAACCTGCAGATTGAGTTTTAGGCTGTTAAAATATTTTTTATAATGATAGCTAAAACTCTGAACAATAAGGATATTCCAAGGAAAGGTATGGATGTGTAAGGTCTGTGAAGTTTTGTTACTGTCTCCAGAGGGCCAGGAAAAGAAAGCAGTGAGAGCAGTCAACACACCCATCCCTTATGTCTACTCTCCAGAGTAGCCACAAATGTCACAGTGCTTCAACTTCAGATGGTTATGATAGCTGGCATGCAACTGCAGCCACAGAATCAATTCTGTCTACATTCTGCTTCAATTCCAGATGGATAAATTAGGCCAGTAAGAAATGAAGCAGCAGACAATGGCTGGTAAATGACCCAAAAAAACTAGGCCAACAAGATTTCTAAGGAGAGAGATGTTAGAGCCACAAAACTTGCTAGAGGCACAGAGAAGTTGTTGAGTGAGTTAATTGTCAGCATCCCTCAAGTTATTATAGAAAATTCTAAAGTTAGGGTTGAGCAATTCAACCTCTCATGTATGAGAAACACAGCACTTAGTTACTCAAGAAAATTACAGCACTTAATTCTGAGTACAGAATTCAATTTCCAAGGATTAATAAGTAAACACCTTAATTAATGTATGACTTTAAAATAATTAAAATAAGTCCTTTAAGAGATTTAACATCTTTTTCAGACTTTTATTTGTCCTGAATGATCTTCAGAATAATAATTACGCGAGCGTTTCCTATTTGCAATCTTCTACACCAGCCACAGTCAAAAGAGTGATTATAATTAAATTAAATTATTAATGATTTCTGCCTCTAATTGTTATGACTAGATAGACTGTGGTCTGACTCATTTAACTCTTAACTGGAGAGTCTCATCAATACCTAATGGTTTATGGAGGAATTTCCAGCTGCAAACTACATGTATCTGAAATAATTTGAATTAGAACCACGTGGCTTCAATTATCTAGAAATAACACATGGTAGTATTATTTGCTTGTAAATCAAGACATTTCCAAGGAAGATATTTTTTTAAAAGGAATTTAAAGTTGCTAATGTATATCTGAAATATATAAAAGGTCCAAGTTTGTCTAGCCTGTGCAAAATTGTGTTAAAAATATCACTAATTTTACAACTCTGTGTACCTCTGGGGAGATGCTTGCAAGTGAAAGAGCAATTACAGCTACTGAAAAACTTCTGAGGTTTTAAATTGTTCAATCCTTTTATGCAGAGTTGGTTTACCCTTAACACTTAGAAAATGGTAGGATCCATTTAAAACCAGTAGGAAATACTAAAAATACTTAGAATATTTCAGATTAGTCTGAAAACATGATCTGCTTGCTCAAAACAGAGGGAGGCAGTAACAAGCACTTAGCTGACACCTCTGTAATGTTAATTTTCATGTGTGTGAGTGTGTGTAAATCTCCCCATGTACAAACTGCACCCACATGCACACACACACACACATATGAAGTGTAGAGCTGTGTAACTCCTAAGTGCCAGTGAAAGAAAAATAACTTTTTGTGCTGTGCACAGTCTTTTCAGGTCAGCTTCATCCTCTGGAGAGTGACAATGGTGAGGCTTTTTCCAGAACAGGCTCATTTCAGGAAGAGACCATCTGGATGCTGTCTGAGCCACACAGAGCAAAGAGTGAGAGGGAGAAAGAAATCCACGATATAGCAAGAAGCTTTAGGGGCAACACAGGAATGAAAAATGAAGAATTCGGATGGCTTAGCACTAAAATGAGAAATGGTGCTTCCTGGTAGAGGGGGTACTTTTGGGCAATGTCAGCAGAGGACATTTCCAAACTGGCTGTGGTGCTTATGTTCCAGGATTCATAAACAAGTGGTGACTGGGCAAATAAAATAATTACTAATAGAAGGAGCAGAAATAATTTTAGTCCACTTGGCCACAGGTTTTCAATCAGAACAATCTTTCCAATATGTGGATATTTCACCACAAATAACAGAAAATCAAGCAGAGCTACATGCTGCAGAGCAAAAGCATTTTCAGAAAGAAAGAATAAAGAAGAGGACACAGTGGATGCCTGGCACTGAAGTTACACAACATGCCTGACAAAGGACACAAGTGATCCTGTTATAGGACCCAGCATGCTGCAGCAGTCAGGAGAAATGGAGAGAGTGTAAGACTGCAGCTTAATTATCCCTGGATAAATTCACATCTAGGAGGAGAGAGAAAAAGACAGCAAAGAGCATTGCAGATCACAGCTATGACCTACCCTGTCAGCACAAGACTTGGGGCTGCCAGGTAAGCTGAGGTCAGCACTGAACCCGAGCTGCCTTTCCCGAAATACAAGGAAAAGTGAGTGGGATAATGGCAATGTGAGCAGTCAGTGTACAAACCAAAGTCAGGTAATGGAAACCAGGAAGATAAGAGAAAAAACACTGTGCATGGAGCTGGAAAGAGGGACAAAAAAACCCTCATCTCCTAGTGCAATCCAGGAACAGAAATCCTGTTCATCACAGTCTGAGGAGTACAGATATTCACAGGCACAAGTTCTGGGACTATGTACAAACACTGAGTGCTGTTTGTACAGGGCTGTGTCCAGCCAGAAGGTACTGATCTCTGTGCAGTACTTTGAGAATCTGGCACAGGGTTGCTCTATCTTGTTCCCAACAGAATAAAGACTCAATCATTTTACATCAAGATCAAGTAAATGTATAGAATAAGGAAGATGAAACTTTTGACTTAGAAATTGGAATAATATTTTGAGAAATTTTTGAGAGCTTCAATTTCTCTACCACTGTAAATGTGAAATCTGGAATTATTTTACCAATTAAACTGGAAAAATAGAAAAATAGAAGACTATAAAGAATGTATTATACTATCAGCAATACTGAGAAATTTGTAAGAAAGGAATTAAATTAGAAATATCAAATTCTTAATATAGGTGAAAGTTTTGTCATTATGTGCTAGGGAGGAGATAAGGAAGAGTTTGATTTAATGAAGGCTTTTACAGGATATAGTGGTAAAATCTAGTTAAACAAGTACCACTCTGGTTTTAGTCAGAAGTTAAGGGATGTTTTTAATTATAAGCAGTAACTTGGAACTTTATTATGTTGCAGAATATAAAGATTTTCCATTCAAATGTGCAGTTTACAAATAATCTGGAATAATAAACGTTAAAATAGCACTTAAATTGAACAGTGCCATGAAGGTCAAAGTCAAGGTTGTTGGAATACAACCCAATTTCACAGATTCTCCACAGGCAGGATGAGACATTGTCCTTCCTATTCTACCTCACGTCGACAATACCTATCTGAAAGGAGGATTTTTTTCTGAGACTAAGTCTAGTGAACATCAAATATAATGTAAACTGCCTGGAAAATTTTACCCTGTCGTTCTTATAGCACCAAGGTCAAAAATTTGTGTTTGAAGGGAAAAATACATTGCTAAAATATAAGTTCCCTTGAGTTAAAAATTTCAACATACCATATCACTAAGAATTTTTTATGAAGTTAATTACTTTTGCAGATTAAAGGGGAAGTGCTACTTTCAGCTCCTAATCACTGGATCTTTTCATACCTTTGCTGCTAGATTAAAGACCCTCCTGTAAAGTAGTTTCTGCCCATATAGTTACCTGTGGACAGTGATTAAATCACCCAATTTTTTTCCTCATTTCCCTCTCTCCACAACATGAACACATTACATGCCTTGAAGCATATTTCCAGTTTTCAGCCCATCTTTGAGGCAGCTGCCCAAATACCATCTAATCTTTTGTCATCCTTCCTGAGTGACCATCTCAACAGAAGAAGGCTCACTGAGCAGTCCTGCACAATACACTCCTTTACTCATGCAGGCTATTCCTGTGATCACACCATTTCAGCAGGCACTTGTGCTCCTTCAATAACCCATCACAACAGCCTCCTCCCCTTTACACTCCATTTCTCTTTCATTTTCACTCTCTTTCCTCTGGATTCTTCCCTTTGTGAATGCATGCCAGGACATGTGACCCCAGGCTATGACAGAAAGCCTACATTTAATGAGGTCTGCAGTTTGTCAGTCTCCAGATCAGGTTCTAAACCATTTGCTGAGCCTTTGCTGTTCACTGTGCATTTAAGTCTAAGACCCGTGGAAACCAAAGGAAAGGTTCTTGCTTATAATTTCAGCTCTACATCTAAATGGAAAAAAGTTTGACTAAGGACTGCATAAATTAAACATTTCCTCACATCCAGCAGTGGTTACACAAGGAAGGAAAGCCTGTGCTGAGCTGTTCAAAATGCCTCTTTGTCAGTATCTTTCACTGTTTCACTGATTTAAACTCAAAATTCCTATTTTCTACACAAGATGTTTTCTTCTTATTTTGTCTAAGTAAAAGGACTTTAGCTGAAGATTTTTTCATCCTAAAGCTCCAGGGCCTTGGAAATCATAACCTGTATGTTTTGTCTGTATCAGCAGTTTCCCCGCATCAACCTATAATGAAATATGCAAGCCACAGACTGTTAAAGTCATTCCAAATTTGATTGGCATATTCTGATCTTCCTGGTTTTGTTAAGCAAGTTGAACCTTAATAACAAACTGAGAAGATGAATGGGCTAATGAAGCAGATTGCATGATCTGAAATCATTCCCTTACAGATAATGTTCAGAACTGCTGATAGTAAGAGGGTTTTTTCCTACTTGCCGTGGTTGCTTTTCACTCTTGGTGTAGTGCTCTGTTATGCAGCACTCTGTACGATCTACATACTGAAGGAAAAATAACATCTCAGTGTAACTCTGATGATTGACTTTTTGTGTAATTTAAAAAAAGGAAAGAAGTAACTTTCCCTCTTTTCACTCCAATAATACAAAAACATTTTAATCACATGTCCACATTAAGTGGGTCCTTAATCTAAAACAGCCCACCAGTGTATCAAAAGATGCAGAAAATATTTCCACAGTACAACTGGGTACAACTTATTTTTATCCAGAGGAAAAGCATTGTGGGTGAAGTGTAGTTACTTTCAATGTACTATAGCCCTTGACTGGGTGTCATGTCGCTTGTGCTGTGCTGTCAGGTGGAATGCAACATCATTATAAGGCTGGAGTTAAAGCTTCCACACTGACTCAGAATGGCTGGGGGTTTGTTTTGTTTGTTGCAGCACTTAAACTATTCCCCTTATTTTCCTAGGAGCAATTAGCTAGTCACTTAACTCCTTCCTACCTGCTCTTTTTTGTTCCTCATATACAGGAGCGCAGGGAAGGTTTCAATGCTTTATTCCAGATGGAGAGGAACCACCTCTCCATGCTGATGTTGCATTCTCATGTCATCTTGTCAAGGGGACTGGGACTTGCCAGCTTCTGCCTTGGGTCATGGGCTCAGGGTTAGCCAGCAAGTGGGAGCTTGAAGGAAAGGGCCCTTTCTGGAGCTCCCAGCAGAATGACCTTTGAAGAATGAACTAACCCTGCAGAGAGCCTCTCCCAGTGTGCAAGGTTAGCTGCTGGCTGGAGGAGGCCACTGCACAGTGCCAGGGACAGAATTCTGTCCATCCGTCAGAGCCAGAGCTGGCACATCCTGCAGCTTGGAGGGGCAGGGGATGTGATTCCCTGCTCAGCAGCCCCAGGGATCTGCTCCATAGGAAGCTTTCCATAAACGCTCCATTGCAGGGGAGATGGGATTTACAGGAGCCCATTTGTCAACACAGATTATCATCATTAAGGTACAGGCTTCCTACAGACTGCACAGGCAGGCAGGCACTTCCTGACTTCAGCCTGCCCCTTTTGATAGCAGTGATGCCACCTGGGACAATTATACAACTGCTTTTGAAAAAAACCCAAACAAATAAGCAGAACCTGAATGGGAAGTCTTTCAATCCACTTCTTCTGGTCTAGTACTCAGCACAGGGAAGGTCAGAAAAGCAGGATTTGTGTTACTAGAAAGTTTAAACATCAAAATTCTTCTAAGAACCCCTTCTCTAAAAGTTCTAGGAAAAAAAAAAACATGGAAAAAAGATAGAAAAGAAGGCTTACAGTGAAATGACTGGCTTAGCTCTAGATGTACACAAAAGCACACATTTAAAGAACACTAAATGTGCAGCATCAAAGCTAAAGTGTTAGAAAGCAGCATGAACTCAAATACTGAAAAACAACATCAAAAGACAGACTGAAGCTGTGAATGAAGGTTCCAAAGACAGCCTTAATTCTAACAGTTCCTCAGTTTGCTGTGTTTGACTTTCAGCTTCACTTGCACTGTTTGAAATTGGTTGTCTTTTTTGTGATAGCTCCTGGTTTTCAAAAGAAGACATTAAAAATACAGATATTCTGTCATGTGGGACATGAAATATCTGGTTAATCAGCAGCTTTGAGCATCTGTGATTCAATACCAGACTTCTGACACATTACTGGAATAGCTGATGGCACTAATAGAGTCATTTTCTATGAGGACATGATTATAAGTGAATAGCCATTTTACTAGTAGATTTTCAGATATTTACTGATGGCAGAGGAGTCACAAAGCTTGGCTTTCACACCCATCCTGGAAAGACTCATGGACATAATAGTTTCATTCTCCTCCTCTCCCCCAATGACCAATTTGGTCCCAGTTTGTTTCTAGCCTCCAAGTCCCTCTTTTCAAATTTGGTCCTTTCCCTTCCTTCAAATTAGTCTCTAAGTCATGTTGCAGCTCCCTACTCACACCAACCTCTCTCCTTCTGATCACTTTGCTCCAATCAACTTGATCCAGTTCTAGAAGCTGTCTCTTTTAGATTTCTTCCAGGCCAGCATTTGTCTCTCTCATATAAACCAGTCAGTTCTCTCCTCCATTCCATCATGGTGCCTCTGAAGGGCAGACAAGCTGCAGCACTTGGCAGAGAACATGAGAACCAAGCCCCCCTGTTTTCAATCCTAATCCTAGCTGAGGGCAGCTGAAGTGAATAATCTATAGGGCTGGTCCTTTAGAGACCCTAGGGCTTGCAGCAGCAGATCAGTGAATGTGGTCCCCTTTGGGGCACACACAGCCTAAGAAAGGAGACATGTCACAGTAATTTATTGTGATATTTTTAGTGGATAATTATCTGTACTGAACCACTTACTTTATAGAAACAGCAAGAGATGCCCTTTGCTTATAATAGCCATATTTCTCAAAGTTTTCAAATAATGGGCCTTGAAGACAGAACTACTACAAAATCACTGAAAGGTGTCATTGTGGACAGACATTCTTTCATCAAGCCTCTTTGTTGAAAACATTGCAGCTGCTTTGGCTGAAGTCCGTAAAATCATCCATCTGAGGGCAGTAACTGCTGAGGGCATAAATCAAGCTAAATGCTTAACTTTCAGCTATGTCCTAATTAGTAGAGAACAAGGTCTTGCAATGGAAAGAATCAGGGAATAAGTGACTGTAACTGCTCACAGCTCACTAACAAATGGGCAAACAAAAGAAAGTAGTGTGAGAAAAATATGAATAATGTGTTTTATTGCTTTCTCTTCTCCCAGAAATTCCCCCTAGTCCCAAAATAAACTTCTCCTGCTGCTTTCCTCAGGTGTTATTGAGTACCTGGGAAACAAATAAAGGAATGACTGAGAACAGTGACTGTCCTGGAGAATCTTGCCTGGCAGTGTGCTGCAGGTTAAGGAAAACAGCTGGAGCAGAATGATGGGCTGATGGGAACAGTCAGTCATTTTGTTGTTCAGACTGCAAGGCACTATACAATTCAAACAGATCAAAATGTAAAGAGACAGCAGTACCTGTGGGGTATGCAGACACCATGTTTACAAAGAACCCCTCACCTCACAGGCATGGCCAGCTGCACAACTTCAAGACAGGGCATTTGTCTGAGGTTGAATTGCTCTAGAGTTTGCAAACCAAATTTCAATCCTCCCTGCAGGAAAGTGAGCCCTCTAATATTGTCCTGAATTCACTGATGCTTGCTTGTTTGGCTCCTGAAAAAAATTCAGGTAATAGACTGAGTCAGGTCACAGACTCCATAACAGGGAATAAAAATCCATGGCATTTGTAGAGTAACTTTTCTTCTTAGCTATTCATTTGCTAATTAGAAAATAGTCAACTGGGCACAGCAAAAAAAAAAAAAAAAAAAAAAAAAACCCAAACAACCAAAACAAAAGCTCCCTTCCTTGTGGAGTTAACTAAGCAAGTAAAAGCTGCCTAGAGCACCAAGTTACTACTGAAATTGCTTTACTGAAGTCAGCCAGCTGGCCCTTAAACTCAGCCAATGAATTCTGATTGATCCAGCTGCATTCTACAGCTTCTTTCTGAACTGGAGGATGCTGCTACAGAAACTTGAATTTATGTTCTGGCAAGGAAGCTGCTGAGCTGCCAATGTCTTCATCAGGCTGACATTTCATAGGCAACAAAACCTCAGTGGGAGTAAAGGTGGTCTCCTTTTTCTTGTTTCCATGCAAAGAAGATCCTATGACAAAAAGGTTACTAGCCTGATTGTGATGACAACTTCCTTTTCCCCAAAGACTAAAATGTCAGATAATCTCTTCATTGTAAAAAGACATATAATTTACAGTGGAAGCTTCTTCTGTATTTGTGGAGTTGAAGTCTTTGTAAGCCTTAACAGTGTCTGCACAAGAGAAATTTCAGATCTTCACGCATCCAGGACACTTGGTCCCCTGTCCCCACAAATAACTAACCCAAAGCATCTTTGTGATAGAGCATCCAAAGAGGTTTTCTCCAGCTTGGGCTTCTCTGATCATTGACTACGTTGTGCTGTTTCATTCATTTCAGCTAACCAGGAATTTTAGGTCAGCTGTCTAATTTTGCATGGATTTATTTGGATTTGGTAGCTATTTGTAGACAGTGGACTTTCTAGGCAGGTACTTTAGAGTCGGAGGGAGGAGGACTTAAAACTGCTTAAATCCACTTCCATTACATTTATCTGCCTTCCACACTTAGTGTGCCAGTGGAGGCTGCCCAATTGCCTGTGTTGTCCATCAGAGGTAGCCGTGACTTTGCTTTAAGCACAGACCTTGCTTTGGTTCAGGCAGGATGAATGCTTTACAGCCCCAGTGCAGCTCCCGTGGTGGGTTAACATCTGGATACGCTGCTCGCAGGGTAGCTGGCAGGCAGCTGTGTGGTGAAGGAGAACAGCTGTTTATGGCCACTGACAGCGACTGCTCAGTCACATCAGTGCAGACACAATCAACAGACTTCTTGGGAATGACACATATGACCAGACACAATGTGCAAAAATGTATGCTTTATTTTTACACCCGAATTCATTATGCGAGGCTGGGTAGGAATTCTTCTCGTAAACAGCCTACGTGACTTCAAATTCAGTCATGAAAGCTGGAATTTCTGTATGCAGGGAACAACACTACAGCAAGAGCATATTTTTATCCTGGTAGCAGCTATTCAGATTTCTGTTGATTGCATCATTCTCTGAAAATTATCTTTTTTTGGATGAAATTCCTCTTACTTAATCTTGGACAGAAAGTGAACAGTAAAATCTTTTTGATCATTTTTTTGTAATCAATGAATCACCAAAACTAAAACTGATCTTAAAATAGGTTACATGTGTCTGCGAGGAATTTACTAGGACAATATATCTCTTATACGCTGGTTATTTCATTGACTTTATTTTTATAGGGAAGAAAATCAGGTAAAGTAGTAATGGTTCACTGACTATAATTGACCAAAACCCCACAATAAATCAAAACCAGACTTCCAAAGCATTGAAATTATGTCATTTATCTTAAGGAAAACAAAAAAAGTCAAAAGCATAAAAAGCATTTTGGTCAAATTTGATGTTACAAAACATTTTTATATTTATTTAATATCATGTCTCCTACTCTGTAGATATACTGTATATTTTCTGAAAAAATAATATGGAAATAGATTATTGCATAACACATCTCTTCCAAATTAGCCCAGAAATATTCACTAAATTTTAATACAATAAGAAAAGTGTTTTAATATTTTACGGTTGAATTCCAGAGAGTTTTATCACGTAAGCAGCACCTATTTACTTTTTTGTAAGCCATTATGAAGATGGAATTGGCCTCTCAGACAAAATAACAGAGGTGATTAAAACACAAGCTGAATAAAGGAGCTTACTGAGTGGATTCTTGCAGAGTGAGTATTTCATCTTGGCTCTGTGTGTGTGTGATATTTTGCATAATGGTCTACAGACCTCCTACAATTTTACTGTTACAGAATATACATACACATAGTGCTGAGACACAGAGAAGTGGATTTCACATTATGTCTATGCTTATTTAGGGCTCACTGTCTATATGGAACAAATAAAAGTAATATTAAAAGAAAAAAGTTATGAAACAGAAAATATTTCAGTTTGCGAACAAAGAAAAATACTGTATTTTTGTTTAGAGACAGTTCAAGCATATACAGCATATACATAATAAAGCTCAGTGTTTTGTCTTTTTTTTTGTATTAGCTAAAGAAGCAGTCATGAAACTGTTGAATATTGGCTTAAAACTTGACAACCACCTAGTGCATTCTTCTTGCTCACCTTTTAAAAATACACAATCTGAGATGGATACATTGCACAGCTGGAGTTTACAATATATATTTCAAATTTACAAAAATACAGAAAAACAAGATTTCTTGCACTCAGATACTGAGCATTAACCCTTTGAGTACTAATTCCCACCTGCAACACTGCAGAACACATTCATCTGACTTACATGTTTTTATAACATTCTAACAATTATAATTGTCATCTTTATGTACACTATTAGGAAATTTATTCCTACATATTAAGAAAAAAAAAAAAAGAAGGTAGAGTCTAATCAACTGCTAATAACAGAAAAATCTGGGTCTGAAGTATGATGAAGATTTCTGCCACATATACACAGAGAATTGCAGACTGATGGTCTCTCATGGAATTTGCTATTTCCTCTCTGAGCAATTACATAAGTCTTTGTGAAGACATCACAGCAAACTTTCTTTGTGGCCATACAAAGAATTGTGCTTTTTCTCTCATTTCTGGGTGCACTGCTCGCTTTCCACTGTAGACATTTTTCTCACAGCTCTATACTCCCATTCACTTTCTGAAGTCTATTATTATTCTGCACCCTTCCTACTTGTAAAAAGCAGTTTTATTTCATATTGGGATCATTCTGATGCAGTTCTGTACTGTGAGTTGATGCTTTGTGTCCAGATGTTCATGGAAACACGAAAAAAATGTTGCCAAGAGCCTTGTTAATAGAGAATGCTACTGACCCTGGAATGCCCTACAGTTCAGCAGAAATCATGAACATAAAGAACTTCTCTGAAGGTCAAATTTGCATTAAAGGATTAAGACAATCTGATATTTGCTAGAGGAGGAAATGGGTTTTCAGAAAGCAAGGGGTGAAATTAATAGATGGATTCTAAGAAGGTGTGTTTTTAGAAAATTACTGAACTTCCTCTTTCCTGACAACTCTGGACTACATTGATCATGTAACTAAATAGACAATATCATATATACAGTATCTCTGAACTAGAATAAGCTACTTTAAGAAAATAACTGTAGTCCTCAAAGAGTTAATGATAAAACTGCTCTACCTTAACAGATGTGGAAAGGTTACTGTGGAACAGCTTACGGATTTGTTTAAAAGGCATACTTTACAAAGAAGTGTAAAACTTGTTGAGACAAATTGCTATTACACCGCACAGTGCCACATACAATGAGTAGTGCATGCTCCGTAAAGACATTAGAGTGGACCCTTATCAAAGCTATCATATAACCTTATACAAAGGATTGTGCCACTTAAACTAGTGCAGAGTGATTTTTCCTCCTGTAGATTTATAATGCTCTAGATTAATATCAATAGGGTTTTTCACAGCCTTGTACCACACTTTTTTTTGTTCTTTTTTTTTAGCACATGTAACACTAGAAAACAGCAAATGGTATATCCTGACATTTGTCATGCAAAATACAACCAATACAGCACCAAAGATGTAACAGAGACATTACCTAGCACTTCTCTCCAACAAGAAAAAGGACAGAGACTGTACATTACATGACTTTACAGGCCATATGCTACAGAAGATTTTTAGAGGCAGTATCACTTTTGTATATCTAAAAAGCTGCAATTTTATAAAATCCTGTTTATCATTTCTGCCATAGCCACTTCTGATTAAAATCCATGGCACAGTAATAATATTTTTCTACAAAAATAAATAAGTAAAAGTTCAAGATGTTGATATGTTTATAAAAAGTGTCTGAAGTTGCTACAGAAAAAAAGTGAAAACAATGAATGATGTTTCTAAAGAAATGTCATTCTGCATAACAAAAGGATATTGCCTCTCATACTCAATTGTCTAGACTTCATTTTCTCATTATCTTTCAGAATAATTTTATAACTTCCTTTTAAAAATAACTTCACTTTAAAACGGTCACTATCCCTCTTTTTTGACATTTATTCTGAAAATGAAAAACTGTACAATCTACCAATGAGCTACACAAACATATAACCATATTTATTTTGGAATAAAAACAAAGAAAATGATGGTTCAGGGCAAAAAAATCCACATTGTGATGGCCCACGAACTACACAGTAGTTTCATTTTTCCAAGGGCCAGTTTTGATATTTCCTGTACTATCTGAGCTGTATATCATGGCTTCATGCATGTTTCCCTTGAGAATTCCATTGTGATTAGTTGTGTTAAATGGCAATGACTGTGTCCGTGGGTGCATTTCAAAGTGAGCTGGGTGGTGCACAGTGTCAGTGTCTGGCATTTTGCCACAGCTGTATATTACAGTACTGGCGTCGCTGCTCTCGGGCTGGTTGACAGTCGGGTAGGGATCACTCTTGGAGCAGCAGCCCCGCCTGTGGCCCGCCTGGCTCTCGTGGGTGCTGTGGGGACTGTCCGTGTGTGAGCTGTGGATGCTGCCGTCGATGCTCGAGGGGATGTGGTAGGCGTACTCCCTCTCCCCTGCAGACCTGTGCCGGCTGAAGTAGCGTGGCTTAGTTCTGCTTTTCAGACATCTGTGGATGTGCATGTTGGGTCTGAAGGTTCCCTCGTTGTGGACGTGAATGTGAGCTTCATCATCAAGCAGTTGGTCACAGTGCATTTTTGCACAGCACGGTGTCACAGGGGACAGGCAGTTAACGTGGTTCTGGACTGCTTGCAGGTTAGTGAGTTTGCAGTGGCTCGCTGCTGGGTGATTGAACACAGCTGACTTGTTGGGACAGGGGGATTCCTGCAGACAAGGGGCGTGAATTTGAGTGTCGCCGTTGACGTTGACCTTCGGGCGCACATTAACTTGCACGGAGTAGGTGTTTTTCTTGGATGGGCAGCAGGACCACCAGCAATGCCACACGTCATCTCGCTTCGCACAGTGATGGATCAGGATGAAAAGCCCCAAGGTCACACAGAAGGCTCCATAAAGACAGCTAAATATCATATCCAAGAAATGACCTTGAGATACTGCAAGAGCTCCAAAGGTCCAAGTGGCAGTAAACAGGAACAAAGTGAAAGCTGCAGCTCGAAGCTGAGCCTTAAATGAATGCTCATTTTCCAATAAGGAAGAAGAAATCATGGGGCAGGTTGCCTGGGGAACGGACATAGGGTCTGTAATATGACCATGGCCCACATCAGTGCTTGGCATTCTCTGCGGATCTTCTGCCTTTTCCTTCAGCTCGTACTTGCGCTCGGGATGGCGCTTCAGCTGCACGTACGTGCAGAGAAAGTACACGCAGGTCACCAGCACGATGAACGCCACCGGCCCGTAAAAAGCACCGAGACTGGGCTCCCAGGCCATCCAGCAACTGAAAACAGCAAAAAGAGAGCGTCAAGAACATTTCAGAGCCCAAGTTAGATGTGATAGACAACTGACTGATGTCTGACTAGTATGACACAACAGTATCTCAGAAGTTCTAATTGTGGAAAAAGGGAGACTGTCTTTAATATTAATTAAGCTAAGGCATCACTTTCTAATTTTTAATAGAGTAGAATATATGGCATAATTTACAGAATATTAAAACTGAAAATTTCCAAGAAATGTAGGTCAGTTTAGACTCCGGAATTGCAGTTAAGTATAAGACCATTTATGTCAACCCTTTTTTCCTACTATTAAAAATGTCAGCACTAATACTTTGATTAAAAAGTAAATGAGGCATAGTTTATACCCTCTATGTGAGCAATAGAAATGTACAGATTTCAGTGGTTTGTATCAATGAACATTGTTACAAATTCTTAAGCTTGAAGATTGTTCTTACAGAATTTTCTTCTTGCCAGAGAACAGCCTGAATACCAAGAGAGGCTGAAAAAGGACTTCCAGTTGAACTGTCACCATTTTCTACAGTGAGCAGACCTGAAAGATATATGCCATTTCTGAATTCTGCACTGATTCTAGAGTTCCTGGGAGTTCATCCATGTCAATTTGAATGTCCTCAGAAAAATTCAGGAAAATTATGATCTCTTTGTGATGTATTAGAAGCATAGTATCATTGAAGCATGATCGTGGTCGCTAGGCTTTAAATAATATAACCACAACTGTTTTAGAGCAGCTGAAAGTAGCTCACTGGCCTGCATGAGTCTAAGAGGACTGTCCTAAATATGAATGATCTGATCAAACAAACACAAGGGAAGAAAACACTAATGAAATCTTAGATGGAAACTGCCAGAACAGTTAGAAGGAGAAGGAACATTTGCCTCATTTTGACTCCTCTCTATGATCTGCTTTTAGCCATGGTTACAAAGAACTGGCAGTATAGCCTAGTATAGCTCCTAGCAATATCCTAAATATTGCATGGATTTCTGGAAAGAGGAATAAGTTACTTTATCTCTTGGACTTGGACAAGAAGTAATGGGCTTAAACGGCAGCAAGAAAGATCTAAATTAGATTTTTTAAAAAGTTTCTTAGCTGTTAGAACAATTAGGATAATAAGCTGTTGGAATGAAATGTGGCCTATCCATTACGGGAGCATTTAAAGTACCTCAGATAAATAACTGTCAGGAATGGTTTGGATATAGCTAATTTCCCACTGGGTCAGAAACACAGACTAGGTGATCTGTCATTATGATTCCAGCTCTAAAAGTGACACTGTGTGACACTTCATATTCATTTAGGTGTGTGGGATTAGTTGCATTTCCTCCTGCTCCAGTGAGGAAATTTTTGATATCAGTTTCTTGTCGAGCCAGAAATTATCTACAAGTTACTATAAAAAGGGCAGAATGACTTTTTCTCCCAGGCTGAGAACCTCTCAGCTAAACAGAGACAGCCCCACTGGGTATTACAGCCAGAAACTGCAGAATAATGACTTTGAATTTTTGAAAACTGAACCTTAAACAGAAACATACATCTATTAATGAAGTTAGAAACACTCCAAAGAGTATATAATTTGCTGTTAGACAGGCACGAGAAAAGACTCCCTGAAAGAAAATTGTGAAAACATAGGTAAATTACCACCTATATTTAATTGGGTAAGCAGAGAACACAAAGCTATGTGAATACTTGAAATACATTTGAATGCTGCATATTTGACGCAAAGTGGAGAGTGGAATGCTCCTGAGTGGAACAGTCTCATGGGATGCTCTTACTTCAAGTAGAATCTCATTGCGGATCACTTACAAAATCTAGTCTGCAAAAAAAAGTTCAAGTTTGTGCATCTACATTTACTTTACTAATACCATAAAAAATGAATAAGGCACATACATAACTCACTATGCTGCCACTGACTTAGAAGCTTTTTACTCAATCTTATAACCATTTCTCATCTGTCCCTTGTTTTCTGTGTACACTGTGGCACCAGGTATTGATTTGCTACATTAACATGATTGAAGAAATATAAGCCCAGTAACTCCACCAAAATGAAAAATACCTCGTATTTATGAACATAAATAATAGAGTTTTGTAATACACCATTGAATATAAACTGGCTGTTTAATTGGATACATTTGAATAAATATATGAATATGAGTTGGGCCCTAGGCAGAGCATAGAGTTAGTGATGGTATGCACCGATTTCTTATAGGAATTTAAATTTCAATTACCTATAAAAATGTCTTTAAGGAGCCAGATGCTCACTTAGGAACCATTCTGCTTGGTTGCCACATCTCATGCCCAGAACATAACCAGTTTCAAATGTGTTACAATAGATGCTCAAAGCAGTAACTAAGAGTGATGTCCCCTAGAGTACTAGTGCTGCCAGAGTACTAAAATATCCATTAGTGTGCCAGTCACTACATGCTCATCTGTTTCACACACTGTATTTAACTTTGCAGTCTAATTCACTTTCTGCTATGCTTTTATGGAAAGACTTTTAGTATTTATGGATACCTCATGTTTCATGCCAAGAATTAAGAATTAATAACAATGTGATGCCTGGTGAGCTTGTGGAGGTTATTGAACACATACCCACACTAAAGGACAGAAAAGGATTATGTCAGGATTGCCAGACATTGCGACTGAACATTTCCAGGTGGTGAAAATCCAAAATATTTGGGTTTTAATGGAAGGATGGGAGTGGAGGTGGTGGGGAAAGGATTTTTACTTGTCCTTGTCTTATATAATTATTTGTAAATTGCTCAAAGTTGCTGGAAGAATATCAAATCAAGGCAGATAATGAAATGAAAATATTTTAATAATTAATAGCTGCATTAGATATGCTATTCATTAGACATTTTTAATATCTTTCACTTATTCAGATGTAAATGAAGAGTAATTCTGTAAATGAAAGGTGATTGTATTGCCAGTAATGGAGTCAAATTGGTAGAGGTGAAGCAGCAAGCTGCAGATTGAGACATTGCTCTTTCGCAGCTAATATTTAACAAAATTTCTTAACAGATATCATCCCAAATTGCATGCCTGCACCCTTTATGAAGTTCAGCCACATTTACTGGGATAAGAAACAGAATATGTTTTCCTTAAAAGTTTTATGATAGTAGTTTATACTTACTATGGTGCATTGCCTTCAATCCCATAGTTATTGATATTGGTTGCTGCTGTAATCCCACAGATTATGAACGGAACTCCACCACTAATCAGGTAAAATCTGTTGAGAGATAATAGCTGATATTTTAATTTGCCTGACTTGTAGCTGAAAATATTTCTAAATACTTCTACCTCCTTGAAGTATTTTGGGAATAAAATATTGCTGAAACATTAAAAAAGTCCCTAAAACCAGAAAAGCAAAGAATGAAGTATAGTCACAATAAGAACTGTACTCTATGAAGCAAAAAGCAGAAATCTTAATATTTAATAACTTTTAACAACCACTTGATTTACAATTTCAGCAAATGAAGCTACTATTGAAGTAATATGAAAACCAGAATATTGTCTAATGGCAGAACCTAAATACTAAATAAAGTTGTTCCCCTCATCTAGATATTTAATAATATACAGTTATTAAATATGTAAGCATTATAAATTAAAAATATTCAGGCAAAGCAGCTTTATTAACTTTAACATAAAAATGCTACCAGGGAAATTCAGTGAAATCACAGAAACCTTTTTGTAGCTCCCTCATGATAAAGAAAGGAAGCTCAGTTAACCCAAAGAGAAAAGGGGCAGTTCAGTTGGTAAAATGCTTTGCTTTATTTCTGCACAGGGAAAAATCTGGAGAAATCACAAGGATTTTGCATATAACTCACTCTTCACTCTTTCAATACCCAGCCTTGCAAATGCATTAAAAGCTTCAAAGGCTTCAGCAAGATCTGAAAAGTGTTAAACTTTCTGTAAAGACTTGTACTGTAAGACAGAAATCACAGAGTTTTTCACCCCTTTAACTGGTGAGATGCCACTGAACTACTTGGAGGCAGCAGTCATTACATACATTACAATTGTAGGATCACTAGGCCACGTTGAAGTCCCAGGTGATCTCACAGAATTTGGCATCCTTCATGCCTATGTTAAAACTCAGCAAAACGAACCATCATCACATTTTCCATTTATATAAGCAAAACGCAGAATTATGCCTGGAGCACAGCACTTCCACTGCTGAGGTCTCTGAGGTGGAGAGCACCAGCCCCTGTTCCTGCAGCTGGGAGCGATGCTGCTCTGTGGCAAAAGGGAAATGTTCCAGTGCACCTAGGGCTCAGCTGGTTCTCTGCAATCCTGACTCATTTCCTGGAGCATTTAACCAGCACTCCTCTGTCAGCAGCCACAATTCGTTTCTTTTCAAGCCACCTCTCTGGCGTGGAAACAAGATGCAGGGATAGACACTTCCCAGTCCATGGTCTGTGAGGAACCTGGTAATGTTTGGGACACTTTCTGATCACAATCTAGCCACCAGTTTTCTAATATGTGTTATGAATATTAGGAAACATCACAGTCATTGCAAGGTAGGATTTTTACAGAAACAGAGCAATAGTAAGATTAAATAAATCAGCACTTAATTCAAGCCCAGAATTAGCATTAGAATTTCTTAACCTCTTTTCCCACCTCCTTCCAGAGCAGAATAATGGGTCAGGCCTCAGAAAATTTAATTTTAGCACTTACAGTCAACCTTTGTCCTAATGGTCTAAACTGTAAACAGACCAGAGAAAATAATATTTTGCATTAATCAGGTAGTCCTTCAGATTTTATAAATTCAAAGTCACTGAGTATTTATTTTTTCTTCAACTTGGCTTATTTTAAAGACCTCAACATATTCCAGTGAACAAGCTGTCTTCCTACAAAATCCATTAATTCACTGCAGTTTAATGATTGTAAATTTCTTTTGACTTGAGCATGTTGAACAAGCTAGCGTATTAGCTTATTATTATTATTAACAAAGACATTTTCAATAGCATTTTTGAAATTCAGGAAATTACTAGGGTACAGCAATGAGGCATAGAAAAGTTAATCCCAATTTAGCTAAGAAATAGTAAGGAGCAGAAAAAAATAGGGATACAGAAACAAGTACAGGAAACTGCACTTCGAACTCATCTGAAGTGATTACACCATAGAATTTACCTAAAATGCAACCTATAATTTTATTTTTTGCAGTGCCGCCACTTTCTCCAGATTGGATACATACATATAAATCAATTCTTATCTAAAGTTTCAGACAAGGCAGTGTTTGCCTTGAAGTAGATAATCTACTTCACAGCTCACACTTTCAGCAGGCTGCTGAACACAACAGTAGCAACAGATGTTCTGGAAGCACTGAGCTACACAGTGCTGCAGAAATGTGGCAAAATCTGGCCAAATTCCTGCTGTGGCTCAGGGCTAAGGGCAAGAAAATACATTCTAGAAATGACATAAGGTGAAGTCAAACGTCTCAGTGTACCTGAGGTGCCCTATACTGATACCCAGCACATCACTGCCTGCTCTGTCTCACTGGGGAGAGAAAAAAGGAACACAGCAAAAATAAATGACAGCGTATACAAATGATTCTTCATTGGTAGGTTCAGGATTCTTGAAGGGTGAAGAGAAATAAAAGCTGTTGAACAGAAGAAAAGTAGCAAGAGAGGAATAGGATTAAGACAGAATAAATAAAAAATACAATCAAAGATATAGAAGATGAATTAATTTTAAGAGCGGAAGTGCATACTCTTGACCATTTGTGTGAGCTCGTGGATACCTTTAAAAGTCCATATCCTTGGGTTGAGTAACCAGCTTTTGTCTTCCAATTACATTTTCTACTTCTGAGTTAATTTTATAATTTTTCTCATTACACCAATGGGCTCTCTCCTCTTCAAAAAAGAACATGAGTTACTCAGAACCAATTTCATCTTTTGTTGTTCTTCTACCATTCAAGAACACAAACAGTGATACTCAGGCTACCAGTACTGGAACTCCATATGCAGCAGTAAGAAGACGGATGTGACTGTTTTGATGAAATCAGACAACACGGAGAAATTTCTTTTTAAAGACTAGGAAACCCCAGGGAGAAAACTAAAATTTTTTTCCGGCTGAAATTTTGTCTTGACAAGCAGTTAACTTATATAATATTTTCAAATTGTTTTACAGGGAAAACTAAACTATCTATGGGATGATTTGGGGCTTTGAAGCAACTGCCAAGCCTTTGCCTCAACAGCCCTTGGGAAGAGCTTTACAAATTTGTACGTTGTTGTTGCTGGCCACCCAGGGATGTCCTGATGATTCCTAGCAGGCTGTTACGTCAGCATACATTTATTTACTGAAGCTCATTCTATCACATGCTCAGTAACATTGTTATCCAAGCTAATTAGATTAAAACTAGCCTGGTAGGGCTCAGCAGGACACAATCACACCTCTCAGCTGCAGCACCCAGGGCCTGAAAACAGGGCTGTGCAGACACCAGCAAATGATGGGCAGCAATCTGAAGGGCAGGAATCAATTCTTTGAGCATTACAGGGAACCCCTAAGTTTCTCCTGCAGAGGCTGCCTGAGCCCAGCAAATACAACATTTTTTTATTACATGCACTGATACAAACACAACCCCCCCATCAGAGCAGCAGACACTGCTGGAGGTGATGCCCCTCTGTTGACATCCTGCCTCGCTGTTTCCCAGCTCCTTTCGGCAAGAACTCCTCTTGTAAGGCAAACTCTACCACAAAATACTGGGAGCTACATAGCCTATCTGATAGAAACAGGATAATGTCAGCAAGAATGACTGCAATAGCCTGCAGGCAGCATCCATTCTCATAACTTAGCATACACTGTATTCTTCTAAGTTTATTACCATAAATGTTACTCAGTAAGTCACCAAGTAAAAGGAGAGTTCTACACAGTGATTAATTTCTTGCTTGAGTGTCTGGCTATTCTCTAGACCGAATTTTTTTCAGCCTAAAACTTTGACTCTGAATCTGGTCCCAAAAAGGGACCAGACCTTGGCTTTATGGGTGTAATGCAAGACTGACTTTAAGGTTTTTTTTTTCTGCGGAAGTTCACAAAATGGCAGTGTATCAGGAAGTGATTTTAAAGGCTTCTAATAGTCTTCATTGGAGATATTACTTGATTAAAATGTACATATATTTACCTTCATTCCTCTCAGCATGCACAAAACTAGAAAGGTACATGTTAGATAAATATTAAGATACCACTGAAGCATTAATTTCTTTTCTGCCCGTACTACAAAAAAAAATAAAATTTCAGTTTAGCTCTACTTATGTTTAGGGCAGAGTTCATACAGGAAGATATGTCAATCTACTACCCACTTGCAAAATAAACATCAAAATAAAAGAAGACTCAGAGCAATATGACTTTTCCTTTTTCTTTTTCCTTGCACTAGGATTTGATTTTAAGGTCTTTGTGAAAATAATCCATATAGAAAACGGTCATTAACTTCAGAGCTAACCAGATGCCACAGTTCAAGTACCCAGGAGGCAGGCAGACAGAGAAGTAGCTGCTCTGTAGAAAGTTGAATTCATGAGCCTGATTTTTAAATTATTCTTCCTGAATTTTTCATGCATCACATAATTTTGTGATCCTTTTTCCGGGGAATTTTGATGAAATAAAAATAAGGCTTTGTAGAAATTACAGGATTCTGAGAATATACTTCTCCTTTAAGAAAAAAAAAATCCAACAAATCTAAATTCTATTCCCAGATAGTCTTGACTTAAAACATATTTATAAATACCATGCTTGTTTTTCTCAATGACCTTTCCGAAGAGAAATAACCTATGTTTCCTCCAGTGCTTTTCTTCTATTTGCAAAGGAGATCTAAATATGGAGAATACAGATTAAAAAGAAATAATCTACTAATAATGCTAAAATAAATGCTAATTTTGCAAGTCAAGCTTTAAATGGTAAATAACAGCAGAAGTAAGGGTTGTGTGAAAACCCTATTTATCACCTTTTATGTGCCAATATTCTCTTTAACTGCCTGTTCACAGTCCACTTTCTGTTTTCCATATGACATCTCACCCATTCAGCATAGAAGAAACAAAGGTCACTGGACAGGTAGTTATTAATTTATTTCTTATATACCACTTCTTACTAGATCTTACTGCTACTTACGAGCTTTGCAAACATTAATTAATTAATCATCATAATGTCCTTCTGAGAATATGTACAATCTTTTCCATTTAGAGGCAGACACAAAACCACAGAAAGATGAATTTAAAAAATTGGTTGAGAAAAGTCTCTGTAGATTCATTTGCTCAGCTTAAGATGTCCAGGCCTCTATCTGAAAAAAACTGTCCACAAGAAAGTTTAAATACTCTTCATCTGTCCTTAAAGAGTCATGGGAACCTGGGCAATAAAGTGGGACATAGTCAGTGTCAGAAGAGCTGAAACCTCACCTATTAAACAGCTTCAACCCATTTGCTTCCCTCCAGTGCCCTGGGTCTTCATTCTGTGCCTCTCTCTCCACCCCCGGCACACAATGTGTCCAGCTCTGCCAGGCAGGCTGAGGGACAGGTCCTGCTGCTGGGGCAGCCAAGAGGCTGCACTGAAGGGATTTATATTCACCTCCCTTGGCTAACACCCTTCATGGAGAGTGTAGCCATTAGGTCTTATCTGGCATTTTGCAGATGAAAAGGAATTTACAAGCTGATAATACACTTGCAGTTTGCTTTACCAGGACCACGTGAGACAGTCTAAGCCAGCAGAGGGGACAGGAAAATAAAAATGCATGTAACAAGAAGATACAAAATGAATTCAGGAACTCAAAAAAATGTTCAGGGAAAATTTAGAAGGAAGAGAAAGGACAGTCATTTACATAGAGATAACTGAATTGTCTCTTGGTGAGCTAGACTAATTGAAGAGCCATTGTATCTAAGCAGCAAGAGACACCTTGACTTTTTTCCCTATTTTACTGGAGAATGTTTTGGGGGCTGTTGGAAATCAGACAGAAATTACTATTACAGTGTATTCCATGCTGCAGTTTAGCTCTATTGACTTCTATTCCTGCTTAATTTAATGAATAAATAACTTAAGTCACGGTAAGTAGGAATCCATCCTGAATGCACATCTGAAGGAAAGAAATAGGTAAAACATTAAGCATTATGTTGATGAGAAAGAAAATAAATTTATCAGTATTTCTTAACGATTCAGTATTTGAGAAAGGTCAAAGATATGATGCTTATAGAGAGAACACTGTTTAAGGTAATGCCTGGAGAGGAATCATGGGAGGAGAAATAATACTCATGCTCTGAGTATTTTTTATTTACACAATCATTTTATCCCTAGAGAACACAAGAGCCCTTTCAATTCTGTTTCCACAGTTAATTTCCAGCAGTAAAATGGCTGATACTCTTGTTTGGAGGTATTCATTGCTACCTCATTTTTCCAGGCATTTGACTACTCTGGCGTAGAGCTGTTAGCTGAAATCATTTTGCAGCTCCAGTCTATTGAATCAAACACAACTGCTTCACTGAGCATTGCAGAACACCTCTGGAAAGTCAATTACCACCAGGATGTCCTTCTGCCTTTCAAAGGGGACAAAAGAACCATTAACTATCAACCCTCATCAAGACAAGAAACTTTGATAAAAGTCTATATGCAACAATGGCATTTCCTATAATGTGAAAGTGAAATGAAAAGTAAAGCATGTAAAGATAATAAGTTTTGTGCTCCCCTATTGGCATGCGTTTAAAACTTGGTTCACTTTATATTAGTGTCAATGTCCTATGACTGCCAGTAGAACCACCTTGCATTTTAAACAGAAAATACGAATTTCTTTGGTTTTACTTGAGGTAATATTTTATTAAGGCTGCCAAAGGAAGCAAATAAAATGACTATCAGGAGAACATATATTTTAATTTGGTTTGACTGTGAAAGTCACTGACAAGAGGTTCTGGTCTATGTTCTCCTATGACTAAATTTTTAAATCATATTTTTAAAAAGGAATTTATGTCAATCCCGTATTTTATTATGGCAGTCATCAACATAACTTCCTGTATTCCCCTGGGCTTCATGCATTGTTGACTTGTATTGTTGTCACTTGCTTTTTAAGCAACATTTTTTTCTCAAGAAGAATGTTATTTCTTCTGCAGTAATTTTAAAAAAGTTTAAGCAGACCATTCAAGTCCTTGTTTTGTAGTTCTGTAATTCTCAGATCACCTGAAAATACAGTATTTTTAACTTTCACAGAACGAGAACCTTTGAGAGTTGATTCAGAGGTTATTTATTTGTTGAATTAAAAAAAGATATTCTCAAGCATAAATTTTTATTATGAGCTATACTGCCAAGTTAAAGCTAAATAATTCTGATTACATGAGATTCACAGGTAAATAGGAGTAATACTCTCAGTTTTATTTTCTGTTAAGCTCTTTCACTGTACATGCAGAGAGTGATTCAGAAAATATTAATGATCAAGCAATCAATGCTACAAATATGGGGACTTTACTGGTAGACTCAGGTGCCTTGTTCTTAGCCTTGCTCAGCTGAGCATTTAAGACAGATGTGTGCAAACAGACAATGAAAACAGAATACAGAAACTCCTGGGACATAGCTCTAGAGAGATCAAGCTAATCCTATTCTTCTAAATTCATATATTCTTTTCCTTTTTCTCTCATATAAGCCAATGATCTTTTATGAAGGGCAAGATCTTTGCCCAAAGTGCCAGAGGGAGCTAAAATTGTTTAAAAGAAAGTGAAAAATACAAGGAACACCTCGAAGATGTGCATTTACAAAGAAACTACATTGTTAATTTGCACATTTTGGGCAAGCCTTGTATCTTTTGACACAAAATGAAGCCCCATTTCTAGAGGGCAGGTGATAAAGAACCTTAGTTTTCTAAACTGAACTTTTATGTGGGCACGGGAAAAACTGAAATCTGATTTCCTACAAATTTTACGACTGTCTTTGGTATCTAATACATTACGAGGTCCCTTTGAGATCTTTCCTACAGTTATGCCATCTCTCTGTACCTTCAGCCCTCCCTTATGTCGAGGTATTTATCTTCGTTATTCACCTGCCCCGCCAGTCATGTGGAACCTGGAGAAGTTTAATGACCTCCATCGATCTCAGACCAACTACAGCCGAGTTATTAGATACGAAAAGTCTCAACTACAGACACATCCTTAAACAAACTGTTTCTCTTAGGAGATCAAAATATAAATAAGAATAAATTTCCGTTTTTCCATAGATAATTATAGGCGAAGTGTGAAAATTTGAACTGATTCAAAGCTCAGCAAACAGGAATCTTAAATTCACTGTTTTAAAAAACATCCTGCTTTTCTCCATTAATAGCACAATTTTTACTTTAGTTTATTGATTCCTGAATGATGAATGTTAGTGTTACTACTTACAGTGAGAATACAGTAGTGAGAAAGCTAAAAAGTATATTTATCTTTTCAGCTGGCTCTGAAACATTTCAAGCATCTTTTACAGCCTGTTTGATTGATACAAGCCATTAAAGTAGTCAGTTTAGGAAATTCAATGTTGCCCCATGAAATCTGCCATTTCTGCAAAAACACCCCAAACTGTCTTTCTTCAATGAAAATGAAAATTACAGCTTCAGACATAATTGTATGTAAAACTGCTGAACGCTGCTTTCTCTCACATAGCAATGACTGGGTTGTTACTGTTCCAGTCCTCTCAGAAAGACTTTAAGATGATGCAGGTTATGGCCACCATGCGAAATGCATATTTTTAATATTTGATATGTATTCATAAAGTGTTTTCTTATAAAGTGTACAAATCAGTGGTAAATTTCATCTCTCTAGATTTGTTCAGTATATCCTATGCATATTCTTAAATGACACCCATACACCATACTCAAGATATATTTAGACTGTGTATAGAAAATACATGGAGGTATTTCTATTGGCTTTTAAATATTAGTACTTCAAAATATTACTGCATTCTTACTATTTCTGAGAATTTTATTAATAAGGTAATAAATGCTCACCTTCGAAGTATTGTTAATAGTTAGGTGCTACATCCCCAAATTCAAACATTTACTGTTTCAAACTTCTGCATCTCTGGGTTTACAATTATGTGCTAATCACAATTTACTGCTACCTTCCATTTATTTAGGTAATTTGGTTTATTTTCAACTGCATGTATCTAAAATCTAATCACACAGCTCTAGCAAGATGTATCCTCAGGCAAAGTGAGAGGACAAACAGTCTTGTTTAAGACATGAAGGAACCACACACTAAATAAAAATAATATCATTTTGATTATTAAATCTTGCTGGTCTACGAGAAGCATTCAGTCACAAACCCAGAGGGCCATTTAAAATTGAAAAGCATTTACGCAGAAGATCCATGGAAACCGCAAAACCCTTTCTGTTGAATCTTTTCAGCTACCAAGCTTTCAGCTATCAAACCCACATTTTTAGAAAGAAGATCAAACAGTTTCCCAAAAGGAATTTTTTCTGACATGAAAAGCATACATGCAGCTTTTGAATTCCTCTAAAGACTTCTGTGGTAAAGGAAGGGGCCCTATGTTTTAATTTGGTTGCCATTTTAATTTTTTTTAATAGTTCTAGTATTTTTAGGGTCTGCCACAGGTCATGAGTTGACGAGGGAGTATCTCTTATAAGTAAGAAAAAGTTAGATATCAGAGATGACATTCATTCACACTGATGCTGCTTTCAGTCATACAGAAAACCATCTGGAAACAGTCAGGTAAAGCCAGGGCAAGGCACAGATGTTAAAATCCTAAAATACAACCTCAGTGCCTTGACGTATAGATCCTGGAGGCACTACATTTTGGCTTTATTTACCAAGACTGCACAATGAAAAATTGAAACTTTACAGGCACCTTATACATAATAGTTTAACATCTGACTTTTTTTGGCTCTTGGGGGTTTTTTTGTTTGTTTGATGGGGTTTTTTCTTATTTCTACCGTCATATCATCTCTGTTCACAAATACTTGCTGAGAAAAAAACCTCAGTCCTTATATTAAAAAATTAAATTGCACTCCACAAAGGCTAGAGTTACTGAAAATTCATGCAGCAGAAACCCAAAATGTGAAGCTGCAAAATATAGGTTAGGCAAAAAATCCAAACTATGAAGATAAAAAGTTTCAATTTTTTTCAACCAGAATTTTTTCCGCATACCTCTTACGTAATCACTTTTAAATCTTGAGTTTATTTTCCTTTTCTGAGTAAGAAAGCACAGCAAAAAAGTTGTCATCTTCCAGTTTTACAGTTTGCAACATTTGGAAATGCAACTATAGTATATGCAACTACTACTTGCACCTCAGTGAACTCACAGTAGAAATCCAAAATCTATCCATTTGATTAACTGTGAATAACTTCTCTCCTTGACTTTCTTTCGTGTTATTCTGAAATTTTTAAGCACAGTTTATTTCCTCCTGTGTTTTTTTTCTCTCAGGAATCCTTAGTAATGACAGCTTCGTTTTCATGTATTTCATGTATTTCAAACTCCATATGAGACACGGACTTGCTTGATTTTGTACTACACAACTGCATTATTCTTTTTCAAAAACTAATCTACCCTGTAAAGAACCTTAGTGAAGTTTCATCCTTAAAGTTTGCAAAAAGGAAAAAGCCTACCTTTTTTTTTTTTTGTGGAGAAAATATTATATTAGGATTTATGCAATGTTATCCATTTCTACAACTTCAAATTTTTCATCTTGACAGATATGCAGGTAGCCAAGAACTTAAAACTTAGCTAGAAGGTTTTATGAAATGTAACAAGCAGCAGGGAAGCCTTAAAACACGCTGAAAATAAGTTATTTTTAGATGGTTTTAAGACTTTTGGCTTCTTTCTGGAACACTTTCTCTTTCACGGTCCATAGGATGTAATTCAATCTGCTAATCTAGAGGCAGCAAAGAGCATTCTTTTTTAATGTTACATTAGATAAAAAATATTATGGATTAGCCTGCTATTAATCCATAGAAAGTACTTTTCAATTAATGACTTGACTCAACAAAACCATGGAGACTTCGATTTATTGAGAAAAATTCATGCTGACATCCTGACCTTCATTCATCCTATGAAAAGGAAGAAAAAAAGGTACGATTGCATGAGTTCATGAATGTCAACCCTGATTTTTAACTTTAAGGTTGAGGGGTTTTGCTGTTGTCGGTCTTCGTCTTACTAAGCTGAGTTATGGAAAATCTTTTATGTATGACGATGGCATGAACATTTGCTTCTTCCTATTGTTTAAAAGCTGACATACACAGAAATCTATTTCTGGTGTTCCCTATCCCAGATTTTAACCAGAAGCAAAAAGAAAGGTTTTCCATCATATATAAAAAGGTCAAAAGGTAAGTTTTTAAAAAATCGTAGGATGCTTTTGAGCACTCAACCAGAAATGATCATGAAACTTTGAAAGAAAAGGAAGAGTAGAGATAGTTACTTTTCTAAGCATTAATTGAAAAATATTAATTAAAAGCTAGAAACAATATGTCATTTCCAGAAAGTTACTGGAACGTGGAAAAAAGAGATTTGAAAAGGAATAAAAAGCGATCTTCACAAAACTGTAAGAGCATCTCATTGCTCAGCTTTCCAGGTCAAAAGGCTGCCTAGTTTTGCTAGGTACAATGATTGTTATTGGATTTAGCAATGCCAGAATCTCAGAAGGAAATGTTCTCTCCAGTTGGAAAACACTCTCTTAGAAGCATGAAGAGGGAATATGGATAACTGGTTGCTTTTTCAACACCTCTAACAAAAGTCTGAAATACACAAGTAGACAAGTTTAATGTCATTCTTATAAAAGACAATAGCATGAGCACAATAATCTACACTAAATGCCTTACCTATAAATGACAGCCAGCATGGGGTAACTACACTACAAATAACAGAGGTCATGACTTGCCCACATTTCCTGTTCCTTATCTTTTGGATTCATGTGAAAGAGTTTTAGAGACATCAATAATTCCAGATATAGAATTTCAAACTGGCATGCATGCATACTTCTTGGAAATGAGCTCTCTCTGTAGAGGTATCTTTTTTTCTGGAGATGTCTACAAGTTCATCCAACATGAAGAAGCAGCAAGATCGTGTGACTGGCCAGTCATGACCTTTTCTTGACATTGCTCACAAATATTGAAAAGCAAAATGGTCTTCAGTAATCATAGTTCTCTTACCTCAAAATCAATAGCTAAAACAATACTAGGTAGTTCTCATTATCAGTAGATAAATAAGTCAGGTATCTTGTGTGCTCAAGCTTTCTTTCACAGAAAACCTCACCACTGTTCACTTTCTGATAAACTTACATCTTGAGTGATTCTCTGAGTAGTAAGAGTAATCCAATAATAATGGCATTACCCCTTTGTCTGAATGAGTACTCAATCAATACAGGCATAAATCTGGACATTCTATTTTACGAAGGTATATTAGACATTACATATTAAAATTATTTTAATCTGTATCATTAAAATTGCAGAAGATTTACCAAAATTTATTTTAAAGTAGCAATCAGCAGTATTTTTGATCTACGAACCAAAATCTTCTTGTGACTAAATATGTGTAACTCCCACTAAAAACCTGTTTTGAGTGCACGTGTTTCAGAGCAGAAGGTGGCCTAATTTTTTGTTATGTTTTATATAGTAAGGTGGTAGCTGAATAAAAAATACCTGCAGGATCAGCAGCTAGTTTCTACAAGACTCATAACATTTCCAAACACTGAAGGCATATTTGGAACACATTAGTTTCAAAGTCTCTTCTGTCAGAATTTGCTTGCATAATGAAACGCAAGAGTTTCTTATGAGACCAATGAGGGCATAGGAATTCAGCAGCAAATAAGGGTTGAAAAATGAAAATACTGTTAGGAAAAATCCTTGGCTTACTAATAACAGAATTGTGGGGCAGGAATGAACATCAGATCATCTAGTCCACTCAAAAGCTCTGCATCAGGGTCAGATTAAACACCTGTCATGACTTGCTTGCTCTTATCTAATCTCTGTTAACAAATTGCTTGGGACAGAGTTCTCACAGCCTCCCAGGTAACCTGTTTTAATTGCAGCTCTTTCCATAGTTTGAAATGTTTTCCTAATATTAACCTATTTACCCCTTGCTGCAATCTAAGCTCATTATTTGTTGTTTGATTTTCTCTTTAATGCCTTCTCATTTGGAATTTTTAGTGAACACTAAATTGAAAACTATCATCCACATTTCCAGTGTGGGTTTCAAGTACTTAGGATGTACAATTCAAGGAGATCAGTGGAAGTTTATGTATAATTTTCCATGGTATCTGAACTCAAAACCAAGTGAATTAATATAATGCAGCTTTTCCTCCCAAGACTTTTAAGCCCTCCTTCCAAACAGGCATAAAGCAGAGATTATCACACATATTTGACAGGAAGTATGCACAGACTAAGCCAGATCTAAAACCGAATTTGCAACAGTTATACATAAATATGCTTCAACATACTTAATGTAATATGCATATCTGTGGATTTCACTGATTTTGTTTGTCCAGGAATATAATTTAATTTCCTTGAATTTTGCCATTCCTTAATAAAGAAAAAGATCCAGTTATTATCAGACTATTGCACAATCCTGTATTACACTATTTGGCTGCCTGCAGTGTTCCAGTTTCTGTGACATTGCAGTTTATCAGTCTGCACAACATACTTCATAAACCTTCATGACTTACATTTTCTTGCAACATCATGGTTTTCATTGCAGGTGTGCTGGATGTATGCAGATGCCTGCTTAAGAGACAGGTGTCCTGCAACAAACTTTAAGTTCTATCTTTCTTAGACAGTTTTCATAAGAAAGAATTTGTATCTAATGTGACTAATTTTTCTCACTAATTAATGAGTACAATCATCTACCATTAAGTCAGATAGTCCTTTCTGTAATTGTGGTGAATATAATTTTATGGAGATGGAAATGCTCAGTTCTTTGTCCGTACAATTACAATAAGCACACTTGAAAAGATATTATGCATTTATCTTTACAGCATTTTTGCATAATCAAGTTTAATCTATATGACACCAGAGAATCATCTGAGAAAATATTTAGTTCTTTCAAATCTGATAAAGTTTTCTACAAAGCCCCTATTGGAGTCTGAATATATTATCTTCTAAAAATCCTTGAACTTGTAAAATTTCCAATCAGCGTTTTACATTTTGCCTGGAGCAGCATATCAAAGCATGGAGCATTTTATCAAGCTTACCCACTCTCTAACTTACCCTCTGCAATTATGTATATGACTAGCTCAAATACTGGAAGCTACTGAGGCAAGTAGCTAGTGTGACAGGAATTCTGAATTTCCAGGAAATACCTAGATGCAAACTCAGGATAAAAGCAGCATAAAATTCAATTTAATACACAGTTCTGCAGATCAGCATGTTGCAGTTCCAGCATTACAAAGCTGAAAATATCATAGGGTTCATTTTGAGTCTTCAGGAAGCTCATAATTTTGAAAGCTTGAAAATGCTATAACTCATGTAGTTAAACTTTAAGCCTCAAGCCCATAATTTCCTCATTAAATGACCAGGTATCAGTCAGGTGGGGTAATTTTCTTTTTTTTGCTAGCTGTAGCATTGGAGAGAGCTGCAGTTGAATGGACCTTCTAAGTGACTTGCTACACTGTTTAACAGCTTGTTTACAAGTAGTAAGCTGACATAAGTTCTTTTGCAATAATTGTAAGCCAATTCTTTTCATCTATACTAAATAGCTCAGACACTGCTCTTTAAACAAAGAACATAAAACTTCACCTTCTACAACATTTCTTAAAGATTTGGTAATACTGTGTTTCGAATCTGGAAAGTGTCAGCATCATGTGTATCTCTCCTATAGCTTGGCTAATGAAGTTATGACTGTAACAAAATTAATTTTTACTTTGATTTTGTCATGTTCTTGAAATAAGTTCACATCACGGAGGAGCCTATGTTTCAGGGATCCTTCAGTTAAAGAATTTGATAGAGCATTCAGGTCAGTTTTGAAGAATGATATTGCCAACTATGCCATGAGAATAAACTTCTGAAATATTTCCAGATTTTTGATTCATAAGCCAGATGAAATGGAACTTAAAGCAGGTGGTTCTGTCACCATCTTGCTCCTAGTGACTCAACAATTCAATCACTCACCTTGAAGGTGGAGAAGCAAAGTTCTAATCACTTCTGTCTGATTAAGAGTAGGCAGGAAAATAACTCCATGTTATGACACCACCCTCTGACAATCCAGCGCAGTCAGCAAAGAATATTTACATGGCCCATGCAAAATGCAACAACTTTCTCAGGATACCACTGACAACACATTGCTGCTCTGTAGCAAACTGTGAGAAATATTTCAGTACTTTCATTTTAATGTAAATTTTCTTGTGTGGAACAATTAATCCAAACCTGAATTAACATTTGACCTAAGATAATTTTATCCACATCTGATGGAAATAAAATTAGCTTCAGGTTGAAATTCAGTAAAAAGAATTAATGAAAATGTTTCCCTTATCACCATTTTATACCCTTTTCCACTGCAGACCTTTCATTTACATCTTTGACTCCATCTAAACTTATATCAGCATTTAAGAGTGATCATGTTAAATAGCCCATAATATCAGTATGTCCTTGAAGTATCAAACCAAGTTCCAAGTACCTTTAGGTTCTGCAATCCTGTCTCTCCCTTTAAGTTGTGATATACAGACTTAAACTTCCTGTTCTGTTTTTAAGCTTCTCTTTTTCATTATATCTACCCTTTATATCTCAAGGGGCAGAACTGTTCTGTTTGTTCTGGCTAAGGTTCCTTCCATTTTAGTTCTTTTTGCTTGAGTGGGGTTTCTGGTTTGCTTTTGGTTGTTTGATTGGCTTGGAGTTTTTTGGGGGGGAGGTTGAGAACTTGCCTAAATTGATGGGCTTATAAGACAGAGCACAATCTGTCTACAATGATGAGCATTTCTGTTGGTACTGTTGAAGCACTTGTGTTATGTCTTCTTTGAATGTCAATTATTAGAATTGTCTTCGGAAGCAATGTAGTTAGCAAAATATTGTTCAAAATATTAGCTCTATAATCAAATCAAGCTAAAACTTTGAAGCGGCTGTTATCCTTTGATTATTTTAATATCAAATAAAACAATATAATATATTATTTTGGTGTCGAATATAAGCCTTATTTTGGTGACTCAAATGAACACAACAGCATGGTTTTTCTTACATTCAATTTTTATCAAATGCAAAAAATTAAAAAAATTATTGGAGCAATATGGCCTTTCTCCTTCCTGGGAATGTGACAAATATTGAAACAAGAAACATGGGAATAGTGTTTTGCAGATAGTATCTAAGAAATAACACTAGATGATCTTTAAGGACCCTCCCAATCTAAGCCATTTGACAAAAATAGCTGTTACACACTTTGTTCTTTTAGGAACTTACAGTATGGAGACAATAAGCGGCCTTGAGAATACATGAGGACTGCAAAAAATTACAGCACAATTAAAAAATTATCTAATACTATACATTTCTAGTCTAAGATTCCCATATCTCATATAAGAAATGTCAGTTGTAATATCAGAGATGTGAGATAAACTTCCCTGATGACTGACCCTGCCTACATCTAAATACTCTGTTCTTTAAGCAAAAAGGATATACTCAAGTACTTAAATTACAGCCAACTTCCTGGAGCAGATTTACAGAGAGACTGTTGGCTCACCACGCCATGGTTCCTCCAGCTGCTGAAAACCTTACTTACAGGGAGACACCATTTTCACTTTCTCTGCAGTGACACAACTGGGTCTATGCTAAAAGTAAAGAGTGAACTACAGAGATCTCCTCAGGGCTCCTGAGAATTCTGCCCTGTGGCACTTCCCATTTAATTCAACATACTCAAACCATGGAGAATTTGAAAGAAAAAGACAGATGATCCCTTGGGTTAATCAGGCCTAAATTTACACTTTATAGAGGAAGTTTGATATTTTCTCTGTGGGAAGGAAAAATGGGCTTTCATGGATGAAAACTCTATCAGTTAATATTTAAGGGCATAACCCAAAGAAGAAAACAATGGATTGCAATTGATGATTTTCATCTCACCTCCTTCTCTTTCAATCACTGTTTGCTATTGGAAGACATGAATTCAGGAGAGGTAGCACTAATGAAAAATGCACTAGAACTTAACTGCATTTCAGAGCTCCTGGTGTCAAGGGACAAGTAATGTCTGTGTCTGTCAGAATGTAAATTAAGTCGCTTCACATGATTCAGTCTGAAGATTCAGGAAAGGGCATGGCCAAAAAAATGGCATATTTGCCAAACATGATGTTTAATAAAGTATTTCTTATCATAGTCAAATGTTCATCCCCCATTAAACTGCTATTATGCTGCAATAAATTGCATCCAACTTGTTATAAATGATAGGGGACATTAACAAGGATCATTTTCTGAAGAGCCTTTCAGACGCTGGAATATTAGAAAGCATTAGGTTTTTTTTATTCCAGTGTTTTTCTCTGGACATAATCATACTGTAAAAACTACATGTAAGAACTCTTTGGTCTTTTTAACTAGAACACTTTCAGTATCTCCATTATGGTGCAAAAATACCAAGTGACAATTTCCAATGACATAATGAATGTTGCTGTGTGCAACTGATGCTCAGGACACAAATTGCTTTTTAGTAACTTACTCAGTAAAAATTTCCATATAATCAATTTGGGATGGAAGTCACAACATTTTCTGCCAGTCTCTCTCAGGACCAGCAGTTAGGCAAATGCAGCACGGATCCACTTGTGCCCGTGTGCTGGTTTCCAGCATGTCAGAATTCAGATCAAGCAGCTAAATGTTCATCCTGAGACAAGCAGGGTTAACACTGTGAACAAAGCACTAAGTGCATGCCCCTGTGGTATCATTCAAGTTGGTAAAATCCCCTCACTGTAAGGCAAGAGCATCATCACAGGACAAGCTGGCAATAACAGAAGGAGAGGATTTTCTTGTATTTGAAAGTTTAGTGTGGTTTCTCCTTTTTGCAGTGAAAGGATTTAGCACAATTCAGTGTCTCAAAGATGCTTAGCTGCTGTTTAGCTGGGTGGAACTGATTAATATTTAGGTAGCTGAGAGAAATTTTGAGCTTGGGAATGAATTTGAAGAGCTGCTGCCATATTCCCAAGGAGAGGGGGGAGGTTGCAGCACTACCACACCTTGCAGGAGCTCAGGGTGTAGGTTGTTAGTCACCACCAAACCACAAACACAGCTCACTAGGAAGCCCCCTTTTGCTGTTGATTTCAAGGCATTGCTCAGTACTCTGGAAGTGTATGTATGATGTACAGAAACCTGCCCATATACAAGCTCATACAGAATAGCAGACACACATACCCACATCTGCACGTAAACATCCATTAGCAAATTATTTCAGTTTGACCAAACTATTGCCATTTTCAACTGCTCTGTGTGCAGGTTTTAAGGACAGTTAAGATACTTCGAAGTATGAGAGACAGGGAATCAGCTTTCTCATTCTCAAAATGATCCTTAGTTCTTAAAATTATTTAAAGTTGAAAACAATTTGAGAGTGGAATTGAAGCCAGTGGTATTGACTGTAGGTACTCTGCTTGTGCTGCTGAAAACTGTTTAAATTTGCCTCAGTTATGATTTTTGAGCCATAGTACTAAGGCTACTACTTTCAATAAAAAGCAAAGGGCACAATCTGTTCTGAAATGGCTACTATAGCTGGATATACAATTTTTCTAAAGCACTGCATGAGGTACATTTCCTAACAGCCCTACAATTTTAAAAAGTACATTTAAAAAAGCTTATCAAAATATGTTACATAAAAAAATAAGATTAAGTTCAACAGAGACAGCAACATCAGCTGTTATCCATTTTGCTGTTGATTCTGCAACTTTATTTATGCCCATTGTTATTTTTTCATGACAGATATGGGATATTGGACTCTGCAATCTGAAGACTGCCATATTAGTTATCTTGCAAGACATTCATTGAATAAAAGAGGTGGGAGAACATTAGGAGATATATTTGAACCTAACCTTGAGATAAAACTTAGTTATCTGTCTCCTTATCACTAATCTCTGGCCCAGCTGGCAGCTTATTTTTTTTTTTTATTTTAAATGTTCGGAATGCAATTGTGCTCACTAGTTATCTTATTAAAAATGAAAGCAACCTGTTTTTTTTTCTGTCTCTTTAGAAAGAATTGATTTTAACAGAATATCTTTCAGGAGTATTTTCTGCTGGTCTGTACTTCTGTCTAATCTGTATTCATGCAGAGCATCGCATGAAAAATGCATGCACGTAGCGGGCACAGAAAGTAACACTACCTGTGCCTCAGCCTGGGCTGATAAGAAGTTTTGTACATTGCTGTAATAGCTGAATCTTGCATGCCCCTTTGCCTTTGCTGGTAAAATCGGCCTTCAGATGAGTCAGAAGCTATAATCTGCCAGGTTTAACAAATGTCCACAGAGGATGAACAGAGAGAATTATTTATTTCTATTAAGAATACCAGAGAGTATATTTTACAGGAAGTAATTTCATTATCTGTTGGAGTGCTAAGGTTCAGAATTTCAATACACAAAGCTCAATGATGCATTAATTTGATCCACTTCATTAGCATCCAGGCACATTTAGAGAAAAATGCCAAAATTGCTATAGTTGGTTCCAGTCATCAAAGTGATAGGCCCTGAGGGGTTTAACTCTGTAATTAACAGATAATATATATTTAATGAATAATATATATAATAAAATATATACATTGTATAATGTACAGTGTACATAATGTTACTCATAATACATGATTAACATATAAAAATGGGCAATATTTAAAATCATATTGCCATGAAGTAAAATTAGACTGCAAAAATGTTTCAAATTTGATCACTCTATCCAGAAGACAGAAAACCTAAAAAGAACCACAGCTTAACATAATAGGGGACTTATTGCTACAGCTCAAAGAAAAGTAGGAGAAAAAGATCAAGGGCATCTCATTTGTCTTGCTTCTGCAAATGAATATGCAAACAGGATGCAGAGAAACGGAAGCAACTCTTACAAGCATGTGTCCTTTTCCACTGACAGGTAAGGTCTCCTTTTAGATATTCTGGTGTTTATTTTCACTATTTCACCTACTTTTTAGAATGGACCAAGCTTTGTGAAAAATTGTGGTGAGACAACTTTTGTGATTTCTTGGTAAATTCCACGTGATAGATTTATACACTGATTTTTGGCATTAGATCCCACTTACTGACTCACAAAAGAGATCCTTGTGTCTCATACAGCAAGTGCATATATAAGGAATACAAAAGCACATGTGAACTAGAAACACCATCTATCAACCATTACCAAAGAAGACTGAAGGACAACAGGCAAGTGCAGAGGTCTTGCCAAACACATTCATATATTTGTATTCAACAAAAATAAATCCATAGAGAAGGATCACTGAAAAACTACATCTTGTTTAAAAGTGCCTTGTGGACTGTATCACATGCTTCCTATTGCTGACAGTCCTGACACATAAAATAGCTCAACTCCATCTCCATTTGAATAAACTTCATACTATTTAGCCATCTATTGGTATCAAAGGGAGATTTGATACCAAGGACAAATTAACACCCCCTCACCCAAACTCAGATGTTATCTCTTAAGTACCTGAGGAACAAAATGTATTAAGGCTGGCATTGGCTTACAGACCCAGGAACACTGACTAATGGAAACATTTCTTATAAATGACTGTGTTGAAATGTAAGCATTTCAAATTGATTTTATGGAAACAGTCTGACAAATAATAGTTTGGACTTTAATATTATTAAAACCAGGAAAGGTAAAATGCTCCCTAAAATGATCATTATAACTCTAAAAGAACAAACAACTACTAATTACAAATTTAGCATTTCTGGCTTAAAGCGATTTTTAATTTTAAATATACTATGCTTGCTTTCTACAGGGAGTGAAACTCATCCTTACTATTTTGAATCTAGTGCTAACCATTGTGAAATTGTATGAGACATTTCAGTGCCTGTGTCTCTAAGATACATGGTTCTCTGTGTGAGAAAAATAACTTAGAATAATTTTACTTAGCTGTTAAACAATTATACCCATGTTCTCTTACAGCTAGAGGGTGGTTTATCATTTCTATTGCTAAACTTAAAATAGCTGCTATTTATTTTCACTGTCGGAGAACCTCAACATGACTGG
This sequence comes from Petroica traversi, assembly GCA_025920805.1. Taxonomy (NCBI): domain Eukaryota; kingdom Metazoa; phylum Chordata; class Aves; order Passeriformes; family Petroicidae; genus Petroica; species Petroica traversi. Next base: position 14,337,555 of record JAHLSL010000018.1, on the reverse strand, counting down.
TACAACAAAGATTCTAATTAGAGTAATCTTTCCTGTAACCTGACTGTCTATTGTTTTCCAACTCAAACAAGATTTGAATTTGAAGAACATACACTATTCTGGGTCTATGTAACTTGTAACAATTTTCTACCTTAATAGTCACACTGCAGCATTTGAAAATTGGCAATTATTCATTTTGCCATGAGCTGGTAACTGAAGGAGTGAAACTCTCATCTCTGAAGAATGATATAGTAAATCATGGATTAGCAAAGTCAGGCACTCTCAGTGAAAAATATCCTCCTGCTTACACCTAGCAAAGCTAAGGATCAATATGGCACTCCTTCTCATCATAATACACATTTTATGTTAATTTTAATCAATTTCATCTCCAGAAATAAAATGTTTTAAGAAGAAAACTAGCTACTTTACTAACTAAAATCATGTTGGTAAAAATTTGACTCTGCAGAATCAAACTAAAAAGCTCAATTATTCTTCCTACAGACTTCTAACAAGTTGTGACAACATCACACAGCCATCTATAAATGCTACTTGCTAAAAATTTTGTGTTGAAAATAAAATAAGCTACTACTGTTTAAAAGAATACACTGTGGATTTTTCACAGGAAAGACATAAAAAGTAGAATTCATATTTCCTGACCTCCACTATGAAACTGAGGTCTTTAGGCTAAATTGACCATTCAGACTTGTCCATGATCTGTGGGGAAAGAGAGGCACCTCCATAAGGCAATTCATCCTGTCCTCACATGAACATCGAAGCTAGATAGGAGGAATTGTTCTCTAGAAGTTCTTTTTCTGTATCCCTGCAAAATCTGTACAGGGAGGACACACAATTTTGTCTAATACCTACTTTTTTGATAGCTAAGCTCAAAAAAGATGAATTAATCTTCTCATGCCTTTGGCTGGATATCCTGATTTTTTTTTTGTAAGGTTTTGCTAGGGTTTATTTATTTTTTCCTTGTGCAGACTATTTTGGCTTGGAGTTTCAGCATCTCAGACACCTGGCAAGAACTGCTCCTGCCTTTCACCTGTGATGCCGACACAGAGATGTTTGTGAGGTTGCTCCAGAGAGCTGACAGGGAGTGCAGACTCCCAGTCACTCCTGTAACAGCATTACATCTCTGATGGGGAAGCAGGGAGGTTGCTATCAGGTCATTAGGCTTTCAATGCAAGTGTGGGCAAGAGTTACAGCAGAAGAGATAAAGACAGAGTCATTATAGCACAGTTTCTGATGATTAAATAAGGTCGGAACCCAGCCAGTTTCTGGTTTGGGGTTTTTTCCCTCCATAAGAAACCAACAGAGACATTTCATTTCTTCCTGTTCAGATAAAGGTATCTGAACTTAGCCAATACCAGTTCTGCATATTTTCATCTCCCGGGGAGAGTTAAATATCAGCATACAATAAATATTCAGATTTTTGTATATTCTCAAGTGGCTCAATTCTTTACGGATGCTATTTATAGTCTATTAAAAGTAAAGAATACAGAAAATAAGAGTGTTTGTTTAACTTGATATGTTCTTGGAAGGCATTAAAAAATAGTAAAACTAATAATCCATACCTGAGTAGTGGCTGCTTTGGATAAGAAGGTTGGTCACTGTTTTGGCATGGCTGAGGTTTTTTTGTGACTTGCTTATAAATATTCCTGGCAGTTACTCCAATCCACAGCATAGTAGAGAGTGTAGAATAATGTAGTACTATGCCAACCTAAAAAAAAAAAAAGAGTGGGCACTTAAACAACTCAATAAATGGGTCAGCAAAACAACAGTTTTACAAGAATCTTACTTCATAAGTCCACAAGCAAACAGATTTTTAAACTGAATTTATAAATGCATCTAACAGCTGCACTTAAAAATAGTTATTTAATCTACCATATAGAGTATTATCTACAATACCAGATGTTATGTTAGGAAAAGGAGATTGTAAAAACATTTTTTTTCCAAGAACCTGTTTAATAAGAACATTTTACACCTGAATCTTCGTTTGTGTTGCATTCTTTGTTAGCCTATCATGACAATGCAATTTAAAAAATAGTGAGAGGCCAGCATTTTTGCTTGCTATTATGTGATTTCCTTTAACTTTTCAGGAGTATCCTCCTATAGTTCCCTCTCTGCTCTACACAGGCAAGGTTGACTTCTGGCAATGGCATCAGTGCTATTTGCCTAAATCCAGATTATTTTCAGACATATTTCAAGAAAATTATAAACTTGGCCACAGAATTTTAAAAATTAAATGACTGCCCTAGGCATCCCCCCTTAACAAGAATTATAAACTCTAATACTGTTATTATCACCTGGTCTCCAAGAAACTGGTGTGTTTATCATTGAAAGTAAAACAAACACCTCTAAAATAATAACATCTTTGTTATGTTAGTAATTGTTATTCATTACTATGGAAGCAGTAATTGGAATTTTATCCAATCTCCAGTGCTTTATTACATCTGCTAAGTCTCCATCTGATTATATAAAATGAGGTTACCTTTGAAGCAATAACCTGACATTTTGCAGTGACAAGTAAAATATTGCTATAATTGGAAAGAACATAAATGTTTAAGGAATACAGAGAATTGCCAAATAAAGCTAACACAAATCTATGATAATGATTTATTTGAACCAGTGTTCATTTTTGCTCCACTTAAAACAAAATAATTGATGAGTAAAGAAAAGAAATTCCATGCATTTTGTTTATATTTAGTATATAGCTCAAAACTTGAAGATAGCAGCAGATATCACCAACAGAAAACCCTTTGTAATTTTCTCTGGGACTTGTCTGTCACATTAGACAAGGGAGGATAAAGCCTTCATCATTGTTGTTGCTTGAGGTAAAAGGAGCAGAAATAAGAGAATGAGACAACTTTGTATTCTGAGCTGGCAGATGCTGCCAGCTCAGGGTCTGGTGCTGTCTGGGCTTGGTTCACTGGCAACTTGCAGAGTTTCTGTCGGGACATCCTGAACAGGACCATGAGCAGGGATGGGGAGTAGGAGGATGAGAAATGGGGAAGAAAAAGGAGGCAGAAATAATGAAAAAAGTTGGAAAAATTCTAGATATTTGGCTCATAACCTCTTTCTCATTTCAGCATAGCTCTGCTGCTATATATTCTGTTTTCCACAAAGTACATGCAAGAATAGGAACAGTGGAATGAGTTCCAAGTCAAAGTTTGACAAAATATATATGACCACATAGACAGAAATCATCAGCCACTTAAAAGAATGTAAGACTTAAAAATAGTACAACTAAATTATTTTACTGAACTTTCAAGGAGGCAGCTGAACTGACTGAAAACATCACTGCTATGCCACGCCTGCATCACATTGCTGTTTTTAACAGTGTGCTCATGTTTTGGCAACTGAGTTATTTCTGCTGAACAAATGTGGAGGAGGCAAAATTGCATTTTTTGCTTGAAGGAAACAAGGATTTATCTTGAAGATACAAGACCTCCTTAGGACTAACAGATTTGACATGACACAGCAAAAGTGTGGAATTTGGAAGGGTGCACTGAGCTGTTACACTGAATTCTAGAATTTTTGCTTTCATTCATCCACCAATAATCTGTAAAGAAATACTTGTCACACTTCACAATGAAAATTTAGTGTTTCCAAGTGCTGGGTTTTGCTCTCTGCCTCTTCCATCTCCTTGTCTGCCTCTTCCATCCCCTTGTCTCCATCCTGAGATCAGTTATGTCAGAGAGACGCATCTTTTTCACTGTTGTGCTTAGGGACTGTGACTGCAAGTTCTTTTTCTCCCCTCCAGTGGGATCACCTCTTTCTAACTCTCTCAAGCTTGGAAGGCACCTGAGTCCTGTGGCAGAAATTCATGAGGAGGCAGTTCGTAACACGGGAGGGAAGAATGAGGCTCAACAGAAAGACCAAGGTTGTTTTGTTCAGTGAACTCTTTCTTGACTCTCTTAGCAAATGTAAATTTAAGGTTATGCAAGGTGAAAATTTACCTGTGAGTACCTTGTCACTAGATTTCTACCTCTGTAAAGCTTCAGAGGCCAAAAGCTATATACAAGTTAAATACCAAAGTGATTACTTAAAACTATTTTCACTGTTGGCAGAACTTTTGTATTTAATATAAAACTGTATGGAAAGGGTTGAATTTTCACACAGAATAAAGGATTATGATTGGAAATACTGAAGTGACAACCCCTATTTTTAAGAAGGTTTTCCACTGACAGGCCAAATGGTACAGAAAAAACTGCCAGGATATATGCACTGAAAACAGCATTGTAGCTAAAGCTCTCTAATAACCACAGTTATATGCCAAAAATTTTCTTGTTTTCTTGGATTCATTTTTCCATGTCCTGTGTTCTTAGAACTCTTATCTTTGGGAATAAGCACTAGCCTTTTTAATAGAAGATTATACTTTTCTTCAGTAAGAAGATGCTGGCTGTTTGCACTCCTTCATTAAATTTCAGTACCCTAGAGATAAGTTAAGTTCCACATGATGCAGTTTCCATAGTAATGGCCGGAATACACATTTATGCAAATCATTTTGGCACAAAAGAGTCTCTTGATCAGCTTTAAGTTGCATGCAAATTTCTTTGTTTTCCCCAATTTTTAAATTTAATTTCTTTTTTTCCCCCTAATTGTAATAACATTCAGATAAGATTGTACTTCTTAATCCAGTTCTATTTAAAGAACACAGATATGCACTGACATTGTGATTAAACTATTAATCCTGCAATGAAAATGATTCTTTTCTGTGAGATGAAGGGATTCGGGAATTTCTCTGCAGTCTGTAACACCACTGGTTGTGAATATTTCATGATGTTTAAACATTTAGCATTAGCAAATGCTCCCTTCACAGGTAGAAAATTTAGAGCAAGAAGAACTTTCTGAGTTGAACTTGTAGGCTACTGACCAGTATGGGATGGGCTTTGCCTTTCTTGTTGAAGATTTACTGCTTTACAGAAAGGAATTCTCAAGCAGCTTCACAAAACATTCATCAGGGAGAATGAAGACCTGAACCTTGCCAAAGTTTGCATGGAGGCTTTTTATTTAATAATATAGCAGGTTCTTGGAGATGTGATTGGGGTGATCAGGCCATTGTGTTAAAAAAAATAGCATTCTGTCTCTCCGTAACTTTTCTGCCACCTGAATAATTTGCCCAGAAGTCCATTCTTCATGCTTCAACATGATTTAACCGATGATTTCATCCCCCTGCATCCAAAACCTCATGACTATCATGCTTTCCTCTAAAGTAGGAACCACAAAACAGGAATCTTTGGGAGTACAGAATTGATGCCTCCCACACATGGGGAGTGGGCCAGCTACAGTTGTGTCTCCTCCTCTCTTGTTCTTTACATGAAAGGAGTGAACTTCCTTCTGCCTTTTGAAGCAAACCAATCTGAGGCCATCACTCGGGGAGATGGAAGCGCTCACAGGCTGGCTCTGCCTCTGGTTTATTCCAATCTGCTGCTCCTTAGACAACCTTTGACTTGCATTAATGATTTTGCCAGTAAACTCAAGAGTCTGGATTCTATAACAGCCAACATTCAGTGGCACCCAGCATGAGATTCAAGGCTAATCTAAAGAAGCTGTAGATTCATTCACACATGGAAAGTGCGAAGATGCAATCAACTCTTCTAGACCAGCACTCTAACATCAGGGTTTTTTGTAAATCATAAAGACTGCAGAGCACATAAAGACTTGCAGAGCAAGTGAAAGATCTATACAAAATCCTCACTGAAATAGATATGCAGTTTTAAAAGGGAATTTTAGATTTTTAAATTCCACATAAAAATAAATGTCTGACCATTTCTGAAAAGACTTTTTTGTGTGACTATTTTGCCTTCAAGGGGATTTGAAGGTTCTTCTAGCTATCACAGAAAATGGGCTAATTTCCATGGCATTAATTCCTGATGTTTAAAATGAATCTGGAACATTTAGAGACAGAAGGTGATCCAAATGAAGCTAATTTAGAACCACCCTTTTTAGTTAAATTTGAAGGATAAAAGTTAACTTAGTCTATTATTTCACATCAATAAGCATGCTGCAGTGAAGTTTTTGTGGAAGTACTAGGGATAATTACAGTAGGAAAGGTGGTGGTTGACTGGTTTTGATACATTTCAGTGATTAGGACAAAAAATACTTGCACTTGGAATCCTTTCCTATGCACTCAGGAAATAAAAAGTGAAAATTGCATTGCAGCAGGTTGAAGTTGTGCAGATTGAAAGATACCTGTGGAATCGCAACTGATGGTATTACATACCTGTGGTATGACTAATATTTTGCTGCTGCTTGAAGCAGTAACATTTTCACAAATACATTTTAAGCCCCAATATCAGGGCTTTGGCACTTTGGATATTACATCACATCACATCATAGATTAATAGTCTCAGGGTTATCGCAAGACACAGGCACTAGGACACAGAATTTTGAAAACCTTGCTGTCAGAAAGCAAGAAAGGATCTGTGACTGCGTACAACATTCTCAAAGTGAACAGCTTTCAGCCTCTCTTACCAGCCTTAAATTGTTTGGATTATTTCATCCATTAGCCCTGTCTAATTACATCAGGCAATTTCTAGCAGGAAATAGGGGATGGTCTCTGTCTGTGTCACCTGTATCTTTCTTGTATTGCAACTACTGATGATACTGTCTGTCGACAGAGCATAATGTCAGGTAAATAAATAACTTTATTAAACTGGTTAGCAGACACATATGAATGGCTCAATTCAGCTTCTCTAAGTGTGCTCATTTCTCAGCAGCTCAGAATCTGGCCCTATCCCATAGCAAGAGACAGATGCCACTGATAATGCACTTTATTAAGATACCCCCGTAGTTTATGTACTACTTATAAAAGGCTATTAGTAACACATTTATCTCAATCAATTTTTCATTATAGCTGTTAATACCACGTTGTTGCCATGCAAGCTGCAAAGTAAATAACCAGACAACGCCTGAAACAACAGATGGTCACTTCTGATCATGTAATTACATGGCCATGGCTGCCCTACAAACTAATCTACTTTCACTTGCAAACTGCAGACAAAAACAACGGTAAGTGATATTTCAATCTGCTAGAGCTTACAGATTAATTATGACACAACATGTTAGATATTCTGAGATTTTTCTCTCAAAATACTCTAGTGGTCAACTGTGTTATTTAAATGAGTACCATGTAATGCTCATAGGCAGACTTCACATGCAGAATGTCACAGTGCTTAGAGACCCACATGTGCTGTTTACTGGTGGTCACACAAAAGGATACACGAAATACTTCCAAAGCATCTCACGGCATACTAGAGTGGTAACTCCTACACTAATTGTGCAAGTTTTGCAGTGGCTCTGCTGTTGGCTCCTGACTCTTGCTATTTACACCCATTCAATCAGAACTGGATTAGTGACAGGCAAAATATCTGGGAGAACACTGGCTAAACAATGTGCTTTACTACAGGTAAATACCAACAACGTTCATGAGACCTCGTGCACTTCTACAAAATCTGAGAAGAAGAAATATTCAAGGCAAACAAATTGCAACAAACCCTCATGAGGCATTACAGACCCTCTCAGCCTTTACATTCAGAGAAGCTGAATCCAGCCCTGCTTGTGCATTTCACAACACAATTGCCCCAAAAATGCTGAGGCAAGAGATGTGAAACAGTCCAACAGTGCAAACAAGGGTCCATAAATCACAAGTATTCTGGTCTACTTTGTCTCCTTAGGGATCATCCAGTGAAGCCAGGGCCACCTAAGACAAACAGTTTATGCATTACAAAAGTGAAGCAGTAACTTCAGTCCCACACATTCAATCCAAGGTGCTGGAAGGACAGAAGCATTTTGTATTCACAGTTTTCAACTATCCTGTACAGTAGAGAAATACTAAGATTTTCAGGGCTTTTCTTAAAAAAAAAAACCAAAACAGGCCAACAAAAACAAACAAACAAACAAACAAAAGGTAATCTGAGCCTCAGAGAAGGTAATGCATTGTTCACCCTCTTAGAGAAACTCATGGGACAACCAAACATTGAACATTCCCAGTGCTGGCCTTTAAAAGACATGCCTATAATGGTTTATTTGAAAAAACTTAAGATCCAGGAACAATATAAGAAAAGAAGGAGAACTGCCAACATTATGTTAAAAATTCATTCGCAATTTTCAATTGTATTAGTAAGAATTACTAAGACAGATACTTACAGCTTGACATATAATTGGGTATTTAATGCGATTGATTCCACCAGCAAAAACAGCAAATGTGAGAGCAGTATGGAAACAAAAGTTGAGAAGCATGTGCCATCCTTTTCTGCTTATTCGGATTGTGCTGTGGAAAAAAATCACATTTTGAAATTAAAAGCCAAACCTATTTATTATGAAAATTACTATTTGGAAAAAAAAGAATAATTGATTCTTGAATACCTATGTAACAATCTAACCACAGGACAGACTCTGGCCTATGTAGTTTTGAAATAAATGATAAAAAGGTAAAATAAATGGTGAAAATCATCAAAGTCTACTGATTTAAACTTTCTTCCACCAAATCAAGTATTTAAAGTAGAGTACTAAAAGCAAGAGGCATATTGCATAGCTTCATGTATGCAGAACTTTTACAAGACATCTCTAAAGGATTAAATGGAAGCAGAAGATCAGAAGACATTGCATTAACTTCATGTAATTAATATTTAGCAGCTTCTACAGTACAATACATTCCTACTCTTCTAAATTGCTAATGGTTTTTAACCAGAAGTATGTAGTTAAAATGGCATTTATGTAAATTTTTCATGTAAAAGAAAACACAAGTTTTCTAAACCTGAAACACAGAACACAAGGAAAGTTTCTTTTATCCAGTGATAGTTACCAATCTTCCAACTGAACTTGGTTGTAAAAGCCAACAAGGCCAATGTAGTCAACCAAAGTGCTGCTTGATTGGAAGTTGCCAGAAAGCAATTTGATAGCGTTCATTGTTTTATACTGAATTTTTGAGTTACGAATCTTAGGAAATGTGTGAAGAAGACTCAAACATATGTGTCATGGAAGCTTGGTAACAGCTTAAGAAAGGTTGACATAAACTTTGTTTTGATTTCTCTGGTGTAAATCATATTGCTGCCATTACTATTCAACAGTAATTCAGGTATTTTTCACTTATTTTTACAGTAATTGTTATAAAATTGAAGTGCCTAAGCTGACCATTTAACACAAGTATTTAAAATGGAATTCTTACCTGTGATGGACAATGTAGGTGATAATGGAAGCAAAGAGGCACAACAACATAACTGCAGTACATGCATAAACCACAGGGTGCAGAAACTCCCCTGGGTACTGGGGGAAAGACAGCACTGTCTTAAAATCCTATGGAAAGAGCAAAATGGTTTAACATTGTTAGGCACGTGGGAAACTGAGACTTCATTCCAATATGTCCTGTCATTTCTAGCTGTTCCCTTTCAAGGGCGGGAAAAAAAAAAAGAAATTTTAATGCAGATACAGTTCATGAATTTACAATAACAGACTGCTCCTTCCTCATCAGCATACAATTTGCTAGACAGAAATTAACCTTTTTGTACAAGCAGACATATCCTAATTAAAAAAAAGGTCTGAAAAAGTACACAGAATATTACATTTTCCAGGCATTAGCAATATCTGGTTCTTCTGATAACACGAATATTATGAGTGTATTTTACTAAGCACAAAATGTCAAATCACCATAAAGGTCTCAATATGGCATATATATATGGCTGCAGAAGAACCACTCAAAGAAAAAAAAAGCCGCGAGAATACACCCAAATTATCACTGACTCAAATATAATTACCAGTTGATACAACTCCTGTAACCCAGTGACCTTCACACTTGGTTGCAAATACTCAATTCCTTACAGTAATTCAAAAGTGACTTGTAGAGCTATATTAACAGCAGAGTAAAGATTCATGCATTCCTTTTGGACATGTTAGTGCCTAGTGACACAATTCTTCATGTAAAACATAATGAAAAACTATCAATATATTTGTAAAATAAACCTTATCAAATTCCCATTCTAAATTACACATTTAGGAGACCTAAATCTGGAGGTGTGATGGATGGAAAGGAAAAGGAACCCTTTACATAAAACAGAATGTCTTTAGACTATCTGATTTATTCAAACATCAGACATTCTGTAATGCATCAAGGCACATTTGCTTGTGGCATTACATTTCTGCACACAGGTACTAAAAATTATTCACAAAACCTATCACCTGAGTGCAAACACGGTGTCATCTACATGCCAGTTCCCATGTGCAGCAGAAATAACTCTGTACATTAAAATTAACATACATCCCAGCACAGAAAAAGTTGAAGTCTGAAATAGTACTGAACATGACAACCCAGCAAACTCTAACATTTAAAATACTGGCATACGTTTAAAATATCAGTTTTAGGTTCCCTTAGAAAAAGATACAATACATTATTTTCCAGAAGTGAAATCTCATCTTAGGAAACTGGAACTGTAATGCTAATACCCCTGTTTAATTGCATTTGCATGCAGAGAGCTGATTTCTAGCACCATTATTTATGTATATGAACTTGTCCTGTAAAAGCAGATAATATTCATGAGTATATGCAATTACTAAATTGGGAGAATTTAGTTTACCTTCTAAAATGATCCTCACAAGTAATAGATGCCCTAGCAGTTATTATTTTCCTTCATTATTAGCTTTAAAGTTTCTAAGATGTATTGCACCAGTTTCTCCAGATGCATATGAACGTCAGTTCTAAACAGAGCAGCTCACAACATATGTAATAATGACCATCAATATGAAAAAAACAACTTATGAACAAAATGCCAACTGTATGTGATCACATCCCATTTCTCTTCAGACACTTCCTCAGCTTGCATGTGGACCTCAGTTAAAACTGCTCTGTCATTCCTGTCCCTCACACCAGTTCTCTCTCTGCCCTGCTCAGTTCACCAAGACTCAGAGTGAGAGGTGGAGTCACTTCTCATGAAGGAACTCAGCTTATGCTGTCTCCTCTAGAGATGTCAGTTCTTGCTACTCTTCCCCCAATCACAAATAGAATAGAGGAAGAAAAACCGGTCTTTTGATGTGCTAGGTTTTTTTTTAACGTGACAGACCTATGCTCTTAAGGCCTTCTCATTTTTGTTTTCTTTCAGTGTGCATGCAAAAACACTCAGGATATCATGAATTCACAGCTTTCAAATAATTCTTTAAAAGTCTGTTGGTTCAGAACTGTCTCTGAATGTCCACTCAAACACCCTTTTTCTGATAATCTTTTTCTCCCATAGTTTTATTTGCATCATCTCCCCATTAATTGTTTTATAGAGTAAGTCTCTCAAGGTAGATGAGCGAGTATTTACCAGGAATGTTCAATAAAATTTTAGCTCATATTATTAGAATAGTAATGTAAACACCTGGACAAGTTAAACCGAAATACTCTCCTGAAAATGATAAAACATTTACTTCTAGCTCTTATTGATGTAATTTTAAAAAAATACTGATGTAAATTGTATTTTTGTAATAGTACACTTTGGCATAATTTTAGGTACACACTTCAGCTCTCTGCAGTCAGAAATGTGTTACTGTAACAAGACAGTAGTAACAGTACAGTTATTTAAAGAAATAAGTAAGTTGGATATTTCTAAAAAAAACACTCTGAAAAGTTAAAGTTGTGAAAAAGGAAGCATAGTGAAGTTACACATTTTTGCAGCAAAAAATGAAAGCAATTTTACTTGAGTATCATCACTGTGTATTAAAAAACTAGTTTTCAATAGTGTAAATGCAAGGTTCAACCTCTTCCTATGTTTGATCATCAGTAGAAAAGCAAATGCCATGTGCCCTACAGGAATATAATTTTGCCTGCAGAAGAATGAAGAACAATCAGCATCTTAAAGGTAATTCCTTTTTTAAATACTAGGGTTTTTTATTATTATCTCTCATCTAATCTTTTACACTAAATAAATAGTAAATTTTAGAGTATGATAATGCACTAATGCCAAAGCAGAATTACCTTTTTAAGAGTTTTGTGTATTGAAAACTGATTTCATTATAGATATCTAACAGATGTATCTTGTCTGCTCTCTGATGATAATTAAATCTTATTGATCTATCAACTTCCCTTGAGTAATCTGGGGAAGACAACATGCAGAAAAGAAGCACTTTTTAAATGCTGTATGCAAAGCAGCATAATTGTATGTTACATTTTTAAAAGTTATGTTTGATTTTGTTTCCTAGAGGGGATTCAAACCATGATGATTGAAAAATCGCAGGAATTATCCCAGGAAAATGAATATTTACAAGGCTTTGACCATTACAAACTGGTGTCTACAACTACAAGGTCCATTAAATGTTGTCTAATGAGAAAATGCCACTCATTCACCTTTTAAAGAGGGTGTGAAACAAACCAAGACAGGGGAGAGCACTTGTAGCACATGAGGTGAATCCCACATTGGGCCATATCACCAAGACTACAACAGCAGAGGGAGGGAAGTGATTATTCGCTCTATTCCCCACTTGTGAGCCCAAATCTCAGCTATTGTGTCCAGCTTTGAGAACTTCAGTACAAGAATGACATTGCTGAATTGAAAGGGGCCCAGCAGAAGCCACCAAGACAATAAAATGTCCCAAGGCCTGGATTCCAGATCTTCAATTTACATTTATCTTCCAAGAGTTGGCCCATTCTACTGAGCTTTATAATCTGAATCCATTTACCTGCTGGCTGAAGTTGCACCATGATGAAAGCAAGATCTATTAAGCCAACAGAAAGGATAAACGAACAGAAAGAAAGAGCTTGAGCCAGAGACCTGACTTGTGATAAAATCATTGCATTTTGGAAGGGGACAAGCCTGGATTTTTGAGCCCAGTACCAAGCCAGTTGATGCTTTTTATGGAGCAAATAATACACACTATTAAATGCTATTTAATAAAATGCACATGGAAGGAAAAAGAAGCAAAAAGCAGATCTTGCTCTTAAGAGTACTCTAATTCCAAGGCTTTGAGCAAAAATATATCAGGAATATTTTAGAAAGCAGCCTTTTCTGGGAGCTGGACTCAATCCTTAGTCCTTATGGGCTAAGCATTCCCTGATGAGAATGAGTATTACGTGAGCAGAGAGCAGGACATGCCAGCTGAGGACTTCAGTGAAGAGCATGAGCCTCCTTGCAGGCTCTTCACACTGGGAAACATCTATGCACGTGCAGAGGAAGCCAATTCCAGGGAATTCTGCAGCTCCCACTACAACAAATGTTAATTTTGCATATAGCAGGTAAACTTTCTGGACCACTTGCACAAACTTTGGTGTGTAAACTCTGCTAAGGTCTATCCTGCAAGTGTTTAAACTTGCTGTTTCAACATAAAAAAAGACTTGAAATGTTCATTCTTGAACCTCTTGTTATAGGCAGTCTAATTTTTCAAAGTACAGAACAATGTTTCCACAGCCTGCTACAGGAAAACCCTGTATTCTCTATGGGGAAAATGTCAAATACTGTAATTATGTCAACCTCCTAAATGACATCTCCGTAATACTTCCCCAACTCGTTAATTAATTTCTCAAAAGGCTTAGACAGGCTGTTTAATTTGGAGAAGACCTGAAAGATGGAAGCTTAGAAGATTGTTTTCAGAACTGAACTTCATGAACAGGTGTAAGAAATTCTGAACTGTCTCCAATAACAATGAAAATGTTGAAAAAGTAGCTTTTTTGTACCAAATTGGAAAGACTTCAAAGACTGGGGAAATGCTTGCAAAACAACAAGAGAAAAATCCCCTAACTCTTACTGTAACCCATTCCCAGTATCTTGCTTCTCCTCAAATTCTCATTCACAGAGTTTTCCAAGGTTTTCTTCCAGACCAGTTTCAAGTATACTCTCGTTTTGTCAGCTCAGTCTCCTCAGCCCCGATTATCTCATAAAAGCATCTGCTGGATGTATGCTACTTTTGCAAATAATTACTCCTTGTGCACATAAACCAAACAAAAACCCAACAAAACCCACACCTGTAGCAGTTGGAAGAATAAAACAAATTGTGACAAAACAGAAAAGGAACTGTTATTATTTTATGTTGATTTAACCTACTTTTAGGATTACAATTAAAAGTGCTAAGAATATTTAATAATCCATTTTATGTTAATTGGAAAGTACCATACTTAAATTTAAGAATTTTATTTGTGTTTATTTGGCAGATTTGAGGAAATTACTATTGACAAAGCAGTCTAAGGGGGGAAAGGAAATGCTGTATACAATTACAGTAATATCCATCACTATTGAATTTCTATTGTGTTCTAAGAAAAATGAAAGGAAGAACAGAGGACAATGTATGCCAAAACATATTTAGCAAATTTTGAAATTCATTGCTTCTACTGGACATTTTTGTCATCTCCTGAAGAGTTATTACCCAGACATAGTATAGAGGTCTCTGGATTGATCATAGCGCACACACACACGACATCCTGAAAAATTAAAATACTGATATACGGCTCTGTTCACACAGTAGCATAAATATTTAAGTATTTAAGAAACAAATACTTATCATTAGATATAACAAAGTTTCAAAGTATATAAATTCATGATTTTACTCTAAAATAGAAAATCATATTTCAGAGTTCAGGAACCTAGAGGGCTTTGGACACATCCAAAAGAAACTAGAGTGCAACCAACCCTCTTGCTCCTATAGGTAACAGAAGAAAAGACAAAATAGTGGATTGGTCTAAACACACAGTACATTAAATAAAAGGCAGGAAATATGAGATATGATGTGGGAGTTAGTTCACAGTATTTTACTCTCACCTCTAGGACATACTACTCAAAAGCTGATGTGAAAAAGATAATACTCTATTATGCCTGACTCTATTATTTTACTTCCATTTGCCAGCCCAACCCAGAGCAAAGTGAAAATGTGAGGCCACTTGAGGGAAGGAACTTGAAGCTCCTTTCCAACCCAACCTCCAAACTGTACTTTCTTTCTCATTGACACCACTTGAACGACTGTTACAGAGAGAAATCAAATGGCTCTACATGACTCCTCTCACTTGAAGTATGCTCATGCTTATTAATTATCAATCATAGGTGATAAATTCTTGATTGCTGCCTTTCTAAAAAAAAGGACTCTAGAAATCCTGTATTTTAACCCTTTAACGTTATGTAGGCATAAACAACTTTTAAGAAAGCAGCTTAGGAAGCTTTGTCTCACAATTTAAAAAGGTGGCAAATCAGAATATGTGCTATACCAACTATAAAATGGAAAGCTGGATTGTCTGAGGCTTCTGTTTCAACTAATTCCACAGCAGTATGTACACGACTCTGATGGTAATGTAAAGCTTTAGTGCTGCTTTTTAGTTTAGAATGCTACTCCAGTTTTCCTGCAATTACCCCAAACCATAATAATCAATTATGAATTTTTGTTGTTTAATAGCTTAGAGAATTACAGATTAATGACATGTGTGGTGATATTGTAGCTAACTTCATTAGCTACACACCATATGCCAGGTATTTTGAATTTGCTGATGGTTTGTTAGTATTTTAAAATATATTAGGCATTTAGATATTAATTAAGAAGATATACATAGGCACTTTACACTGTTTATTTTATATATTAATAACCGTGCAGAACAATGAAGTATTTTTCACTTCTTGCACGAGAATTGAACTGCCCAGAAAAGCATAGTTTTTATCAAATAAAACAATCCTTGACTTCATACCACAAAACTGACTAAGAAATAATACTTGAATGAAAATGTTCGCACATAATGAAGCTATAAAAATTTTCCATTATCTGTTTAGAAAGACAATGGTTGGAAAACGGATTTGTGCGTGTGCATATTTATATACGTATATTTTAAAATTACCTGTCAACTTTTTTCTTAAAAGTTAATGTAAAACATGAGCTAAGAAACCTATCCCATAGTTTGCTACTAT
Organism: Petroica traversi; assembly: GCA_025920805.1. Taxonomy (NCBI): domain Eukaryota; kingdom Metazoa; phylum Chordata; class Aves; order Passeriformes; family Petroicidae; genus Petroica; species Petroica traversi. The sequence goes on along the minus strand of JAHLSL010000018.1, from coordinate 14,321,725 downwards.
AGCAATGGCAAAGCACAGTAGGTTTGCCATTGCTAAGGTTCTACTTTCTAGTCTTCCACAGATAAAACTGAAAGATGCACACAAGAAATAAAGCAAAGTTGAATTCTCACAACCAAGCAAACACAAGGCCCAAAGCAGAATTACACACCAGATACAAAAGCTCCAGTAAAAAGTGCCTCAGTTGCCTTTATGGTTGTAGAAAAACCCATCTCCTAATTCTTATCAGAGATAAATGGGCTTTACAAATCAAAAATTACCTGCAGCCCTTGTGTCAGTATTCAACTTTTCAAACAAAAAGAAACTATGGAACTGGTTGCTTGCAAACAGTTAATTAACATTTAGTAACTACTCAAAGTTTAAGGTGAACAGGTTGAACTCCAGCAGTTGAATGAGGAAGCCATTTTGGGTGTGGCACCTGCAAAGTTAACAGGTGCTTTCTTGAATGAATTTAGAAAAACATCCTCAAAGCAAAATTATGATTCACATTCCAGGAAACAAGCAGCTGGGGGAAAAAGGGAACTCACAGGAGCTGCAGAAAATGAGGTATATTTGATGTCATCAAATCGGAGGAGCAGCTCTTAAATTTTGAACAATCCTATAATGGGTGAAAAAACTGCTCAACTAAGTCTCAGGGAAATGAGTTCTTACAAAGTGGACGATAATATCTGCATTTAACTCGTGGGTACCACAGCTTTGTGCTATGATTGGCTGCCATCTGGGCTCCATCTGACAGCAGCAGATTGGTATTCTCTGCACACGTCCTCGCAATTCCTGTCGCCTGTGTTTGCTGTCCCTCACACACACACAATACATTATTTACTCAACTATAAACATTTCTGTAATGTACACAAGCAGCATCTACAATGCAATCATGCATCAGCATTCAAGAGCAATCTAGTGTTAATAGTACACACATCTAATCTTTTAAGAACTGGTTTATAATAAATATTTTTAAGGGTGCAAACATTTTCTCACCTATAAAGCTTAGAAACCTTTCAATTTTTTGTTCGCTTTCCTTTAGTCCCTAAATAATAACAGTTCATTATTGTATGCATAGAATTTTTGCTTTCATGAAGGTAACTTTCTATTAAGCAGGTTAGTTAAATAACTGCAATGAGAACTGTAAGTGTGACTGAGAACAGAGCAAAGCAGCTGATGTGTTAGCACTGCACAGGAATATTTTTCTTCACTAACAGCAATTTCGTAAGTAGGCTACCAGCATGGGGGTACAAACCAAAACTCCTACAGAATCAACAAGGACAGCTCTGTCCTTACTTAAAAGAGCAGTAGATGTTATTCCTCTCCATTTATTAAATGATTCAACATTGCGGTATGCCTGCAACTAATTAGTATGATCAACACAGTGCAGGGCAGGAACAAAAGCAGACCAGCCTCTGAGATGTGCTGATGTAAAAGCACACAGAAGTATACATTTTTAAACCCTGTCCTATAATTTATAACCATTACGTACTAATCATTCCTGGATGGAACTTTAATTTATAAGACTGACTAAATGCCATTCCTGATTAGGCCTGTCTCAGGGTATCAAAACTGACCACCAGGTTTATTCACTTACTAGCAGTTAAATAACTTACTTTCTTTAAGGCTGTTTTATACTAAACATCATAAAAACCCAGAAGGTCAGCTACTGACAAATATGAATGAAACAGATGCACATAAAAAGACCGTAAATATATGGCAAAAGAGAGAGAGAGAAAAAAATATAGGTATATTTGCTAAGTCATATACTTACCATTAGCACTGCGAAGTTACTGAAGTGTGTACTCTGAATGGTGGTAATATTGCCTGCAGAATTAATTATGTGGCACCCTTCTCCCCACCAGCCTCCATGTCCATCTAGAAGGTCAAAATCCCAGAAGGCTGCAATGGGGTCTATACCCCGTGCAAAGTGCCTCAATCCTATAGTAAGAGGGCTGGTGAGGTTTCCAAAACTGCACCCATCTGCAAAAGGAACAAACTGAATCAGAGAGACGGAGTGGAAAACCCTTTAGTGATGAATGCCCTGTACAGAGATCGGATAGACTAAACTATGGGGGAAAATCAAAAAAGGTAGTGCTCACATCAGAGAAGTTGGCAAGGGTATAAATAAATTTGAACGTTTCAATCACATAATGTGTCAAAATGATCTAATCATCCCTCACAAAACTGATCTTTTTTATTGTTTCAGATTCTTCAGTTACAATCAGTGTTACACTATTGCCCATGTAACTGTAGAAACGGCTCAGTTTCATGGCATGATTAATAGCTGAGACGATTCTGCACTTTGAAAGTCACATTCAAACATTTAAAAATGTTAATAGAAATGAGAGCACTATTCAGAATCGGACAAAATTAGTAAAATTGCATGGGTGAGTAATTAATCAAAATAATGACTCACTAGCACATACAATGCATCTAATTTAGACAAAAGTCTTTCACAACACCTGTTTTACATTCATCATATCAGAAAGTATACTGCTGAGTATTGATACATGCAACAGGGCACTGCTCCCACTCCAAAAGCCTGATTTTTATCAGTGTCTAGGACACTAGCATTGCAAGTATAAAGAGTAAAACAAGGTTCCTTCCGATAGCTTTAAGAAGCAGGCATCTGTAACAACACAGCCAACAAACAGTAGCCCAGAATTTGCATTCCAATCATAGCGCAAGGGCATTTCTTTATTTGCAGGACAATCTGAATAAAATCGTACAGACAGGAACAATTGCAAACATTGTGCTGAAGACAGAGACTGTTCCCAGCCTCTCAGCACACTGCATACTCTACTCCTCTATTCTCTACACAATCAAGTACACCGCAGCTTTTAGATTAAAGAAAATAATGCATAACAGCTTCTCACCTATTTTAGCAAAAACAGCTGGTGTGGCAACCGTCCTACGTTTCCCATCATCTGCGAGATTTGATGAGTTTCCTGTGCTAGGAAAGAGTTTTCCATTCCGAAAGACAATAAACTGTAGCTTGCAAGTGGAGTTATCAACAGATTGCCAGGCTGAAGACTGAGAGAAGACAGACTGTGGCAAATGAACTGAAGCTACCGCTACAGCGTTCTGTACAATGAGGAAAAAAAAGAAACATTTAAAATGCAAATCACAACAGGGTTGCTTTCATGATGTTTTAAACTCCTGTACAAGAAATGTATGCTGCTTTCCTTTTCCAACAGACTGGAAGCAACCAAAGAAGCACGGGCTGTAACCATGGGAATAGGATTGGTACAGTGCATATTAAAAGGGAAAACGTTTTGATTGAATGTGAGAGTCTATATGGTCAAGCTCCCTGCTGCAGAGGTGAGAATGGTTCTTACCGTGCCTGCTAGAGGGTCCATCAACACTGCAGATCTGATTTAAAGAGACAACCTCTACCAGGTTTTCTCCTTCACTTAAAATAGAATCAGACAACTTACATTAAAACATTTCTCCGAAAGGGTACTTAAAGAGTAAAAAAATAATTTTATTATTAAAACAAATTACATCTGCAGAGAACTGCAAGTGCAATAAACAACACGGTTTAGGAATATGTTTTTCTTGCTTCATATAAGCAAAATCAGTTAACTATGTTTTAGTCATGCAGGATTAAAAAATATTACAAACACTAATGTAAAAGAAGAAAATAAGACAATACTGGGAGAGAATGAATGAAGACTGTCAGATCACTGTAATGGCTTTGAGTCGTGTGCTATACACCCTTTCACAAGCAGATAAATCCCTTACAGCAGAGCTATAAAATACACTAAACATTGTATTCTGAGGACTTCACTCATCAAGCATTTTTTTCCTGCCAAAGTAGCAAACTAATCATTAAAGACTGAGATATTTACAAGCAATAACAAATGATGAGCAATGGGAAAATAAACAGGGAGCCTGTCCTGAGCCTTGATGTGAAAAGTGTATGTATTTAAAAACAAACAAACTACAAAATGTTCTAATTTGCATTTCCCCCAAGGGCAGAGTATGGCTCTGTGCACATAATTTACATAGATTATCCCAGTTTACTCATAGCACATGTGCACTACCTATTTCAGAAGTAAAACAATGATCTTCACAAGCTTATAAACAAACATGACATTAATACACATCCATGTGCTGGAAGAAATACACATGTGAGAGATAAAAGGTGTAACAGAGATCAGAAAACTAAAAAAGAGTATGAGAAGCATCTAATGGCCATGCAATAAATACGGAATAAAGTCATGAGTAGTCTGTGATGTCAACTGGATGCTTAAATAAAGAGACAAAGACTTCTGTACACCATTTTCATTGTTCCATGTATATTTTAGGAAGATTTTCAGATTTTAACAGTAAAATGGCAAAACCATCCTTTTTTAAGTAAGTATTCAATCTAGGTGCTGCTGCTCATTGAAAGTACTCAGAAAAAAAAGCGCAAATAGCAACAGAACATTTCTACATTAGAATTTTAAATTATTATGAAGGCTTTAATTGGAATTAACTGAGCTAAACATCAAGCACTCATTCCGAGATTGTTTCCACTGCCTAATTCACTAAAGCTGTTATAATTGCCTTTATCTCATGCTTCTGAAAAAGATATATTTATGATATCCCAAGTATCTGCATATGCTGAACCTCTGATGATACCATTTTGGCCTTAAAATTACTATCAAAAAGTATGCACAGAGTTTTTTAGAAGTATCATTTGTCAAACCCCTGATCACTGTTGAGGACCTATCTGGAGACGTACAGAAGTGTGAGAGAGGTTACAGTGTGATTAACTTTACATTTATAGTGGATTTTTATTATTATTCTGTGCTGGAAAAAGCAACAATGATGACATAATAAATTACACTAATTACTCATTATACACAAAAAGAGAAAGCTAGAAGCATATGAATAAGCTTATGATAATGAAACTAGCAGCTAAAGGCACTGGGTTAAGCAACAATGTGCTATGACTTGACAAAAGCAACCCTACAGAAACCAGAGAAAACAGGTTTATAGTACTTTTGCTAAGAGAGAAAATAATCTAATTTATTGTGGTTCTCTAATTTCTTCTCCGTTGGGACTTACTGATACTAATAGGAAAGAGTAGTGGTGTAGACAGAGCCTGCCTGTGGGACTGGGGAGGTGCAGAGAAGCTGCTCCCACCTGAGGCACAGGGAGTTGGGGCAGGACCAGGCTGCACCCTCTCTTCTCCTCCCCAGTCTGTGACCACAGAGAGGCTTCAGCACTCAGCAGGGAGGGAGGAATGTGACCACAGGGCCCCAGCCTCAGCCCCAGGTTACAGCTCCATGTCACAGGGGCAAGGTGGAATGCCGGGGAGAAAAGCTGCACAGCCCACAAATGGAATTAGTGTGGACTGGTTGTGCCGCTCGGGCTGGCTGAGCAAATCTCAAACATGCAGCAACATCACATTATTTACTTGACAAAAAGACACATTTACAGAAAACGTTTTCCTGATTAGACTTCAGGAGAGTGTCTTCCTCTTGTCTACTCAAAATGAACATGAATACCCATAACACAAACTATTTAATAAACTTCACTAAATGATTGCCTACAGTCACTTTCTGGAGTACTATTTTATTGTGAATACCTCCCTCTTATACTACCTGTTACCGCAATTTTTTTTTTTTGAGTGCAGGTAGTCTGGTGGAATGAAGGGCAAAGGGACAGGGTATTCCTTAACTGGACAAATGTATGCTTAAACTGAAACTACTCGCTGCACATCAAATATTTACTTAGACATTCCTCAAAATTAAACATCCAACTGTCTGCTACAGCGACGTGCTTGCCAACAAGATCCTGTGGTAGGATATTAATGAAAAATGCACACAGTGAGAAGGCCCACACATTCACAATGCTGTTTAAAAATATGAATAAATATGTGAACAATTTTTTCAGCTACGATGTGTGAGAATTTTCAATAGTGTTACTCATTATTCACATGAGGGGGATGATCTGAGCACTGAGGTAGTTCCTATTATTGTGGCAGAGGATGGAGGCAACCTGACTGAAGGTTCAATCTTGTCTTCTGCTAATGTGTGAGGTGAATTGTAAGTCAGTTCCCCACTCTTGCCTCAGTTTCCCTCTCACTTAAGCGAAACAAAAATGATGGCATTTATTTTGCCCTGTAAAATGCTCTGGAGTTCACAGATGAAACACAATATGGGAACAGATACAACTAAAACCAATGACAGCAAGTTATAAGTGAATGATTGTACTTCAGATGCTTCAAAATTCACATAAATCATTTAAAATCACATTTTAAATTTTTTTATTTGGGCACCGTGTCACTGCATCACATAGGAACTAAAATTTCTGAGCATGCTAGTGGCAAAAAGCTGCCTGCACCTCAGAGAAGAGAGAAAGAACAATGCAGACCCACCATAGGAGCTGCAGCTTTTCAATGACAGGCCAGCACTGGCATCTTGTATTTTTCCTGGAAAAGCTTAGAGTTTGTGTCAGCAATTCACCAGTCAGGATTTAGACATTCTGTGAATGTTTTCAAAACAGAATGTCAATAATCCCATCATGACTCCGTTTCACTTTTAGTCCTATTACCTGGATTGTACTGGCATTGATTAGAAAAAGGGAATCCTGAACACAGTGCAGATTCTTCTAAGGACATTTTTCTGCTGGAAAATGCCCATATGTTAAGATGAAAGCTATTCACAGACATCCACCCATTTGCACATAAATATTATAGAAATGATGCAAACTTGAAACCCTCTCAAGTATCTTCCATGCCATCTACCCAGATACCTGAGAATTTGCTGTGTGACCTGCAGCCAGGGAAAGAGGGCTTATCAGCACAAAACCAGCTCTGAGGATTTTTCTGGAGGCCTCCTAGGACTTCTTGGAACTTTGTCAACTTTCCAAAAAGCAAAATGAAAGGGTTTTTTAAATGCTCTGAACGATAATTTGGATAGTACAGTTTTATAAGTACTTCTGAAGTTTTGGGCTTTATTTCCTTTTTAGACCAATTTACGTGTGCGCCTGAGTAATTTTTCAAAAAAGAAACCAATGAATCCAACACGGCCCTAAAAGTTTTAAATTTGAGTGGAAAATCTCTTTCTAAAATGCAAAGGGTCCTCAGGATACTGACAGCTATGGATGCTTGGCATTCTTGCAACTCATGCATGTGTGACCCTTATTAAATATGTTTTAAGGGAAAAATGAAAGATTTAAAGTGAAGTTTTTCCCCAGGCAGTTTTATTCTTGTAGCAGTCCATTCCTTATAATCAATGTTAGCATTTACAAGGGGGTTTTAAGTGTTTATGAAAGGCAGCCTCTTGCCTTAGGTGACTTTGTGATAAGTTGGCCCTTCTACTTTCATAATTCCTTTAAGAGACCCGCTCCCATTGACTCTTGAAGCTTTGATTTCCTTTTACAGTGTTCTACTTGTCTAAAATTCAGCTTATGATTGAAAGACCATACTAATTATCAAACAATCATTATCAAGAAACCTACTTGGTAACCGCTGTGGAATGACAAAAATCAAACTATTTTCAGTAACTCTTCCTTGTATATGCCTTTTGGTACTAGATTGATTTTTGAGTTTAGGCACAGTATTTCTGTTTAAGATAAAATATATTTCATAGGAAACCATCCTCTGAACATTTATAAAGTGTATTTTTCTAGTCAGCAATTTCCTTAACTTAAAAAACAGCATCCTAACAACAGGTCAGAGGGAGTCTGGGGAGGGGGGGGGGAGGGGAAAGGAGTAAATGAATTCACCTAATACCAGGAAGAGAACTGGAAAAGAAGCTTCACTGTTTCCAGATTGCAAAGAATCGGATAAGGTGGTGTAGAGGTTCAGATGCTAGACACCAGATATTAAATTATTAAAGATGCATGGATGCTGCCAAAATAGGCGCAAGCTATAGAAAAGTTACAGTAAAAAAAAAAAAAAAAAAGTAGAAACAAAGCTCTATAGGTAATAGCTATATTATTACATATGTACTGAGTTAACAGTGTGGTCATCGTAATAAAATCAAGCAAATAAATAATTTATATGTATATAATAGATTGTATTTAGTTGCTCAAATAAGACAGCAGATCCTTAGGAGCAAATGAAGATTTCAGTTTGTGGTTTATGTTAAAGGTTTAGTTGTTAACAAATAAAAAGAGGCAAAACTGTTTCTTTCAGCTGTCTCTCCTGGTAGTTATTTAAACAACACTCCTTTGGAATTATCTCAGCACAAAATATATAAGAACAGGCACTTGGCCCAGTGCTGTGAGGCTTTAGATAGCCTGTACATGAGTTCTTACCTCTTTTTCTGGTATAAAAAGTATCAACAAAAAGCCCCCCAAATTTAGACCAGATGGGAAAATACTAAATAAAGGTTTCCTCAATTAATGACAACAATGCCAGTTTGAATATGTTTATACAAGAAAAGCAACTTGCCGGGTGCTAAAAGAAACAGGATTGTATTTTTTATTTCTTAATGGGATGATACCAAGCAAGGATAGCAGGAGTTCCCCAGCCATGCTAATTTACCTACAGAATCTTGCTACTAATTTGTCATAATTTAACTGCGCTTTCTAGAGTGCTGTTTAAACAGAAATCTGGAAAGGCTCAGCAGTGATTGGCAAGTGAAAAGCAAAATTTATATAGATTCCCAGAATGAAACGAAGCAGTACCTCCAAAACTGCAACATAAAATCACCTGATTACTGAGATGAAATTGCTAAGGGTGTTGGGATCATTATGTGATAAAGTCATTATGCAGTGGTGCTGCAATCCACATCCATCTCAATATCTGGAAAACTAAGTGCTGAGCCCAAGACATCTTTGTTCTAGCCAAGCATAAGAGATGGTTTGATGCACAGTGAAAATGTGGCATCAGTAAGAAACATTGCATGAAAAGATACAAAAAAAATCTTAATTTTTGAAGTTCTCACTAATCAATAATAAAAAGTTTAGTAGAGTCATGCTATAGAAAGAGATTTTGCAAACAGCACTGAAATTTTAGAAGAGCTGATAATATAAAATAATCTGGAAATCTGATTGTCAGTAGACCTTTTCCAATAAAAGTAAAAACCAAAGATCTGCACGTTAGGTTTATATTTCATATTTGAAAACCTGGCAAACTTCCTAAGAAAGTGAAAATATGTGCAAATGTACATGAAAAAACGGACCTGTTAATGAGCTGTTCTGAAGGAAAAAGTGACCAAAAAAAAAAAAAAAAAAGAAAAAGAATATTAAGACAGACAGGGTAGGTTTAACAAAGGTAAATAACGCCAGACCCAAATGATAATTCTCCTCAAAAACTATTTTTCCCCAGGCAGTACAATTCACTTGATTTCTTTTGAGACATTAAGAAGTAGTAGCAATTCGTTTCAGGTGAATAAGGAACAAGCTACAATTGATAATACAATTATTTACTTTGAAAGGAGAAGAGAGGCTGGAGTGAATATATCCAAAGTTTGTATGAAAATCAGCTTAAAGACTTGCAATTTTTATTTGATGACCTTGAAACAAAGAGAAATGTCATCTAGGACAATGCTCTAAATCATGTTTTACATATTTATAATGAGACTGTCTATTATAAGCTGGTGAAACAGGCCACTTTGGAAAGCAAAAGATAAGGACAAGGATGTGAAAGCACTAGTGGATCACAGGATGACTCAGAGCCACTATGATTTAACAATTAAAAAAAGATGACAAATACAATCCAGAACACACAAGATGACTCATTTCCATGTAAATATTCTCATTTTAAAGGCCCATTCAGAAACAATTTTTATCAAGTAGGCTGAGGAAAGTCAGTCCAGAACAGAATGGATGCAGAGGATGGTTAGTAGGCTCACCCTTAGAACTAATAATTTCTTTCACAAGTGGAGAATAAAGGAGCTTAGCTTTGTTAGCTGGAAAAATGAAAGTCATGTAAGCAAATAGCCAGCATGAGCACAAGGGCAAATAGGACACTAGCCAAGAGCAAAATGCAGACTTAAAATATACAAATATTTCCTAACCTTTATAACAGAGAGGGTGGGATACTTATCAGGCATTATGGACACAAAAAATTACCCAGTCTTGTGAGAGTATTAAAAAAACCTCAATGATAGAATTAGATAATGATTTATTTCCCTGTTTTGCAAGAAGTGTTTAAAATTCCTTTTAAGAACTCATGAATTTCTGATTAAAGGAATTTTTGAACTTTCTACTTATGTTCCCAGTACACAGCTAATGGAGCTCATAAAAACCTCACTAAGAAAGAAAAGAGTTAAAAAATCTATTCAGTCATGGTAGATTTAAGTGTGGTTTAAAGGAAGCGTGTGAATTTTTTATTTTGGAGAAACAAGTTTTTTGAAAACATGCTGAACACATGTAAGAGCTGCAGGCAATAAACTTTATCAGGCAGCACCACATGACTGCTTCAGTTCCAAGTCCACAACAGACTTGCCATAATGCAAAAAGTTATGCCAGAGAATGCATAAAATTCATCTTCCTGGGAATCTAAGAGTTCTTAAGGGTGGACTCTGAGTTTTCAACTGGAATTTATTGGGGTTTTGGGGAAGATCACTGAAGTCTTAAAGGATTTTAGACACACTCCAAAATTCATACTATGAGCTGTGGACCTACAGAGACTCACTGCAGCTTCATTTTTAAAAAGGATGGCTTCTGGCAGTGCACTCTACAGGAAAACTCATCCTGTCAGGAGTCTGGTTCACTGGGCCTTTCAGGGGTGCATTAGCTGCATTTTCCTCTAAACAGCCTCTGATGAAGGAGCATTTTTCCTTTTTATTTAGAAGCTCAATTAATCTCCAGGCATTCAATATATTAATTTTTTCAGGAAAGATAAGAATATCCAAGTTAATTACATTGATACTGTGGTTTTAGTTGTTGCAGATGCATTCAGAGGATGGGATGGACTTCTATACTGCTAGAATTTTAAAATATAAGGACAATAAAAAAAGTCTTATGAACTATATGGGACCTTCAGCTACATAATAGAAAGCTATCACCATGGACCTTAGGAAGGACATCATAATTGTATAGAATACCTAACTAACCAAATACCTTCTACAGCTCACTGACCACCAAATTCAATTACACATAAATATTACCAGTTTAGAAAAAGTAATCATGTGAATTCTGAGTTGTGTTAACCGGCATACGTAAGTTTTTTTGATGTGATAACTTTTAATTTATTTTTTGAACTAGGTGTATTGTGTTAATGTAGGCCTCATAACAGTATTTCTGTATAGCTTAGTAAATATCATGCATAACAAAATATTATGAATGAGAACAAAGAGAATATTTCCCAACAGTCAGATATTAAGCGTTACCAAAATTATTTCTAAAGTTGGAGAAGCATAATTTGATTAAAAGGAGATGGGCTACTAGCTGCCTTCTATGCATGAGAAAATTTACTTCGTACTAAACAAAATTCATATGCATTTCAGCAGATTGCAGTACATACCATTACGGATATTACAATTTTTCTAAAGACTTAGATAATTTGTATGGATACATTTATGAGTAGAGAGTGATGCAGCCATTAGGTAATACAGTAATTCAAAATGACTGAATATTGCAATTATTTAATCATACAAGATGATAGAACTTCTGATTTCAGTGATATGATAGTCACACTTAACTAAGTTAGAGAAATATAAAGTTCATCTAGTAAATAAGTGGGAATGTAGTGAAAAGTATTAGTTCAGAAGTTTTTTAATAAACTATTTTGATATAATTTTCCTGAGGCAAAGTGAGGTCCTACTCTGCTTCTAATGTACAGACATCCAAGTGTTTTTCTGTTGCTGCCTTTTCATTAAGATGACTGCCATGAAATGCTGAAATTGCTGCTTGATGACTACTGAAACACTGTCCCTCTCTAATACTGAAGGAAAGCTAAAACTGCTGAAAATAATTTTATCATTTTAGATCTTGTAGGAGATGAATTTAAAAGTTCCAGACCATGAAATGACTCAATATTCTGAAGATTTTGAATAATTTGTATATTATTATCAAGAATGCTCCCCATAGCCCACAGTCATTAAACAATTCAGACTCAGCATTCCTCTTACAAGTTGTAACCTGGGCAAGGCACACACTTCTAGAAGCAGATGCAAGATCACTGCATTGCTCTGCTTTGTTATATAGAGACAGTTAAGTATGTGAAAAAGAAAAGCAGAAGATGCCTTTTCCTTTAGTCCATTTTTATGCACACTCACACTTCCCTTCACTATGTTACAGGATACAAGCTCACTATCCTCACAATACCCAAGAAAATACGCCTCCTCAAGAGGAGCAAATATGATTTCTTCTCTCCTGTCCCAAAACTAATTTTTCCATTTCGAAAAACTGATATATTTTTATTTCTGACTTGCCAAAACAATAATTTGCTTTCTGAGTTTCAGCCACTTAGTCAATTTATTAGTATAGTCAGAAAGCAGGTGTAGTAAAAAGAAATGTAAAAAAAAGCAAGTGAAGTGAGTACAGTTACATCGGCAAGAGAGGTTCTGTGTCACAGCACATTTAGACTTGGATGAAAGTACTCAAGGGCATTGAGTGACATGGAACTGGATGTGTATCAGTGATGGCAAATGATATTTTCAGGGAATTCTTGTAATTGAGATGCTGAGTATGAAGGAGAAGACACACTCCACCACTGCCGGTGCCTGAAGTTATCAGGAGCTGCTGCTCCTCAAAGCTTCCACATGAAATCCTGAACCCTGCTCTGGCAGTGCCATACACATCTTCAGGATTCTGACACACCCAGTGTGGACACAAAACACAAGATATTGAGTTCTGTATGACAATGAAATGTTAGTCAAAATTTCACCTCTGAAATTCAGTTCTGGCCAAATAGCATGAATGCTGATACATCCATAGGCACATGGCATCTGAAGTTCCTGTGAAAATCTGTGCTTTTGGTCCTTTAGTTCAGCCAGAAAACATTCAGAGCCAAAGAGAACACTTGTTACCTCCAGGCGAAACCTTGTGTACTCTCACTGCTCTCATCACAGATCACTACTTTATCTGGACACACTTCTGTTTTAATAAGAGCTTAAGGACCATCTACCTTGATTGATTCTACTAGGTTTTTCTAAGAGTTTGGTCACAGAACTATGGGAAAATAAAAAATATTTGCTAGTGTTTTCCAAGTAAAATCCAAATCCAATCACAATAGAAGTGAAGTCTGAGAGAGCCTTCCATCAGATCGCCACCAACCTATTGATCACTTTATATATACTGTCCTGCTAGTTTAAGAAACTTGGAAGAAACCTACCTCTTATTTATTAATATTTTACAGATGCTAAGAAACCACCTAGGCATCTGTGCAATTTTTTTTTGTTACCACCTAATCACCTGACATAGCCTATGTAATTTTATTTCTAAAAGCTGACTGAATTAAAATCTTATTCCTTTAGTCAAATCAGGTTTTGTAGCTCAGCTGCTTGTGAAATAGTGATGTTTCCCTGATTGAGAGTTTAAAACATTGCACACATTATCAGTACTTTTCATCTCTCATCACATGAAAACTGCTTGTTTAAATTGGGCAAGGATAGTGGTGTATTTCTGGGGCAGTATGTACTCCATCACTCTCACTCAGGAAATGATGATCCACCCTTGGATTTCAGACACCAAAGTCACTTGACACTTACCCAGTGACTTAATCCAGGTGAGGTCTGAACTAAGCCCAGGAGAATCTACTCATTCCATTCAGTAACTGTTGAGAATGAGGGTTCCTAATATAATGCAAGAGAATTGTGATATCATAGATTCCTTTAAATACTCAGATGGGTGCTAACCTAGCCAAAGTTACATGGGGCGAGACTTGTAACAACTAAGTAACTAAGTAGTAACTAAGAACTCAGCTCAGTCTTAGCTCCCCGTTTTTTAGATCAAACAAAAGGGGAAAATAACGATCTTAATTCCTACAAATATAAATCTGCTTTCAGTTTTCAGTTTACTACAGGACTGAACTGAAAAATATAGCCTTTTTGTCTTGCTCATGGCTTTTGAATTAATAGAAGTTTTCAAGTATTAGTGCTGCAGGGCCTGCATACTGAAAAGCAACAGCAACATGTTCATTAAAAATAATGGTGTATGTTCCATGAAGTGTTCACTTTTAAAGTCTTGTAAATTAGTTATATAAGCAGAAAATTTGCAATTTAATCAGTAGAAAAATGAATTGTTTTACATTGTTATATTGCAAGTATTCACAACGGTTTGAATATTCTTGGCCTTTCCCTCTTGCTCTACTGATTTTCTAATCTTTTTCCATAAAGGTCAATTCTTCTGGCATCAGTATATTTAATGTGTTCAAAAGTTTATACCAGAGGCCTTTATTTTAAAGGGCTTTATTTTACCAGTCAGGCACATCAACAGTGCATAAATTCAGAGATTCTCAAGGACTTCCATTGCCATATTTGATGTATTTATTTTTTCAAAGCATGCTATCATTCTAGCTAAAGCATTTCCAGTCTCATATTAAACTGATATGCCTTTATTTTGGACAGTAGCAATCTTCATTTTCTAACAGAAAAACTTAATATGTTCACCATTTCACTACCTTTTCCTTCTGGACTTTCCAGTTTCACTTTCTGCATTAAATGGGGTGGGAGTACTTTGGTGAATCCTACACATGCACTTCTGGACTTTTGCTGCAGCTATACCAGATGCTGACATGAGTACCTGAGAGTATGAATTAATTATTTAGAGTAAGGATCAGAAAGAAATGTGCTCGAGTAGGAAAAGGGGGAAAAAAATCGATACAGAAAAAAGCTGAGTCTCTCCTGCCAAGCGAAGGACTAACATCATGTACAAAATTAATAACTAACATTATTAGCTGAAAGACAGTGTATTTTTTTAAAACTGGCAGAGTCCCAAATTGTCTATCTCAGCAATGAGAAACACTTTTATCATTAGGAATTCTGAGTCCTGGAAGCTCTTAATATCCACAATGATATGGGAACACAGATGCCAAGGGCACACACTCTTCTAAAAAATGTATTCTCATTCTCCTCTATCATCTAACATAAAGAAATGTTTTTATTGTAAGAATGAGGGTCTAGAAAAGAATAATTAGCCAACCAATGAATGGATTTTGATCTATTTCCCCAACTACACTTTGAGTTATTGTCTTTTGTTTCTTTCACATAGGTCACATTACCTGAAAAGCAAAGGTGTTCTCTTAAGCACAGCATTAAGTGAATATCTCAGCTTTAACAAAATGAAATAACTTCAGTTAATGTCCTGTTTTCTTCCACAAATAAATACAAAAATAAAAATTGAGCTATTTTGTGCTCTTCTGCCATCCTAAATTTTTATATTCCTGCACTCCTTCAATAGACGCACATTAAAAATGCATTGACAAATAGCCATAAGAAAATCAAACCATATTCCCTGGTTTTAGGTTTCTTACTGTTTTGTTTCTTAATTTTATCACCTTGTTGGGGCTCTTTGAGGGCCACACCAAAGGCAGATCCTCCATATAGTTTTGACATCCTCTAGCTTTTTAGATACACTTTTTAAATATATTTGTTGAAAAGCAGTGAGCCAAAAATGATGCAGTATATATCCGAACAAAGGATTTTCTTACTCTGTAACACCAACATGGAGAATTCAAGATACTTGTACTTGCTAAGCCATGGTCTATTCAGCAACATTGTGTTAGCATTACTCACCAAGTGGAATTAAAAACTGCACTACAGTTACCATGACAACCAGCTGTCTCCCACATACAGCATCAGTTTGAATTTGTGCAGACCATTTCTAACAATGATTTAAGTCAACAAATTCAGCATTACCCTAAGGTAAAAATCTGGTTTAAGAACAAATAAATATTTTCAGTTTCATAATATTACTTAGCTCGCTACATTAATTCCAAGTAGGATTTGGGAGATTTTCAGAGAGCTGCAGTGACTTCTCTTAGAAATTAAAGGTGCATAGCAATCTGCTCAACACAAAGTTGAGGACCACTAAAATTCCTAATCCCCTGAACATGCAGGAAGCATATGGAGAAGAGACACTGTAACATTCATAGAAGAGCTTGTGAAGAAAATGCATTTGAATATTTATTTAATCATTTTCTAAAATTTACATTTGAATGATGCTGTTGATTACCTTGGGTAGTACCACTAACACCATCAGTGTAGGCTCACTATACTGATTCTTACTAGAAAAGAAAGCTTAATCCATGTTCATCAAAAGTATCAGCCAGCAATTCTCCACTGGGAAAATAACCTGAAACCTGGAATACAATTTCTGTGCTGGGAAATTCTAAAATAAATTCCTTTTCTAGTAAACTACTGGATTTGCTGGGTTTTGGTTGGTTGGTTGGTTTTGCTTTTATTTTCAATAATCAATTTACATGGAAGGAGAAGCCTCAATTACTTTTGAAACAGCAAATATGTGAGGTAACAGAAATACATCACATTTTCGATGTCTGGTGAAATTTCATACAGTTGCATGTCTGGTAATCAGCATGAAGGAGCTACCTGGCTACTTCAGATCCTTTTGATCACCAAGAATTCTTGCAGTAAATGGTCAGATTTGTCTGGGACTGTTTAGCCAGGAGAAAAGGAGGCTCTGGGGAGACCTTACTGCTCTCTACAGCTACCTGAAAGGAGCTTGGTTGAAGAGGGTTGGTCTCTTCTCACAAGCCATGTGTAACAGGATGAGATAAAATGGCATGAAGTTGCACCAGGAGAAATTTAAACTGAATATCAGAAAAAATGCCTTCACTGGAAGGGTTGCCAAGCATTGGAAGAGGCTGCCCAGGGAAGCGGATATATTTAAGAGACATGTTAGGTGTGGCAATTAGAGATATGATTTAGTTGTGAAATTGGCAGTGCTTGATTTATGGCTCGTCTCCATGATTTTCGAGGTCTTAACCAAAATAAATTATTCTACATTTCCATGATTGCCATTGGATGAACTCCTAATGGCAGTGATGAACAGATCTTGCAGAACAGTAGGATGTATACTTCTGAGAGAAAACAAGAATCTCCACACAACATAAAACACAGCTGTCAGTTGTGCATTTGTACAGACACTGGGGACAGAGAGGAATCTAAATGCTGAAAAAGAGACGGCTAAGCTATTAAAAAGGTACTGCATAGTCAAACTAAAGGTAAAAAATTAATAACACTACTTTTTATGTAAGCAACTAAAAAAACCTCACAGGCAGAAAAAATAGAGTCTGTATTTACTAAAGATACTGCAAATACTGCAGACTGAACTACACACATATTAATTATGTGTGTATACATTCACTCATTTTTCTGGGAGGAAGTGCCACAACTAAACATTACTGGAGATTTCCCATCTGGTATACAGTATAGCACTTGTTGCATTACAGTCCTTAAAAACACATCAGGAAAGAAAGCGGATCAAATAACTGTAATGCATTTAAAATCAAAGCATTCAAAGGCTATAAGGAATCTGATGGTATTAAAGATATTTTTTATCTGTGACTGAGGATTTTTGAATCCTAAACCTAAAGAAAATACAAAAAAATAAAAAGTTTTAGTTTTAATATAATGCTTTCAGTTTTAAATAATTTTGTTTATGGGAGAATGCTGGTCAGAGGGCAAAGACAGAAAAATAACTATGATCATAGAATAATATCTAAGATTGAGGAAGGAAGGAGCACAGAAATTCATTCAGCTCTGGATCACTGTGGACACATTTGTTATCAGTGACAGGCAATGTGAAATCAAGCACACACTGAAATCAAACCCTTCTTTAAGATTACACTAAACTGACAGGAACACTACGTGCAAGAAAGAAAAAGAAATGGGTTTTCAATATAGCACTTCAATCTTCAACAGTGGGAGTGCATAACGTTTAAATGTTAAAACAGAAGAATTCAAGGGAGAATAGAGGTAGAATTCAAGAGAAGGAATAAAATATAACACAGGGCTCCAAATCCACAAACTCAGACAGGTACAACTTTTTTGCGAGAAAAAAGGCTGCACAGTCAAAGGTAAATGACAATGGGAAAACAAATATGATTGTTACTGGAATTCAACAGACTTGTAATAACCCATTAACTCCTAGATTAAGCTGCAGTATAATACAGTAAAGTAAAATACAAATTAAAAGTAAATTAAGATGATAATATAGGTAGATATGTATCATTTTGCCCTGACACTGTTTGTGTCAAAGACGGCTTAATAGGGACAAATGGATATTTTCTTGTTACAATACAAAAAAGTATTTACAGCACAGTTTAAAAATATGGTTCTATGATCATAATCTCAGGCAAAAACTCCTATTTAAAAAATAGGAAAAGCTTCTCAGTCTCCCCACTGCATTCCTCTAAAATAGGTCTCACCAAAAATTTTTAATAAACTTGTCAGATATATGCTTCTTGAATAAAGTGGACTTATAGGTGTGTCTGTATTAACATTCAGTTTCATCCTATCACATTCATACCTGAATGCCAATTTTCCAATTTTCTGATGAGATCTCTACTGCCATGATTCCACAAAGCCCTCTGACAGTGCACGATGTGGATTCCATTCTGATGAAACAGCCATAAAGTATAACTGATGAGTTCCATGGGACCAGAGGAGAGCTAATCTTAAACAAGTTCAAATAGATGATGCTGCTGTTGGATTCTCATTTATGCTCCACAGATTTGGACCTATTGCATTGCACTGCCTATTAAAGTGGGATTAAACAGCTCTCACTTTTTACAAATTCCTTCTTCCCTTCTGTGGTTCAGGCTTCTCTTGGTTCTCCTCCTCTTAAGAGTGCTTATTATCTACCTAATCCTAAGCCTCAAAAACAAATAAAATGGAGCTCTTCCTCTTCCCTACGCTCTGAACCCTTTTTCTCCTTTCTAAAACTGTGGATAGCTCTGCAATAGCCACAGTCATTTCAGCCTGCACATACAGAAGCTGGACTATGGTCTAATCATTGCACCTTACAACAGGTAGCCTCACCTATTCTCTCATTAAAGGACAGCCAACTGGACCAGAATTGAATGTCTTTTTCAAATCAAAGGCAGTCCACAAACCTAAACTGAGATGAGAATTTTCATCCCCAGACATTAATTGCTATCAGTAAATCCCCTGAAACAGATGTCAATCAGGGAATTAAAACCTAATGAAAAATACAGGGGAAAGAAACAGGGAGAAGTGGGAAACACAGAACCTGTGGTTCCCCAGATTATAGGGACAGCTGATATGATCTGACTTTGCAAATGATTTTATCAGAAGAATGGCATACTGGCACAAATCTTGTGCCTTACACAATCAGGTGACTGATACAACACTAGCTGGCTGTTTAAGAAAACTGCCCCCCTTTGTGGGGTCCCCCCCTTTGTGGGGTCCTGCTGCCTATGCCCATACATGGAAGAACTCATATGGGGGAAGGAAAACCAAGCTTGCCACTCTCCAGAAGTAACATTTGGTCTGGCTCTAAGGTATTTGCAGGACAGCATTTGAAAAAGCCAGGTTAAAAGCCAGAGCAAAACAAAAAAGCAGCTTTACTCTGTAACTCCTGACACAGGTCTGCAAAAAGCAAGAAAAGGTCTCTGACTTTCCCCAGAATAAATAGCTCAAAAAGAAGGAAGTACCATTAATTTACTTGGTTGATATGGACAGGAAAGCTAATGCCTTGTACACCAGTATTTTTTCTAGGATTTGTTTCTGAGATTTGAGTGCACTTCAGCAACCCATTTTAAACCCAAAGGCTGAAGATACTTAGGATGACTTGAGTTTTTGTCATCACTCTATTTCCATCACTATTTTCACATAAGTTTTGGCAAGCAGAGATTTTGATTACACTCTTTTTATCTAGAGAGACTGGCATTTCCTCATTGAATATAAATATTCTAACAATAATTTGCTGCTATTCCCATTGCTGATTAACAGCTGAAGGTAGACAGAGCAACTCGATTTTACTATTGGTCCCATATTCCTTAGAAACATCAACCTCTTTAATGTTTTAACGCATGTATTTATTTGGTCACATTTTAATCTAATCCTGAAATGTACTTTCCTCTGAAGCAATGGAAAGGCAGTAATTTAAAAATGAACATTTTGAAAGACGTTTTGATGTCTGACTAGTTAGTGGATTGAATCAATGAACTGAAAAAATAAAAATTATTATTTTCTTCTGAGCAGTTAACTTCTTTTCAGATATACATAAAGGTATTGATACAATTTTGATTGGCATTTCCAGTCATAGAGTGAAAATAAGATTTTTCTGTTACAGAGATAATCAAATAGGATATTTTTAAGATGTGGCTGACTAAAGCAATTAAGCCAATTCAAAGGTTGTGTTTAGATAGGTGAGTACATAATGAACTGCGAGTTCCTGAGAGAAGTCCATAATTATGTAAGGTGGGGAGAAGTGGACAGTAAAATTGAGTCTGCAGGCAAGAATTGTTTTATGTACCAATTTGAATATCTAAAGCAAAACTTTTGAACTTATTATAGTTGAGAATTTCACAGATGGTTTAGAACAGAACGTTTTAAGGGTATAAGGGGTTTAAAAAAGTGTTTGTTTTTTTTCCCTGCTTAGGTTTCTATATCCTTTTTTTATTCATGATTTTAAGAAACGATACCAGAATGTGAAAGATGCTGTATATACAAGGCATTGCAATATGCATTTTGCAGTAACTTGATAACCTACTGAAAATGTATCATAAGCTTTAGTCCAATATAGCTGGATTTGCTCTGGCAGAGTCCATTTCAAAACAACCTTTAATTTTGTAGTTTGATGTATAGCACACACCCTTTTTCTTGGGTGTGTGGGAGAGTTTGCAATTTCACACCATGAACATCAATTATCACTTGCTGTACATACCTTGTAGAAACAAACCCATCTAACAAAACAAACAAAATGAGTGCAAGTCAATATCTGCCCGTTCTTCTAAAGAAAGAGAGAACATGCACTCTTCATGCAGGAAATGTTCAGAAACAGCACCTAAATAATATCAACAGTTCTAGAAAGAATGCAGCAGATCATCAGCCACTCAACTCTACATTGCTATGCTAATTCACAGCAGTTCAGGGGGTGTTGCAGTCTTTTCCCTGCATCTCAATGAACATATGAGATTTTGCAAAAATATTGCATGATTTCAAATCCAGACTCTGGGTTTTCACTCATTGGAATTTTCAGCAACAAGCAGGATTGCTTATCCAAAACACTGAAGGTCTTTCCTGGCTAATCAATGAAACACTTAACACTGGTATTGGAAGAGGCAGAAGCACTGAGTGTCGGCCAAAGTTTGTCTGAAATAGAATCATTCATTGTTGAAAACAAAATTTCTTCACTTGGACAGAGCAGTGATGGAGAGGATGTCTACACAGAGCACGAAAGGCTAGAGAATAGATTTATTATATTTGTTTCAATCCAGAAGAACCTCCAGTATGTGTCCTTTTGCTCACATGGTAAATGACCAATTGATTTTCTTGTCTCTCCTCAGCAGTAAATAACCTCATAAACACGGCAAGGTAAGGGCAGACATCCAAAAAGTCCAAGTTTTGTGCAGCTATTTGTGTCTACCAGGTATCAGAGGCACACCATGAGCAGCTGATACAAATCAGGAGTGCAGACTTCCTTTCATTACTGCACTGGGGTACAAAATGTCTCTAATATGATATAACTTGCCTTTGAAATTGTTTTTCCACAGATCCGAAAGGGTCATTTTAATGTAATTATACTCTATCGTATTTGATACACACATTAACCTCTGTACTGGTGTTCCATCAATTCACTGCAGCTCACACCAATGCATGTCCAGTGTTATAGAGGTTCAGCCCCTTTTGTAAATTCCTAATCCCACTATCCTTTAGCTCCCCCACTCCAGCAACCGAAATTCATCAAGAAACCCCCAGATACACCTAATTTAAGCTGAAAGTTCAAACCCACAATTTTAAAGTCCTGTCTTAAAACCTGTGATCCTGACAACTAACTACAGTTCACCAGCTCTTTAACAATGGGCCAGTTAAAAGGGGACATTGTTTCCATGCTTACATGTAGTCTCACAATATTCTGATTTTCTGAAAACATGGATCAAAAGGATCTCCATTGTCATAGGAATAAACAACACTGAAGTTCAAAACAATGGGGTAGATGACAGAGAAAAAAAAAAATTCCTCTCCGCTCTGTTAGAGTATTTAATGTGTTGCATGGAGAATTATATGACAAGAGATAAAAGAGAGAGATCATCTCTATGGAAACAGTGTGGTCTACATCATCGGTAATGGATAGCACAGAAATGAGCTATCCAAATGTTACAAGGCAGTCCAGTAATATAATTATTTGAACTAGTGCCTACATATCCAAAATGGAACTATAAAATGGTTCACACATATTGCCTGAGAGATTTTACCAGCCTTAACCACCAGAGATGTGATTAAACC
Source organism: Petroica traversi (assembly GCA_025920805.1). Taxonomy (NCBI): domain Eukaryota; kingdom Metazoa; phylum Chordata; class Aves; order Passeriformes; family Petroicidae; genus Petroica; species Petroica traversi. The sequence goes on along the minus strand of JAHLSL010000018.1, from coordinate 14,299,418 downwards.
TTTAATTGTTTTGGCCTTGCAGTGCAGAAAGTCCTTGAAGTTCCTTCACTACTTTATCTGTTTCAAGCATTAGAAGAAAACTGTTACAGCACAATTTTTCACAGATTAATTTTACAAATTTAGTGTGGTCTTAATAACTGACCAGCTAAATTCAGCCTTAAATCATGCGTATTTGAAATTAAATTACACTCAAAAGAACCACAAACTGAAATGGACTACGCTAAAATGGCATTTTTAATTAATAACTTGAACCTTAATCATGTTTATTCATGATGCAATTTCTTTGTTTGGTACCATTATCTCTGATTTTTTCATTTTCTGCAGCCCAGATGTAACACAGCCAGAGACAGAACAAACTGGCTCCTGCTTCTCCTTGTGCATCACCAGTCTCACTGTCCAGACAGTCCAAACTACAAAAAAAAACCCATTTAAGACAGCATTGTCAGAAGTGGCCTAATCTGAGCTGTTAAAAAAACTAGGTTTTGATATAAATATACAAACTCATATTTTAAAGAACATAATAACTGGTAAGGGCTTAATTCAGAAAAAAACCCTGATTCTCATTGGTACAGATTTGAAATGCTGCACAAGACCATATTAGCTGGTCCTTATTTTTATAAGGAATAGGTAACATACCTGAAAATTGGGATGAGTTAAAGCAACGGAACTGGAAAAAGGACACCCAGCAGGCAAAAGTTGGATAGGCAAATCCATAGAGAAAATAGGAGCTGAGTATATTCAATTACATTCTTTGGCTGCATTAATTTTGGTCTTGTCCCTGTATCTCTTCTATCTGTCTGCTGCACTCAGTGCTGGGTTCTATAACTGATATACTGCATAATGCTCTTGTAGCCCCCAGCAAAGATGCTGATTATAGTGTGCACAATTATCTTAAATCTCAAACCCAAAATTTAGCATGACTAAATTTTACTTTAAATGTTAACTATATTATTCTCTTTTTGTTTAGCTGCATCAAACATTTTTACAGGTCTGCAGCTTTGTGATAATGCTTCTTTGGCACACCAAATGTTACAACTTTTACATTTTATTGTACTTGTGTGGTGCATTTAAGGTCTAATGAATTTATATATTGATAGATTTCATTAAGAGAAACATAGAAGAAGAAATCCTGACTACACTGAAGTACACATGAATTTTACTTTGACTTCACTAAGACTAATTTCATCCATTCTCCCATTTCTCCAGGTTTAAGAACACTACTGTAGAGTTATCTTTTTTCTATTGTGAGTTCAAAACACATTCATGTTTCAAAATTAGTTCTCAGTGAGAAACATCTTTGTTGTGTACAATGATGAGTTGATAGGAAATTACTGGGAAGTTATTTCTTTTTGCATAAAATAACTACTTTTTTTTTTTTTTCTGAAAAAGTCCAAATGCCTCTGTTTATATTGAAAGTCTGATAGCAAACTTGAGCTATATTCACCTCATAAGTGTTTCAGTCTCTTGCACTACTTGTTCCAGACTACAAAGGGGTTTTTAGTCTGATATGCACATGACAAAACAGATTTTTTTTGAACCTGCAAGTAAGTGTACTTTGCATTGGGGAAAATTATTCTCCTTGTACAACTGAAAATTTTCTTGTCAAATTAACAGCTTAAGTGTTTCATTTCTAGAATTTATGAGGAATTAAAAAGCATTTTATGAAACATACAGCATTCAAGACAAGGAAAACAATAACAGTGTGAAAAACCATGCCCAAACCTTCCATCAAATCTAGTAATTAAGCCCATAAAATAAATATGACATTTCTTAGGAAAAACTGTAAAGCTGACTCAAACCATCACTAAGAGAAAGTTTCTACTACACTTCCGATGAGTACTTGGTATCCAAGAATTCTTATACTGAAGCATAGAATGGGTATTTGGAAAAGTTCAGGTGCTTGAATTTCAACTGGAAAATTTTGGACAAAACCAGGACTCTGAGCTGCAGCTGTATACCTTGTTTCGAGAGCATCTAAACTGACACGCACACAGATTTCTGGTACTTAAAAACACAAAACTCTATTAAACCAGATTCTATTTAAGGCCTACATGAGAAGCAGTTTGACTTTGCGTAAGTTTGCCCATCACATTTACATCATGCCAAGTTAGTGGGCACAGACCAGATTCAAAGCTTTGCAGATGCAGATTTAAACCCATATTTATGTTGCAATTTGAATTTATCCAATAGAGTGTTTGAAACAAGCAGTAAGTTGTGTAGGGAACTGATGCTTTCTAAGGGTACTAAATTTACAACATCTGAGTCAGTAAGAATCATCTATGTGACTTAGGTATTCCTGTATGTGGTATTTTTTTCAAGAGCAGATTTTTTTTGAATTTTAATATGAAAGCTGGATGCCATCAAACATTTTTGCTTCTATTACTTTTGCTGTTATTGACGTGATTTTTAAAGTTTTTATTAGAGTTACCATGTATGTACCTATCTGAACTGGTACTTGCACGGGCACACTTCATGTTTTTCATGAAGCAGCATAACTAAAGTAGACTTTAATCATCTAAGAGAGGACAGTTATAGCCCCTACATTGTATTTTAATTAGGCAGGACAGCAGATAGTCTGCTATGTGCTTGACCAGTTATCCTCTGCCTGTGACCATTTAAGAGAGAGGATCTGGTTTCTCATTGAGTCTCCTTACCAGGTGCTCTGCACAGCTCTGGCATTCAACACTGCTAGCACTTCTGCAGGCAAAAGAAAGCTAGAGACATTAAAAGCTGTGCAGGATGAGCAGCAATCAAACTCTCCCAGGCTTAGCAAAGATGGAGGCTTTCACACTTTGAAAATCTTCACATCCCAATTATGTGTATCCTTAAAAGATCAATAACTGATTTAATAACAATTATTCTAGCTTGTTTCTGCCAAAAACGTGACACTGACTTCAGTCAGCATTTGTTAAGCAAAGACCTACTCCAACGTCCATTGTATGCAAGCTATGGATCAGGAGGAATTTACGATGAATTTGGTTTCATAGACAGTTAAATCATCAGTACCCAAACCTGCCTTAAAGCATATAAATTCCAATTATTTTCATTACTGGGCAGTAAAAACATATGTATTTAAAATGGACTTCAGTGCATAGACCTGATAATAATGGTGGTGTTTGTTGAATAAATATATGTTGCATTACAAGTGCCTCAAAACATCACTAGCACACTTCCATCAAGTAAGAGATTATCCTATTTGCTTATGGTATATTTAAATTATGAATATAATTGTTATTTCCCTGTTCGTACTTCAGACATCATTTTGAAGAATAAACACTTCAAGTTTATATAATAAATTTTTAATCAAATTAAAGAATGTTTCATTACAAACATAATTACCAATATTCAGCCATAATTCAGCAAACCTTATCTGTGATAAACAAATTCAGCAAACATAGATGTTTTTAAAAGTAATTTTCCACTTTGCACAGACCAATAATTGAAATTTCTGATCTTGGTTTCTTAGCTCCTAGTAACAGCCAGCTGCATCCAGAGGCATTAGTGTTAAAACAACCTTTTTAGTTGATATGTGACTGGCAGATAAAATCCTAATTGAACACACTGACATGCTTTTCTTTTCATGCATATTTTGTGAAAAAGCATAATATATAAACTACTGTGGCTTTCAACATAATTCAGTAGCATTTCTCACAATATTTTAGTCAAGTGATGAGCTGTAATTTATGCAAACTGACTGCAGATATTTTTCATCTGCTATTTGGATCATTATATTATTCACTAATGAAAACAAATACTGAATAAAAAGAAAATAAGCCTTACTAGGTTGGGGTTTTTTTTTTAAATTTTATGAATTAGATGAGAAGTATTTTGTTGGGTCAAAATATTATTTTGTTGGGCATGATGTTGAATAACAGCTTTTATGATTGGGATCATAGGGTATTGGATATATAAAAATACTCAGATACCTTAATAATAGGTCAATGATTGAAGAAAAGAACCATGTTACCAATATTAAAATACAAATCAATCATATAACCAATTTGAACCACCATGCAATAACACAAAGAATGAAGGAAAGGCATAGCAGGAGCATTTTTTTCATATATATATATATATATACACCCATACACTTAAACAATGCCTTGAACTGGATTTTAACTCAGAACTGCAAACTAGCTTAGAATTATGTATGATATAGTTTTGGAAAATACATGATCTGTATGGAAGAAAATTACTTCACTTTAATGCTGATTTACCAGACCTTTCTCAACAATGCAGTGAAACTCAGTAACCTCCAGAAACTCAGTAAAAGGTGAAAAGATATAGCTGAGAGTGCAGATGTATGGATACAGGAATTCCTTGCTGCTTCATAAAAATACCAAAATTTTTTTGCAGATACAGATGTCCTCAAGATGGGAGGACAAGAGCACACTCTGGAAATATGCCAAGTCTGAACTTTGTAAGCCATGTGCTTCATGGCAAAGAATATGGTTTTGCCAATTTGTTTGCATATTATGCTGAGTTTTTGCATGGTTAGGCTGATGTACCTAATTACTCCTACAGAAACAACAAAAACATCTCGAGTAATTAATCTTATTAGAAACAGGTGCATTCATACACTACAGATAGAGTCACAATTGCAGAATTGTGCTCTTTGAAAATGTTAATAGAGAAGAGAAATGACAGGTGAAACTGAGTGATGTGCTTGGCCAGTAATGCTGGCCTTTGCCTATTGACAAAGGGAAGGTCAGATCAGAGCATCAATTTCAAGCTGTGAATTTTGCCATGCTCTCTTTACTTGCAGAAAACAAAGCCAGTTACATTTTGGAAGTTCTACTTACAGGATTTTGGCATTTCAAAAATTCTCTGTCACAGCAGTCATGTTTTCTTCCTTTGTTAGGAAGAAACTAAACAGTGGTTGGAGCAGCTACAAATTGTATGATAAAGATTCAGGACAAGATGCAGAAAAAGCAGTGATGAAATGGCTGCTCAAGTGGGAACAAATGTACATCTCAAATGTGGAGTCAACACAAATTACGTATTTTTGGAGAGCCAGAAAGCCAATCTAGAAATGGATCTTTCTGTTCCTTATCTTCAGTTCTCGCATGGAGTATTTGTTAAAGAAATACAAGAAGCACTTCATGACGAAATCTCCAGAACAATTCCAAAAGCACAGAGGGAGAAGACAGAAACCAAACCCCAGAATTTACATCATTGTGTTCCATCACCTCACAGCTACAAGGGAACAAAACGTCCAACCTTTCCTGGGGGGGAAGGAAAAGAATATTTTTTCTTCAATCTCCTAACAACACTTAAAACCCGCTCACTTATATTGCTCAAGGTAGAACAACTATTATGAAATTAGAATGATGACAAAAGAAATTGAATTAATGTAGAAGTCTCAGAGTAACTGAGTTAATTAGTAACCCCTGAACTTCTATATGTAAAAAAGGAAAATTATCAGCACAATTTTTTTTCCAAGGACATGACATAGTACTTTCATAGGGACTAGCACTGCATACATTTTATTATGAGAGGAAGAGTTTATGCATTTGATTTCCAGTGGACCTTAATGCAATTTAAGACCCATTTACAAGACATCACACTTACACAAGGTAAGCGTAGCTTAAATGGGATTTCAAGATGCCAGATCTACAGTACTGTGAAAAGTAGTCATGAGGCTGGATTTCAGAATGAATTCACAGTTTGTCTACACCATTTACTCATTAGAGCATTTTTGAGGCAAGTATTATAGGGAGGCTCCTACAAGCTCCTGGGCACTTGGCCAGGCAATGTGCCTACCTGCCTCACAATATTCCAGCTGCCTTTTTGCTTGCATTCCAAGAGTAATGTCACAGACAGCAATTCTGGCACTGGCAGTCAGAGCAGACACAGTTAGAATAACACTGCTTTTACAAAACACAGGATAAGGAAATCCATACTTACTGCCAGCATTCTATCGATACTTTAAGTAGAAATATCCCCAAAATATGTCTCGATATTCAAGACACAAAACCATAGGTTTAGAAAAAGCAAAAAATTATCCTAAAGGTCAAGGAAGAGCACAGCTCTTTGTGAGATTCAGACTGAGAAAGATGTATACACTCTAACATATGAATGTGCAAAGAAAATTCTAGAGTGACTACAGAATAATAATAATAATAATGATAATAATGATAATAATGATAATAATGATAATAATGATAATAATGATAATAATGATAATAATAATAATAATAATAATAGTAGTAGTAGTAGTACTTTGCTGAGCAAGGCTTATATTCTTTCAATTCACACTTTTGACTGGAAAGAGTTTTTAACTTGCAATCTCATATTTAACTAAAATCAGGCAAAGTAATGCACACCCCTACATTGTTATCTAAAGAAAACCACTAGCAACAGCATTTGAGTGAAAAAAAAAAAAACAACCCAAATTGGCTCAGGACAAACTAAATTTAATGTAGTCTGTATACTCTGGAAACAAGAGCAGCACAGATACAGACAGAAAACATTTCCTCACCTGACAAAAAGGTGATCAAATAGGAATGCAAAATTTCTATTACAGAACTTCTATATTCCTACTACAATGGGTTTCCTTGAAATCATGCACTTGTCAGAGAGAATAACTTTATGTAATTATTTTAATTACTGTATTTGTTCTTACGGCAACAATCAGAAAGTTTGTATTATATATTCTGAAGTTAAATTATTTACATAGTTTTACAAAGTTTTGCCAGATTAGCAAGCATGACCATGTAAATTGCTTTACAGAAATATTTATTTCATGAATTCATGGATTTGTTCAGCTTCCCAATGAATTAATTTACAATCAAATGCAACAAGAACTGAATATTGTAGTAAACCTCAGCAAAAGAAAAATCTGTTGTTAATAAAAGAACACTTTTAAGCCCATAGCATTTTCTATTCAAATATTTGAAAGCATTTCATTAACATTTTACATAAACATACAAGATGGTAATTATCTCTTAATTACTTAGGTTGTAGAACTGAGTCTCAAAGAAATCAGATGATTTAAGTAAGAATCATGCAGAAAGTGTTGTACAGGCAAAAATTCAATCCAGCTCACCTGTGTCCTAGTCTGAAGCCTTTCACAAAACATGACACTTGTATTTATCTTGTGCCTTGCCTTAACCACACATCTGAGGGACCCAAAACCAGCCGCCCACAAAGCTCTCCCTAGGTACCATTAGAACTGCTCCAGATCTCTCTACATCCAGTCTCTGATCCACTTTCGTGGCCCTTTGCTGACTTGCAATGTCCATGTTCTGTTCTGGGAACAGCATTCCAGCTGTGCTCCTGCCAGTTCAGGAGGCAGAGAGCCTCAGATTGAGCTGGGACATTCATGACCTCTGATACAGCCTAAGGATCCCAGTCCTGCTGTGTAGAGCACACAAAGTCCTTCTACAAAGCCTCTTCAGGGAGATGGCTGAATGGACAATGGAAAATGTAAAAGGGAAATGCAACTAATGTTATGAAATAACACTAGTACTCAAGCACTAAACATCATTCCCTTTTCACAGAATAGCACAGAATGGGACTGAATGCTGTTTCTATTTGAAAGGCTGCAAACTCCTACTCTCCTGATTAAGTTGCCACTGTAGGATTCAGTGGTATTTCTGTCACTGATCTTTTAAATTAACATAGACCAAAGACCACCTCCAGTCCCCATACTCTGGAAACTTGGAATCAATCTGCAAGAACTATCAAATATGCACTCAGATGTGAGGAAAAATGGATGATTATGTACATACTTTATACAAGCTTCCACTCAGCTCCAAAAGTTTGGGAACATCCACCCTCTTAGCCCTTTGATGTTTACCCAGAGTTCAGTGTTATTTGTTGGTGTCACTTAAACAAGAATGTTAAAATGTTATGAAATGAAAGCTGCACAACTAAAAGAAGTCATAACATACGAGACGGAAAAATATAAAAATATTTACTAGATATTTTTAATGCACAGATATTTTGTTAATTCTGACATACATTTCAATAATTATTTGTATCATGATATTTTTTCCCAAAAGGCTTTAAAATGTCCAAAGAATGGCATCTGAAACTTTACCTGAAACTCTGGTGTGGAAGTCTATGTTTTGATTCAACAACCACCTTTTTGAAGGCAGAAGCAAGAATGAAGACTCCTAGTGAAGGTGGAATGGATTTGTAATGGCAGGATCCTGTCTAATGCAAACAAAACAACATAAAATTCTCCAGGACTGAGAATTATTTTTAGTAAGTCCTTGTAGATGAAAAACCAAGGAAGTAGAAAATGGTAGCACTATGGACATTCAAGTCCCCTATGAAATTGAAGCATGTGCTTTATATTTACCATCCAAAGAGAGAAGAGTAATCAAAAAAATCTAGATACTTTCTTATCTGATGAGATGCACCAGATATTTATTATGTGATGCAGCATATATGATATTATTCTTGAATAATGTTTTGTGTTGAGAGCTTTTCACAGACTAAGTAACAATATACAGTAGCATACCTGTTATTATGTAACAAGCCCCCAAACCCTCGTTGTTACAGAGATCTGTAATTCTTAGGAAGCACTTCAGAAAAAAAAAGGAATGAAGGCAGTAAAAAGTCAGTCTCTACACCACAGTAAAACCTTACATATTGGTTTCAGAGAGATTAAATAAAATCATACATAAACTATAAAAAAGTCCCTTTATGACTTTATAAAACAGATGTTTACACTCCATGGACTATTTTTGGAAAGAAACAGCCACTGATATAACCAAATAAATAATTTTGAATGGCTACATCAAAAGTATGATATGTGCACGACCACGTAAAAGTCTTGAGTTAATTTTCAGTTGAGAAATTTAATTTTCAAGTAAGCATTTAGCAGCAAACTCTACATAGCCTTGCAATGCAAAGTAAATTAGCTCCACATACTGCAGAGTGAAAGGAGGGAGCAAATTCCTCCCCTAGGCTTCCCAGCAGCAGAGCAGCCATTCTGCCATCATTACCGAGGTCCATGGGCAGGAGCAGCCACAGCTGTTGTACATTGCCCTAACAGGAACCTTGGACAGGAGATTCCTGTGATCAAAGGTTTAATGGGCATCTTACCTTCCCCTTACACTCATTAATTCCTCCTCCTCGCTGTTATGGGGCAAGGGGAGGGAACATTTAGAACAAGAAATTTCTTGTGGACAAGAAATTCAGAATTCCTTGTATGCTAAGCACTGGCATTTTCCTTAGCAAAAAAATTCCGTATGTGCTGTCATGTGCATACAGAGGAAATTTGCCTTTTAAGTAGTATCTTTATTCCACATCATTTTCCCTTTATTTTTCTGTATAAGTAAAAATAGTTTTTGATGTCTACATACTTCTTTTTCCTATATTCTGGTCATGTATTTGAAATGTGCTCTCAATAAATGGAATATTTAGCTAATCTTATTGCTCATCTGCACAAGCATTTCATACCCAATCCTATTTAAAATTTCTGTCAACAAAGCAGTTCTCTTTCAGATTTCAATCCTAGTTTTCAATTATTCATTTTAAGAGTTTCCAATAATTTCATACCCAATACTCAGACTTGTTAGCCTTTTTCTAGCTGATCTTATAATTGCTAAGCAGTATCTTGCTACATTTTCAGTTGCCACCTTTTTATCAGTATTGGACATGCCCTTAGAAGAATAATGTTCTTTTTTCTCATTCAGGTTTCTATACTTTTTCTTCCTCCTGTCACAAATGCTGTACTGAATACATTGATCATGACACACTTCCCAGTCATTTAGCACAGCTCACTCAAGTCACTAGATTTAGTTTATGAGCTCAGATTTTATTCTTTTAAATAAAAGGCAGTATCAATCTACCATTATGTATAGTACGGTGACAGAGTGCCCTCTTCTCAAGCTATAAAATACTACTTAGGAAAGGACATACAAGCAAAGGATGGAGGCAGAGATGCAGCTGTGATGAATAGATTTTCCTGCTGTTCTAGAACAGGTAGGACCTAACAGAGACCATTCCCCTTAGATAAGGATAAAATCTAAGAAAGACCAAACCAGTGCCAGATAGAGATCAGTGATACATCCAATGCAGTCAGTAGGAAATTGACTCCTTTCCAGAGCAATTAAGAAAGGAAATCAAAGGATAGGCAAACCAGCTACCCTAATGCTGTTCTGTAAGCAGTGGAGGATGTGGATGACCTAACAAGTTCTGGAAATCGCCTCAGACAGCTAAACAAGTGGGTAAGTACTGGTAAGGACTGCTGTTCCAAGTCCTAGATGTGCAGAGAACCTGGTCAGGAGTCAAGAATTTGAGTGAAAGTTGCCTTAAAACAGAATTCTCAAATACTACGAAAGGAAGGAATTACCACAGTGTATTAAGAACAATGACATTCCAAAACCAGATTGTAACAAACTGTGGAAACAGAAGATAGGATCTCCTGGGCAAACATTCAAGGTTTTGTTTTGTTCCTTAAAAAACCTCAAAGCCAAAACCTAGTTCTGGAGGCAGAAAAATAACTCATTCCAAACAAGAAGACAAAAATGAAGTACATGAAGATACTTAAGAGTATAAACTGAGATCTCTTGAATGATTGGTATTTAACAAAGGAATAGTACCAAGAGTGTAAAGAGTATCACCTTTAAAGGAATAGCATCAAGTCCTTAGGGAGGTGGTAAGTGATGACAAGTAAGGTTCATTAAGCCAACCAAAAAAAATATTAAAAGCTGCAAGCAAAAGAAAGGGTCTTTCATTAAGACAAAACAGTGCAATCACTGGTAATAGAGAAGTCTGAAACAATTTGGAAATTTTTTCTTTTGTCTTTAGAAAGCAACTACTTGTGACCAAGTACTGGGGATAATTTTAATGGACATCAGAGCAGACAAACAATGGGAGTGAAAGGGAAAGAATAAAATCATATTTAGATTTGAATTTCAGCAGGATTTAGCAATCTAACAGACTTGTCATCAACTGGAACAAGATTTTAGCTGTTAGGCCTGACAACACATGGAAAAGGGTGAGGGTTAGAATATAGGCAGCTAAACCAGTACCTTACACTTTTCCCCCCTCCTTTTTTTTAAGTATCTTGGGATTCACAGAATAGTTGACTAAACCGGGATATCTGAAAATTTACTAAAACAAATTATTCAAAAATCAATTTCCAAGCACCTGAGGATAACATGATAATAAACAGACAACACAGATTTGCCAAGAAGAAATCACATTAAACCATCCTAATTTAATTTTTTTTGGTCAGAGTAATTAGACTAGTGGATAAGAATGAAGAAATATTTGCAATGTATCTTAACCTAAGCAAAAAAGAGAAACACAATTTTGCTGAAAGTGCTAAAAGATGAGCTCACATGGGCTCAAAATAAGGAATGCAAAAAGCAGATTTTGACAGATTTGACAGCAGAGAAGATTTCTGTTTGGATTCCAGAAGGCTTCTTTGGGTCAGTAATCACTACACATTGTCATGAATGATTAAGACGTAAAAGACATTGATATTCTAAATAACTTAAGAGTAGCTTATTCTAAAAATATATAAAATTATTTGATAAGTTCTGGAACAACATGTGAAAAACTTCAAGAAAGCAAACACTATTAGACTTTAAAAGAAAACAATCAATCATGAAAGTGAGATGTGTGAAAGTGGTTAATTAAACAGAAATAGAAAATTGTAAAATTTTGAATAAAACATATGTCTGAAATTTAAAGAAATGGAACAGCTGTCAAAATATTTGAAGGTCTTCATTTAAGGAATTGCAGAGTTTGTATCAGGCAAACTTTATAAAGCCTTTAATCGTATTTAGGCTTTCTGGGTAATCTGATGATTTCAAGAGATCTCAGCATCTTCACCCAAGCCTCTTGCAGGTCTTCATTGAAAGTGTTTAACATTATTCTGTTAACTTCTGAAAATTATCTCCAATTTTGAACATAAACAGACCTACCATTTTATACCCATCCTTCTACTGCATGAATTAGCACTGTGCCAGCTACCTTGACAGGGTCTTTATCTTACAGTTCTTACCAGTGAAACTGTCTGTATTCTGACCATAAAACATTCTATCCAATCGAAAAGTAAATTCAACTTATCCCAGTTGCAGTGTAGGCATTCTACACTGCAACTGGGATAAGTTGCAACTTGTGCACAAGTCTGCTCTAGAATAGAAAAACTAATACAATCAGAAGCAAAGATTATATTTATTACAGCTTTTGTTTCAATATTTTAATTCATTAGTTACAGCTTCAAAGAATATCCTAATGTTTTAAGAGGCATGTTCCACATAATATTGTATGGCCTGCACATGGGAAAATGGTTTATGCAATGTGGTTACTTCACCAAAAAATGGAAAACACAAACAAATCTAATGAAAATCTTTTAGACACATCAGCTTTGTGTTTCCTAACTACATTTTATAATCTTACAGGTCCACCTTCCAAAGGGTTACTTAACACAAATGAGTCTAGTTTGTGAGTGTACATTGCTCAAGAAAGAGGTAACAGGGAGAGAAACATTATTCCTACAAGGGAATAACACCCCAATCAACCATTTCTGCAGAGCTAGTAAATATACTTTATTTTGGAAGCTTTTACTTTATTTTGGAAGCTTTATAATTCCTTTGCTGCTAACCTCATATTTATCAAAAGATAAAATAATAGCCTTTAAGAGGATAATACGCTATATATATAGTTTTAATTCAAGAAAGTATTATTAAATGTGGTACTTTAAAAAATCTTTGTTGATTCTTGAAAATATCTTCACAGGATTAGCTGTGAACTAGTTACATTTTGAGTTCTTAACCACTATAAAGTGCTGATGGGCTCTTTGATTAGAAAGGTGGATTTGATTGCATTTCTGATAGGAATCATCCTATAAGTATTCTGAGTAGTTCAAAGGCATGTCCTTGTCTCACTGGATTGAGATTAGAAAATAATTTTTTTCATCTGAAAAAAAATCCATATTTTCTCCGGCTCCTTGTGACATGTTATTTAGTTTTGGTGCTAATTTTATTCAATGCTTATTTATGTACTTAAATGAAAACTGTGTTTGTGTATCTATGTTTAATAATTATAACAGAGAAGCAGAAAAAATTCTTCTGAAGGTACAGATCCCTGTGGAAAATGCAGCACAAGACCTAGACCTTGCTAAAACACTGTGTCTCTGTTCCAGCTAACAAACAAGTCTGTGGGATTGAGGAGAGTTCCATTGGACAGACTGAAATTCACATATTACCGAAAAAGGCAATGGAATACAGAAATAAAAGTTCCTTAAGATAACAAGTCAGCAAAAGATAATTGAGAAGACACTCTGCAGTATCAACACAATTTGGCAGTTGAGGTACATTTTAACAAATCTTGAACTCAACCATGTTCCCATCATACCATATGGGTCTCATAGCTGGAAATCCACCAGCAGCGCCAACAGATGTCAAAAAGCTTTCAAAGTAACAAAGTAAGAAAAGATTGTATGTATTAACTTAAATCAATGTATAAACATGTCAAAATTTCTGAGTTCATCAGCTTTCTCTCTTCTCCCCACACTTGCCCTAAACACCATGAAAATATTTTGAGGCTCACTTGAAGAATGAAGCTTGGGTATTTTCCACTGCAGGGCACAAAAACGAAGATGTAACATGCAAAATGAAATACTCTCCAAATGAGAGTTCTTGGAATAGAATAAAAAGAAGTGGATTTAGCAACACCATTAAAAACAAAAAATCAACAGTACAGTGGTGGCATAACCTTAGCTCCATAAGCTGTATTTGATTCTGTGGGAAAGATTAAATGGAACAAAAATGTTGCACAAACACTAACATTACATTAGGGGAATCTGAAATTCTCAGCCTTTCCAACAAATCTTTCTGAAGAGGAGCGTGTTCAGGCTGAGAAATAAAAGCCGATTTCTCTCTTTTTTGGCAAACATTCAGGAATGTTCCTCTTCGTTCTTTATAAATGTTCCCTCCCACCCATGCCATGCAGGCAAAAAACCACTCTGACCAGTTTAGTGGCCTCAGATGGAAGGAAATGGATTTGACATCAAGTGAGAGAAGATAGAAACAGTCCATCTCTCCAATCTGTTCATTGAAATGTGGCTTGTTGGCTCATACTGCGAGAAAACATGGGAAGCTTGCCTGAAATAATATTATTTCTAAATACAGTACTTTATTTACTGCATAAATGATGTGAAAGTAAAATGCAACAGTCAGAAACAGTGAATAATCTAAAGTCATTAATTCTTTGACATTTAGAATGAAATATATGGAAGTAAAAATTTACCTGTCTAAGTAAAATACAATGAAGGAAATACCTGCCTACACAGAAAATCAACACAGAGGTTATTGCAGTTTTTTTATTTCTCCCTTTTTCTGTAAGGTGATTATGCTATCTTCTCAAGCAAATAAAATAAACACCAATATTATCAGGGGAATTTTTATTTACAACAAACGGATGTCTTGAGGCAGTTTTCAGTTAGCAGTCTTCTCTATATGGGACACTTGAGGTTTAGAATTTGTCAGTATTACAGAGTGGAAGACAACATGGTCAATAAGTACAGTCTTTCAGCATTGAAATCTACATTTTACTCAAATAACTAAAGTGTCTTTCATTAAATAATTAATGATACAGAATGAAGCAATTGCGATTTTTCTTTTTTCCTTTCAGATACAATTTAGAAAATGCAGCAGATGACCACAGGAGAAGAAGCTCTACTGCTACATGAAGCACAATTTCTAGTAACAATTTCTGGGTAGGAGTTTTAGATATTGTTTATTGGGACACTTTTCCTGGATACAAAAGACCACTGTCAGGGTATTCTAACCACATATACACAACTTATGACCCACCAATGTGAAATGCAATATTTTGTAGTTCCTTGTAAAATGAATTTGTCGCAGGGTATAAAGAAGAATTTAGTCCATTTTTAAAGTGTAGCAATTGTGTTCTACAAAATGTTGAAGCAACCATGTATTTGATACAAAATTTGCCTTTTATAAAAGGCAAGCTAGAGAACTAAAAGCACTCCACATTTATAAAAGCAATATTATTGCTGCCAGTCAAGAGAAATAAAATATGAAGAGAACTCATTTTGTCTCTTCCCTCTGGGACTGCTACACAGGTAAAAAGCCAATAACCTAAGTTTCATCACCTGGCTAACTGATGAATTATGTCAACACTATTTAGTCAACAGATTTCAGCACATGGACTATAGAACCCTGAGAAACTGCGAACTAAATTAAGAGGTCTGTAAAAAGTGTTAAGAAAAACCTAATCATAGATGCTGTATGTGATCAATGGAAGTTTCTAATTTGGTCTATCTCACCAGTGAAACTATATGAATGTCCCAGGAAGAAGAACAGCTGAACAGTCACTGGTACTTGAACCTGAAGGATCACAAAGGATTGAATATTGATGCTTCTACATTACATCAAAATTAATTTCTGAATTAACAACTAGTAATGCAAATAAATTAGCCTGTGTTTTAAATTTTCTGATCTTCTCTGTAGTGCACTCTACAAAGTATCTCTAACATGCTCAAATAAAATCACGTGGGACCTCAGCAGCAAATAAATCACAATGAGTTTCAGTGGAGTAAGCAATAACTCTTACCTACAATAGACCATGACAGCAATGTTCCTTAAACCATGAAGCTATTCAGGAAGATATTCAGCAATAGTCAAAAATAAGCATAAATTTTTTATTCTTTTCCTGTCACCTTACTTACATATACAGATATTTAAGTGTGTATATATCTGGAGTTCATGCATATATACATATACACACATGTACATATGTCTATGTATTTTAAAAGCTCTTCAGTCAAAGGTCTCAGGGAGAGTTACACAAAAGCAAGATAATTTCTACAGAAATCAGGAAACACTGTATCACAATCTTTACCTTATATTGTGTCAGAGAGTAAGCGTAGCAACTTCAAAGCCAGTGCAGCTATTCTGCAGTATTTGAAAGATTACTTTTAGCTACTCTTCTTAAGTAGTCATTTCTAAGAGCATACAAGGATTACACAACTATTTATAATTTAATATTTTACTGATATAATGAAATTAATTTTTCCCACAGGATCAGTATAAGCTTTCTTTAATTCCTAAAATACAGAAAATCAAAGATTGTGTGGGGGAAGGTCCCTGGACATGCCTGTAAATAGTCATGACAGAACTACGTCAGTGGATATCATGCCTTTCAGTCAAGTATCACAAAAGATGCTGAGTATCAGATTTTAAGTATACTATTTTGGCAGAATATGCACTATGCCATATTGAAAATGCTATAATTTTCATTAGCAACAGTAAGACTCAAAAATCTAATTTTCTATTCAGAGAAAGTTTCTCAGCTGTCATGTACTAGAATTCATTTGGCATCTGAATTTCACAGAAGTCCAGTGTTCTAGTATAGTTTCTAGTTGAGCTGCTTTTAGTACAAAAAAGTACAGTGGTATGCCTGGCAGTCACAGATCAAACTCATGGTTTAAAGTTTCATTTTAGTTACAATTCTGTCTTTTTCTCTAAGAAGAAAACCTCTAACAACTACTCATTATAAGGTGTTCCCCTGATTAAGATCACACAGGAAAACCCAGAGCTGCAAGCTGGTGGAGGCTGGAGGAATGTTCGGGGACATCTCTTCAGGCCAGCCCTGTTCAGACACCCTTTCCAAAGCCCTTGCTTTTAGTCACTGCCAAGGGCTACACAAAAAATTGATTAGTTTCTAGTCTCTATGTTCTCCATCCTTCGTTGATGTGTCCTAGGTTCAGCATCACTTCATTAAGGATGAGATTTACACAGTTGAAGCACCATATTTTTACACAGGCCTTGGAAATTCATGAGCTAAAACCTACATGAAAAAATGAGGACAGGGCACTTTAAAAGATCTATCTCCTACCACAGCATATGCACAGGTTCTCAAGACATTCAGGAGAATATTCTGTTGTGAAGGACTTGAGGCAGTTTTCACTTTAGGCTGTACTGTATTCACTGTCAGCCCTGTCCAGCGAAGAAAAACACGCCCAGACCATGGCTGTGACACTCAGGCATCATCATAGTGCTCTGGACTGCATTTTGAGAAGGATATATCTTCTCTTGTAGATATAAACACAGTATCTGTTAAATAATTTCTGAGGGAAATGGGAATATGGAAACCATAAATTGCAAAGAAGATAGCAGGTAGATTTAGTTTTTTTGGAAAAGAATTAATGTTATTGTATTTAGAATATGACATTAAATATTAAACCCTTACTTTTTTGGCTTTTTTTCTTACTGACAAGCTGTTACTGCTTTGATTGCAATTTTCTTCCCTCGACATAGGAACACATGCTCCAGCCAACAGTATTTTTACCTAAGTGCTTAAAGTCCAGGGAAAAGTTCAGCTTCTAGCTACACTTCATGTGTGCACACTTGCACTTGACTTTCTCAGCACTGACTTCTGCAGCTCTTTCTTTGAAGACTTGATCAGTCTGAGCCTTCAGGTAAATATAGTATGCATTTAAGTTCCTAACCATTCAAATATGTGACTGAAGGTCAAGCCTATTAGACTTGCTTCAATTCACATCAATTATCCTCCCCATTGAAGGTGATGTAACTATGATTCCAGCTAATTAAGTCTGTAATATTGAGATGGAGTGCTCAATAAGGCTCAACACAGGCAAATCAAGTTAACTCTGTCAATCTTTTTTGCTAGAATACATTTTGTTATACAAACATTCCACCAGCCTAAGATTTGTAGATTTGCATTTGGGTGCCTTTTTTTCTGAGAGAAATAGGCAAATTTCCCCCCCTCCTGAGGTAAAATATCCTTCAGTAGCATTCAGTGGCATTGAACTAAATATATCCTAATACTGAAAAAGGCAAAGCCTACTTTACATTTTAGAGATGATTTATCACCTGTAAATGAGAAAACCAGAGAAATATCCTCCAAGCAGCATCTGGTTAATAACTGTAAACAGAGAAGTATCTATCCAGCTATTCTTAGCAATCAGTGTTAATTTTTACCGTCTCTGCATAGCAGTAGATAATCACATTCCTGTTAATTTGCAGCTATGTGCTAATCCTTAATTTAAAACCCTACTGAAATTTTTTAGTACCTGAACTGCATTTGACAATGTGTGAAGTGGCAGAAGAACAGCAGTAAACCTGAGACCTAGGATTTGACCAAGGGTGAATATTCAAGGTAGAAAAGCAAGGAAAATTCCTAACAAAAGCGGTATCCAAAGAATAACTCCATTGGACGGTGGCTGGTCGCAACTTAGCCTGTCATGCAATCCTCTCCATCTACCTGATCTCTGGTCACAACATTTGAAATGATATAGATGCTGGAATTTGGAAAAGCTGGGAATGTTTTTTCTTCTTTCCTGGGAACAATTAAGAGAATTCCTGTACTTTTCCCTTGTATCAAAGAACTGGAATGAGCCAAGCAGATTTACTGAGGTAATTGCAAACAGCCTCAGCTCTGCTTGAAATACACAACAGAGGAGAGCTGGACCACAACACTAATCTGTGTCTTATACACCTGCCACAGTTTTAAGGCTGCACTACACCACCTGTAAATTATAGGTAAAGTTTTTTGAGATTAGGAAACCTCAATTTAATATTGAGTGTAAACATGAGATGGATGTTTTAATCTTTACAGATGGAACTTCCACTGGTATAAATTGATTTTTACCACTATATGCAAGTTAGAGTTGTGATTCTAAAAATCTACAATGAACCTATATCTTACACTGCAAATTCTCTTCACATAAAAAGTATTAATTTAAACATCACTAGGACAAGTGACAGTATTTTCATACATTTTCATGATGTCTGCACAACAGTATTCATGTTAAATGTTTCTAATTTGGTAATTTCTAACTGACAAGGCAGGACTCCATCCTGCCCTACACATAAGGGATGTCATTTGGCCAGTGTTAAAGACGAAATATTACTAATTATATCTTCGCAACATAAATGTGCTGCTACAGTGGGCCTCAGCTGAAATACAAGGAGTGCAAAACCCTTCTATCAAGCTTTCTATGACAAATTAGCATTCAACACTCACCACTGGGACAGTGCCATTAATTATTCTTGGACAGCACAACAAAGACAACAGGTGCTTGTAGGAAGGTCATGCAAAGGGCTTCACATGGAACTAAGAAGCAGTTGTTACAACAGGGCAAAGCACTATACAGTCTTAAGAACGTGTTTCTTGAAAATTACTGAAAGAATTTTCTAAAGAAGGGAAAATTAGCCAGTATTCCCAAGAAAAACTTAGGGTTTTAGATTAAATGTACTAGTAAGAAAAAGAAAAGCAAAGATGTGCCAAGCTGATCCAGCTCCAGGAAACGAAACATTTTATTACAGATAACTCAGCTTTGACTTGTTTAACTGGCTTTAAGTACAATTTTATGTACAGAAGAAAATCTTAAACTAAAGAAAGAGAACTCCACCTTGATTTCCTAAGCAGTGAGACCAGCCAATGACAGCACCAACTAATGCATTGTATGGGTCGCTAAAGTTTTAACAGTATCTCAACTTCTGAGTGTAAAAAGAAGGGGAAAAATAGCAAAGTGAGATTGTCTTAAAACAAATAAAAAACTCTCTCCTCCTTTACATACAAAAATAACATATTTACAGTTCTGTCTGCTGCCCTCCTCCAGGCAAACCACTTCTAAAATCATTAATATTAAAGTGTGAAGTTCAGTTGAAATGATTTCAGCAGATAAATATGTTCAAAAGTAAAATGCTCTTGTCCTAGTTTAGATGAGTTTCTAAGTTTTAGCCAAAGCATTACACCTTTCTTGAAGGCCCCTGGGACTCCTTAGATGGGAAAGCCACCAAAAGAAATGCAAGCCTATCATGTGGAAAAGTACAAATATCTTTACAGAAGGAGCCCTTATTAAGACCGGGTAAACCCTTCTTCATCTGGAATCTTGATCATTCTTGAATTAATGTGATTCAAGTCACAGCAAAAGAAACCAAAGAAGTTGTGATGGGAGCAATGGAAAAATACACACTTGAAAAGTAGATGATGTGATCCAAGATTCTCATTATGTGGTAGCATTTTCCCTAATTACTTTCTCTCGTGGTACGATCCCACTTCTTAAGAGGATAATATTTAAGGTTCCTGTACTTTTAAACAAGAATGCAAGCACAGCAGTGATCCCTAGACATTTCTGTGATTTATCTACTATACTATTTAAGTTCTTGCTCTGGACATTTAAAGTAACCACGATCAAGTATTGATCAATATAATATATGTTTTTATCTTTCATTCTATATCACTATTAAACTTATGGTTTTACACAGGGATAATGATCCCTAAAGTATTATTTTTTAGCGAACTATTAAGATATTTTTAAAAAATCAATAAGAAGAATGACGTAATATATACCACAAAAGATCCATAAAAACATATTTCAGATTTCATTCTGTTTCAGTGGGATTGTAAATGGTAACTGGTTCTCTCAGTAGAGTAAAAGATATGTAAGTTTAACTGAATGTATACTAAACATTCAATTCCTGTAGAATAGATGTGAAAGATAACATCAGTATTCATAAATCAGTGTCTGCGCATCTTGTCAATTAAAAATCCCCAAGGACAAATAATACTTATTAACCTTCCAGAGGTATTTTGAGAGTGGTCAGCCATTATAGAATGTGTTAATAATTAATGTACTATTATATGCTCACTCAGCATATATAATCACCATACACATTAGAGGAGGCTTGCCCACTGGAAAAATAGAATTATTTCTCTACTTAATGGAGGGTTACGTGAAAACAAATGCATAAGCACCTATTTCATGCATGAAAATCTGAAGTAACTCCAATAAAGAGCTGGATTGCAAGTCAGTGATTCCCCCTACTTATTTCATTTTAATCCCATTTTAAAGTACATTCTACAAGAAAGGAAGCTCTTACTCCTGTGGGAGATAAGTGTAAGAGCAAAAATGGAACAGATCCTGGAAACATTAAAATTAATGATGTCTGAGAAATCATTATGGTTATAAACCTTGAGCCTGACAGTTTTAATTCAAAGCTCACAAAAACTGAGAAACAGTTAAATAAACTGAAGGACCAGATGGTCTCAGCCTTTAGGGAATTCACTACAGACAAATAAATTGGGAAACAAGAGTCAACAGTCAGAAACTGAAGATATTCTAAAGTGCTTTGAAGAGTCTGATATCTGAAGAAAAACTTGAGAAGACAATTTTTCTAAAGAAAAGCTAAAAATAAACAGTATTCCTGAAGACAGTTTTAGTTTCTAAGAGATTTTCAACACTTTTATGCCAGAAGGTTCAGATTGGTTACCTCTATGGCCAAAGTCAGATTACTGAAATTAATTATTTCCTTTCACTTAGAATAACAGAATGGTTAGGGTAAGAAAGAATCTCACATTTCTGTTATATCTCCTGTATTTCTATGACCTATGATCATTCTTAAAATTCTTTCAAATTTATAAAGCAGCAATTTAAAAAAAAGCCAAACCCCTTGATCTTTGCCTCAGTACCAGAGACCAAGGAGGGAAGGGAAAAGGGGAAGAGTAACATCCTCTCTGCAGGAGTTTCTCTCATTTAGTCTTGACTAGAAGCAACTTGCATCTTCAAGATCATCAAGCTTCAACCCTTTGCCATGGGCAGGGATGCAATTTGTCAAAGGAAAAAGAAAATTTCCCCCTATTTGGCTGGACTTTTAGCTTTAAATTTTTTGATAAATAACTTTAAGTGATAAGTGATCAGAGAACCAAGTAAAAAGATTGAAAGTCTGAAGATCTAAATTAATTGCAGTGCATTTTTCATTAAGTTCTGTAGCTACAGTGAAGGACAAGCATTAATTACCCCAAACTCCTTTGTGGTTTTCCCCACAGAAAAATTTATTTCCATATTTGGAAATGTAATTAGTCAAGAATTCTCATGTTTATAGTACCAGACTGAATCTAGATTCAAAAGTAGTAGTCAAACATCTTAATTACCCAGCCTTTCAATCAATGTTCCACATAGAATTATTTACATGACTTTTGTTTAGTTCTTACTGTTCATTTCTACACACAAACATATCACAATGGAACGTTACAACTGGATCTGGAAACCATACTGCCACACTTGACAGAAAAAAACCCTCCAAAGATGAAAAGGATATGAAAACTGAATTGCCATATCAGTCTTTAGGAGGTCTCTCTTTAGGTCAAAACTTTATATGTTCAGACAGATAATAATTGCTGGTTCCTTCTTTTCTTATCCCAGTATCTTTCTCAAAAGTTCTTCATAAATTATGGCTTGAAATGCTGAAGCATTAAAATTTCAAGCATTTCAAGCCATGGAAGTAATCTACACATGTGGAAGAAAGAGTAGCAGTAAAATTTCCTGCTCTGAGTTTCCAGCTGCTCACCATGTGAAAGAAGGTAGGGCATATTTTTATTAGTATTATATAAACATTTCACATCATACCTATTCCAACTATGATAGTGAAGAAATTATTTACATAAAAATTAAGGTAAACACTAATGCTTTTTTACTTGCATCTCAATTACACCTTTCAAAGCTAACATGCATCATGCGATGCATCATTTATAGCATATAACGACTGCAAGCAAATTTTAAAGTTTCAACTCCCATTTCCCATTATTGCAGGCTAATTTTCTGTAAGTAGGCTTGAAAATAATCATCTGACATCAGACAGGTCTAGGCCATTTCACAGTAACAGACCTGCTCACACCCAAGCCCATAGATTCTTAATATGGAAAGGTAACTATTTCTAGAGACAAACAGCAGTGATAAGTATCTCACTTCTTATATAATAAAACACCAAATTTATTTCTCTTATAAGAATTAGTAATACTGAGGCTTTAAGAGAGTTTGTATTTTGCTTTATGTTTTTGTCCATCACTTGGCCTTACTCGTAGGAAATCTCTCTGATCCTCCTAAGATCAAGATGGAATATATCACTTACACCAAGTCAATAATTATTTATTTCATCTAAATTTAGTCTAGTGAACATTTCAAGAAAAGAAGAAAAACTCAGATTATACCTAACAGGAATAATGACACAGCAGACCTCTATTTTCTACAATCTGCAGAAGAGACAAAAGTAGAAAGCACCTGCATTGAGTTACTGCTTGCTCTTCATGCCAACATCAACAGTGCAAAGGTGGGCACACCTCCCTTAATCACAGCCATTTCCAGAAAAGGACCTGTGGTCTATAATCCTGGTAACATCAGTTATCTCCCCCTACATATTACCCCACTGTCAGTAATCAGGAAAATCAAAGTTTCTCTTTGCCTGACTCATGTGACTATCTAAAAATTGGAAGTTATTAGTCTGATATGAACTAACTTTTGTCAAAGAAAACTGAAAAATTATGCAAGTGCTGATTGATATAGTTTACTACAATTAAATTTAATTGTTGCAAATAATCAGAGATGAAATATCCTACAGAAAGATTATTAAATTAAAAAAATAAAAATAAAGAATTACTCTATTGTTTAAATATCCGACTCTGGAAGACACGATTGTCAGAATGACTGAACAGGTACTTTTCAATAGATGTGCAGGATGTGAATCTTTGTGATCTGATGATCAGTTCTTGTTAGTGACTCTGCAGTGCTTTTATGATTATTTTCTGGTAAGCTGTGCACAATGACTGCACTGTTAATGTGCACATCTATGATCCTATTTTAAGCAATCACATTTAGTTTGATCAATTTATATATTTAGGGCTGAAACATGTTATTAAAAATAGAAATATAACGTGTAAGGTTTTACCCAGCGTCTCTAAACTTATGTCAGTAGTAGTCATTATTTTAATTTAGGTATTTATAGGTATTTAGTTCATGGAGCAGTCACTGAGCTATTTTTTACATGGTTTGTATTGCACATATTTAATTAACAGAAAAATTTCGCCGAGGAAAAAGATTCTATAGCAAATCAACAATATAAAGAATGTCTGGCTCAATGTGTACTGTGCATCACTTTTTTCCAATTATCTAATTTAGTTGTTTTCTAATTATCTATCTAGCTGTTACAGGGATGGTCTCCAAGGAGTTTCTCTAATGATCATTCATTGAATTTCTTTAATTTGAAGGAAAATAATTAGTGCTTTCACAACAAAACATCAGTGATGTAAAGGCAAACAGGTAAATACTAAACAGATGAATTGAAGGCTGCTGGGTTAATGTTGTACACAACACAGGAGGAGTATTTTGATTGGTTTTCCAAGTTTGCCGCAAAATTTTCAATAGAAACTGAAGAATGTCCTACACCTGTGAAGTCTGAAGGTCTTACCTTCACATTGTTATCCTGGCTGAACTGCTAGAAGATCATGGAAAAAAGCAAATGAATAAGGCTTTCCCAGAAGCAAATTAATCTTATTTAATTTTTAGGTTTTTTATATTATTACCAAAATGTACTTTGCATATGACTCTTACCTCTCAAATTCTCTCAGAGCATGTGGAAATAATACTTTCTATCTCTTGAAGCCCTTCCCATGAACTCCTGATGTTTTACTGCTAAACAGCCACAATCATCCTTCCCCATTTTGCTACACATGCATATTATGAACTATAATCTCTCATAATACTGAGGCCACAAGTCAATATTTCTACAAAATTTCTAAAGCAGGGTTATTAAGTTCCACTCTCAACTGTTTTGCTAGGAGATAGCATTATTCCTCTCCCAAACTTCTAAAATCAGAATGACATCCTAGTCCCTTGAAAATAGTGAGAATTTTTACTTTTCATTAGAAGTCAGCTTTTAACTTAAAACTGTATTTTAGTAGACCTGGTTAAACAATGGCTAATTTCTTGACAGAGCATTATCCGATAACTTAGCTAATAAAATTCTCCTTCCTTTTTCACAACGTTGTGTATTGTAAAAAAAACACTAAGTTTTATCTCCATTACTCCAAGCTTACATGTGATTTACCAGGGTAAAAATGGAACCATCCCCTTGAAGCAAAATAGTTCCTTTGTGTCCTTCAAGCAATTTTTATCTCAGCATCCATCTGTTTTCAAATCACTTGACAAAACCATTTTTCTCTATTTTACATGCATTATGCAGTGCATGTACAATTTTAAAAGCATACATATATTTCTGAGGAGAATTCTAATAAAGATATTGCTGAGTTCAGAGCTAATCTGATTATTTTTCAAAGTTACTGGTCATTTATTGTAATATCTGACCCTGCACACCTTCAACATTTTAGTAACATTTTCAATGTTATACTGACCTTTGTCAATGTCTTCTATTGAGCTACCTTTGTAGTGGAACTCGTGACAAGAATTTGTCCCTAGCAATGTGAATTAGGTTTTCATTGTATTTAGAAAAAAAAAAAAAAGAGAAGGCTAACAGTATCAATACTAAGTATGATGCTTCCCTAATTCCTGTTCTTTGAAAACTGAGATCAGAGACATTGCAACATATTCTGCCACCTGAAAAACCTTTGCTGGCTTCTTTGAAGTAAAAGAAAAACATGGAAATGCTTAGCAACTAAATCTGCCTAAAAAACTTTCTCATACTTGTTTGCTTATAGTTTAATCAAGCAGGTGCAGAGATTGCCATTATTATTGCTGTGACAGATGTAATTAGGAATATTTGTTAGAAATCTTATCTAAAGCGAGGAGCAGAAGCATCAATATCAATATTCATAAAGGTTTAAAATTTTACTTCTATCTGGATGAAGAGCCCCAGAGAGAAGTCTCATTTTTCAGTTTTCACCATTAACTAAGTTTTTCTGAGTTACACTTCCAGGAAGAGTACTTGCAAGAGCAGTGACCATATAAAAGCACTGGGTCTAAGTACCAACACTTTCCCAGTAATGAAGTATTTTTTATTTTGATTGTGTGCTAAGTAAATATACAGAGGAAAAAAAAAAATCAAACCACCTTCTTTTGCTCCACCAAACAGATATCTTTCTAAATGTATCAAATACAATCATGTTATACAATTTGTCAACAATTTTGTGCAGTATTATATTTGTATTATAATCTGCTCTGAGAATCATGGGAAGACTATTCAAACAAAGCTTACTAGAACAATTCAGTAAAAGTTTTTAATATTTATCATGTCTAAATTTCCCACTGGATTTTTTTTTTTAGATTTTATTTGAAGAATCTAACATTCAAAATAATTTTAACTTCAGGCAATCATAACACTCACTTTTACAGTTACCAAAAATAAAATTCCTCTACCAAACACTTGGTTTGGATTACCAAAAAATACAAAAAAGCACCCCTATAACAGACCTTTCAAACCCTTCTCCACCTAAGGGAGCAGAACAACACTCAATAGATGACATTCTGCCTCTATCACCAATTTCTTGAAAATTTCTGCACTGCAAAAGTGGACCTGTGTATTCAGCCCTTCCCAGACCTCCTCTATAGTGAGTTTTTCTGCCTGTTGCAGAATGGCAATCACCTTATCTGAAGAGTCTAAGCAGAAGCATCACAAGCAGCCAAAGGGCAAGATGTGCCTGACAGTCTCTTTTGCCAAGAGAAGAGAAAGGGAAAAAAAAAAATCAAAAATAGGCCAAAAGAGCTAAATAACAGCCGAAGTGACAAGAAGTGCATTAGTACATTGTTGGAAAGAGAACAAATTACCTGATTAGTTTCTCATGTACTGCCTTCCTCTAGAGGAATCAGAATCAATGGAAAAACTAAATCCTAAAATAAAAAAAAGGACATAAAAACACCACAGTAAAGGAAAGGGAAATAAAAATGTAATAGAAGAAATTGAAAAATTAGTGGAAAGAAATAGGTGAAAACAGACCTGATTGTCTTAATTTGTAGTGATTATTCAAGATTTGCTCAATGAATAAGCAAATTCCTCATGGTCAAGGCTTTAGAAAGTCTGACTTAAGTTCTAAGGAATTCTTAGGCAAGGGTTAAAAAAAAAAAAAGCCATAGATTATTTTCTTTAAAAACTAGTTTTTCAAAAATGATGTAGCATTTAGAAAAGAAAGAGGATGGCATTGCGACAATGTCAGTGCACATAAATTCATAGAGTAGCTGATCTTGAAACAAATTGTAACTCCTTCATAGAGGACTCTTTTAGTAGGGATTTGTGTCTATCTAACACTCTGGGAAGTCAATCAGAAAGAAAATGGGCTGTCATGGCAATAATCACTGAAGAAGGATTTACTACTGTAATGTTCCTGTACTTTGCCATGGACTGGGTAACAGGTACACTGCAATGGATTCATTACTCTGACTTGCCCTGTTCTACAAAGCCTCACAACCTGTTGGAATACGAGAAATTCCAAGTTTGTGTGAACACAGTTAGGAATTAAAAACCTGAAAATGCAGACACTTCTTTCAAAGAGTATGAGATTTATGAGTCTTTACAAAATAGTCACAGAGCCTGCAAAGCTTCCTGTGATTAGGCAGGAAGGAGCAGGATTTATTCCAACAAACAGTCTAAGTGAATCAGCTCTAAGCATTTATCTCACTGCTTAAGGGCTATAATGTGCTTGTACTACAAAATAAGTACTTAGGAGCCAATACTATAGGAAAATATAAACAGATATAAGATGATAAAAGCAGCTGGCTGTCTTGACATGCTGTCAGCAGATTTATGAAAATGTTATGTACCCGAGGCTCCTCACTGAGAAGTTTTCCTTCATTCAGCTTCATTCAAAATTTACATGCTTGTAAAGATTTTACTTTATGGAGATAAAACCTGAGAAATTAATACGTATATTTACCAAATTTTAGACTGTGCTCTGTCTGGGTTGCCTGCATGACCCTGTTATGTAGCATAATGCCAGTAAATTTATATTACTGCATTTTCATGATGTTGTATTTTATAGCTCATAAAAAATCAAGCCTGGAATAATTTCTTTTATCCTTTCATGGTACTTCTTTAAATTAATTTTTATATAAGGGAGCAAGGGACTAGCTGCTAAGACAGCTACTATTATGCAACAGTATGAAACTGTTGATAATGACATCTCAAAGATGTTACTGTAGCAAATCACCCTGAGCATGTGTTAAGCCTCTGAGCAATTTCTGAACATTGCACTTTGCAAACGTCCATTTCAGGCTGTTCCACAGAGCTACAGTGATGCCGTGAGAGAAAAAGCATACAGCACTTTTCAGTAAGTAGTTCCACACTGAAAACTGACTACATACTAATTTCTTACTGGGACAATGACAGGTCAGTCAGTCTTTCCTGCATGGATTAACAGAGGAAAACACCTGACTAGAAGGAAATAACAAGGTGAGATGGAGAAAGAGGGAAAGGAAAAATATGTTTTCAAGACTGATTAAGCAAAGAAAGATGAAATTGCTCTACATAGAAGAAGTATTATAGAATGAGCCTCTGACACTCCATAGGAAAATCTGGAGAGTGTACCTGTGCTAAGAATATATGTAAGTGATGATCAAGTAAAGTTGGAACAAGCTATTAAAAGGCTTAAAGTAAGTTAATAAACGGTACTTACAAATTCTTGTTTATACTTTCCTTCATAACCAAGTAGCCTTAATTCAATTTAGCTGAATTCATTGCTAAATTAATTCAATTCAGCTGAACTGAGCCAAAACTACTTTGATTCTGGATAAGAGTGCCTACTCAGAGTTTCTTTTAAACACTTTCAAAATTCCTTCAGATTAATTTTCCTCTGTGTCTACATGTAGGTAAAACCCTCGAACTGATTACAAAGGAAACTGAGAAAATATCCATGGAGTGCCACTAGAAACTTATTTCCAAGATAATATCTTCAGCAGCTCAGAACTTATTTTTAACACATTTTTTAGGCATTATTTCAATTTTGATGCATTATTTCAATATCTACATGTTGACACCTGTGGAGGAGAGAGGCTTGTGCTCTTTCAAACCCTTTCAACTGCTAAGTAAAATGGAATTTGTATCATTAGTTCTTCTTTGCAAATCAGCATGGTATGCTTCCACAGCAGCACAAAAGAACCTACAAACAAAGCTAATGACATCAGGAGAAAACAGTTCTAGTCCTAGAAGAATTTTCCTATGCTTCTTTCTTTTTCATAGTTGCATGAAGACATCATCATAGCTGTATGTGAAAGCTCTAGCCTGCTCCTTTCTGGCACTGATGATGTTTAATTTAGTGTCCTAAAGTTTTGAACCTCACTCCAGTACTTGTTCACTGAGCTGAATAAACATCTCCTCCCTGACTCTTCAGGTTATATAACAACTTCACATGACACATCTGCACATTTTGCCTACAGAAGGTATATTTGGTTTTTGATTCTCATACCCATTTCCCAGTTGCAGAAGACCCATTTTATTTTAAAGGGAGCTCATTCTCAGATGCTAATAATTATTAAAAACTTCCATTATCCATTGGACTGAAATATAAGGCAAACCAGTTTTCCTGTTGCACCACTTTCAAGTGTACTGAAGAATCAGCAAATACGTGGTAATTCCTATTGACTGTATAAATGTCCTGAAAACAGAAGGCATATTGGAAAGAAAAGCAGCATCATCTACATATCTTATTCTTCCTAGTGGCAATAGTGTTCTATAAGAAACAGAATTTCCAGAGCATATTTACTAGGTAGAGCAAGTGTTACTAGCACTCAGTATCCCTGAGCTTAATGCTAAATAAAAAATATATCCTCTTAGAATTTTAAAAATTAAAATAGAAAATATTGCGCAAGTCACTTTATGTTTGCCTTTTTTTTCTTTTTCTTTTTTTTTTTTTTAAGTGCTAACAAATTGGTTAACATATTTTCAGGAATATACATACTATTAGCCAAAATAAACACATACTTCAGTGCAGTGAATTCATTATACAATAGTAAATCAGGCACATATAGTACAGCAGTAGGTTTTCTGAGTATTTATTGCAGACAGTTATCAATAGATTTTAACATTCACTGCTAGTTTTCAACTATGTCTAGAGTGATTTTCCACACATCAATGAATTTCCAAGAACCAAGACACTGAGAAGCACTGCAGCAAAAGGTACCCAGTGAGTCTGATTCTCTTCAAAAGTTCATTCCTTACAGAAATTCTGGCAATTGCACTGTGGAGGAAAATTTAATGCTGGAGCTTGATGCTGCCATTTGATTTGATTTGTTATTTGACAGAATTAAACTGAACTCTAAGGGTAAGATGCACTTTATTTAAATACACTACATACATTCTGAAATGTACTTCTGTTAGACATTTATTTATTACAGACTTCACTAAAATCAGACAAGACATTTCTGAAAAGTAAGGATTAAAATGCAGTTGTCAAATCAGTCAAGTACTCTGAAAGTCCACAAGACTGAACACCCTAGTTCTGGTAAACAGGAGCTATTACAGAAGTTTGGAATACATGTTTAATTCTATTCTATGTGGAAATTGGGAATTGACACATTTAAATTATCAGTACCACTTAAATAGAATGTTTGATATTCTGGCATTTCTGAAGATGACTGCTATAAGCAGAAGTGCAGTTCTGAAGGCTGAAGAAACACTGTAAATAACTCTTCAGTTCAATGACTCTGATAATTATATGCAACTTTGCTAGACTATATTTAGTAAGAGTTTTGAATCTCTTAAGACCCTTTACACAGTACTGATCAAACAGAGCTTATGAAATACAGAAGACTTTCTGCAATAAAATGTCACAGAAACGCAATTTTTTTCTTTAAGTGTCAAGTCTAAAGATTACTGTTTTTCTTTTAAAGTAGCAGCATATGCTGGTCAGTGAAGCATACACTACACAGCTGTTACATCTACTGTATGACCTGTACATACCGAATTAGCCATTGTGTTTTTCAATTCTGGTTCATCAGAGTTCTGGTCTGAAGGGCTTTAACCTACATTTAGGAGAAGAACACAACTCAGTGTTATCTTGTCCATCCAAATTCATAGCCTATAGCCTGCTTTGATCTAAAACAATTGGCCAATTTCTTTTTCCTCATTTTTCTTCTTAACAGTAATGTAGGGTGTATGAAAAAAAAATCAGTACAAGGATTAATGACAGAAAAACTCGAGGACTGTATTTCAATATTGTATAAATATCTATTCCCATGCCCTCAGAGAGCTGTGGACTTCTTAACAATCATCATCACTTCTGTTCTCAGGTTTGCACATTTGCATTCTTGGCACATTAAGAAAAAGAACTATTTCTACAAAGAATAACAAATCTAATATAGCTTAGTGAACACATCAATCCAAGCATGGTACTCTGAGACCTAAACAATTAAGATGCCTCAAAAGCTCAGATAATTTTTTTCCCAGAAAAGGGATCCAGTTTCCCATACTGACCATCTTCTGGATACAGTCTCATGTTGAGGAGATCCAGGCATACAAAGTGCATGTAAGAGAAATGTACAACTGCATTTCCATTTCTGTACATCCCAAAGCTTCCAGTTCACTAGACTTCACCAGAGGTAAGAAACAAGTTAAAATGGAATTTTGGACTGACCCTTTGAGGCTTATCTTATATCCCTAAATTCGACACTTTTCTCTAGCATTTGAAGCAACATTGGATTCAAGATTCTTACTGAAGTACTGAATATTTCTATGTATTTTAAGTACAATTATAACTTTTGCTTAGTATTGTTTTAAATTATATTTTAGGTACTCATAGATGCCAAGAAAGAAAGCAGTAAAAAGGCTGGATGAAGAGTAATTTAAACCCATTTGTTTTTCTAAAATGAATCAAGGAAATCTCTCTTTATTTCATCACGAAGTTTTCTCAGAAACTAAAGAAAGCTGTGTATGAGTTTCATTAACTAAAACAAGATTATGGAGCCAATTAACTTCACAAAGAATGGCTGTCCATGTATGAAGTCAAACAATGAATATCTGTGTAGAATTCCTTTCTCTATGAAGCAGAGCTTAAGTGTTTCATTACAAACTAATCTAGCATTAAAAATAGTACATTCCTTCACTGATGACTGGGAAACTCAATTAACACCTGTAAGTTCCTTCACTTTCTGGAACATTTTGGTAGCACAATAACAATAACTTAAAATAATGATCTCACTCCTATGTAGAACTATGGAAGTTAAAAAATGGGATTCTTATTATTCACAGTCAGGAAATTATGCTATGATTCCATCTGTACTATATTCAGTTACAGTTCAACAAATTTACAAGCTTTCCTTGATATATTTGATATACTATGCCAAACATACATAAATCAATAATGCGGAAAGAGCTCACAGCATCAACATGAATCGGCATATCAATATTAATTTAGCTAAAAATAAATTTTTCATTGAGATGGGCTCAAGTAATACTATGCACATCTTTGTGAGATGCCCACTGGGACAGTAGTCATGCACTTTTAAATCCTATTTTCAAAGTGTAGCACATGACATTGAGTCTAAAATGACAGACAAGAATGAATCATCACAGTCACAGTCAACTCTCATAGTATCACAAGTCTTGTCAAAGTTTTTTGTTAAAAAACCAAAGTAAACAACTCTCTTCTCCTTCCTCACCATCAAAATCTCTCCCTCTTCCCACACACTCCAACACTAGATGTTAGAGCAGAGAATGATCTCATGAGAACTGTAAACTCAGGAAATTCTATAAAGTTCACCATTTTCCCCTCCTCTTCTTGCCTCACTCTCTTCTACTTGATTTTCCCCGTGTTATTTTTAGGAGACATTTCCAAAGTTCAGAAGCTTACAGGCACCATAAAAAAATATTATTACCTGTCCATGTCCACTATCCTTCCAGAATAGCTAACCCCACACGCACAGAAAGCAAGATTCCAGTCCTCAAAACCATGAAACTCAGAAACATGGAGCCGTTAAGTTTGGAAAAGACCTCTAAAATCACCTGCAACTAACCCAGCACTGCTAAACCAGTTACCCAATGTCACAGGCACGTGTTTTTAGAGCTCTTTCTGGATGCCTTGAACACATTTTGAGTCATTTGAGTGTCTTCACTACTTCCTTGTGCAGCATGTTCCAGTGCCTAATAACCCCCTCCATGAAGAAAGTTTTCCTAAAATCTAATCTGAAGTTCCCCTGGAGCAACTTGAGGCCATTTTCTCTTGTTCTATCACTTGTTACCCGAGAGAAAAGACTGAACCCCACCTGACTACAACCTTCTTTCAGGTGTTATAAAGCAATAAGGTCCTCCCAAGCCTCTTTTTCTCCTGATTAAACAACCCCAGCCGCTCCTCAGAAGACTCATGCTCCAGACCCTTCACCATCCTCAGTGCCCCTCTCTGGACTCACTGCAGCACCTCCAAGTCTTCCTTGCAGTGGGGAGCTGCCAGGGCCCAAACACCCTTGGTGAAGAGCCTTCTCCTAATATCCAATCTAAAATTTCTCTGACACAACTTCAGGCCATTTGTATAAACATCAGTGTATGTGCACGTATGCTCACAGATGAGTACAAATCTGTCACTCTTTTCATACAGTAGAAAATGCCAGAATTTTACACTGGTTTTTTAAAATAATATAAAAATTAATTCTTGTAGAATAAATAATCTATATATAATTTAGAGAACACTGCTTTAATACATCAACAACTACTGCAAGAAGATTTTTTACTTCACAGACTTTTGTATCTATTTTTAGAGACAAGTCAGACTACGCAAAGTACTTCTGAATTCACTGTGATACAGAACACATCTCACAAGTTCCTCAAAGTGGTAACAGTCAATTAAATAAGGAAATATTAAATCCTTCAACTCAAAAAAAATTAGATATTTCTATTAGCACGGATTTTTTCTGGAAGAAAAAAAGAAATCAGGGATGAATTCCTTCTCCTAGCTAAGCTCACCAAAACCACAAAAACTATACTGCCCAATTACATAACTTCTCCAGCAAACGAGGCAATTTTGGCAGAAATATTTTAACTGAAATTTCTGCTCCTGTGTCACAAAGACAGTTCTGAACCATTCTAGTCCCTTCATGAATCAACTCACTGGTAGAGTCATCTCTTCATAAGCCTCTTTAGAAGAGGTTTTCTATATAATTGCACCCCTAGGTCTACACTGCATAAAGCACGAAGGTAACATGCCCACTTCCTGGAAAACTTGCATTCCATTGCTGACTTCCATTATATACTCAGTAATGACTCCAGATATACTGACATATAAACATATCCTTTGGAAAATTCCTACAACATAGCAATTATAGTGCCCTAACTACTACAAAGAAGATCACACAGATTAGTTCCTCCATGTACACAAAACCAAAACCGTCTCAAAAACCTCTTATACATGACCTCATTTACTGCTGCATCTTCCTGAAGACAAGTTCCAGCCAATATGGTCACTTCCATCAGGAGAAAAGCTCTGCCCTTCTGTGAGGGCCTTTATAGCATGTGCAGGGCTTGACTCCTCCAAAGCAGCCTCCCCACCTGTGTGCTACTGACCATTTCCTCAAATTTTTACATACAGCTGGAGACTAAAAAGTCAGGAAACAACCAAGAATTTCTAGGAGAAGAATCCACATTCAGAAACAAAAAATCTAGCCATATCACCTCCCAATAATCCAAGTAATTTATTTCAGTGAATTCTTTGTTACCAGCAGTCTATTTGTGGTCCAACATAAGGCCACAAATCAACCCTGAAAAGAGAAGAGGAAAAAAAAAAAAGGGAAGAAGAAAGAAAAACTTCTAAAGGCACTTCCAGAGTTACTAAAATTATCAGTTTAGAAACTGGAAATGCCTTCTCTAAAATAGGTAACAGTCAATTACCTAAGAAACCATGTAGTGAAAAAGATTTTGAGAAACAAACTGTAATTATTTATTGGATACTAATGCATGCTCTGTTATATAGCATCAATCATTCTCTGAGAAAATAAAATAAACATTTAAAAGAAGAGTTTAGAAAAGAGTAGTTGAAAAAACTTACACAGGGAGCTCTGTGAAAACGTTAAAAGTTTATTGTTTATGTAAGAAAATTATGGGTCTTTTATTGAATATAATGAGAAAATTGGGGGCTAAGTCCTCAAAAGTCGGTGCAGAACTGGGACTTGCACTTGTACTCAGCACTGTATGAGGTCATTATTACCTTTGTACCATCAAGTTAATGTAAAATATGTTCCAACAACTGATGTTCTATGATGTTAATTGTTAAGATGTCAATGTGGTTTTGTTATGTGGTTTATCTTAATTAGTGTACAAACTATTACTTAACAGCAGAATGCACATGACGGAGTCTGATAGTTTATAACAAGGAAATTAATCTTATAATGCCCTTTGGGAAATCCCAAAGAGAACTTTTCTGCAGCAAGAGCAATGGTGCTGAAAATCAGAAGACCATTTTTTACTCAGCCATTGTGGATTAAAGAGTGGCAGAACATCTCTCAGATATATATTGACAACATATACAAAATCAGTATGAATTGTGTTCAGGAGCAGAGCTTTATTCCACAAGAAAGCTAATATAAGTTCAAATAACAGAATTTTTACATGAAATAGAAGTTGCTAATTCTCCCAGTCCCTTTGTATTTGTATTTATTCTCTTCAAGCTATTCTTATTTCTTTTCACTTCTTCAGACACACAAGTTTGGACTTCAAACTGCACATAGCATTAAGGGAGAATGACTAAATGGCTGAAGTAATTCAAGTTTTAAACAAAACAGATGTTTCTGAAACATCAGTGAAATTTAGATAACACAGAGATGGCTGCTGTCATTTGCAGAATAAGCTTTTTATCTGCCAAAAGAGAAGTGGCAATTGACATGAAAAAAATCCCCAAAAGGGTATGAGCTTGTAATTACACATTTTAAAGCTCCCTCTACGCACCTATGAATAGAAAAAAGTGTTAAAATATTCCCACTTTCAAAAACCATAACATACACTAATTTTTATATGTTAAAAATATGCCAAAACAAGAATTGTAGAAACACTTCTGTATACCTGAGATAACTGACCTTTTTCACACATGCATTAATAGCATTTGGGCACTGTTCCATTTTTCTCAATCTTTAGAGACATCTGTAAGTGCACATTATAAAAGGCCACAGAACCATGTACAGAGAAATGAAAAAAGAAAGTGTATTGAACACAGAACACCAAACCACAAATGTTGCAGGCGTCATAGCAGGCATAAATATGTGAAGCCATTATTTGAGAGGGAATAGTAGTAAGGGGTATTAATATAAAAAATGTGATTTGAGCACACTGGAAAGAGAGGTGCAGCTTGTCTTGTCTGGTTTTGATTTTGAAATTAAACCCTCTAATTACCTGAACAACAGTAATTTCAACTTTTTCCATAGCTGGAACTCATTGTACAATTTGGACCCACCTGCAAGTAAATTAATGCTTCCACACAAAATAATAGTTAGATATCATATTGCTAAATGTTTTTACTCATTTTTAGTTTTATTTTAAAATAAGAATTCCATGGCTGCAGTAAGAGAGATACCAACAGCTACTTCTGGATACTTTTTAGGCATTATGTCTAAGAATAAGAATGAATATAAGAAAAAACCTCTTTTGAATGCAAAACCTAGAATGAAGGTGATTATTTAGAATATTGAATAAATAGATATTGTATGTCTGGATATATTCTAAATCACTATAAAAACCACTAGAGGATTAAACTAAAACTATATATAAAAAGATTTTTTAAAAAGTAGAATAAATGTAAAAGGATGAATCAGGTAAAATATAACAAACTTTAAAATGTCTACATCACACTAAGATACACTTTTGTGACAGTATCCACCTACTCACAGAGAAAGGAGAAACAATCCTAGATTAGTTACTGTAAAATCCATTTAGAAATTTACACCCAAGCAAATTTTCTTGTAAGTTACCAGGAAAACTTTAAAATAATATCATTACCCAAGAGAGGAAGAGCAAAATGCTTAGGGCACTAAGACATGGAAAGAAAATTGAGAAAAGAGAAAAATGGGCAAAAATTTTTCCCAAAGGAAAAGAAACAGGACAAATTCTAATGTGTGACATGGTATGCCTTGATCTGGATGTTTAATCTTGACATGTCCATAAAATATTTTGAAACAAAACAGGCTTTGATACCACATATCCCAGCAGGCAGCCCAGTGTTTCTCTATATTATGCCATACATATAAAACTGAGAAACCAAGTTTTGCTTGCTGGTGTCCTCCTTCCTTGGAATTTTTTTCTTTATTGTGTGTTTTCTGCAGTTTTAAAAATTACAGAATGAGAAAAAAAAATTTTAATCTTGTACTAATGTGTATAATACATGCATACTCAAAGTTCATCATATTTGATGAGGGAAGTGCTACAATACTCTCTGAAAAGCAATGTGTGCTGGGAAATCAGAGGCCATCACGATGGAAATGATGATGTCAATTCATGTGACATTTATGATGCCTATCAACCTACTAGTTATTACATGCTAGAAAAAAATACAAAATTACCCTATCAATATTCTGTGATGGTATATTATATATAACAGTATTTTGTTGACTATGTTGGATGGTGTTTTCTTAATATGATGTAAGGGGCTATTGAATATTTCAATATGAACATTCTCAATAAAAGACTGAAAAGTATTTGTTTTTAATGTAGCATGGAATGAAAGAAGACCTGGAGTAGGGAACATTTAGTCTGATAGACTGAACAAGAAAAATCAATAATAGCTATCTTTTGTACAAGTTACAGGAAGTATATTCATTTTGTATTACATTTTTCACAAATTCTATACATTATTTGAATTCTGAATTTCCTTTATGTATTGAAAAATTTATGTACACATGCATTCTGAAACTGGGAAAATGTATCCCAAAATGGATGATCAACCTAATGATATCAGCAACAATAACTTTCCCCTTCATAATTCCTCTTTGGACTTTTAATTCTGTGCTTTACCCTACTCTCTTATCACTTGGTGGAATTCTCTAGCTTTTTTTTCTCTATTCCTGGTAACTCTTACCCATGAATTTACCATTACATATACATTACATCTATGGTTTGACAATCAAAATTTACTTTATTCCATTCAAAACCTTTTCTTATGTAGATTGTGTATATTCCAGTATGTATCTGAGACAAGAATATTTCCAAAATTGTATAATATCTCAACATGATATATGGAAGTAATCATAGGATTTTAGAAGTTGTTTTTGTGGTTAGTGTATCTGGTACCAATTTAACTTTTACCATTTTATCACACGGACACTACCGGTAATAGAGCCTGACAAAGCAAAAGGTCAGTCTGGCTCAGGGCATAGAAGAAATAAACAGAATTGAAAAGCTGAATAGAATGCATGGAGACTATTATGAAGAACTCAGAAGTCAGGGATTACATGTGAAATACACATTACTGAAATTTCAAAACCTCACTTCCAATTCATTTGTGTTTCAGGAGGATAATTAAAGATAGGAATAGACTTCTCATTTGATAAGCTTTTTCAATGAAGCTGAAACTATAAATTATGTTAAGAAAATACTTTCTTTAAAGTCAAAGCACAAATACCAAACTCACAGTCCCCCATAAACTGCACATCTCGTTACCATAGTACAGGAAGTTTAAAGGTTCATTCCATACTGGAGGAATTTTACTGAGTCAGAGGGTGGGTGAACTGTCTTAGTGATTATCTTTGCACACTGGAGATATTTTGCAGAATCAGGTTGGAGCAGAGATTGGGTTCCAAGAATGCTTGAGGTCTGGTCTCAAACAGGAACCAGACACAGGATTTATACTGAATGGCACTAAAATTTCATAAACTGTTCCCACATTGTCCAAGTTCAAATGTTACAACAACCTGGTTGGTGTGTGATCATCACATCATTTTCATTATTTCCTTAGCCCACAGACAGTTCATGGGTCAGAGCTCTGCCTCAGGAGCATTCCTGTGATGCGATCTCAGTCTGGAGACCCAGGGTGGGAAGATCCCATTAAAGCTACTTGAACAGAGAGGAAAACAACTAGTGTGTTAAAACACTGTATCAAAAACCTCAGAATATCCATCTGAGCCTTTTCTTCCCCACCCAGTTAGGCAGCAAAAGTTGCCTATTGACAGCAAAAATGGGATCTAAGAGAAGGCATTTGGGTCTAAGTTCTACCAGATAAAACTTCTAATCTGCAACAGTGATAAATTATTCCTTTCAAACTTGCAGCTGGCTACAGAGTCAGGACTAGATTTAGAGATAAAAATTTGGGTATCAAACTGCAGTAATATTTTGTTTTAGGGTACCTATCTGAAAACACCGCATATAAGCATATTTGAACCATAACTGGATACAGATATATTTTAACAGCTATGTCCCAAACTTCTCTGAATGGTGGACATCTTTCAGTGTCTTCTAAACTATTTAATTTTCAAAGTCTATTATTTTTTAACTTTTTTTACTTAGTCATTTAAATTTTGATATTTCTTGACCTTTTGGGGGCTTTCTATCCCATAATAACCGGATCAGAAAACCACTGTCTAAATATGTATCAATTTCCTACCATTGCCAGGAAATATCATTATGAATAGCTACAAAAGCTTTGATTATATTCACAAGAAAGCAGTGCTTACCTATTTCACCCTTCTCCTCTTGACTGCCCACATTTTGCTTAGTGAGGATTCACTTTCGTAATTGATTAATGCAATTACTCTTAACAACACACAACATAAACAATTGTTTTTCTTAGTGGGCAGATGATTTACAATCCTATAAATTTGAAGAGGGCTGCACATTCTAGCAGAGAAGCATGTAGATATTCTCTTTTTATAAACTCCTTAAGCAATTTTTGCACATTTTTATTAGAAGTAAATTAAATTTCTGATTACCAAATCTACGCGGTGATTTTAATTAGATGTTTTTTCTTCTTCATTATTAATCCTATGCAAAATAGAGGAAGATTGCAAGAGTAATCTCAGCATCTAAGATGAAGTTCTAAAGATCAGATATAATAAAAAAATCAATTCTGGCCTCTATCACAAATTCCTTATTTTCCTAAACTTTCCACAGCATAATCAAGTGGGTTTGCCTCCAATGAGCAAATATAGAGATAGTTTTGCTAGTGGATGATGATAAAGAATCCCATTTTCTATTACCAGTTACAATTCTACATATCATTCTCTTCAACAGTGAAGAAACGTAACCAATTTCAGAATGAATTAAGGAAGCGCTTAGCCTAAAACTTTCAGAGATCAATGAATGAAAACTTCTTGCTTTTCAAGATTAAGTTAAAGGAATATCTTTAAGCTAAAGTATTCTTATTCCCATACCACATGTAGAGCCTGAGTACACCTTTGTGTTAAAACCTTAAGTCATGTAATTGACATTTAGCTGAGTCCATAATCTCCTGAATCGTGCTGTTACAATCTTTACAAATACATACACAGGTGAGAAGTAGAAAGCCGCCTAATAAAGTCACTTCTGTCAGAATATATATTACAAAAATCGAAAGGGCTTTGCATGGAAATAAGCTCAATTTCTCCCGGTTTCTTTGTATAATCAGTAACATTTCCCTTCTCCATATTGTATAAAGTCAGGTAGGTTCAAAGTACACAAGGAAAGATTTTACTGAGAACGTTATGGTGACATTCTGCCAACATTTTAGAAAGGGACTTCAAATAACTGGTCTACCTTACTCTACGTATTTGATACAGACATGGTGATAGAAGAGATGAGAACTTTGCAATTATGGCAGGAATTTTATAACAGGAAAGATACACCAGTGCTTGACCATTGAAATTAATTTACTTACATAATTTAAAGAGATTATTTTACTAAAAAATGTGAGTAGGCAGTTTCTAAAAAAAGTACAAAATCTATTGGTGGAGCTAATAAATAAAACGTGCCCATTCCTGTAACCCCATATATATTTCTGTATCAATAACACTATCCCATACATTTCAGAGTGTTCCAGGGTTGCTTCTTAAAGAAATCTTGTAACTTTTAGATCTCTGCCATTTGTGTTTCACCTTATGGATGGCAAACTCACTTCTTTCCAGAGACACCTTTCTTTTTCATACAGACAGACATGTTAAAAGTGTTCACAGAAAAAAAATTAACTCCATTAAAGGACACAATTTTAACCTATACTTCCATTATTAAGATGACTCATTTTAGCAGAAGATCCTGGGAACACAAGTACCATATAACTGACTGCATAGTCCGTACAGATTAAAAAGCACCAAACTTCAATCAAAATACTTTCAAGATCAATAGACCAGTAACACTGCTCAGAAAAGCATCATTTTGTCATAGTAAATATTTCAAGAAATAAGCCTATTAAACTGAGATTCAGTTGAAGGATAACAAAAATTCAGCACTAATACTTAAATTTAATAACATGCTCAGCCAAATACAAAATTCCATTTCCTGCTAGATCAAAATTTAATTGTTCCACTTCATTATTTGATAACAACAGTTAAAAGACTTATTTACTATTTTCTTCAGCTACTACTCAAAATCCAGCAAAACACTCTCAGCATAAAGTCCAGAAGATAGTGTAGTATTATTTATGCAAGTAAAGGTAATTTCCCTAAAAAATACATCCCTGCAATGTAAAACCCGCTGTGAGTGCCTCACTAAAAAAATAAAAAATTTCAAATTAATTTAAAAAGATTAGAAAAAATCTGCAGAACTGGACTCAGAAATAGAAAGAAGACATTCACTCATGTCTATTCACATCCTGCATTCTGCCTGATTATATTCATGGAATATTCATTAGTACAACAAAATATGCTACACTCAATACATCAGTTTAAGCCCACTTACATGTTGAAATTATTAACCAGTTTACAGTGATAACAACACATAAAATATGCATTTTACAAATCTGTATTCTGCCTAAAGGTGCTACTGAAAACACCAAACAAATAAAATAGATAACCTTCATAATAGCATTCATAATCCGACTGACTTACCCTGGTAGAAGTATTCACCAAAGAACCATCCAGATTGCCAGTGTTGCACTTGAAATTCAAATATAAATCAGGATTGTGATTTGCCTCCCATCTTCCCAAATCAGGAGTCACTGACTTGTCTGAGTTTGCAGCTATTTTCTGGTAGGCAGTGCAAGTCATTCCTGTGAAACTGGATGGTTTGATCATGAAGGCTTCCAGAGCAATATTGCGAGACACCTGGGAAAACATTGAGAATAGTTATGTCACACATTCATTACCCATATTTGCAATATTGCATATACACTGTGTACTTCATATCATTTATAAAGGATTCTGCATGCATACGCACACAGATATACAGATATATAGACATAGACATAGATAGAGAGGATAGAGATATAGATACAGATAGATATAGACAGATATAGATTTAGATAGATAGATAGATAGATAGATAGATAGATAGATAGATAGATATAATAGATCGACAGATAGATTGATTCTTGGGTTAAGAAAGAAAAGAGAACTTATTTAAAAATATGATACAGGATTCTACAACAGCGTAGTGGGTTTGCTTCCCTCTTTCTTTCTGATATACGTATGTATATACACATAGATAGATAGAGACAGATACAAATCTGTTTCTATCAGTTAAATGAAACTGATTATTATTATATCAGTTTTGCAATTCCATCATTATCAGCTTCAGTAGAATCTGGAATGAAAGCAATAGAGTGAACTAGCAGCACCAGTATTAAGAACTATTTTAAAAATGAATAAGGATGTGCTTTCTATCTCAGAAATGAAACAGAAACCTTCTTAACTATTTAGTGGCTGAGGCTTTTCACAAATCTTGTTCCATGAGAATATTGAGCATGACTACATGGTTCAGTGCCACAGCACATTACAGGTACATTTGTGGCCACCCTTCAGCAAAGTGAAGTGTATGGAGATGGAGTCTGCAGCAGAGTGCAGAGATGCATCTCTACCCTTAAATGATCATTTTTGTTTCATCATGGGCCTGTGCAGAAGATAAACAGCTCGTGTTATAACAGGTGGATGACCTCAGACTGGCACCACACTGATATGGTTTCTGCTTCCAGCAGATTGTTTAGTGATCTGTGGACCTGGCAGTGCTGGATTAATGGTTGGACTCAACAATCTTAGAGGTCTTTGATCATCTAAATGATTCTCTGATTCAATGTCATGTGGCTGACACAGCTTACAGATTTTTTTTTTCCTTTGGAATTGTTCTAGAAGCTATTGACTACCTAAGCTGTGGGTGTTTTATTTGCCGTTTTCTAAAATAAAGAAAGCAGATGCAATTCCTGTGAGACAATTTTCTGGCTGGCCTCCC
This sequence comes from Petroica traversi, assembly GCA_025920805.1. Classification (NCBI taxonomy): domain Eukaryota; kingdom Metazoa; phylum Chordata; class Aves; order Passeriformes; family Petroicidae; genus Petroica; species Petroica traversi. The sequence continues at coordinate 14,256,420 of JAHLSL010000018.1, read as the reverse complement.
AAAGGAACAGACATGTTCGGTACAGCATATGATGACACCAGAAATACTCCACAGCTTTTGTTTATTTACAAATTGCACTCAACAGTAAACTACTTCTCCTACAGAAAACCGTAAAAAAGCAAAAAGATAAAAGATAAAGCATGGCAAAACAGTTAGTGACACATATCTAAGTCTGAGTACATAGAATTACTCTTTTCAGCAATGTCAACATTTTCCTGAAGCAGTGACAGGGAAAAAACTCAACCTTTGTCACTTGACATTTAAAAGAAAGGCAAGTATAAAACAACAGAGCCCTCCTAGTTGTCACATTACAAAATACTTCTAAAAGTTACATTATTGTCTCTGTGCATTTAATATAAATAACTTTAGCAGATTTGATTCCTTCATGAGAATCAAATTAAAGACTTCTTTTAAGAAATTCCAACATATTTTTGTCTCTATTTGAAAGACTGCTTTTCTAAAAACATACAGTGAACAAACTAAGGATATTATGCTATTTGGCTTCCCCTAAAATCCACTTCAGTGGATTATGTTGTTTTTTGGGTTGCTTCTATTTTTATACATTATTGCTGTGATTGATGCTGCACCTGAACTCCTGTTTAAATAGTATTTTTGTGCAAATGCAGTCGACAATTGAGAAAATAATAAAGGTTGCTTAAAAGCAAGCAAGCAAGCAAGCAAACTAACCCATGGAACTATAAGGCTTAAGAGTATTTATCTAAAATTCTAAAAGGATAACTTTCAAGCTTCTGATTTAGAAATATTTCTGCTGTTTAGATGCTGAAACCGGCAAGAAGGCAATGTCTTAGTCTCCAGATGACAACCTCTCAGCATCCGAGTGACACGTTTGTGTAGGTGGAGGATAAGGAGTAAAAAAATTATTTCTAACAGACACAGTTTGCTTTTACCTTTTTTGATAATCTTCTAAATACTTTGAGCAGTAGTTGTCTAGAAGCCTCTTGGTAAGGCACATTAAAATCTTCCAACTACAAGGGATCATGTTGTCTTTTATTGTCTGACATGTTGCTGTCAGTCACTCACTCAACTTGTACCTTTCAAAATAAAGTCATATACTACAGTGGCTTTAAAACTAGAAACTGAGTGAATAGTAAGAACATGAGAAAGATATTGTTGTGAATACTATACTGCAAAAAAAGAAAAACACTTTTTTATTACCATTGGTGATATTTAAAAAATATTTTGGTCTTGCAAATAGAATTCAAGAGAAAAAAAATCTTACAAAACATTTTGTAATTTTTTGAAATACCTTTGATATAACTTGAACCTTGCTGGTCAGTATTTGACCTGCAATCTGTTCCACACATCGTACAATCCTGGTGCAGGCTTTGTCTTCCTTCTGAGCCATCCACAACACGTGGTCATCCACCAACATTATATTACTGGCAATCTCAATAAGAGCATCCCCAATCTGAAAGAGAAGAAAAACAAACAAAAAAAGTATTGTCTGTAAAACAAAGTAAGAAAAGAGCAGATAAGAGTACAAATTAAGGCAGACACCTTATTTCTCTTGGTAATTATCACTGAAAGACAGTTTTGATTTAATAAATTTTAAATGGACTGAAAAAGAAAAACCAAGAATGGAAAAGTGCAACTCACATCAAGGAAGAGCTTTATAATTCACAGCTTTATAGCTTAAACAAGACAAACTGAGTCTCTCATCTGGCAATAAACAGAATTCCAGAATTATCACGCTCTTTCTTAAACTAATTAAAATTGGCCCTTCTAAAGAACTGCTTCATGTTCAATCTAAGGACCTTGAGGGGGAAGGGTGGGGGGAAGGAAGAAAAAAAAGAGGGAAAATCTCGTTGCAAGACATCTTTGTTACAGACCTAGTGGAGTAAATTTGAGGTATAGCTCAGGTGCTGATACAAATAGATCATCCCACTAGCCATAGCTTTTATAGTTTGAATTCATGCTTGTGCCTAATCCAAAATAACAGATCTTTGTTTCACCAGATGATAGTTTACAGATTTTGGTAAGTTTGCATTTGAAATTTTATTAGTAGTTACTTTTAGAAAGAATAAATATCACTGTGAATATGTTTTTTAATTATTTCAGGCTGGAATAAAAATGTTTACTTTTTAAAATTCAAGAACTTAATTTGAGTAAAATTTCAAAACTAAGATGACCACATTACCAATATTTTTGACGGCAAAGATATGGAAAAGATATATCCAGTTTCCACAAATAAACATGAATAAAAAGGTATATAGAAGAGACAAACAACTGAGAAATATTGCTAAGAAAAGTTCAACAAGCCAAAAAGTCACACTAATAGAAACAGAAAAATAAGACAAATACACAGATGATTCAGTGGGAAAGGAAAAGAGAAACTCAGCAATGGTGAAAAAGATTTAAAAGACGGCTGAAGTTATGAAGTTAGTTCTGCATTTTCAATAAAAAATACATAAATTTCACATGCATTGCAAAGGAAACAAATAATGAGGCTATACACGAAATTTTATGTGATTGTTCCTGAAATATTTAATCTATTTTTGAGAACCTAATTACTAGATAATTCTAGATGGCTTTTGACAATGTGACAGAGTTATTGATAAAATGAATAATAATGAATCACATTAAGAGTCTGGAGTGATTTATGAGAAATGATAAAAGCAATCACCAATCAGCTAGGCAGTAACTTAGTGAGGGCAGAACAAAAGTCTATAAATATACAAAAGGAGAGAAATAAGAAAGGAATTTAATTTATACTATAATTAAATGCCTTAATGAAGAGTACAGACATGTCATTGAAAATACAAAAATTTGGGCTATTTATTATGCATGTTCCTGACAAACTGTAGTGTGTTGCAAATATGTCCCTTGTGCAGGTGTTGAACCTCTCTTGTATGAGAGGTGAACCACCAGGTGGGACAAAGTACCTTTATCTTGTATAAAAATTAACAATCCCATGTGGAATGAGACACAAATCTCAGCGAAGATGTACAGAAACAATTCTAGTTTAGTAATAAGGTTTCTGAAAATATTTTGAAAAATTGCATTTTAATTGATTTCTAATGGATTTCTTTAATTGTAGTTTCAGTTGCTCATCAATTCCAAACAAATTGCCTTGTATTAAATCAAGTTCAGTCCTATTGATAATTACGAGTGCAGCCTCCTGTGTGAAGGTATTGACACATCAATTTCACAGGTGTTTTTGTACCTTTCAGTGAGAGTGAAGAAATAGGTGCTAGTAGAGAGCTCAATGAATGAGAACCCTATTTAGCAAACTTGAGAGAAAGAAGGAAGTGTAAAGGAAAACAAATACTAGGAGAAATGTTATAAATTAAGAAAATGAGGAATTACTAAATTAGAGATGTAGAGATAAGTGATGGAGCTAGTGATGTTTTGATACAAAAAATGCAGAAACTAAATCCTATCTGAAAGGTGAAAGAAGTCAATTAAAAGATTAGAGAGAGTGCTCAGATTTAATGGAAAATGCATCAGCTGCTCGAAAAATAAAGAGGCTTTATGGCAAATCCAGCTGTTTCTTTTGATTGTTAAATTTTTGTTTTGTCAGAAAGCACTAAGATCTTATCAGGATTCGGAGCTGAAATAAAGTTGCAGCTTTGAAACATGATTCTTAGAGAGCACTTAAAATATACTTTAGATCGAGTGTATGATGGTGAAATTGAAGTTGGATACTTTCTCAAATTGGCACTAAAATGTTAACTGTTACAATTCCCAGAGCCAGAATGGAACGAACATTGCCAAACCAAAAGAAAACATCATGTGCTCAGTTTAGGAAATCTTTATGCAAGCAGTTACTCTGAAAATTAGGAATAATAAAAAAAAATATATAAACATTTCTGTTCTCTGTAAAAACCTATTTTTCCCACAGGGTTGGCATAATTCCGATTAGATTTTCGTGCAAAAATGGCATACATAATGCTAAAAGTTTCCATATGAAGTTGCACATAAATACGTATTATCTTTTCTTTAGTGATATCTCCTTTCAAAATTCAGTGAAAACGTCCTGATGAAATGGAGAAAAAAGAGAAGTGTGTGTAGCTCCAGTGGCCAGACAGATTCCATTCTAACACGTTAGACATGGTAGAAAATTAAATTAAAAAGAAAATTAAATAAATGGCTCATTAAAAAACAGGTTTTATTCCTAAGCAACAATGCCCTTGTCATCAGAGAAGAAGACTTAGTTGTCCTTTTTGGCACAAAGAGGCACATCACAGTTTATGCAGAACATTTGCAATCAGCAATCAGTTTTAGAAGCTGCTCTTCAGTGTGTGCCCGCATACATTAAGAACAGGGCCATACGTGAAGACTTCACTTCTAAGTGATACTTTTTTCCAGCATAGAGAAGATATCTTACATCTTCAACTTCATCCACGAAGACAATTAACTTTTCCATTATATAAGCCAAATATATTACATCCATTTTATCCGCAAAGAGGGAAGCACCTCTTGTGTAGGCCGTCAGCTGGCGGGAAAATTCAAGCACGGTCGTCAAATTGATGTGCATCTGAAAATATATTAGATAATAAATCAGCTAGCTTCACCCTCTTTAAAACATCCATTGGTACAATGCCTGCTATCATTTCACATGGATTTATGTGCATCAGTATGCCATGGATATACATTTCAGGGCATATGAATGTACCTTCAGCCTTAGGTCTTAGATTTCTTTGCTGGTATCTGAAGAAACCACCACAACAGGCCAGCACATTTTGAAGATTTTTGTCTACTTTTTCAGGACTGTAACTATCTGGCCTCATTAAATATACCAAGCTCCTAACCTTGCCTTGCCTCTTTCTCTCAAGGTCCTCAAGAAAACAACAGCGTCAGCAAGGGTTCCTGTACACGGGGGGAGAACAAGAGAAGTTCAAACTGGTTGTGAAGAAGAACTTTCCTGTCCTAAGAGTAGTTGGGCATTTGAACAGGTTAACCCCCAGAAGTTGTGCAGCCTCCATCCTCAGAGGATGTAAAGACCTGAGTGCCTAAAGCTCTGAGAAACCCAACCTCACCTCACTGCTTACAGGAGAATAGACTGGATTCTAAACACCTTCCTAATTATTTTAATAACCTGTAATTGCAATGGCTCTCTTAATTTAATTACTTTTATTTATTAACCCATTTGAAAACAAACTTTCTGTGGTCTTATCTAGCACTACTGGTACTACTAGGGAAGAAATGATCAAGGAAACTGAAAGCTGTAAAATTATTATGGCAGTTACACATCTGGGCCACCTTCAACAGTGTTTCCTGTTACGGTCTTTTTTTTCTCATTAATTTCTACCCATCTACTTTTACATCTCATTCTTTTACTTATCCATGAGAAACAATTTAAGTACTACTTTTTTTGAAGAGATCAGAAAGCCATTCTAAAGAGGAAAGGCACTTCAGCTGATGAAATTCTGATATGGGACTTGACAAGAAATTAAAATCTTCCTGGAAAAATGCATGAGGGGAAGACAAAGAAGGGAAGTGAAGTACTGATCACCCTTTCAGCATTACTAATAATCATCTAGACTCTAAGCACCTAATGGAAAAAAATATTAAGATAAAGGTAATAAATGCTGTGCACTTGTTCCTACTACAGCTTCCAATTACCAAAGCAACAAATTATCTTTCAAGTAAAGCATTTTATTAAAGGTCCATCTATCCCAAACTTGTGGCTGAACCAACATTTCTTGCAAGCTCTTCAACTAGATCAGTACTAGAGAAGGGGAGCCTTGGATTTCTCAATGTTACCTGACTGAAAGCATGAAGAACCTGAGTTATTTCTTGTGAATAAGGACATTCAGAGTAATTTTCTTCATCCCAGCGTCCGGTCCGATTGCATTTACGCCACGCCTTTGCCTCATCTGCACCATGGTGAAATGCAACGGAGTTAAAGGAATACTGGAGACAGGGGTGGTAAGCAGTTATCCCAGCCAAAGTTTTGGGCCACCTACAAACAGCATAATAATAACATTTAAAATGCAAAAGGCAACTTACTATATATATATATATATATATATATATATAACAATACATAATCACATACAAAAACATACAGATATATATAAGAGAAAAAAGGTTATTTTAAACTTTTACTTCATAATGTTTTATAATGAATTATTTTGTTTCCTTAGAAAATGTCAAAATTATACAAGCTCAAGTCTGGCTGGCCACACATTCGTTCTGCATTAATTCCAGAAGGGTGTTTAGTGTTACGGAAAAAGATATGGTTCATGTTTTTACTACATTCATGCTTGCAGACTGCAAAAAGCAGAGCAGTAACTCCATGAAACAAAAAAAAAAACCCCAAAAACTCAAAAAAAATGCCAAAAAAACCAACCAAACAACTAAAAAAACCCCATGAACCCAAAAAAATTCCCCCAAAACCCTATTACTAAATTCTCTTAAATATAAGTGCTCAAAATGTACCTGACAATCTCTGCTTTGCAATTTGACCCACCACTAAAAAGCCTTGAAAAAAAAAAATCCCCAAATGTGTCAGAAAACATTAACCAGGACCTCAGCAGAGATCATGTGTCATGGAGGAGGAAGGAAGAAGCCCTCAAGAATTAGCTATTTAGGTACACATGATTTATGTAGTGTGATTGCAAAACAGTCTTTGAAAACAAACTAAATCAAGAAGAGCCAGAATTCTTCTATTTAGCTGATGGGTCTGTTATAAAACACAGTTTTTCTGTATTTTTACGGCATTCTCTAGAATGGCACCACTGGATCTATTTCTCTAGATACCAAATTATTGTCATTTGCAGCCTCAAATGGAGATAGCAGGATCAGGTAATTGAGAGAAATCAAAGAAAACCATAAGCATATCATCAGCGAGCCAGCAGGTGTGGGAAGGACATGGTTCTTTAATTGCACTGATGTAATGACTGAACCCAATAAATCACAAAAGTATTCTGCCTTTCAATGAAACCACAGCTTGGCAATCAACCTGTCCTTAAACATATGTATTAGCTCCTCTCAATTACACAATGCACGTTTGATTGTGCATTGTTATATAATACACTGAAAGGTTTGGGTCTACAGAAGTTTTCTTCATTTCAAAGAAAAGATAAGAAGAAAAATACTTTGATTTTTCACAGCTAACTGTCACTGAAGTAATTCAGTTTGTGATGTAAAAACAGTTGATAAAAAATGAATCATGAAAGGACCTTCCCCAAAAAATTCAAAATGTGTACAGTAGCATATACAGTGACATAGAGGCCTTTTGCCTCAGGGCTGAAATACTATTTTTAGTAAAACATTTGCATTAAGTCAGCTGGGCCACACTTACTGGCAACTCACTTCAAAAGTAAAACTGAAGAGATAATTCTGAGCCTATCGTTTCCACAGTGAGCAGAATCTGGCCTTTATCACTAGAAATGATAGCACTTAACAACATTACCCTTTGCTTTTCAGAATAAGCTTACAGCATCCTATAAAACAACAACAAAAAAGTAAAATATGGCCGTGTATTCTTAGTACAAAAGGCCAGCTCATTCTGACTCTCAGTGCCTTGCTGCAGTTAAGCAACTTCTTGCTGCAGTTAAGCAACTATAAATACCACCTAGGCTGGACAACTGAAATAGCCACACTTCCCTAACAGCTGATGCTTTTTTCCCTTTCTTTTGGCCAATAAAAGAATTTTCTTTCTAGTTTTGCCTTTGTGGTTCAGTTTTTTCTACTTCCATACTTGTTATGTTACCAAAACTTCAAAGACCTTTGTAAGAAAACTTGCTGGTGTGAAAGCTCCATCTCTGAGGATAAACCTTAGGAACAATTTCAAGCAGTAATGCTGAGTTCGAGCCTGATAAATTCTCTACTATTTTAAATTCATTCTCTCAAATGCCAGAAGACCCTATGGAATCAGGATCCTTTTGATGCACGTTTTAAAAATAAATTTATACGGATTTCTAGGAAGATGATCAATAGGTTGAGAAATGTCCACTCTTGTTCTTTTGATTTATATAAAACGACAAAAATGCCCCTGGTGTTAGTTTGTGCAGCCTGAAGATTTATATATTTATTTATTGAGAAAAGAATGTCATTTTAAGGAAAGAACACAAACTTCATAGAGTTGTCATCTAAAAGATTCAGTATGAGTTTTCTGATAGGAAGTATACATTTTAAAAAAAATCTAATTAAAACAAATTCAAGCACATCCAGTAGGAAAAAACACAATTCCAGGCTTTGGGATGACAAAAAAATCTATAGATAAGATTGTTAAAGGTCTCTAATGAATTTTAATACATATATATGTATTGCCTCAGCAATTTTGCCTCAGTGAAAGAGGCAAACTCCCTGGAACTGAGGTTAACACGTAATAAAATAGTTTTGTAGTAAAGAGAAAACAGATTATTTGAGTAGGCTTTTATTTCCACTTCTTTCTAATTCAATCCTTTATTTTTATTCAAACACAAGAAATACTACAAAAAGCCTTTGGGAAAGTTTTAAAGGTAACCTAAAAGTAAAGAAAGACTTTCAGGTCAGAAATATTTGCAGAAAGTTCTGCTGTTTAGGAGAAGCTTCCTTCCTCATCTACTTTCCTTTAATTAACTATTCAAGCTGAATTCTCATTATAATTCATTTGGTAACAAATTACTGTCTTGATTTCTCAACGGGATTGCCATCATACATCGGTTTTATTGTCAAGCAGGTTTTGTTTAAGAGCTTTGTGCATATCATTGGAGTATTTTAGAGCTGACTGAAAACAATACTAAATTTCACAGAAACCTTTTCTTCTGATTAAAATAATTAAATTTAAAAAGCCCCACCAGCATATTCAGATAAAAGTAAAGATTAAGCAAAAACTGCATTTAGTCTACAAAATTTTGCAGACTCCTAAGATTCAGATAGCAGGACAGGTGTCTTTTGTAAGCATGTGATATATTGGTAGAACTATGTGTGTTCTTAAGCTCACCTCCAACAATCTATTTGTTTTACTAAATAGTTTTACTTTCTATTTTGATCCTCTTCGGTGAAATATTTTACTAAGTCTCATGCCATTTTTTACTTCTAATCTCATCTGAAAAAAGCCATCAGAACCAGTAGAGATATAAAAAGTAAAGCACTGAAGATTTAATCTTCTAATTCTCTAATGCAGCGTTATCATCTTCTACAAAGACCAAAAAAAAGTTTGAACCTTCTCTCATTTACCTAATTTCTTATGAATTTTCACTAATGCCTACTGAGGAATTAGAAGATTTTCTGCCTTTCACAAACCACTGCTTCTTTTGAAGCACTAGGTCCCATTTCCCAACTAAATCACACAGTGCTCCTCCTTCCTACCAAATTACATAAAAATGACAACTAAAATAAGTGATTTGCAACTGACACTGAAGTATCATGTAAGCATGAACGTGGTCTGTACCTACACAAATATACAGAACATACTCCAAACCCAGAAAGCCATACCTGAAATCTCCCTTGTTGTTAATAACTCTTTCTGCAGGGCAGTAGGGTGCAGCTGTTTCAAGTACCACAATTTCTACTTTTTTAGTGCTATTTCCATAGGAATTCTTGACTAGGCACTCCCAATCTCCAGTTGCATCAATGTCAATACTGGACAGGATAAGTTCACTATAAAATAAAAGATTCATCATTGCATACACTTAATTATACAGATATCAAGTAATTGGTTTTCTGACATAAACTTATTTTCAGAGATTTTTTCTGAAAACACAAAAATGGGGTTTGGTCTACAATATTAGAGGGACAGGCAATATGGAAGTGGTAGCAAGCTCTCAGCAGCACCAATTTGTATTGACTACTCAGGTTGTAACAAATCACAGATCATCACAAAAGAATATCAATTATTTATCAAAGCCCATTCTCCTTTCCCCAGGCATTACAGAATATTGGGTTTGTTGCCCAACTGAACACTTGAAAGTCAGAAACGCATTTCAAGTTGACCACGCAGCCAACCCACAGAGAATGTTTGCCTTCAGCTGTGATTACACCTCCCGTGGCATTTCAACAGCAGAATCTGGTACTCCTCTATCAAGGGTAGAACATTATTCAATTACTCCAACTCTACAGATGTCATAGACCAAAAATAATGCTAACTACTACATTTTAAGAAGGTAACACATTACATCTTAAATCTGCCATTGGGCTAGAAATAAATTTTAGTGTATTTTTAAACAAATTACAGCTTTTAAAAGTAGTTGGGAGAGGGGGAAAGGTAGCGTTTATCTGAAATATTTACTTTGCTTTACAGAAATGGCTCGTCTCTGAACATGCCTTGTGGTTTAGGCAATTTAAAATTATGTGGGAATAAATGCAGTAGGGTGAGAGAGAACATACATCATAAAAACTGAAGGACTGAATGAAAATTTAATAAATTTATTTCAAATCTGGATTTAAAATAAAATCTTAAAAAATTTTACTTATTGCCTTTAGCACTTTTATGTAGAGCCTGAAGTACTTACTACAGAACAGTTATCTGGGTCCTAAGAAAACAAGTAAACCACAGTAAGCAGTCTTTGATTTAAGTCAGTTGTTTCAGATTTTTTGCATAGTTCTCCAGATATTCAGAGAAATTTATTATTAAACAGAACCTTCAAAATTTCACTGTTTATGATGGTTTTGAACTCCAAGTGCCTTGCAACCCTCTATTTAATTTTTACAATGAATTCTAACATAATTTTATAGCAAAAAATATAGAAAAAGCATTACTAGCCATTCTTAGAGAGTAGTATTTTAATGTCAAAAGAAGAATTGTTCTCTTAAGTAGTCTCAGGTGAATGGCTGTAACAGAGCCTCTTAGCTAATTCTTAATACATTTTTTTGCATTCCGGTAGAAATACTCCAGTGAAATTAGGCAGTTTATAATAATGTTTTAATTAAATGTTAAATTTCATATGTCACAACAATCTCACATCATCTTTACAGACACTTAAGAAAGATCATATTCTTCAAGCCTATAAAAACAATTATGCATAAAACTTGTGCACTGAAAGAAAAGGCAGCAGATATATTCACTCATGGCATCAAGACATGGAGACTTCACAAACAGAATGTATGATAGTTGTGCTGATATTTGGGTATATTTTCTAGAAAATATCTACAATCATTGTTAACAGTAAAAATTTGATAAAAGTCAAACCATGGTTTAGGTAAATACAATATTTCAGCTTATTATAAACTTTATAAGTAATCAGTATGCAGATAAATAAATATAAAGGGTACATTTCCCATTCATTTGAACTGCTGAAATGTGCCCTGATGTAAATTTATCTGCTGCCTAACAGATCTCCTGTCAGTAGATGAAGCTTCCCAGACTCATAGACAAATATTTACTGATACATCAGTATTGTTTCTGTTAGAAATGCAATACTTGAACACTGGTTCAAATTATCTCAAAAGACGAGTAACTCCTCACATTCGCACTTTCAGTCTTCTATTGCCCTTTCTTCAGATGGTGATTAAAAACAAGCCAGAATAGGTTTATGCAACATAATGACTAGATCATGAAATTGTCTTCTGAATTGCCATCTGGCCACTGTAAATGATGCATTCATTTATATTCCTCTTGGAATATTTAGGGTAGCAAGCCCAATGGTGAAACTGTTCATTTACTTACCATCTGGATATGACACATGATAAATTGATCTTATACCTCTGGAGAATTTGGGGGATTGAATTAAAAAAAAAAAAAGTCTTTTAATACTCAAAAAAATCAGCCAACTTGATCCTTTTTTCTACTTATAATCCTTGGAGACTTCGATTTCACAGTCATGGCAGACCAGAAGGAAAGGGTGTGCCTTTTCTGGGTATAGAATTTTAAAACTCTATTTCATGAAGTTTTCTAGTAGGTCAGTTACATATTTTAAGCCTTGCCATGGTTACATAAGCACACCCAGGCATTCCTGATCTCTCTTGGCAATGGCAATAGGTCCTGATTAAAGGTGAGAACTCTCCTATAACCTGAGAACATGGCAGGACTCTGATTTAGGAGCTTGACAAAAACACAGAACTAAGAATAGATGGCTCCTTTGGCTGTAACCTTTTCTTGATTATCCTACCTCACAGGAGCTAATAAACATCAAGCCACAAACGAAACAATCCTGCCCCTACCATGCAGCTTTCCTAAGGCTGGAGTATGAGTCAACAAGCATTCCTACACCCTCTGCATTAGCAATCACATCCCACTCCTCAGCAGTGTGACAGTTGCCACTTTTCATGGAAATTTTGACTTTCAGGATGAGAAGAAATGGCCTCAAGTTGCAGCAGAGGGAAGGTTTAGATTAGATGTTATAAAAAGGGTGGTCCAGCATAGGAACAGGCTGCCCAGGAGAACTGTGGAATCATCTCCAAGGAAGTGTTCAAAATACCATGTAGATGTGACATTTGGAGATATGGTTTAGTGGTGAACACAGTGATGCTGGATTAACACTTGGACTTCATGATCTTAGAGATTTTTTCAAACCTTAATAATTCTGTGATATTCTATGATGACAAAATGAAGACAGACATTCGTGAGATGGTATCAAGGCAAACTGAATAAGAAGATTGCTGCTTGATGGGAAAAGGCTTTTCTAGCAGGCTTTTCTCAAGTTTCCCTTTGAAATTATATTGACATTCTCAGTAAAAACATTGAAAGGGAGTAAGAGAATATACATGATTCTTTTTTGTATTGGGAAATTTTCATGCAATTGCATAGCGGCACATTTTAATTAATTTTTCAATATGTCAGTCATCATACTTGAAAAATTAATTAAAATGTGCCGCTATGCAATTGCATGAAAAAGGTGTTATAACATTCAACAGAAGCCCGTGGCATTTGTCCTTATAAAGAGCGGAACCACAGGACAAGCGGAAGCCATAGTCATGAAATCAAGTAGCCTATGACAATAGGGTTCTATTTGAGGCAGAGTTTCGCATTGCTACAGCTATGCATAACTAATTAGACAATCAGAAGTAGGTCTCATTATGCAAAGTTACTCAACCATGTCCTGAAGAAGTACTATAGCGACATTTACTGTACGCCTCAGCAGTCATTTGTATGCCAGGAAACAAAGTAACAAATAAAGAAGAGACTCTAAAACTGTAGTTTGATTGGCTTTCCACAACAAATGCTTTAAAGTCTGATTTGAGTTTCTGTAAGATTTCAGAAGAACCAACTGCTCTTCCTGCAGGAAAGTAAAAATTAATCACTTAAACACAGGAAACAATTAGGTTTTCTCATACTCTTCTTCAGAAGGATAAATAGCTAATGTGTTCCCACGGTTCAGGCAGAAGGTCTGCATAACATGCCTCCAACCCATACCACCTTAAATTATTAATACTAACATGCAATTTAAAAAATGAGTGTTGGTCTCCAGAGTACACTGCTGCTTGGAATACAGTCTTTCACAGGGGACACAAGGTTAAAACATGGAAAATTAAGAGAGAATCTGTAAATCAAGGCACTTGTCTGAACTCAAATTGCTAGTCTGATCTCTCTGACAAAATTAGTTATTTACCCTTGAAATAAACAGCTTTAGAAGGCTGATGGCCTTTGAAGCAAACTTGTGTCCAGGCAACAGCAAGACGAAAGGAAGATGAAAGTTGGTACTCATTTTATGCAAGATGTCTAGCAAGTATTTTCAGGTGTAATCAATTTCTCATACAAAGAGGTAATTCAATACACGATTTTGCTTCTTTTGATGGCATATAAATAAAAAAGCTTAACTTACCATTTAATACCATCTGTAGGTACCCAAGAAACGTAATGTGCTATAACATGCTTTTTTCTATAATTTATCTATGAGCTAATTTGTTCTCATGCTAGAGCCATGACAAGAGTTGGAAAGGACCTAGATTTAATAACAACATATTGACGGAAAAACCCCCAAACAAATCAGAGGGAAAAAACCCGCAACAAATCAAACAAAATCTTCCTTCCAAAATAGGAGAAAAGAGCTATATGTCAGTTAGTAAAACCATGTCACTTTACTTCCTTTGTATTGCTCAAATTACTTCAATTGAAATGCAAATGTTCAAAAATTCTGTCCCAGAATAATATCCATTTGCTGCCCAACAGTCAACAGTGAGATGTGTTTTCTATAGATGGATATCAAAGTACCTGTGACCCGCATATATGCCATTAATTTCTTTCATAAAATTGAGAAAACAAACACTACTAATATTAGAGTGACTCTACCAAACCATCTTCAGAAACTACATCAGAAACCTAAACAGCTCTACATGATATCACAACACGTTTAGTTTGCTTTATGACATCATTCTCACTCCTTGAGCTTGTCAGGTAGAGACAATCAGCTACAGCTCTGCACTGAAGGGTGGATATAAAGATTTTTGCATTTATCTTTAAAAATCAATACATGCCAGTCTAGCTAGCTGAGAACATAAGTGGGGAGAGGAAAAAAAAAAAAAGATCAACAGGTCTAGAGACCCAATACTTTCTCCTGCTGGGTAAACCTTCAGGCAGCTGGCAGGTCTATGGTAGCACAGTTCCATAAAGCTCTCTGAAGAGACTACACCTGCCCCAGGGCTTATTTAAAGTTCTTTATGAATCTGTTGTCTCTCACTGGGCTGCTCTGTCAGCTGGTGAAAGGTTCAGGGATGTGTTTATTGTTATCAAGGCTCAGATGTGTTTATTGTTATTAATTTTGTTCTACCAGCAAACGGATGGACTGCAGGATGGATACAACTGCAGCCTTCTGGGGAAATGGTGCTACACCTGCTGTATGCCTTTCATCTGCCCTTAAGGAGTCTGTGTGCTGCAGTGTTATACTCAGAGGAAGCTTTATTCCATTAGCATAACTCCTGTGATCTGTACACTATCAGAGATTCTTAGACAAAAATAACACCAATCAGACCAATAGCCAAAATTGCATAAAAAGCTTTTAAAGTAAAATACTTCCCAGATGATTCAGAAGTGTTAATCTGCTTATGACAATTCTTGATTATTTGATTACATGCCACTGGGACCAGCAAAAAAAATCCAAAACAATGATAACAAAACCTCCAAACAACACACAAAAGGAAACAAACCAAAAAGCCAATAAATTAATTTTAAAATTTCAAATTATTTGCCAAATATATACTACTTAGACAAGGTACAAATGCAGAAATTAATTATCTAATGAATACTTTCTGGGCTGGTTGATATATTAGGGTTGGAATACTGACCTGTTTTACTTGCCCATTTGCAAGAAATTTGGAAAGATCTAAAAAGAAGGTAAGACATAGCAATTTCCTACATAAGAACTTCAGGAAAATTCTCTATTCTTTTTTAGTATTTGCTGTATGTCCTACAGTGTAAACTTTATTTTGTGATGGCCAGGAGCCACCCAATCACAATGCCATAAACAATTAAATATAGGGGGAGGTTTATCCTGCAGGAAGAAAAAAGAGGGGAAAGGACCTATTTTTATAGAATTCCAGCATGTTAATGGGAATATGCTCTACAATATATTCTTAGTGTTGAACAGATTAAAATATATGCAAATGAAAAAGTAGTTCAGTTGTTCTTTTATTATTTCTAACAAGTATTGCTTTGAAGATTGTTTCCTTCACCAGTGTTTCATCAGATTCTGGATGGATGTCATAAATTTTCTGATAGGCTCACATTTTATTCACAGATTTACCAACTACTGCCTGGACTCAGAGAAAATGTATAATTAAACTTAACACTGATGTTGACAGAAAAAGCACTTTAGAAAAAGCCAGCCCTGAGATGTTGACTCCAAACTGCTGCTACAGTGCAACATGTCCTCAGCTGTGTAGCTGCAGCTGTTTGAAGGGCCACATTAAAATCATTCTGGCCTTAAAAAGTCAAAGCAAAACCCTCTGATTCTCCCTTGTGGGGGATAAAGTGTCAATTTTCGTTCTTACTACAGAACATTTCAGCATTGTGGCTGGATGTACCCACACATAGCTGCTGGATATAAGCAGAGATGGAAGTGAGAGGTCAAAATTTAGTGCAAGACATCTTCTTAATCTGGTCTCAACACCAAAGAAAGCATATTCCTGTAACACTCTCCAAGGACTCCATCAAAATGTTGTCATTGTTCTGACTTACTATTTTTCTAAGGTATTTTAATTCCATCAGCCAAAATACTCACATATATTTTTTGTGAAAATACCTATTTTTCAATCACGTTTCAATAAGCACTTACCCAAATTAAGCCTACAGGTTTTATGACACAGCACAACTCTTAGGCAATGGTCTATTACTTTAATGACAGAGGGTATCGTGGTTGTTGCTTTTGCTTTTCATTGTATTAGTCTCTCCACAGGTTATATTTTAAAATATTCCCCACACAGATTAGTAGTAAAACTGTCATTGACTTTTATTCAGGTAATTGAAATATTTTTAGAGGAAAGACCTAAGTTTAATTAATCTTCCAAATTAATTCACATGAAGGTACTCTTAATCTCACATAATGAAACCCTTACCCTGGGCATTTCATAATTTTCTGCAAAAATTTAAAATATTATCTTCCTATCTGATATATAAGAACACTGCTGGTAAAGTAGCATCTGTCACTAGTCCTTTTCTGCTTCCAGTGCCTAAAGTGAGTTGTAGACCATTGCCTACAGGGTTTAAAGTGACCTCAAAATAATGTAGAAATATTGATTTACAATTTAAACTGTTATTTTGCTTCAACTGTTTCCTAATCTTTGACAGCTAAAGGTCAAACAGGTCAATTAGGTGAACCAAAAATATCAGCACTGAACAATTTCTGCTTATCTCCCTGGATTTCTCAGCATGACCCATAGCTGCTCATCCCCAAAACAATCATGAAAGCAGAACACAAAGTGATTACAAAATATCTGCATTTCTGATTCAAGTTACTTGGACCTGTTCTAATCTTGTTAATCTTGTGCAATCTCCAATATTCTGCCATGATTTGGTACTTCCAATTAAATATCCAACCTACCAACACTCTTATCAGGGATTTTCAGACTTTTTTTTAACCTAGGGCCAAACCACTACTGCTTGCTTCTCATCTTTCCCAGATGTATTCCTGCTCAAACTGTTAAGGAAGTTTAGGGATCATTTGGAACATTTAATGCTACGAATTTCTGCCTTTCACACAGAAGTTCTGGAAGCATTTAGTTCTTTCTTATAAGAAGTGCCTGCCTGCATCTCAAACTTGCCATGACACCACCTGCCTACTCCAGGAATCAATTTTTTTTCTCTAATCGTATCTCAAACAATCTTTATTCTTCTAATGAAACTGTGCCAATCAAACTCCTAATTCTTTACTAATATCTGCAGTAATAATTTCAAACAGTAAAAAAGTATTAATTAGACTCAACTTCCTGTTTGAATAATGTAAATTATGATCAGAAGTTTTAACCCAGAACATTTAATTTATTTGAAATTTTTTTATACCTTTGCTATTACAAGTGGGCCATGATTTGAAATTCTTCCTCTCTTCTATACATTTTTGAGATGGTCACACAATCATATAACCCTCATTTCAAAAATTACTATTTATTTCATTATTTACTTGGCAGTGACTACTGTCACAATGTAAAGAAGCACTTAGAGGATTAAAACCCTCAGATTCATAAGCTTAATATTTTTTTTAATTAAAACCCCCACAAAATAAACTGGCTTTGTCAGCCATTTTTACAAGACTGAAATACTTAGTACAAACTATAATTAAAAAATATGATTTTCAGGGGATCAAAATTCATTCCAAATAATCTATATTTCCAGCAGCAAATCTAGCTACACAGCAGAAATTACATCTGAAAATAACTTCTGATTCTAGCACCTGTTAGTCTAGGTTAAGTTGAGAGCATGTTGGTTTCTCCAGCAGTAGCTCTCCTTTTTATGGGTTCTTAACTTCCTTCACAGTTTAATGTTTTCAGAAGGAGAACTTGTGGACTGTAATGGTCCCAGAGCAGCCATTTCAGCTGTTGGGGCATAAGCACTGTTAAACACTCTACACAAGTATTTACAGAACAGAAATGAAAAGACTTCAAAATTGTCATTAGATTCTTTGTGGTAAATAAGAATCTTTGTGATGTAAGTCTCTCTGCCACCGCAGAGTTTCATGGTTCATAGAACTACAAGAATTTCCTTGTCTAGTTTAATATTCTAGCTTCTCCAAACACTGAACGGGAACAGTGGGGAAGCAGGGAAAGATCCTGGGCTACAGAGAATCCTAAGGACCTTCCTTCTATGTGGCCTCAGGGATATCAGAGAATCATGGAATGTGTTGAGTTAGAATTGCTGCTTATTATTTTACTGATACAATATTCCAGGCTAAAGAAAGAATTAGGCTGTCTTCATGGACACACCATTAACAATTTCAGCTAGATCCATTCACAAATGATAGGAAATTAGTCCCACATCATATGTATATTTTCATATATGACTATGACATTTATACATGGGCATAATGACAGAAAATTAAACACCAGCAAAATCAAATATTATTATCATTGGCAAGAAATGATAAATGCAAGCTAGCAGCAGAATTGAAAACACCTTTTCAAGATCTCCTATAAGGGAATACTCCTTGCCAAGAAAAATGTCACAGACCGGAATACAGTTCAAAACTTTAGTTTAATTATTGTAACAAAAATATTTATTTTAGTTTACTCTGCTTTATCATAGGAGACAAAAAATACACATTTGGATATTTTATCCTTCAATCGTGCCAGTTAATAAAACAGAAGGGTTTAGCATGATATTTGTGTTGTAAATCCATGTCCAGAAATATCTGGAACTACCCAATAAAATAACCACCTAAAAATGTTTGAATAAGCAGCTTTTGGAACATGACTGCACCTCTTTGTTCAAAACTAGCTATAGAAATCTTTAAATTGCTAAGTAGCACAGGCCAAAATCTGTCCTTTAGTGCAATTACAGAAAGCCACAGACAGTGGACATTTGCTGTAAAGACTAGGTATGCAAAGGCAAAATATGATTTCAAGTTACCTTTATTTTTAGTCCCAATCATATATTTAACATTTGATAGCCTCAGGGAGGCAAAATCTTTCTAATGTTTCAGTGCCTTGCACAACTACAATTTAGCCTTAAGAACTATCACAAATTAGTGGGCAATAGCATGTAACAAGCATACTAATACATGCTATTGTAACATGTAACAAGGATGCTTTTACATATTATTTAATTTTTTAGGATAATAGTTACATAAATTAGGATACAGTACACATGGTCATAAAGATGGGATTAAAATTAAGAAATGCTAAAGAGAATTGAACGGTCATAACATGGCAAATCTCTTATTTTCGACATGAAGAGACAATAAATGTCTTTAAATTTTAAAAAATGACTTAAAAATAGTACAGTTTTCAAAAGTAGGTTCAAAAGTATGTCTTTAGTAAGTTAATTCTGATCAGCACCAAGATCAAGGCAGAGGCACAGCTGTTCAAGTATTAGCATTTTTGGCAGGATAAGGGCCATGCTCTATGGTAAATGCAGAGTTGATGCCCTTCTGTCTTATGAAGTGCCATGTATAGTGCAAATTAATGAGAAATTAAAATGTTGCATGCTTTTAAACAGCTATTTAAAGACTTGGAGTTTTATTCAAAAATACTTTGTCTTATTTTAACACTCTGTATCACATAACTTGGGCAAGTCAGAGTATTTTTCCAGTCTATAACTGCAAATGTGATGACGTATTTAAAGAACACTTTTTCTGAATAGCTGTGCACACTGTACATCCCAGTGCATACTGCACCATCAGCACCAAGGTCACCTATTAAATGGCACAGTAAACGAGGTAGGCAGGAGATCAACCATCCCTATTAAAATATGCTATGGTAGACAATGACTTTTATTTTACAGTCAGGCAAAAAAAAAAAGTAATGTAAGGTAAAAATCAGTCAAGCTATTTAGAGCTTTTTAAAAGGGATCACTATTTCAAAAACAGTTTTAGACTATTTGTTTTACTTTATTACTATGCTTTACAATTTGCTTAAACAGTGCAAAACACAATTTAGTTGAAAAACATAATGAGGGGATTAAGAGCATATCTTTTAATTTTGATTTGGAAATAGGAAGAACATGTTTTAATTTAAGTGACTCGGCAGTTATCTAATAGCTCATGCACTTGGCATTACTGTGCTAATTGGTCTAATAGTCCTTTTCATTGATATTAGAAGGAAGCCAATAGCTGTGAGAATAGGCCAGATCTATGCCTCTAGATCTACAGGACTCCAAAAGGGGTCAAATAATCAGTGAGTAGATGAAATTAATAAAGCCAAAAGTCCCCAGTGGACAGGATTTAATTTGACTCCCTTCATAATTTCTGTTTCATAGTTCAAGAAGCATTTCAGGTCAATTATATTAACAGAAACTGTTTGAGTGAAAAGATGTTAATGATTATCCAGAGCTAATTAGCATAGCTATTTTCACTCCATCTTCTACAAAGAGAAAGGCAGAACATGCACACAGAATCAAACTCTCTTTTTGATCAATGATGGAAACTGGCAGAGGACAAAAGGATGTGTGCAACAACTTAGCAGCATTTAGTGACAAGCCAATACTCTGTGATGAAACCCAAAAATAAACACTGAAATTTATAAGTTTTAAATAATATTTATCAGGAAAACTGAAGCAAAACTGGAACATTACAGTCACTGCCAAATACTAGTTTTTGCTTCTTTTATGTAAGTCTACTCCTTTCCTTTCGCACTTTTCACATCAACATATGCATCTGTAGAGCTCTGTATCTCTCAAGTACACGGGCACAGAGATGATAAAAGTCATGGAAAATTGAGAAATATTTAATAAGAAACAAAAATGAGATTACTTAACTAAAGAATATAGGATCTAGTATATTGGAACCTACAAAAACTAGTCCAAGCCTTTTCAATTGATCTTTACTGGTTCACCACTCAGACGTGGTGCCATGAAGAAGCAGTTTGGCTGTAAGTCACTCTCATACACTGCTCAAGGTTTTTCTCTGTTTTCTTGTTTTTTCATATTTCTTGTCATAGTTTATTGTATAAGAAACTTTTATCTGTTTCAAACCCATACCTGATCAAATCTGGATACTTAGAAAGTACAATTTGGAACCACCGCCAATCACAGCCACGAAAAATCTCTACCTCTGTGCTCAGATTCAAGCACGCAATCGAATCTCTCCAAATGAAGTAACTCCTGATGCATGTTTTAATGAGGCTTCTAGCGAGTATCAGATCTGCTCCCCTTGCCTGCAGGCCTGGCTGCTCCCAGGGGTGAGAGTTACCGTGTAATCAGGCAGCAGTCGTGGATGATGCTGTCCTCCACGAAGACACCACTCTCCTCGTCGGTCTCCATCAGGCGCCCAGCGTGGTACCAGTGCACCTGGGTGCTGTTGTCCACGTAAGTCGCAGTGCACTGAAACGGCAAGCGGTCTCCATGGAAAACCACCTGTCTTTGTGATGGGATCAGCTCAAAGAGAGGGAGTTCCAGAGGCCCAGCTGCAGGCAGAGCAAAACAAAACAAAAATAGGAAAACCAAGTCACAATTAATTCCTCTCTTATGAATATTGTAGAGTGAATCAGTTGTATACAAATGCTAACATAAGAGATATGACCACTAACTACCCACTGCAGTCCGATCATGCTGTGAGTTCTAGAGATCACATTTTTTTTCAAGTGTGAGCTCAGATAAATACAGGATTGCCAGGATATCTACAGAAAATAAGTTTCGTGAAACAGGTCACAGAATGGTTGAGGTTGTCAGGGATCTTTTGAGGTGCTTCAACCCAGCCTCCTTCTCGAGGCAGGATGCTTTAGTATACAAGTATAAAGAATAAAAAAGCAAGTCTTCCAATTATAGAAAAAATACAGCTATTAATACAGGTTCAGTTAACACTTATAAGACCAGTTCAGTGCCAGTAGAGAAAATTCCCATTGTGCTCCAGAATGAAACTTACTCTCTAGAGAGACTAAACTACTTCATATGCCTGGCATTTGGATAATAACAAGACTAATAAAAGTTAAACTTTCCCCTCAAGTTCAACTTTTCATTTCCCATAACTTTTCATTTCCCCATTCCTTCTGCCTATTACACAAGTAATTTCTACTCTCTAGACAATTACTTAACATTAAATATTTATCTAAGTAGCTCTTTTTATCTATTAAAAGTGGAATACTTCTTACCCTTTTTTAAAATGAATTTTATCTCTCGAAGCTCTCTCCAAGAAACCCCCCAATAATGAGAATACTGCATTTTCTACACAGGCTATTACAAAAAACAGCTCTCATAATCACAATCCAAAATGCCTAAACACAATTTTTAAAACAAATTACATATTTGGAAGGTATATGCATTTTTGGCCTGGATGAAAGTCTGCTATTTCACAGATTTGAGAATGACTGAAGGTTATTTTCTTCAATCCTAAAGTCTCCCTAGGGACGGCCTCTCTAGACAGAACATGTTTTCTTTTTTTATCTCAAAAACACCTTAAGACGGCTTCTTCAAAATATTTTCTCTATACTATAAGATTAATGCTATTTCTTTAAATTCCAAACAGAAAATTGAAAAGGAGCATTTTAGGGAAAAACAGAAGCTCTGCATCTAAAGAAAGATGATAATCTTCTTCAGGATAATAAAGCATAAAGGAGAACCTTATTTTCTTTTTTCTGATATAGTTCTTTCTAAGCAGAAGAAAATTGCTACCACTGATTTGTTATCATTGCACAAAATTCTAATGGTAATGAAAATACTAAAGACTCACAAACGTGACTGACAAACAGATTATCCAGAACATCCTGCACACCAGTTCCTACAATACAGCCTTTTCACCTCAGCCTTCAATACCAAAACAATTCATTGATTCTGGGTCACTTTATAAACTCACTCTGCAATCTTACCTTAGACAAAAGGCTTACTGCCTTGCACCTTGGTTATCATTCCACCCTAATGAGGAAAGAGAATTTTAAACCTATATCTTCTCCCTTCTTTTTCTTCTTGTTTTCATTTAAAGGCCTCTTATCATTAATATCAATCCATCCTACAGAGTTGTCAGCTGAAAGGTCACCCTTCCACATTTGCAGCACTAGTAACTATCTCAAACATCTATTTTTCTGACAAGTACCTTTTTTTTTTTCCATTTCACTGCTTGCCATTTTGTCTTCCTTAAACTTGCTCCTCAAAATCTTCCATTGCCCATAACAAATATAGATTAACTTAGCCATGCCTATCCAGGTTGCAAGCCATAATCACTGGTTCTACAACTGCTAAACCTTGTGGGCAACCAAAAGTGCTTTTCCTCTTACGCAGCATTCCACCCTAACACATGTTTTATGTCATTCAGATTATGTCTTTGGAACTCTTAAATTGTGACAACTTGCATTTGCAAATCCATCTTTGGACCCCTGTTACTATTTGAGTATTTAAGTGCTAGATAGGGAATTCATCACCTGCTTTGAGTTAACAGTGAGAGGGATCATTCTACTTTTATACAAAGAAGAATGGTGGCCAGCATAGAATGCAAGACTGGTGCACAAGTGACTATGTGCTACTGCTGCTTGGGACAAGCACACAGAGGATTAAGGGGCCAGCTGCTCTCCACTGAAATTTTTAAGTCTGCTGTGACTATAAAGGGCAGCATTCAGAAAGCCCTCCCTACCTGTATATCCATTCTCTAATTTACCTATAGATGGCACTTGTTATATGCACCACTGAAAGCTCCTTGAAGCATACGCAGTATTTTTATGTGACCTCTGGATTTTAATTAAGAGAAGGTAAATCAGATTAATGCCTCTTTCCTCATAGCTGCAGCCTTGCTCTCAGTCATTTATATTAAATGTTTTTAACTAGCAGAAGCGGGAAATCTCTCTCTCCAAGAAGTTGCATTTTAACTGAGGATGCTGTATCTGGTCAAATGGCTTTGGTCATGCAGTGAGTGGTACATTGTGTCATGAGGCTATGAAGTAGGAAGAGCGTGAACTGGACTATCAATGTCTTTAAGTCAAGTTAAATAACTTGCTAAGCATATGGATGAAGTGTAACACTATCACTCTGAATTTATCTCTGTCTTTAGCCTTGGCGTCTAAGGCTCTCCCATAACCCCTTGTCCTGCTCAGCCTTCGGAGTCACCAAGCCCAGAAATGGAGTGGCAATGTGGTTTTCTCTACAGGTTTCGCCAATTAATGCTCAGAAGTAAACAAAAACTTTTTTACTTCAGCATGTCAAAAAAGATCAGTCCTATCAACAGTGTACTCACTTTCTTTTTCTTTGCAAAACCTTTTAAGTGCCAAAGAAGATGCAAAATGAATTAAACATACCATTATGCTAGGATATCCTCCTGACCAGCTTTGAGAATGTACCTATTTGGGTTGGTCAAATTGACAAATAATGCTGAAAACCCATTTTCAAATTGAAAATAATAAAATTTCTATGGATTATGACATTTGCAAACCATGTAAGGTAAACATAAGTACTTCTGGAAAACATCTGCTTTCAATCTCTGTGACATCCACATAAAAAAATTAATACCAGAGCTAATCTTCAGTTGTTTTCCAGGGATAGTAATGATTTAAATGTCTGAGGCTGGTTCTGCAACCATTACTCATGCAGAAGTTCCAGTTGAGTTCTGTGACACAGCTCACAGTTATGAGGATTAATTGCATGAATAAGAGCTTCAGGATGAGGACCAATACCCTTTATCCCAAAGAGCTATAAAATCATTGTAGTGTTCCATCACCATCAGCTGGAAATAATTATTTTAAATCCATAATCCAACAGTCTTTCAAATTCAGAATAAAAACAAAAGTATTTATTAATGCTGTACACACATTTTCAAGCTTGAATTTGAGAAAAAAGCAAGAAGTAAGAAATTCTGAAAGTATTTGGAATGATTTTGGCATTGATTTGACAGCACTTTAAATATAACAGCTCTGGCAAGCATAGCCCTTCGCAACTGAAATTTTTTTCTTTGATTATGTGGGTAATAAAGACTAAATTTGGATTAATAAATACATATAATCTCTGATGCTCCTATTTATGTGTGTGTGTGTACATGTATGGCAGACAAAACAGCCTCATTAGACTAAAAAGTTTACTGCTATATGTTGAGAAGGGAGGGAGTAATTTACAGGGATTTTATTTACTTTTTACACACTTTAAATATATTCCAAGATGTGCTGTCCTTGAGCTCGGAGCCAGCACCACTATCTGCAGATGAGAGGTGTGACTCCTCTCTAGGCATTTAGATCAAGAGCTGATGGTGTGTTTTACAGTCTTTACCTGTCTTGTCTCTCCAGTCAGCACTAAACCATGATTGCAGCAGAGCACCACAGGAATCACTGATTGCAGCATGAATCTAAAGGTCTAACCCATCATTACAGTAATTACATCTTTTTCGTTATCGTTCACTTCTTTGCTGAAAAGGGTTTTGTTGACTGAAGGCCAGACTTTTTATGCTATCTAGTCTTGTATTTCAGATTAGATCTAGACTAGAATACTGAGGACATACAGAGAAGGAATCAGGTTACACAAAAACCACTAAGTTAAGATTATCAGTTGTATCCTTTTCACAGAGTATATCCCTCTGCATATTTTAATGCATGCAGTGCCCCAAGATGTTGAAAAAGAGAATAGAAATTATTTTAAAACAATTAGCTAAAATAGAAAAATGGGAAGGTGCACTGAAGCTCTATGGAAATGTTCCTGTGCATATGTCCTTAATATATTTATAAAAGAATTTGTCTTAAACACATGTCCATGCATTATGTTTCCTGTTTTTCCCTTACAATTCAGGTCTTGAGATTTTGAAAGTATTTCAATTTCCCATCTAATTTTGGCCTTCTATTTTGTTCTAAAAGTTGGAAAGGAGAAGAGTGTGAAGGAAATATTGCTGTTTCTTGACATGCATGGAACAGAAATGCTTGTAAAAAGATATCATAAAGTGCATTTTTACCCACATTTCAGTTACATTTTTAAGTACCGTATTATTATCTTTAGACAATACTGACTTCTAATGAGTGCACACTACCATCTTCTGGGTGAATGACCAAAAGCAAACCTATAAGCACAAGACCTGGCCCATGCAACAGATTTGTCTGAACACCATAGAAAGTTCTTTAGTCATTAACCAACATGACCAGCACAAGGTCCTGGAGAAACTGTCCTGCCTGCAGCCACTTTGCTGCATTTCCTGCTGCATAACCTTTAACCTGGGCAGCTCAGTAGCCACGAAGTGCATAAATCTGTACCACACCAGCACGTTCTGCTGTTCACTCTACCAGAAACAGTTTTCTGTTACACTCTTTCTGGTTGTCATTAACCGGCTTTGTTTGCTATCAACAGTTTTCACACAATCAGAAATAGGAAAATCCACAGGTTTCTCCAGACCTCCCACACATCAGTTCATATCTCAAGATAAACCATTGATTTCAGGTTATTGGTAGAAAATTCAGTTTGCTACAGTGTACCACAAGCTTCTGGGACAGAAAAAAAACCAGAGGTTGGCATTTTGCTTCTTGTTAATCACTTGATTTACTGTATTGCCAATGGGCTTCTTTTTTTTTAACTGAGTGTGCCTACAGAGTGCGGCACATCCTGCTGACAAAAGTGTGAGTTAGAGCTCTAATATTTGTATACAGTCTCAGTGGGAAAGAAATGTGCATGGAAAGCTCAGTGGGGGAAAGCTGGAAGTGAGGACAAAGCAAATGAACCAATACAAGAAAAAGGACAGATGAAAATGAGAAAAACAAATTGAAAAACATTAGTTAAAAATCTGAATTGCTGACAGTGCAAATTATATCTGACGATATTTACCGAATGGAACTGGAGAAAAGAGCGTGATCTGAGTCTCTCCAGCAGCCAGCTCTGCCAAAAAGGGAGGTGCCAGCACACAACGCCAGTTTCTGTGTTGCAAAATTTGCTGGCAGTCACAAAATGTTTGGTGTAGAAGGTCACAGACCGCACCACGTGCCAAGGAAGTCAAGAATGAATACAGAACTGAGGCCAAGCTTCAGCTTTAATAAAAGCTGTGCCTGGCTCCAATTTCAACATAATATCAAGAAAATACAGATGCCAACATGTATTAAACACAGCAGAATAAGGTAGGTCTCTTGGGTTTGGGACAAGAAAGCTTTGTATCACATTCATTTACCACTCATAGCAGAAAAAAAAACAGAGCTTTTGTTTGTGTAATAGCTTCTTATTTCCACCAGCTTCATAATGCTGGCATGGCAAGACATATTCCACACCATTTTATCAGTCCCTTTCACTCTCACATATGCTTTTCAGACAGGAATATCAAGCACTGTTTTTGCTTTGGTTGGTTTGTTGTTTATCTTTTTTTTTCTTCCCAGCATCTTATAATTAAATTGTGGGGTTACATTTCTTTTGTAATGCTAAGTGCTACACTGAAATGGTAGCCACTAACCAAAGAGCAAGATTCCTGATGTGTATGCTGTTTTACTTAAAGCTACAAGTTCTGTACTGCATTTTACTCCTGCAAACTTCTATAAAGCTACCAAAGTAGATAAACAGAAATAGTAAATAGGATTTATCATAAGTTAGGACAGTGAGCCCAGGCTGTCACAGTCCATTGCCACTGGTGCTTCAGTTATCTGAGTTAGCTAACGTCATAGGTACTCCCTATACACAAAACAAGCTAAAATTCAGTGCAAATATGCCAAGATGAGCTACAATCATAGCTTTGCACGAGTCTCCAAGACTCCCTTGGCTTCTATAATTTATCTGATTTATTTACTTAAAAGAATTTACAGCTACATAGAAACTAAGAAAGGCTGAGCTGGGGAAAGTGCAATTCAAATCTAGTCACTTTTGGCAAATCCAAATAATCCAGGTTTCATCCAGCAGATTGATTGTATTTCTAGTCATGACAAACCTATTTAACCTGTCTTTGTCTACACGAGTTTCCTCCAGATTCCTAAGCCCCAGTAAAACTAAATTATTCTTTTTGCACCAATTCTAGGTACTGTGTCTTGTGAGGGAGCATTGGAAAAACCTTTTCTTATTTAGGGATGATGGCAGTGATTTACTTGATAGGAAAGCAGAGGCCATGAAAAACAGAGGTAACAGGTTTCACTAATTTAACAGTAGTTTCATTCATTTAATATAAATGGCAAATATAATAACATTTTAATCTGTAAAATGGTAACAGTTACTTGAAAGATTTCCACAATAGGAAATTCAAGGTTTTGTTCCAGTTAAACAATTAAAAAATTGCATTTTCTTGCACTGGCATAGAAATCTAAGAGAATGGGGAGATAATTTTCTAATCACTGATTTCCATCAAATAAAACTGCTGCAACTTTTCAATTTCTTATTTTCAAACTGTTCCAGAACTCCAGAAGCTGGGGCCTTTGATTACTTGCCTTACACTGAACTTGAAGACCATGACATATTGACAGCTATAGTACTGGAAGATTCATCAACACAAATTTCTTCCTGGCACCAGTCAGAAACCCTCTGTTAGAAAGCTAATTCTGATTACTCAAATTACCCTTATGGCAAGTGAACTGGCTTGGCTCATGGCTTTGCATACTCATTACAGCTCACAGTTAATAAAAATGGTTGAGCAGTGGAAGGTAAAACACCCAGCTCTACAAAATCACAGAATGATAGAAAAGTTTGGTTTGGAACAGACCTTTAAATGTCATCTTGTCCAAATGTCCCTGAAATGACCAGGGACATCCTTAACTCCCCATTTTTGCTCAGAGCCCCATCCAACTTGACCTTAAATGTTTACGGGAGTGGTGCAGCCACCATGTCTCTGAGTAGCCCATTGCCAGTGTCTCACGATCCTCATTGTAAAAAACTTCTTCCATATATTTAATCTAAATATCCTCTTGTAGTTTAAAAGCATTACTCCTAATTCTATTGCTAGAGGCCCTACTAAAAGTTCTGTCCTCATTTTTCTTATAAACCCTCTCGAGGTACTGAAAGGATGCACTGAAGTCTTGGAGCCTTCACTTCTGACACTGAGCAACCACAACTCCCTCAGCCTTTCCTCACAGCAAACGTGTTCAACGTCTCCAGTCATCTTTGTGGCTCTCCTCTGGACCTAATCCAAGAGCTCCAACAGGTATTATAAAAAACACTGATCAGCTTTATCTAACTGGGAAGTGCAGTGAAAGCTCTCATCTTTCCAAACCTTGAATCTTTTTTATTTTCAAATCATAACTGCACATTCAGATCATGGAAGGATGGTGCAGGAAGGTCCCAAGAGTGTCAGTGATTGTCCTTAATTGCCCAGAGTTCAGCAGGCTGCATGAGTTCTCATCTATGCCAGAACGTTAAAAAAAAAAAAAAGTTCACAAAAGAAATGCTGAACAAGCGACAGTTCTGTTGAAGTATTACATTTTTCCATTCCAAACTCCTTTCAGTCCAGCTGACAGTGTCAGCTCTCAACAGCCATTTTTATACAAACATTAAAGAAAGTGCTGTATAATGAAATGCGCTATAAAAATGTGAAATGCCACTATGGTGTACTCCACTTAATTAAAAGAGAGATTGTTAGGATGGAAGCTGTACAGGGAATTAATTTTCCTATGATAAAAATTAAGATTAATTACAGCAAACTCTAATAAACGCTGTTATCAGACAATATTAACACAGGTTTGTTAAAAAAAACTTATACAATTTTATCTAGAAATCACCAGCATAAAATTTAACCCTAGTGTTTTAATGCACATGTTAACCATATTATGAATTAAGGATATATCTTCAGGGACAGTAGTCAAGGCTGCCTGTTTCACCATTCTTTTGTTCATGAGCAACTGGTTTTTGAATATGGCCAGCTAAGTGTTCAAGGGCAGAAGTTCAAAGATTAAAAAGGTTCATTTCACTGCTATTCTCACTCCATCTTGGCTAAATTTTCCTTCAGCTATTTTGCATGCTTTTTGGAACAGTAGTCAAAGACAATGTAGAAAATAAGACGCAAGTGTACATTAAAAACTTCTAATGCAGTATATAAGAGTAAGCAATGGTGAGAAAAAAAATTGGCTACATTTCCAGCATCTAAATCAGCAAGAGCTCAGGGATGAAAGTTTCTGTTGAACTGGATTTTATGTGTGAGCACAGATGCAAGAAAATATGTAATAGTAAAATTTCATCCTCAAATGAACAGTTTAATACTTCTGCTATTTCACATTTATAAGATTTAACTGTTACTAATTTTATACCCTCAATCTTGCAGCAGTGTTCTAAACTATCACTAAAGAAATTAGATAATAACATGTAATACTAAATGTAAGGCAACACAGCCCTTTTCCCCATTTTGAGCCTGATCATATTAGATGAGAAATCCAGAACTTGGAGCCAAAAGGTTAAAGCATTGTTCCTTTCATCCTACCAAGTGATAGTATGGAAACCAACTTTGATATGCAAAAGGCCACTTAGCTCTGACATGAAATGAACCTACTCCATCTGTCTTCTAAAGAGCCAAAATACACATTTATATTGTCTGACTTATATACATTGTGTTATTATGCATATTTTATTATTAAAGAAAATCCTGAATAGTTAACACTGTAAAACAAAAGTAATTGGAAGAGGATTTAAATACTGCTAATTGTATCACTATCCATATCTTGCAAAACCTAATCCTGTGAAAGGTTATTAGTGTGAATATTCCTATTCCAACATAATTAGACCTATTCATGTGATTAGGCACTCCCTGCAGAATTAGAGCTGAAGTCTTGATCCCGCATATTCTGGAAGACAATGATGCTCTGCATGAATGCAGCAAGCTACCTGTGAACTGCCAAGAAACTGCAGGACTGAAATCTAAATCTGGATAATTAATCCATCATTCTTCCTGCCTGAGGTTTCGAGTGTAGGCTGTTACTACATACTGAAAACCCCCCACAGTTCAATATTTACACTGCATTAATGTAGTAAGAATGACTTGTAAATTAAGAAAAAAATGGTTGAAACAATAATCCCAGCCCCAGCCCTAAATTTAAGTAAGAAACAAATGAAACCAAAAATACGTTTTGTGTACACTGGGAAAAATAAATGAAGAAAAAATACTCCTCCTTATTTTTAAGCCAATGTTTTTTCTTGCAATATATTTTACATAGAAAAGGAAACTTTTAAGAACAATCTATGTGCAAATACATAAATTTTTAATTTTAAGACCTCAATGGCAATATCTGTATTTAATTTTTGGCACCACTTAAGAAAAGGTATTTCAAATTTCACTTTTCAACCAGTATCCCTAACACAAGATAGTTGACAGTATCCTTAAAAACCTGACACAGATCGAGGCTGAATGCATTCAGTTGATTTCAGCTTAAATTTAAATGTTGAAAAAGTTGTCTTTTAAAGACAAAATTCCCCAGAATCTATTTTTTTTCCTTTTCCAGCATTTAAAAGTACATATTTCTTTCAAAGTTCTTACTGTTGGACAGTGGACAATTACTTACTCTGCTAGGAGTGATGGAGAAATAATGTGCAATTACATCAGAAAAAATTATAAAGACATTTCAACAAACAAATATCTAAACACTATTCCATCATTGCTAAGTAAGTATTTAAAGCTACACTGTGTTTTAAGAATCTATATCAAGGAAAAAGAATGTTGCTTCAAAAAAATTGAAGTACTTTATAGAGGAGGTATAGAAAAGAAAAGCTAAGATTGCAAAGGAAAAAAATTACTTATGAAAATAGACTAGGGTGCTGCATATGGCCTGAGAGAAATATGCCCTAATGTTCTTCTGATATTTAAGGATGAGAAATGCAGATTAGAAAATGTGACAGTAGGAAGGTAACAAGGAAAGTACTTCCTACCTTTGTAAGAAATTGGATCCTAAAATGGACAAGAAACTTCTAAGAACACAAGTAGAATGAATGCATAAAGAATATCAATGTGCTTCCTTCTTTTTTTTTTCTGCTTTCCACACATTTCAATGTGAACAGGTATGGAGCATTGGAGCAAAAAGCACCTGCATTTTAGCCTGACTCTGCTCCTTTGGGGGAACAGATCCTCTGAATCTCAGTGAAGTGAGGCAAACTACAAAAGACAAGGTGCTGGTTAAGTACAAACAATTCCCTAACAACTATATCTCCTCCCTTCCAATAAATTATTCACATTTTCTATGAAACATTTAAAGAATTTTATTGCAGAATACAGAAGTCAGAAAAGGATTTATCTCTTTGATTTTTCTTCCTTCCTTTGAAGTGTCCCTCCTAAGTAGGGAGTCTATCACACCCCAAGCCTCACATTTCTATAATATTTTATGAGTCAGAACTTGCTAATTTCACTCATGAGTTAACACTTTAAACTAAGGTAGTTTACAGAATTCAGAAGCTGAGTAATCATTCAAACACTATTGGACATTCACAATTTGTAGCTATTACCTTCTTTTCTCCTATCTATTTTAGTAAGGATGGATTTTTATTCTACTGCAGTGTTAACACTTTTCTCAGTAGACAGCCTCCTAAGGCATGGCAGAAGCCTCACCATACAGATCCTACACAGACAAAACTCCAGTTCTGTTTTGAGTGCTCACTCCTTGCTGTCCCTGGTGAAAGTCCTAATTGACTATGAAAGCTTTTAGTAAATTATTAAACAACAAAGTATTTCCCACTATAAGTTTGATACAAATACTTACAGTTCTATGGATCACAACTAACAGGTGCACTACCCATGGAGAGAACACACATTTTGGCATAATACACACTTTCAAAATAATTTAGTGTAATAACCCCGCTGTGAAACACCCTACAGTTGATTTCATGAGTGTGAAGCACACAGAGCAACAAGAGAATTTAAACCAAGCTTCTGAGTACTGAAGCTCTGGGTACTCCACCTCTGAAAAACAGGGTCCTGTGACTCGGGAAGGACCCTACCCCTATTCAAGACAGGTAAGAAGGTACCTAAAACCAGATGCTCTCTCACCCATGTTAATACAAAAAAGAAGAATAACTCAGCTGAGATATTTTGTCTTGTAATTTGCCGATACTTTGTGCTTTGCAAACTCTATTTCTACCATGTTTTCCTCTGAGATTGTGTCTTCAATGAATGTATCTAACGTTTGTGCCTATAACTATTTCCTATACCTCTTAAGTTTCTTTGCTGCAGATGGTATAAGGAGATGATGTATTAATACTAGCTTTGCTAATTGTCTCCATTTGCCCTTGCTGGTTGTAATTATTGCAACAGCATTTGTTTTTCAGAGATGTGCAGATTATTTCAATGACGAAATAATGCTGTATCTTAGAACTTCTTGTAACTCAGTCCTACAGTCCTGTGTTGAAGCAGCTTGACACGGAAAGAGATTTTCTTCCATTCAATTCAATAAGGAAGTGGGCAACAGAAACTTTCGATGTAGAAGCTTAATAAAGAAAGAAGCAATCAATTTGTTTCTTCCAAAGAAAAGATCTTTACATCAACACAGAGAAAAAGGGCAAAAAGGGTTTTGGGGGATTACATTTAGCCAGCATCTCATAAGGGGTCAGATGCAAAGGGCCAGAGAGAGCTCTGCTAATATGGCCTGAGAGACATCCAGGACTGCTCAAGATTGCTTTATGGGGCTTTGTGGCAGACTGCGTCACAGCACGGCTCAGAAAGATAAGGACAACTGCAGGAAAGGTAAAGACAGCTACAGGAGAGGTAAGGACAGCCACAGGAAAGGTGCCATGCAGCAGAACGAGTGCCTGAAAGTGCTGTGATGCAATGATGTGAATGTATGTATAGCAAACCATCTGGTTGAGTAAAGCAAAATCACTTGAAAACAATCTCTTCTCTACATTCAGAGTCTCAAAGACTCTTCTCTACATTTAGATTTCCTGAGAACTGACAAGATACCACCTCTAGTTCTTTGAATCTCTCTGCTTTATAGGCACATGCAACCATATCATGGCCAAGATTGGAACAGTAGACTACAGAAATCTGAGAAGCTACTGACAACAAAAAAGAACAAAACTTATTTACACACTGCATGAAAAAATGCATGATGATAAAGAACAAAAATGGAATGTATTATCTATTAATGCAATAAACTCTAAGCAAAAACAATCAATTTCTCAATATCCTTTTATATTTTCTTTTTAAGCAATTTCTTTTTTAATTAAAAGAAGGGAATAATATGCTCTCTATTACTTATTTATAAGCATCAGTAGAGCAAATGTATATTCAAAAAGTAAGATTTTAATTTGTAGGAGATCTGTATGAGGAACAGCATTCTGTCGCAGGAGAATTAGACAATTTTCTTTGTGGTAAAAATAAATAAATAAATAAATAAATAAATAAATAAATAAATAAATAAACGTCTTCAAGCACTATAAAATTATTTTTATACTTTCACCTTTGCAATATTTTTGGTAATATTTAGTAAATATTTTAGTCAAAACATTTATCTAAATATTATCGATATTATGTCAGCTATTTTCTAACTTTTAAATAAAATCTAGTTGGGGGAAAGAAAAAAGTCAGCACTTTTCCAAACAACTGTTCCGATGAGTCAACGTTTTCTAACAGAAAAAAACTTAATCGCGGTAATATATCAATTATAATTTGCAGAACAAGTGAACTTTTACTTCTTCAAGCTGTTCAATAACATCAATACAGTTTTGAGACTGAGAAACTAAATTTTAATACCTCATTCATCAGTCCAAACAATCAAAACCCAGCTTTAAGAGCAATCTTTCACAATCCCCTTAAGACAAAAACTCATACAGGTCTTTCCTGAGTGAAGAACTTGACCTAGAGAATCCATCTCTGCTGATGATGTGAGCCAGGGAAAATCCTGACTCCCGTCAGATCTCAGGTAGAATTTATAGCACTCATATTCAGGAAAAAGTAATTTTCCTCCTGGAAATTGAGTAACTTGTATTTGGAGTCACAGAGAAAGAGTAACAAGGCACCGCATGATGCCAATTTCAAAACCATTTTTCAGAAAGATACTCTGTCCATACCATTAGGAATTCATCACAGTCCCTCATCATTAAGACAGAAGACAAGGGCGAAACTATACTTTATCATCAAACTAGCCTTTCAGCCTTATTTCCAACATTGTGAAGAATTGTTTCTGACAGTTAGAGAATTTTGTTCTTTAAAGAAGATTTAAGTAGTTCTTAGCAGTTGTTAGTGAAATATGCAAGCAAAACCCTGGGAATTCTAAAACTGTGCAGTTACTTAGCTCCTTAAAACACCTAAAGCAGACTTTTAACTATTTCCAACAGGCAACTTATTCCTTTGGCCATCATGAGTTAGTAGATGCATGAGAAAGATTTGCCAGGACGAAATTTAAAAATTTTTTTCTCACTTCCACATATAAAATAAATCTAAAAACCTGATGGCAAACTGCTCCCTGTAGCTATTCAGAATCCACATACTTCGACTTTTTGGTTCATTCCCTAACTCTCTTGCAAAAATCTTTGCCCATATTTTTCCCTTTCATTCTTCTTTTTTTTTTGCTCATCTTGTGACTATGATATCTCATGACATCTTTTAGCATGTAGAAGGAAGATCAGTGACTATAAATGAAAATGTCTGACAGTATGGATGATGTTCACATGAAGCAGTTTCTAATTTTCAAGTCACTTAATATTTTCTTTAAGATATTTTTAATTTGATAAGCTCTGTGAATATTTCAATACATATTATTTATAAATCGTTCTCAATAGCTATTATTATTATTTTGGTGCCAGACAGCCTTCTATTATGCCTAAGCTCAAATTAACTTACTGAAAATGAAACTGCTAAATGGTCTGGGCACTGTGAGCTAGCCAGCAGATACTCTGAGCACCATGAAATACCTGGCAGACATTACAGAGCGGGTGGAAGGCTCAGCAATTATAATCACTGTTAAATTCTCTGTGGATATTGGAAGCCATGGTAAGCTACTGGCAGGCATTACAGCCCTTGTCAAGCGTTGTGTTGACATTGTAAACAGGAGTGAGAACTAGATGGGCATTACAAATTCTTTATCAAATGTCTGATAGGGAGTCCTATTAGGAATTATGAAATTTTGAGTAATTGCTTTAATTTCCTCCATAAAATTCAGAGATTTATGTTCATCTATTACCTGGTAATACCAATTAACAGTCTTTAATCGCTTTCGGATCATTCCAGCACTTTTAGAAGTACTTTTCCTGCTGGGAAATGGATCTCTATGAAGATGCCCATGCTGGCTCTCTATAAAATGGGAGCTTGATATTTGAACAGTATTGCAGAATTTCAAATGTTTGGCAACACAGGCTACTGGAAATGTCTCTGCCTTTCATCACAAGAGCTCATTCCATATTTGCCTCCAGACACCCATCTGTGTTTCCTTAGCAATTCACCTGATGGACCATCTGTAGGTAGCATTCACATCCTCTCACATCTCTCCCAACTTATAAACACATCTATTTGCTGTTAAAACCAATTCTCTTTATATACCATTCCAGTCAACTTCTGATCTCCCTTCTGTTATGAATGTGTTTGTTAGCAACACTCAACATTCTTCTTGTGGTTAGTAGGAGAAACGTGTGACTCTCCTTTTGTTTGCAAAAGACATTAGCAAAGTCACAGTCTCAGCAATTTTCTGTCATTCAAGCACGTCAAAGATTCAGCAATTAAGCAACTATGTGTGAAATTAGACTTTTGATTCTGGAACCCACTGGCATAATCTCAGGCAGCAATCTTTTCTCTGCAGTGTGATACTTTTTAAAAATCTCTGGTTTAGTCTGCTCATTGCTAGACAATGCCCAGTGTGAAATGAGTTTTCTTTACTCATTCATATTTTTTTTTGCTTTCTCCCTCACACCATATCCATCACATTTGTTATGCTAGAAAATCTCTAAAAAACTTTTCACTTCTAGATCTTCAAATACAGAATTCACCTAACTGAAGCTCACTGCAAGAATTCTATTAATCCCCAGAAGCGGTGCTAAAACGTATAGTTACAGGTTGATAAAAATAAAAAATACAAGAATGAAATTTGATATTGATATCACACTGTCAGACATATAACTTGAAAGAAATATTATAGAAACTCCTGTAGGAATTCTCAGTTTCATGAAGTATAAAATGCAGAACTAGCATCATAATTAAATGTTTTATGTCATAATTGCCTATTACTGAATAACTATAGAACAGTGGTGTTCTTGAGATATGGAATAAGAAATTTCCATTTTTTTCTGTTCTCTTTCATTCTTAAGTTTATCTTCTGTGACACATACCTGTCAGATTTATTAATTTTTATTCTGTTTTTTGCATCATATCTGTTTTTTTGATATTTTCCCTGGATTCCACTTCATTTTGTAATGCTAAATGAGAGTACAACTCACCACATATCATCTGGTTTTCCTTCAGGTTATAAAGTGACAGTCCATGTAAAGCACTGGGGTAAGCACAAACTGTTTCCTCTGCTATTCGGACTGAAGCATTTCTGGCCCATTGCAGGACCCATTTCAGGTTACAGTCACAAATCAGTGAATCAGTGTTGAAATGTCTAAAAAGGCAAAGAATGACCACAGTTGGTACACATGCAGTTTTCACGAACATACTTTCTTTTGCTAGATTCAAATTATCTAATTCCAAAGAGAATCCAAATGGATGCTAGTCAGGAGAGCTAGACTGGGCTAGTCAGGATTGGGGTTGAGTTGTCAGTGCCACCCATTCCCTGCAACAGGTAAAGATGGCAGCTCATCAATAGTGAGCCAGTCATGGATAACAAAACAATGCAGATTTTATTTTTGGAATGCATCTCTAGAAACAATCCTGTTTGAATTCATATCCAACTCTGCTACGTTTATTCTAATGTCTTTCTGAAGTATTTCAGATTTACAAACAAAAGGAATGATACTCACAGGGCTTTCAGAGACAGCAGCTCAGAAAAAAGTCCATTCATGAGACTTGAAAAAATATTCCCTGACAAATTCCTAGAGAAAAACAAAAAGGTAATTTACTTTTGGTTATAACGAATACCAGAAGAAAAGAAAATTGTTACGGAGTATAATTTTCCCAATGCTAATTAAGAAGTTTTGCTTTCTTGACAACAGTAAAAACATATTTAAATTTGGTACATTGCTTTTTGGTTTTGGCAAGCAGCAGCAATATTTAAATCAAATCACACACTCTTGTTTTATTTTCAAAGCAGATATACATACAAAATTGACTTGATCTCATAAAGAGGAACTTTGCTATACTACATATTTAAAAGAATACTTCTACATATTTAAAGGAACAGAAATTTAGAAGAGAATATTCTAGAATTTGAGCGAAAATATTAATAAAATAATTAGTCACTGAGACCTCTATTGTATTTTTATTGTATACACAGAATGTCACTTCAAGTTAAAGCAATAACAAAAGTGTCTTAATTTAGTTACGTTCCGAAGAATTCAAACAGTTCCTGAAAACAGTAATGAGTTTTCAAAGTGACTACCCAAACAGCTTTATTACAAAGTACTTTAAACACACCAATTTTACCCATCCTTAAAGTAGGACATTTCCATTTTAATTACTGCTCTACTCCTTCTTGTCTTGTCTGTCAATGGTTCAGGCTGAACACTTGCAGAGGCATTTCACTTTTACTTAGTTTAACAGTATTGCTCTGCCAGTGTCTTAGTTAAATACTTAACTGTCAAGTAATAATGCCTTTTTCTATAGCCATAAATTTAAAAATTAGCCCATATCCAAGATTACCATTTCAGACTGTAAGAATTACCTACTTATAAAATACTGACACATGTTCCTTTCTGTCCATTGTCTGAAGATTACATGTTTGAGTTTAAGGTTGGTTACAAAAATTCAGTTGGCAGGAAAATTTCAGAGCTCTTCACTGGAGATATGTTGCAGATATAGGGGGAAAAAAGTAAGACTGGCAAAGAAAATAGTTTTAGTACTTTTTTTAAAAAAAGGATGTTGTTATAATTATTGATTTAACTTCTCTTTTGTCTACAAATGTAAGCTAAATGAATGTAAGCTAAACTGAAGAGTGATATCAGATCAGGAGCAATGTGCTAACAGTGAGAAATCTATCAAGCTGCAAGAGATCTGAACCAGGTAAGGAACCAAAGTAAGGAAGACTGAAACTCAAGAACTCTGCTGTCTACAGAAACCTCTCCAGAAATCTATGGATCAATGAATTCAGGTAAGAAGAGAGAATGTTGGTAATTTATAAATTAGTTTAAGACACTCTGGAAGAAATAACTAATTTCATTTTTGTATACAACTGAACACTTAAAAATTTCTTAGTAGTTTAGAAAAAAATTCCGGTAACAGGGTATAAAAATAAACTGGCTCAGCAATTTAAAGTGAAATTATTGAGTGGCAATCAGATGTGTTGATATAACTGAACTAATTTTTAAGAGTTTCTTTAACAGTGCACCTTTTACATTTGTGATGCAATGCTCTTGGAAGAACTTTCAAGTACCTCTTCAAGTGTGGATATGTCTAAAGGTGAAAATGAACGTTTGCTTGTGGATGAGTATTTATCTACCTTTGATATTTTGGATTTGTCAACAGGAAACTAAAAATATTGACTCATTTAGCCTCTTTACGTAAAATTAGATGGACCAACCCATGTGTTTTTTTGGACACAAGGCCTGACAAGGCATATGCTGAAGCAGCTCAGTGAACTGAGACATTAAAAAGATTAAATCAGAAACTGGTAACCCTGACATTTACACAGACCTGGTTCCAGTAATATGAAAGCAGTTACAGCTATATCAACTTTACTGACAGAGGACAGTCAGTGAGTACTGAACTGAAAGATGGGGAAAGCAATCTGCCCAGTCCTGTCCTTTGCCCTGCCATGCTGCAGCACAGGAAGTTTTCCAATCTTACACAAACCCAGCCTCTCCCTTCAACAGTTTGCCAGGCTTCATACAGCAAAACAAACAGAGCACCAGCACTGAAACTTGGTAATGCCATTTGGACCAAAGGAAAGTTTTATGTCTGGTCAGTATTTTAGGAACTGGGAACAAACTGTAATTCATTTGCACAGTGTACATGGCAGGATTCAGCAGATGTACCCAAGCACCTGCCAGAGGTGTCCATATGGTGTGGACTGAATCCAGGAGCTTTTAGATCCAACAAATTCACCAAGATGTCCAACCAGAACTGACCTACACTGTGTTATCCTAAAAGTTCCTGACTTGTGTTCCATTTACAGAGGACTGCAGAAGTCCTACAGAATTTCTTTTTACCAAGTGCTGGAATAACTGAGTTCCTGACAGTGACATCAGCAGAAATCCTGCTATTCGACTTCTCATATTATTCTGGCAATGACATGGTTTGAAGTGTCCATATTACTATTAATAATTAGCAGACTAGGATTATGTTCACATGACTGTGAAAGTCGAAAAGCAACACATTTCTATATCCAAGAAACATAATTACAATATTTGGATATCCAACAGTGGACATAGATCGTTCTTCTAGAAAAATTTCAAAAATCTTCTCAAATCACCTGAGTAACTCATGTATTTCTGAGCTGATGCAGCACTCTGTAAATATCTGGTTCTTAATTGCACATAATTTATCTTATATATTAAAATATTGTCAAATGTATTGTAAAATTCCTGCATTTCAGATATCCTGAAACCCCATTCTAGCTTGATTTAAAAGGGCATTTATTCTAAAAACTTCTGTAACACCTAGTTTGCAAACATTTCAAACATAACAAATTAATGCACTCCAGAGCTGATAGCACTTACTATGCCATTAACTCTCTCCATTAACAGATAGATGTGCTTTCAGTTTTATCAGAGGTAAAATATTTCAGTCTTACTTTGAAAGTCCTACACTTATATTTTTTTTAATACACCAATACTTGTGCTTTTTACAGAAATTTATAAAGCACTTTTGCCAAAAGTTTTAATGTACATGACAAATGCCACAAAACAATCAAAAAGAGTTACGTGTGTCAAAGTACCATCTGAGGCGGAATATAGGTAGAAGCAGAAGTATATGAATATGAAGAGTGCTTCCCTCTTAATGGCAGCATTAAAAAGTAAAAGTTCAATGCAATGGTAACAGACTGATCTATGAAAAAAAAAGAAAAGTGGGACAGGAGTTGTAAAAAGATGACAAGATAAATAGAGAGAAATACAGAAATACACTGCTATTTTCTTATTTGCTGAAATGGGTCTGTTTCATTAACTGTGTTAGTGTTTTTTATTTGATTTCTGGCACCACACAAACTGATTAGCTGGTGCAATGACATCAAGAAAGTCACACAAGAATTTGCAGTATAATGTTATCACAAAGCTAACTGCTGCTGCTGATTCAGAGGCAGGATGAAGAGCAAAACAGATATAGTTTAATCAAACAATTGGATGCAATGATAAAGTCTGGGTTTGAACCTCCAAAGGGAAGATCCAGCAGAAGCTGATTGTTGAAACAGATTTCAGGCTGCAATATTTTGAAACCTGAAAAGCTAAATTATGAGGGACTAAATAAATGAAGTCTGGTAGATCAGCACACTGGCATCATCCCAGTATCCCACAGCTCTTAATATTTAGATTAAATATAAACAGAATTAATGTAGATAGGAGCTCCATTACCTAGCAGAAATATATTTGCATACATAATTCTGGAACAAAGCACTGCAACATTGGGTCCAAAGGAGATTTGGAATATTTGTTGCATTCAATTATGTCACTCCTAGTTAGAATACATGCACCTCATCACAGCATAAACACAGCCAAAAGGTAATTTATTAGCCAAAAGAGGCAAACTAGTATCTTAGAAGATGTAATAAATCTACTCTCATACTGAGGCACTGCCAGCTGCATCTGTCGTATGATGTGAAAGAATTTTGAAATCATTTTACAGAGTAAAAATCATCAGACCCAAGAAGGTGTAAAAATTAGATCAATCTCAAGGAACATAATCAGAATTCACTGGCTGCAGTAATTTCAGGCCCATATGCAATTTTAGGTTTCATTAGTAACTTTGAATTCAATTTCTGTTCCCTGACATACACGTCCTGACTGCAATGAAGTCTTCTGTACATTACTAAGAGGCTATGTTTAAAAAAACAATTCAAGATACTACTAATTCATTTTTTCTGAATTCAAGAATTCTGTAGGTTGTCCTGTTCTAAACTAGACAGAACAAAACCACCAAGCTCTCTGAAGAGCGTCTGCATTATCCCTGAAGGTAGTCCAGGCAATCCTCATCCTTTTAGTGAAGTATTTGAACATAATTTTACCCTACTGAGTTCAGATTTATGCATCACATCATTGAGCTAAACCACATTGTGTTAGTTTGAGCCTAGAGCCGATTTTTTAGCTCTAACTCTATCCTTTTTTTTTTTCAAATTGAATTAGATTTACAAGACTGAGTGAAACACACTGTGTTATTTTGTTTCACCTGGCATTTCTGCTCGTAAACAGTACAAGATAATCTCCTCTTTGTACTTCGCAGAAGGCACATGAAAAGATTTATGTCCTTTGCTCCTTCCAGTGGACTCACGGCTCTCCCTACTGGTTTTGCTAACAGCCTGCAAAGCTGCTTCTGTACTTCATCTCTGCTAACATAACATGGGACAGCTCTAATTACCAAATCAACAACTATATAAATCAACACATGTGTATGCATCTTCATATTTCTCCTTCAGTAAATGACTTAAAAACTTGTCATCTTTTCATTGCACCAAACACTGATGCTGCACTGAGTAAATGTTTCTCCATAACCTTTCCAGAGAACAGCTTTCTCATACCCCTCAAATGGAAGTAAACACAATTCAGAGATATCAGCAGCAACAGAATGGTGACCTATTGTCTTTTAAACATGTTTTAAAAGTATTATTCTTCATGTACTTCCAAGGGGAACAAAGCTACAGTGTGTTACAAAAGTACCAGGCAGCAGCAGCTTGCAGTCCACTACAATGACCAGCTCTGACACCAGAGGCAAACTGAGATCCCAGTTCAAATAGTTACTATCAGCATTATGAAATTATACAAGGTTTCTGACATCAAGGAACATGATACTCTGAATGGCAGGGGATAGTTCCTCTTGATTAGGATTGTGGCTGTATTTCTTCACAAAATAATCACTGACCCAGCAAGAGTGGTGGCACTCTTGACTTTGGTTTGGTAAGGAGGACAATCCCTGCAAGGCAGCTGTAGCTTTTGACATAGCAATCATGAACTGACTCACTTCAGATGAAAGGATAGTGTAGACTAAACTATTATAAGCCTCTCATTTCCAAAGGACAGACTTTTGAAATAATACTACTAATAAAACAAATAAAATAATTAATAAAGCACTAGGCCACATAGACTAGAATGCAAGATGAACCCATTTATTAGGCCATTGGTAGAAAGGCAATTTAAAACCCAAATAAGAAAAATGGAAGATAGACTAAATGGATTAACAGCCAAATCTTAAATCTTGAAAAAAATAATTCCAATTTTTGAAAGGTTGAAGAACTAGAGAGAAGATAACAGGAAAAGCTTAGCAACATGACAGGAAGAATTTAAGTTAAAATTTGGAACATATACTAAGACAGGCTGCAAAAGACACTTCAACAATACAGTAGTTATATATTAGTTATCTATCATAACTAAGAGATTAATAGGTATTACATACATCCTAAAAATATCACACTACTCTGATTTTCTCTTCTGTTAATCAGGTTGGTCATTTGGATTATATGCATTTATAGGAGAAGCACTCAATGAATTCTGGAAAGCATATTGGCCAAGACCACTCCCAGTACTGATCTGCAGAACTTGTTAAAATCAAAAGAATACCCACCCAAATAGGGGCCTGCAAGGTTAATTCCACTCACATGAAAACACCAGTATAAATTTTAATGATCATCTCCTCTTTATGTAGCATAATGCTAGATGCATATGAAAACCAAGAAATAATTTATCTTGTCTAGAAAATTAATGATCTCTTTATATGATCACATGA
Source organism: Petroica traversi (assembly GCA_025920805.1). Lineage (NCBI taxonomy): Eukaryota > Metazoa > Chordata > Aves > Passeriformes > Petroicidae > Petroica > Petroica traversi. The sequence continues at coordinate 14,212,672 of JAHLSL010000018.1, read as the reverse complement.
TACACCATATCTAGCTGCATATTGATTTTTTTACCAATTTCTTATTTGCCAACTTTTTTTCCATTTTTTTTTCTTTTAAAATTCACTCATAAAATACAAAGAGGCTAGACTAAGAGGTCTCCAGTTACCAGAATCATAATTTTTTTTCACTGACGCATGGACCTCATACCCACAAAAGCGTGAAGAACCTGGTGTTAAGTGCATTTACTGTAAAACATGGTCAGATAATGGACAAGATGGAAGGAGAGACATGCTCTGCAGAAATGGTCTTCTGAGTGATTGCATTTAGAGCTTTCAACAATGACTCTGACTCGTGGAATTAAGAGAATGCGAACATGAAATCTGGTAGTAACAAAACCAAGGTTTGGTCAATGTTAAGAGAAGAGATGAGCCTTCTTAAAGATGAAAGGACTAATAATTTCATTAAATAATATTATTCAAAGTGAAAACTGCTACTAGGCTGTCACTTGGGAGCTACACTTAAGAAATGTCTTACTCAAATTTCTGCTGTAAACTGGGGCCTCAGAAGGAAAGCAACACAGGAAGCTTTGGATACACAGTCATTTCAAAATGAAAGCTACACCCACAAAAAGACTGGATGCAAGAAAATACAATGCTAATGACTGTGTAGAGGGAACTGGTGAGTCTTTCCTGGTCCTTACAGCTCAGGAAAAATTTGCCAATGCTGGGACAGATACTCGGGCTACCAGAAATAGTAGGGATATGGCAAATCTGTACAAAAAGAAACTGCAGTGCTGTGGTTTGATTAACCCAGTACCCACAGGCAGCCAGCCTGCACATTGTGCCTTTTCCCAGCATCTCTGGCATCAGTGAAGGGTGTGGAGATACACTGCCACATTCTTTCTTGGACTTCAGATCAAAGGGATAGTACAGCCAAACACTGTCACAGACCAGCTGCTGTGCACTCTCTGGGAATCGATTTCTGTTCTTTGCCACCAAGTGACTGATGTTCTGTACTGAACTTCTAATTCACTTCTAAGATGGGGTGTTACAGATTTGGGAATGGAAATTTCAGATCTTTCTGAGAGAGCATGATTTGAACAGTTTCTATTGAGTCTGTTCCTAGCATCTAAAAACACATTCCATTTAATAATGTGACTTCACCATTTTGAATTAAACCTTCCAAGGTAATCTGGCTTTATAGACACAGTCATGGTCACCGTGCACAACAAAAGCAGACACAGAAACCTTCAAGAGGTGAGTGAGGCTTGCCTGCTTTGGCACATCATCTGAGATGAGTAAAAAGAGGGGCTGTTTGCACCTGTTCATCACATGCTATCGAGGCTCTTCCCATCCTCTGTTCTTTGTTTTCCTCAGAGAAGACCTGGCACAGTTACTCTCATTAATGAGATCAGTAAGTGGGCCAGATTTAGCCCTTTACCTGGTGTTAACTTGACCTCCTGGCATATCTTTCTAGAAAGATTTCCCTGTTTGTCCAAGGAAATGCCATAACTCGCAGGAGAGGGTGAAAATAAAGTGTGAGATTTGTCACACACTATGATTCAGTATAGGAATTTATTTCTCATTCAAGAATGAAGACAAATCTGAATGAAGATACAGAGCCCTCCTGGGCCCAGCCAAATGTCCATTTAAACCGGGATTCTTCCTATGGATTGTTCTATCCCAGACAGGAAATTTACAGCCACTTTTCTTTAATTATTTCTTAGACATGCAAACAGAAACGTCATGTTTAACCTCATTTTAATGTGGAAATGAAATTTAATTCTTTGCAGTTCTGATAGATTTTACAATCGAAATCAAGAAAACCTATTTAAAATACCAACCTATTTAAAATATCACAATCAAAGGCTCAGGAAAGAGGCCTTTTAGTACAAAACCTACAACTTTCTTATAATGTAATTTTCTTGCTAACTATACTTGTGTCAGTCATGTGACAGTTTAGATTTCTTCTGTTTAAAACAAAATTTGTGTTATACTCACAGTTTGTGAAGATTGTTAAGTCCAACAAACATTTCTGGTGTTAGGCAACCAATTCTGTTATTTGAAAGATCCCTGAAATAAACAAAAATCCTATGAAACATTGAGTCTGTCTTATATATATATACACCTACGTAACCACACAATGCATCTTTATTTTTAATACATAAGGAGGTAGAGACAAATGAGAAGGTAAAGCTTTTCCCATAATGTAACATAACTGAATTAAATAGATTAAGTAACTTTTATATTAACATCATTGAGCAATATTCCACAAATTATACTGTGACTTCTAATTGCATTAAAATGTAATTTTATATAAATGTAGCAAATAAAAACAATATTAGAAATATACAAAATTTTCTTGATCTGAGTTATTAGCACCTGGCGTTTTTCTAGTTAGGAAGGATGCTATGCATTTTATTCCATGCAATATTCAGCCAAAAATGACCTTTTTTTACTGTTTACTAATGTTTCATCTCATTAACAGCATCCCTTTTTGCTGAAATCACAGAAACCAGAAGGCAATTAATTTTTGAGCTAGTGAGGTCAGTTTAGATAAGCACTTGAAAAGCTCTTTTAAGAGCAATACTGTGGCTTTCTGAGAGCACAAACAGTAAAAGGTATCACATTCCAGAACTTGTGCCCGCACAAAGTGAATAAATGTTTTCTGTATAAGCCATACATGGAACGCATGTAAATGTACAGGATGCTTATAAGAAGGACACAAAGAAACAAATAAGCAATTATATTGTGGTAAAAACATGAATAATGCCCCTTGACAGATTCTGAATTAGAGTTTGATTTTCAAGGTTTTCAACCTTGACCCAAATTTTCCTTCTCATTAAGTACACTTTTAAAAAAATAATTGCAACCGTGAAAGGATTTTAAGGGATCACGCAACCAAAAAATTGTTAAAATTTATCTGAATATATTTTTCGTTTTAGAATTAAAGGTAGTTTTCTGATCCCTTTACTGCATTGTGCAGATTCCGTATTTTTCTACTGATACATGAGAACACTAAAGTAATCAAATGGAAGACTAAAGGTTACAGTTTGACAAATCCAGTTACTGCTTTCATGGGAACACATCCAATTAGATGGAAAACGAAGGCAATCTCTTTAGAATTCACTACCAAGTCAACTTCTATCAGACAAGGAATATATCGTTGCGCAAGTATATGATGAAATATCACATTAGGATGAAAATATTTCTTAAATGCTTCTCAAGGATATTAAATAGGGAACAACGGAGATAATACAGATTGCAATACACAAATTGCAATAATTGATATAATACTATATATTGCAATCTTGTCATATCAGCATTATTCTTTATGTTCTCCTAATAAGGGCTACAAAGGAAATCTAAAAATTCCAGTGAAAGACAAATACAAACATATATATATATATGCATCTGTCTATCTTTATATTAGAAGACATAAAAAAGAACCTACCCAGAATTCTTGGTTGGAAAATGCTTTACTTTTACCTAGGCAAAGTCTGAGCATGTATGGAAGAATTGCATCACAACGTGGGGCATGTTTTGGGTAGCAAAAGCAGATTTTGTCTATCCTCATCAATACAAGTGCATATTTCTCTAAGAGTGGCACACACTACAAACTTATTTTTACCAAAGTGAAAGAATAAACACTATTTTCTCAAAGTTTACTTCAATAAGTGTTATTTTCACAAGAAGATTTATGGCAGTGGGTGAAATCTCTGTATTGTAAAACATGTTTTCAAAAAAAAAAAAAAATTAGCATAAAGAAAAGGCAATTTGCTACACTTCCCTCCTGACTAATACCTGTTACATTAAACAGAATTCAGTTCATAATGTACAAAGTGCTCCTTTTCAGGAGTAAAACATTTACCTTACTAATGCTGAAGCATAAAGTTGATGTTAGAGAAAAGAACTCTCCTGTGTTGAGTAATCAAATGCCTCATTTTAATGCTTCATAAATTTTCAATTCCCATTATTTTTGTGTATACCTTTTTGAGTTAAACCACTGAAATAATTCAGTGTGTCATTCAAATACAAATGATAACAGTTCTCCAAATCATTCACAGAAAACATTCTGACAGTCTGTGGCTTGCCTGTCTGACTGCCGTAAGCCATTTCTCTTGTATTTGCCCACATTACATCAGTTGCTGCTTTTCTCAACATCATTTATCTTTTACACAGGAAATAAAAATATGTGAATATATAGTCCTAAAGTAATTACTGTATTCAGTATTCAACAGGAATTTACACTATTTATTCCTTTTGCTCTACTGTCTCCTTCCCAACAGTTGCACACTGAAGGAAGGAAGATATTTTCCTGTTTACCATGGAACTACACAGATTTGTATCAAATGTGGCAGTCCAGCAATTAAACGATTCTCTGTCTCCAGATTGCTGCCAGTGTTACTTGTTCATATCAGCAACAGGGTTTTTTGAGATTTGGCATAACAACATTCAATATTGCTGTGCAATATTGCTTGTGCAATAACACAAAATTCCACTGTGTTAAAGAGTCTTTTCTTCTCTCTCCAATGCCTGATGAGTTCCTCTTCCTTGACTTGTTTCTCCTGGCTGACCTGAAGGCTCTACCTGTGCAGTGTTTGGATGTGCAGCCCATCACTTGCACAGGTTTCCTGGTTTTCCCACAAGAGGTCAGGGTTGTGTTATTACAGTGCACGGCCAAAGCCAACAATTAGTGCTCATTTTAATCATTGTATTCTACTGTTATATCCCTGCACACAGAGCCAGCAAGAAAGGTTCAAACCTAAAGCCTTCATTTGTACTGAAAACGTATATGCTACTCTGACTTCATCATTTTGTGCAATTGGCTCTCTACCCATACTCTCAAAACCTGAGAAGCTGGTGTGAGAAAGCACAGCTCAGTATGATCGGAGAGAGAAACACTGTGCAGTGCTCCTAGCACACAGCTCTTCGGGATTTAACTACACAGCAAAAAAGCACAGGATTTGTACACTTCTCTTTCTGTGGATTTGCATTCCTTCCCCTTCTCGTCTAAATCTTCCCATCCCATTAAAATAATTCCAGTTTTCTCACAGGTTTTCTCATCAAACATAAGACAGCATTCATGATGGCTAGGAAAATGCCTGGCATGTGCTGAAGGCCAAGTTAGCCAGTGCATGGACACTTAGAAGCTGTCACTTGGAAAATTATAATTTAAAAAGGGTTCATCACACTTTTCCTTAGGCTGAGTGTGACGAAGGAGGGTCTGTAGTCCTTGTTGATTAAAAGAAAAATGCCCAGCTGTAGAATCCTAGCAGCTTGGATATTTTTACCCTCTAAATGTAGTTTAAAAGTCAGACAGTGCTTTCAAAAGTACTATGAGAACCTTTTCCAGGACAGGAATTCGCATGCAAGAATGATGAACAGGGAATATACTGTGTAAGATCTTGTTTCCTTAGAAAACCAGGAGGAAAATAAAATATATCAAGCAGAGTCAAGGCTGGTGGTATGGAAAATGGTAGACAAATTCTACAGTACGACAAGGTTTCCTTTTATAATAATGTATTTTAAAGGGCTGATTTATGATAAAAGTAAAGCAGACATTACGTAACAAAAAAAAAAATTAGGGTAGCACAAACTATTGTTCAAACACATCCAAACTGTTCAGTGTTATTTCTAATTAATACCTATAGTGATAAATCATCTGCTTAGTCATTAATTAAGCATTTTTTTACCTTTGTAGGTGAACTTGTTAGGGCACTTACTGGAGAGCAAACTGATGATTTTAAATGGGAAAAGTAAAAAAAGAAAAGGAAATGAAAGAAAGAAGGGAAAGAAGAAGAAAAAGGCATGGTAAATGTAAAAAGCAGAGTGTGTGATTTTCCATTTTACAGCCAGTGCCCTTATTTGATTATTGCTTGGTGGCATATTTGAGTTGCCCAAGGATAGAAAAGTCGATACAAACACAATTTTCAGAATAATTCAAATGGAATTAATACTTACAGGCGCTTCAGTTCTGAAAGTCCATAGAAGGCCCCTGGCTCAATTGTGCTGATCAAATTATTCTTCAGATCTCTAGAGAGACATAATAGGAGGAGCAGTTAATTATCATTTTACCTACTTTACCACTGTTATACATGAGAAGTGTGAAATGCAATGCAATTCTAACCTTTATCTGCCTTAGCTAAAACTAAGAATTTCTTTTAAATAGTAGCATCAAAAACAGTATATCATCTGCAATTTATAAAACCTTTTTTTTCCAAGTAGGATGGTTAAGATTAGACGTTTAAAAAAAATCTGCTTGTTTTAATTCTTCTTCTCCTATTTATACTTTTATACTTCTATTTATACAAACTTATCAGCCATTCTTGCCCCAGGAAAAAAAATGTTTTAATCAATGAGTGAATGAAATAATTAGTCAGCAAAGCAAGAGCCTCTTAGCTCGCTTATTCATTGTGCTATGCACTTTACACTTAATAAATTTCTTCTTTACATCTAATGTGGGCAAAGCAGATGGCAGGTGAGACAAACAGACAGGTCAGGTTTCTGTTCTGAAATACAGGCAGTTTCTCATATTTGGCAGATTGGTGTTTCATTTTGCACGTACTGACAATCCAGAGGACTGGCTGTTTTACAGATAAAGAATATTTCACTGGCATTAGTAATCTTGTCTGCTCTTGACACAGAGCTTGGGGCCATGACACTGCTCTCAGCTCAGCCCCCACAGAGATTTACCACTGAACTGTCTCAAAGACTTTTGTGATGTGAACCCTGAGGAAGTGCCTTCAGTGCAACAAGATAAGCAGGCCTAGGAGACAAACGCTGTAAATTCTTGTAGGCAGTGTTCATCTTCTAACAATTTGCAATTCATAGGGAGCAACTGGTGCTCCCTAATTTTGCTGCTATTTCTCAGGCTGGTCACTTCCAGGAATTACGCACATACACAACATCAACAGCCACAGGAATAATCTTATTTATGACCTTTTTATTTTACTGCAGATAAAATACACACTAGCTGAAAGCTTGAGTCCACTACCTGAGATTGCCCTGAATAGGGCAAGATTTCATCCCAAATGTTTATTACACAGTAGGATATCTTTTATATTAAATACATATCTCTGTACTTTTCTAGTCATTTTTGCAGATCTCTTGAACACAATTCCAAAAACTTGGGTCTCACACCTATTTCATTATAGCAATGATGTCAATCAGTGATTTGTTCCTAAGATCTGAGTTGGACTCTTTAAGAGCCAAGTTCAGCTTTCAGCCTGCAACATTAACAGTCTTTAAGAACTGGAAGAAGCTTTAAGGTTTGGGTTTTTTTTTTAAATTTTCATCTTAGTTCAACTTAGTTTTAAGTTTTCATCTTAGATATCAGGAGCAGCTACTAGATTTATCTTTCTTTGTCTTCATCTTCTCAAGAAGTTCTGACCATTCCCTTAACTGTCAATTTCCCTCACCTTATAAATAAAACTGTTTAAACAAAAGTTCTGCACCCTCTTCTCCAGAGTCAACTTCCAAGGACAAGTCTTTTGTTTGGCGAAAGTTTATCTACATGAATGTTTATTCCTTTGATGATTTTGAGTTTTTGCTCTGTGGGTGAGTCAAAGCCTCATTTCTTTTTTTAACATTCAAATATTCAATACTAAACATTTGTGTCTACTCCTTTTGCTTGCACAGCATGTTAAATATGGAGCTATTCAGGTTGAAGGAAGTTCTTTAACTTGAAGAAGTCAATCCATACAAAAAAGCCTGGAAGGATACTGGTTTCATCATGGAACAGCTGCATTCCTGGAACTTTGTAAGACAAACAAAGCAAAAACCTATCTCAAGCTTTACACTGGGGCACATTTAACAACTTAAGAGGCATAGTTCATATGCAAACATGCACATTTTAGGCAGGGGAAACTGTTTTAAATACAGTTTTAATAATTAATCTTTATATCAATTACACACATTCTGTGTTAACTGACACTCATCTAAATGTTCTGCAAGTTGCAATCAGGCAAAGTGATCCAGCTCTTGTGGCCAACAGTGGTAACAGCTCAGGACAAATATAAAACAGTCAGGGTAAGTGGCAAACTGTTGACAGGTGAGTTTTAGTGCCAGTCAAAATAACCAAGAAGAGAAAAGGCCTTCCATTTACTGAAATCTTCTATGTTCTGGTTTATGGAAACTCTGCCCTGTTTCCCCATAACTTGTAACCACATAGGAAAAACCAGCATAATCCCAAACTATCACCTACAGGAAGAAAAAAGGTCATCTAATGTCAGTAGAAGGTAGACCATTACATGGAAAAGTGTATCCATCACTTACACTGTCACAAACAAGACATCTGGACTCCTTATTTTGGAAATTACACTTAAATTAGGGAGGTCATTTTAGTAAGGATATTCTCAGAAAATTGTAGATGATTACACTGCCCACAATTCTAGCACTTTCTTTGTAATTAGTATTATTCCATAATGTTTCCATATAATTCTGACCTAACAAAGTAAGTATTTTCTTGTTTGCCATCCTTGTACACATTTTTAATGTGATTAAAATTAATAAATAAAATTATTACAACTGCCAAACACAATTCTTACTTCTGCATTAGGAGATCCCATTTGCTTCCCACTAACTTGTATTTTTTACTAAATTACTATAATTAAAATATTAAATTAGCTTCTCTCATTTTCTGATTTAGGAAAAAGTTTGTCATATCGAGTCCTTAAAGCAAATAGAATTAACTTGCACTGAGCTAAATAAAGAAACCAGAGTAAATTTGGTTCTATGTTTACATTTTTTCCCCAAGATCTGCTGCTGAGGTTTGGCAAAAGGTCATGATCCAAGACAAGCCAAACAGCAGCCCAGGCTGGGCCACACACATGCACATGGTACCAGACAAGTGATTTTATCAACAACCAAAAGCAAGAGAGAAGGGAAAGAACCCCAGTATCATAATATTGAATGACCACAGCATGACCCAGTTGAAGTCCAAAAAGAAAGCATTTTCTAACTAACAGTTATGGTTTTCTATCATTTCTGATGCAGCATTCTAACTTTAAAGAATCTGTTCTGAATCTGAATGATGTGTCATTAGTGGTGTGGGAGTATAGACCTGAAAATAAATCAAAACCAAGTGCCATGTCCAAGCACAGATAGAGAGAAGCTACATCAAGTTAGCTATAGTCATAAAAACAGCAGCACTTACATCCCCACTGCAGAGCTGCCCAGAAACAAAATGGGACAATATTTATGGGAATATATTTCCCCTAAATAACCCCATTAGAGTTGCTGGATAAACTTGCTGCAGGGTACTCTGATCTTAGCTCGACCTAAATAGGTAGAACAACAATGTAGAATGGAATGTGTTATCGTTAAAAAGACAATCTCAAATGGTTACAGAGGAAACTTTCCTTTTCACCTGGAAGTCTGAACTTATATAAATAACAAACAATAACCATTAAGCACTGTCTGCTTATTTGCAGGTATTTGCAAATAATGGGCCCACAGGTAAAAACAATCAAGGATTCCTTTACTAAGAACCACAAGCTGCTGGAAGTTTATCATCCTACACATTAAGCTTTCAACTGACTTTTACTTACGAAAACATTCAAGAGAAACCTTAAGAAAAACAGCTGACTTGTGAAGGGGAAATTTGTGTTTCAAGTATTCACTTCCTGGTGGCTTAACTGAGATATAAATGAAACAAGAGGAATAGGCTACTAATGGGACTTCACAAGAACATTTAATAACTACTCCAGGCCTCTCAGCTATTAGACATCTTCTGTGGCCAAATCCCCGATTATCTAAATGTATTCTTGAGATTCCTGATGTTTCAAGGTCACAGCATGCACTTACACAGTATTATAGAACATGGTGGGGAAGTATAGACAGCCCATTAACAAAAGAATCAACTTCTCTTAAACTATATTCTGAAGTTTTGTACCACCATCTTTGCCTTCAGACATTGCATATTATTCCTCCAACTTACAATACATGTACTGTAGATATTTTGAATACATATTTATAACAAGAATATTCGACTAATTCCAGTACTTTGTTCAAATTCCTGACATCGATACATCTTTCATAAAAAATTACAGCTTGTACCAAGAGGACATCTGTGTTTAGAAAGCTGTCATTATGGTGCTGCAAACTTTCCAAAAAAGCTCTGAGAAGAGCAATCAGTTGTTGAGCAGATGCCAAATACCAATGAAATATGACTGACTTTCCACATTTTGCATACTACTATGAAACAACAACAGCAGCCAAAAGAAAAAAAAAATTAAGGTCACATCTTCCACTTCTTTCTCATGTGAAATATTACAGCTAAACTAAATGTCACCTTTGCCAAAGAAATGAATGCAAACTCGAGATCTTTGAAAAAAAGATTATGGTCACTGCAGGAGGAAAGAGGCAGGGCCAGTGATGAAAGACAAGGTTTAGCACCTACTCTGCCATCATGGCAGTGACTGGCAGGGCTGGCTCTCCTGGATATAAGGGACAAGAATTAGGTTTTTATTGGCAAAATGTGTTTTGAAGATATTTCAAATGTACCCATCTGTATAGGAGCCAATAACTTGCTGCACTTTGGTGGCATGGATGCAATCAAAGCTTATTTTCATCTCATTGTTGGTAAATTCACTGTTGATCAAACATGTATCATGAAACGAGCAGGTAAGGTAATATCAATTACCTGGTACCACCATTGGTAACTAAATTAACAAAGGTGTTCCAATGGAACTCCAGAGCTCATTTGTTGTCTTTCTTGGTTTTTTAAAATTTAATTATGAGAGTGGATATTTAACCTACTTTCCAGAATCAGAAAAGTTATGGTTACATGTCAGTTACATTTCAAGAGATAAAGACAAAACTCTTTTCACTCAGAAACATCAGATAGCGAACATAAACATGCACACAAACATGGACAGTAAATGTCCAGTAATGTCTGTCTTTCCAGACACAGAGGCTATAGGTCTTTCATTTGCTTAGTATGTTGATGATGCATTTTCCTCTAATTTTCTGTTTTTAATCCAAGCTATTACTGGTTGGATTCTCTAAAACAATAGACCCTAAGGACTAGACAAAAAAAATGACTGCTGTCCACTCAAGGTGCTAATGAATGATCAGAAGATTCAGACCCATCACTTGATGACAATAATGACATGCAAAGCAACAGAAAGGTCACCACATTTTGGTTTTTAATTTAAGGCTGATGACTCATTCACAACAGATTGCTGTGGTAATTTGGCAGATAGTCATTATTTAGGAACATGCCTAAAAGTGTGCAACAAAGTACCAATAATGGCAGCTGAAACAAAACAGCAACACGCTTCATGTTAGTTCGCTTGCTCAAAGAAGCCCATAGAATGTTATAAGTTATTTCATTTTCACAGTAATAGTCTGTGAAAGACTGTAAGACTTACATTCATAAAGAATGTAAGACTCAGGGTATTTGAACTGAAGGAGCAGCATGTCAAGTAAGAAAAAAATTAGTAAAAAGCTTGGTAAAACTCGCAGTACAAATTTTTCGATACATTTTTATGAATGTATATTGTAGAAAATAACATTTAAAAATATTAATTAATGCAGTTTCATTCTAAATATAGCACTGACCAAACAGAATATAGATTGTGGCACCTGCTTCTATTTTCAGCATTTTGTAACTGATAGCCCAAAATTAAATGCATTTTCAAATAAAGAAAAAGTCATCTATGCTTTCCAGATTCTTCTACTTTGGCGTGTTTTTAAGAAATAAAAATTCAGCATTCCAAAAACATGCCGCTGTTCCTGTATGTTTTCTTTTTTCATGCCCCAAACCCAGACCTCTAAGATCACGTTAGGTCTTGCCTATGTAGGCACAGAGGCTGCTTGGCACTTGTAACCTGGAGACAGAAGACAGAGTGGCTGTGCCACCCTGCCCCCAAAGAGGGGTCCTTGGATCACTTGCATGGGGCTGAAACAAGACTGAAAGGTCAGAAGAAATAAATGCTGAGAGCAGATAAAGTGGGTTTCAGCGGCTCTGCAGTGCCAGCAGAAAATGCCTCCCTGCTGGCAACAAGGCCCTGGTGTGCAGTGACAGATCTGGCATTATGTTGACTACAATGGCAGAGCCTGTGTCTATCAATAACCATGGAGAGACATGAGGAACACAGAAACCTTTGGTAGCTGCAAAGAGTCAGAGGCTTCCTTAAATTCTGCACCTTCTGGGCCTTCTCTCCGTATTCATGCCTAGAAGGCAGTTCAGTATGGGCTACGTTTTTTGACATGTGCCCCACTCCTCTTGTAAAAAGGCTAATCACTGGGGAAGAAAAAAAACCAAGGGAAAAAAAAAAACAGTTCAGAGCTTAATTCCAGCCTGTGAGAAAACTGCAAAGAAAGTGAAAAAGTAGGATGAAAAGTATCCTCAACTTTTTTTTTTTTATTTTTAAATGAAACACATGGACCAAACAAAATGTCGAACACACCCATATAAAGTGAGTAAAACATACTTCCTATTGAGAAAGGTTTCAACTCCAGTTGTAGCAGTTGTTATTCTATATTCTAAGACTGCGCTGCTTTGGCTAGGACAGATTTCCAGCAATGTGAATTGAACATCCCTAGATCAAAATTCAAACTATGGAATCTTAGTACAACAATAACATGAAATACAGGAAATTTATCCAGAATTTTCAAAAGTGCATCTGAATTAATCTTTCATAATAAAATCTGGAGATTTCCATTTTTATATATAACAAATCTGATCATCTTATATAAATTATCAGAGGTATCAGCATAATGAAAATGTGTTTTGAGAACTTTAAAATATACATCCACCACACCATGGAGTTTTGGGTGAGTTTTTTTCTTAAGGAAAGATTAGATTCTTTTTCTGTTACTGTATCAAGACTGAGTTGGAAAACCACAAGTGATTCTTTATTGAATTTCAATTTGAGCTCTCATGACTTGAAACATCCAAAGAAAAGTGGAAAGAATTCTAGCCTGAGGTGTAAAGGAAAGATAAGTATCCGCAGATGGCACACAGATTAATCTAAGAGTACTCTGAGCCAAAACTAAGATAGTTTATTACTCAGTGTAGATCAAGAAAATAGGAATCATCTTTCCTACAACATTTATTTCATTGTACTGATTTTGTAACAGAGAAGTAGAACACTTCTAAACCCAAGGGGAATCAATTAAAAAATGTCAAGGAGCAACTCCATCTTTCTTCCTGCTTACTATTTCATTAAAAGAGTAAGAATCTTAATTAACAGTATCCCAAAGAACATAGACACTGACATAGATACTCAATCCAGGGATCTGCAGTAATTATTCAGCTCCTGATGGGAGATGGACAAGGCAACAGGGCAATAACCTTCACCCATCCCCAGGAAGGAACACACTCAAAGCTGTGCTTCCTGCTTACCTGGGAATGTGGCAATGCCCAGATACATCCCAGCATCATATAGAGCTGGAAGCCCTTCCCAGAAAACGGAGGGGGGGGGAAACAAATATAGAGGCCATCTGAGCACTTAATTCAGGCAGTGTTAGAGGCAACATTAATTGCACAGAAATCCCGTCAATTTAAACTGCCAGTAAATAGGTTAAGGATAACAGGAAAGAACTGGCTACAAGCAGTTTAGCTCAGAGGAATTAAATCTTGCTGGAAGACTGGTGTGAGAATCCTTCTCTAGAAGGCCCTATTTTATATAAACCGGGTCTTTAGTAAAAACTTGGACAAATTTTAGTTTTTCAAAAACCAACCATGTGTGCTAATGAGAATTGTGTTCTGCAGAAATGAGAGTTAATGTGAGCCCCCTGCAGCACCGCCTTGAGAATTTTCAGTGCACAATTTATACATTTACATTTTCCTGCAGGTAAATGTCAGCAATTTTAAAATACTTTTTGCTAAGATTTCATGTAAAATACAGATAAGCAAACTACAGGGTTGAAAAATAAGACCCAGAATGTTCTATGTGAATGTATAATTCCTACCCATTCTTTAAACTCGTTGCCATATACTTTATCTTCTATACAGCCTGTGTTGAGATTTTCAAATAAAAAATACTTCAAAGAAACTAAAATATCTTATTTCCTCTATCTCAGAACTGCCAATATTAATTTCAAGCCAAAATATATTCTATTATAAATAATAATAAGTTGGCACATACTTAACAACCTGTCTCTGCTAGTCCCACTTGAAATGGTTTTTTTCCAATGATTTTAATGCCTTGTTTAATCACTGATGTTTCAGGCAAAATTATAGGGTTTTAAAAGAAATTTTCTTTTGCTTATATAGAAGTCTCAGTTATTCAGCCTTAGGTTATGCAAAGATTATCGAAAAACCTAACAAAAATCAACCCAGACATAATAACACACAATAGTAGCTGGGGTCACAGGAACACCCACAAGTCTTCACACCCTGAAAGAATACCAAAAAATGGAGGAAACAGGAAAGGAAACACAAAAAAAGGATGCAGGGAAAGAAGGAGTATGTTATTGTTGGAAACCATTATTGCTGAAAGCTGTTGGCATGCTGTGTTCAGTTAAGCATCCCTTCCTTACCAATCCTTCTCACCTCACAGACTAATAGAACTTTTCCCAGCTTATTTACTCACCTTATTTCATGGCATCCCTTCTACTTTCATCACATTGCCTCTCCCTCAGGCCCTCAGAAAGGGTGCTTTATTTCCACAGTTTTCCTGGGTCAGGCCTGGGATCCAGCTATTCTCTAGCACAAATAATTCAGTTTACTCATCAAACCCTCCTTCAGGCATGCAGGGCACACAAAAGCTCGTGGTTAGGTATGACCTGCCCTATTAACAGCTCCCACTACTGCTGGAGCCCTTCGAGAACCACATTATTGAAGAGGAATGTGCCGGCAGAAAAGGTACTTTGCGGTGGCTACTTTAACACGTGTATTTATAAATCTGCACTTGCTACATCTTCTTAAAGGATGACAGCATCTGGCACAAATCATGTGTTATCTCAGTGACATCACTGTATTAAAATGTCAGATGGATATATCATTGGGGTGGGCTGACCTTGGCTGACTGCACATCAGACTAAGAGAACTATTTGTGGTTCTAACGGGAAAAACAGAAGCCCAGATATTCATAAATCCAATTAAGTGATGTGCTGAAATATAGCTAAACTATGTTACATAAATTTTAAAAAAATCCCAGGAAAAAGAAATCATTCATGATTCAAGCAGTTCTATAAACTAACTTTACAAGTGAGTTTATTTTATATTCCTGTCATTTATCACTACTTCATTTTTATATAGAACATCTTTTATATTTTTTTCTAATATACAATGCCCTGATAAAACCTAATGTTTGTGCTAAGGCAAGAACAATTTTGACGTCTAATCACCAGTTTTGTAAAGTAAAAATTTATACTGCAGGGAAACTATGACTCAACAACAAGAATTCAAGCAAAACTCCTAAGAAACACTGCCAAGTGTTCTTCTTACATACCTGCATTTTAAGAGGTATATAAAAATAATTCACTGGAATAACAACTCTTACATCAAATAAATGTATGTAAACCAGTAGACTGTTACACAGCTCTGGTCAGGAATGCAGCTACAGTTGACCCTGAGGAACTGGCATTTTATTTAATTGTACAAGTGCTTTGCACTAACAACAGGAAAGATGCTTTTAATTCTAAATTGACAGCAAAAGTGATCTGCAAATTATAACCTTTCATTCCAGCCTGCAGTTGTCTAACACGACTTTCTTTCATTCTGTTTCTAATCAATTCTCTCACTTTTAACCACTAGTCATTTTCCCTGCATTTCATTCCCTTTGCTTACATTCTTAGCCTCTCAATTTCAAGAAGAAATTCCTGGCTTTTGTCATGTTCTGACTGTTTACTGTTCATGCAACAACTGTAATAATTTTGAAGATGTATTTTCACTAAACAATTTCCCTGGGAATATATTTAAAAAAATACCTGTCTTATATTTGTTCCTCCCATTTTGAAACATTTTAATCTTTTACACCTGAAGAGAAACACATAATGTTTTGCCCTTTTAAAAGGTGACGGATTCAGTACCTACTCATAAAGCACTTTACAGCACTAGACTGGGATCTAAATGTTTTCAGACAAAAATAAAAGCAGCTTCTTAACGTTTTTGTCCAGTAAAATGAATTACTGAATTGTGATTTATGACCATCACTTCCAAACTTCTTCCTTACTAAAACCTGCAATTATCTTAATTCTTGTATAGTCATCTCATCAAACTTTTAGATGCCAGGATAATTAATGTGATTTATCAAGATATATGTTATTATTAAAGTCATAATATATTAAATTATGTATATAAAGGCAAAAATATCTTGATTATATGAAACATAAGGAGCACAAAAATAATGACCGTTGTACCAGAAAAATACAACAGCACAGAGAACTCTTCAAAGGATTTAAATTATATAATATATACCATTTAAATAAATGAAATAATAATAATAATAAACTAATTAAACAATAATTAATGATCGAGTCAAATTAGATCTTGCATTTCAAATATCTTCTGCATCTCTTCACGAAGGAAACTTGCACAGACAAGGCTTCACTAGTCCTTCCTAAACTAAACTTTATGTTACTGAACATCAGTAGGGCTACACTTTTCTTATTCTTTCAAACTCTCCAATAGGATGGTCGACAGAAAAACATCCATCAACAGAAAAATACAAAGCACTGTAGCTTTTATTATTCTTTGTTGATTTAAAAACAAAACTATGTTCTTTTATTTGAAACAATATTTACCACTCAGTATGCAGTTTGTGTTGTGGTAAATAAGCCTCTCAACTGCTCTTTCTGCAAGAAAATGAAACCTGACCCTGGACCCTGCCATGTCTCCTTCTTATTCAAATACTCCTCCCTTAAGGAGACATTTATTAATGGGGAAACAATGCTGTTTCAAAGTGACATTTCCTTTCTAAGCTGTCATTTCTTTCAAGCAATCCCAAACCTTTTCATCTGAACACTGCCTCGGTGATGCTGATTTCAGTTCTTGGTAATGATGAACTAAAGTTCTCTATAACTGTTCGCACACTAGGAGAATCCAACCCTTTTAAAAGATGACTGCAAATCTCCCCAAGATATGGCCTGATGTGAAACTGGCTTACTGGGGAACAGGTCACTCAGACTTTTCTATTTTGAATTTAATTTCTATTTTGAAATTTTGAATTCATCCTTTTCCTGAGCATTGTTACTATAACTCACCTCAACAGATTAGCAACAGTTGGCATAGAGCTCCATAAATAATGCATGAGTTATTAGGAGAGTCTTCCTTTTCTAGGTTATTTCCATTTAGCCAATATTGAGACATAAAATAATTGTTATATCTATATAAGCAGTATAAGTAAAGAATGCTGGGTCACAGGCAGTCAAGTTGTGTAAAGCATTCACAAACTGGCACACAAACATTTCTGAAGCAAAAAGCAGGACTGGATAATCTCTTCTTCAAATCAATTGCCCTGAATGGCAGATATCATCTTCAACACTTTCAAGTACTCAAAGCATATCAAACTCAGAAACGACTTAATGCCCAGCAGAGCCACGACAATGTACACCGGTCACCCAGCACGGTGGGGAAAGTGCTGGCCTGGATCCAAAAAAGCACTTAGACCAACTAAAGTAAAACTTGAGTGGAGCATTGGTACTGAGGCCCAGAGTGCAATTCACAGCCCCCACTTCACCTCCTTCGTGTCTGAATGGCTGCAGCTACTTCAGCCTTCACTTTTCAATTCCCTGAACTGCAGAAAAGGTGCTGGCCATACCCAACACCTCAGACACACAAAAACCCTTTTGGGATTTGCAGGCAAGATGTGCTCACATCATGGCTCTCTGTGGGGCCAGGCAGGCTAAGAGGATGCCATCAGCAAAGCCACGAAAGCAAAGCACAGCCCAGCATCCAAGGGAATGGCAAATTATTGCCATCCATCATTCCTACAAGAACCAATTACAGCTGGAGAAATGGAAGACACTGTTTTGGTAACATCCTCGTCCAGTAGTGATGGGTAATTACACTTGAAATACACAGGAGCTAAAGAAACTGGCTAGGGTCTCTGTTCCCTAAAACAGCATTTTTGTATTTTATCGAAGGATTGTTTATAGCAAAACCCATTTTCTCCTTGTTGAAGAAATACCCTTGGCACTTGTCTGCTTCTGGTTTGGTTTTTTTTTTTTTTTCCTGGCCCCATAAATTTTGAACACTTGAAAACATACTGGCACAGCTCCACTTCAGCAAGATCCACATCCTGGTGAAGGCCTTTCCCACAGAGGCAGTGAATGTGTGATGTGTTCAGGCTGAAGAGGCTGAACCTGAGCCCTTCTCTTCCAAAGCAGATATTCCAGCCAGCAGACCAGCAGAGAAAGCACAGTTTCTTTTATGACCACATTTCAATTAAAATATGGAGTCAGCTATGCCTACAAATAGGAATGGCTTCAGTAGAAATATTAGGTTGCAAATCCCAGTCCCAGGAAAAAAATGTATCAGGCTTCAGCACTTCTGAAAGGCTCAATGCCTGCTCAGTCCCTCAGCCATGATGGCTTGTTTGGATTCTCTTCTTACAGACCTAATTCTCTCATGTAGTGAACAGGGAACTGTTCACTACATGAAAAGCTTAGGCCTCCAAAGAATAGCTGAGAATTACATTTTGAAGGCTACGTATCTGTTCTATGCATGTCAGTGCTGAGAAGCACTAAGTGTACTATATCTGGTTGCTGATGGGAGCCTCAGCAATTTCCTCAGCTAGCAAGCTGCTAAATTTTCTGTTTAAAGGCTGTATGTATTATTTACTACCCATTCGGCTGGGGTTTAGTTTGTTTTTAGCTGTTTTCAGATGGCTTTGAAATAGGCCAAGATAAGAATCAACTTTCTCTTCAATCCAGCCAGTTAAGCCCAAACAAGACAGGAGTGGGAAAGCAGAGCAGAGAGCATAATTAATGTGACACTCGCTCCCTTCCACGCAGAGAGCTAAGGCACATGTTTGGGATTGCAACTCCAATTTCTAAGTAATAGCACAGTGCAATACCCATAAGAAACCCTGCAGGCAATACTTCGAAAACCAATTTATAATTTCATAAAGACATGGAACATGAGGCCAAATATGATTTTGCACTTCCTTTTCCATACTAAGCATTTTTAGAAGGGTTAATTCTGAAGCACAGCATTTTCCTCTGGAACAATGTACACTGTGCACATATTCCACTCTTATCCCTTTCCCTCTGCTGATAAGTGGTGGGAAAGGGCAACTCAGAAAAAATGTCATCCCATATCTGTCTCCCACTCAGCACACACTAACCCAATTCTCAAAAATCTCCTCAGTGTTCAGCTCATTAAATTCAACTGAAGGATGAGAACGAAGCTGTACCACTAACTGTGCACAGTTTGTGTTTACCAGCAAGAACACTGTATGCAGTGTTGCTTACAACATACCCTGCAGTAGGAAGCATTCTTGTTGGCAGCTTTGACAATTTATCTATTCATATCAAAGTGAAAGAGAGGCTGCTTTAAAACTGGTGCTCCTTGTCTTAATGGGAAAAGGAGAATATTAAAAACTATTACAGTGAAATCTCTGTTGCCATCAAAAGGTCGTTGATTCTACAGACAAACAACCTAGTGTTAATGATTTAACAAAACATTTTTCACACAGATTACATGCTCATCCATCAAAATATAGTATTTTTCACATCAAGAAATAAAGATAAGTTGTTTTTAAAATGTCAATTATGAAGAGTTGTGTGAAAATCAAACACAATGCTGAATAATTATGCTCTTACCTAAGCAACATAATTAAAAACACAAAGAAATGTTGCCATTGTTTGGACACAGACTCATTAACAAGACAACTGTCCTAAAAGGGGAACAATCTTGCTGTGAAATTTTTTCAGCCATCTTTTGATTTGAAAATAAGAATATTAAGACAATCACATAGGCCTGAATTTCATCACTCACTTGCCTCTGTTTTGAGCACGTTCAAGCACGAGGGAGAGAAGGTAAGAGGCTGATTTTGACTCTGTAAAAGCAACTACATCAACCATTTCTGCCAAATGGTCTATGAAATAAGATAAACATTACACAGTATTTCAACCATCCTAAAATCAAGAAAAACAGAACTCGTACAATGATCGAAAAAGGGGACAGTAATTAAGACTCTTTCACTTACTTTGAAACTAAGTTTTTCAGCTCAAGAAAAGTATGCTGAAAATATCTTTGTTTTGAAATTGTCAGCATACTAAAAAAAAGCATATGCAGACATCTATTATTGCACAAACAGGATAACAAAATGAGAAGCTTATCTCCCTCTCTAACTTGAAGCCTCAAAAAACCCATTTCTCACATATCCTGAAAATTTTAAAAAAGTAGATTTATAAATGCATGTTAATAACAATAGCCTCAAATATAAGCTCCATATTATTTTAACATTATATTGACAGTATCCTGATAACTTACAATATATTATATGGTTTTCAAGAAATTTAAATGCAAATTATTTATCAACACATGAGTAATCAACAATGAAAGTGATAATAGAATTTCTTTATGCAGGCTTCAAAAATACTTTGCAGATTAAGTCAAAACCTACAAGTTAAAAATCCAGGAAAGCCCATCATCAATAGAAAAAATTAGCAGTTTTAGTTGCAATCACGTATGTATTTCTCCATAATTGATGATGACAACACACTTGCTTTTATGTATGAACTAGAAAATTTATTGTGTATTTAACTATTCATTTTATTGCTTTTAAGTGTTGGCTTGGTGAATGTTGCTATTAAAAATGTGTTAGAAATGTTGACAGGTAGGGGTTTTCTGCTTTGTTTTGAATGAACTCTTGTGTAGAGAGGAGCTAAATATAGTCACACTAACTTTGACTCTATGCAATGTGTGGGTGACTGATCCAAAGCCATGTTATATAGGTGGCATCAATTAAAATTCTTCCCTGACACAGTACCTACAAGTGCAGAGAGCAACAGAGAATTAGATAATTCAAGAAAGCAATTTTCATATACCAGTAGATTCTGAGAGACTCTGTAATGAATTGTGCACTCATTTCAGTAGGGGATTTGAACTGTTTGAGGCAATATAATAAAATTTTAACATTTCTATCTGTGATTAATGTGCCACTTTTGTAATTTAATTGTATCTTCAATGTGATAGTTTGTCAGAAGTTATAATACTGCAATTCATCAAGAAATTTGGTCAACATTTGGAGTAATTTGTTACTCTTGATTCACTAACAGGCTTGGGTAGTAGAGTCTTGTACATGTTAACTATCTAGAACCACAGGTTCTAGAACCCCTAGCAATGACCAAGTACTGCTACATTCCACCAAACTGATAAATCTGGCCATTTACATGTTAAATAAAACACAGAAGCTGATATCCAGGGTTGTATCAAAAAAATTTGAACAAGAAGTATTCTTGTACTTTTGTATATTTTTGGCTGAATGACTTGTTTCTAGGAACAACAACAACAAAAGAAAATGTTTCATATTTATCTAACAGAAAACTCCAGAAGGCCCCAGTCAAGGCTGGAGCACTTTTGTACTATGCAAACACATTTTTTCCTATTCTGGATATATATATAGAATGGCAGGTCACAAGCACACCCATATACAATCATTTTTAGGATCAGCCACAGATGTTATGTTCCCTGCCATAAAGAGATCAGAATAAAATTCATCCAAGTTTTGTCACTGACCTCTGAGAGAACAGAATGAAGTCAAAGAAATTCTTGCCTTACAACTATTTCAAACACAACAGAAATACAAAGTAGAAGCTGAAACAAAACTTAAATAATACATGATTTACATAAATGAAAGTGTCCCAGATTGCTCTGATGTTGGAGTTCATTTTAAGGTAACTATAAATTGCGTGCATTTCCCTGGGCACAGTCTCTTTGGGATACTGATTGCACCAAAAACCTCCTTCCCAACTAATCTGTTCATTCTGACTTAACTAATGTATACGTGACACCAGTGTTAAGGATCTGCACAAGATTTATAGGCTACCACAGTGTGAACTCATGCCAGTAGAGTCTTAATTACTTTCAGAAAAATGGGGAATGTGATGACCATGTTTATTGTTATAATCATTTTTTTCTTTTGAACTAATCAAACACAGCTTAAATAATTCACTGGGAAGACAAAATATTCATAAAAGCTCTACAGGACAGTAATTCCTGATGGAAATATCAGAAATCTGCAGCTTTCTGAGTAGCAGAAAAAGGCTGCCCCATTGCTGAAAAAAACCCATCAAAATAAAAACTCAACAACTCAAAACCTGGCATAGGCCAACATTTCTGGTATTTATAAATGTCTGCAGTGTCACCCAGAAAACAGATAACTACTGTGCAGTGTATTACGATCTTTAGTCCAGCTGGTCCATTTTTCCCTAAGCTTTAAAAACCATTTCAAAAAATACAAAGCATTTTTAATGGATTTCAATGGTCTCTTTCTTCTTTTACATAAAATCACTCAGAAGAAGGATGTTTTCTTAAAAACAATCTGCTATCCAGGTCCACCCTCCCAGGCATGTCCCTTGGAGCTGTTCCCAAACTATCCCCAAAGCACTAGCATTTCAGCAACTGGAATGACAACTTCTTTTTAATTGTTTGAGATCCTGCAGCCTTCCATCCGAGAACAAAGCGTGCACATAAAGCACATTCTATGGCCGCAATTCAAGTTCTTTTGAAAATAAATGATATATTGAAACAATGCTATGTTATATAAAGCGGTCTGACACTAGATGCTCAGCATTACACCAAATCATAGCCAAGTTCAATTCCCACCCTTGCAACCGGACATACAAGAAGCACAATAAAACTTACATAAAGCAGTTTTGCATTATGTGGAACCTAAAGCATTTGATTGAAGTCTAAAGGGAACTTAACATGAAAAAAGATAAAGTTCATTTAGTAACAAACAAATATTGAAACCAACACAAAAGTCTACTTGATGGTTTGGCAGTGATACATTTTTATCTTACAAGAACACGGGAATATCTAATGAAGTACAAAAGCAATACATTTAAAGCTGACAGAAGGAAGTCCTCTAACACAATATGCAATTAACCTACAGTCTCATTAATGGAACATATCGCTGAGGTCAAGAGCTTCCTAAGATTCACTAAAAGGATTAGGAATTATACACCCCATGAGAACATTCACACACACAACAGGGAAGTTTTCTGAAGACACATTTTAAGAAAAGAATGTTGATTTTATGACTGATTTTTCTTTTCTGAAGATTTTATAATTTTACTTTATATCTGAGCTGAAATATGACGCAACAACTTGGGTAACAGAGCTACCAACTTTAGTAGAGTAGAATGCTTACCTCCAGTACTGGCAAGGGGCAAAATATTGGATAAATTGCACAAATACTTTGATTTACAGCACAATGACTTAAATTCTTCTAATTAAACTAGTAAAAGCCACAATTCAAATACTTTCAGAGGACTTTAAAGCAGCCTAACTACATGCAACTCTGCTACTAATTTAGAGAATTAAGCTAAGCAAATTTAAACAATTTGTAAATTAAGTTTGTGTATTTAGAAATAGACAGTATTTTTCCACTCAGCCTTTCAACAACAGCAGAGAGGTACAACTTTCCCCTCTTCTGCTCCTTCTTAGCTCTTATATCTATCAATCTATCCATTACTAATAGTTTTTACACATCAAATGGCTCAGCTATAATGTAAACTTGATGACAATTGATTTTGTAATTTAAAGCAAGGGTTTGAGCTGTTCTTTTATTCCTTCTTTTTTTTTTTTCTCAGTCGGCACTCATTTCCCAGCCAATTTAGAAAATATCACATTTATTAAATTAAGCCTTGGACTTTCAGAAGACTTCACAAAAGGATATGTTTGTAATCTTCAGTGTTTATTTTACTATGAAACCAACACATTCAGCAATAAGTCAGATTTATTGTGAAAATAAACACATTAGGGCCTTATAAATAGCTGTTAGAAAAGTTCCGTATGGTCTGCCAAAAGCCCCAAATGATTGGTTCATGAACTTTTCCTCTGTATGCTCTAATGGCTTGAAAAAATTGTTTATTTTTGACTGGTTATGAATAGATGAGGATTATATTTCATCTACAGTCTCCATTTAAGTATCAGGATTTAGGAAACTTCCAAACTTTTCAGAAACTACCATTAAAAAAAAATAAACTGTTGACAGCAGATATACATAATGGAAAGGCAAAACGGAGTGTTATTTTAAAGCTGCATTAACACAGTGAGTTTCTCAATTTACCTAATTATATCCCCCAAAAAGAATAGAATAAATCATGGCTCAAAGATACTGCAAGACTTTGCAGGTTTATCCAAATGCCTGTAGCAATTGCTGCAGCATGAGTTAATGCAAAGAACTGTCTGCTCCAGCAAGAAGGCTCTTATGCTGCACTAGACCTGAAGAAATCATCTTTAACAAGAACAGAACTCTTCTGGTGAGAGGTTGGACATACACTTGTACATGATCCCTGCATCCTTTGGTATCCTGCGCCTTTCCAAATGAACTCCCTGGGAATTACAACAGTTTCCCCAGTCAAGGAGTCAGCATCAATTTCTGAATCACTCAGATCCTTTCAGATCTCTCCAGCACACAAAGACCAAGATGCCACCTCGTAAAACCAGGAAGGAGAAGTATTCCTCTAAAATGCAGCCGTCTTTCTAAGTGTGCAGAAAGATCAAAGCCTCATTCTCAAACCTTAAAAGAGTATCTGCAAAATTATATTCCAGTGTTTCTGTGAGTATGAAACCAGCTGTCACTACTTTAATAAAAAGCATATCTGGGTGGACACTGTACTAGGGAAACTTTTCTCAGTAGTGATAACCAATATTGTAATAACAGGAAGGGCCAGAATACATTTCAATTTCATGAAAACTGGAGGCTTGGTATTATTTTCCCACTCAACACTAATAAATGAAATCAGTTTATTAGTGGTTTTGAAGGAAATAGGAGAGATGGAGAGCAGCTGAGAGCCCAGCAAGCAGATGTCTTGTGACAGGGAACAGCCATCATTGCACAACAGGGAGCAAGCATTTGAATTTATACGAATGCCTTGGTCAGTTTTAATTCTCCAAACTGTTCTCTCTTGCAAGTATAAAAGAAACACTACCTGCATTGGATTGGTACAATGGAAAACACTGCCAAGTGCCTTAGTAAGGGTACAGCACTGGGCCACAGAAAGCCCCTGCAGTTCCAGCCACCCTTCCCACTGAAAGCATCACCAATGCATTAACACAAGAATTTGCAGCTTTGAATTAGAGAAAATACCCCTCCCCCATTTTAAAAACAAATGTAGGACTCTAATGTCACCTGATACCCATCAGAAATTAGATGACATTCCAACTATGAAAAAAACATGCAGCAGAATTCCTCTTAAGTGAGCAGAATTACCACCTCCTAAGTAAAAGTCTTTCTTTTCTTTAGTTACTTTTACGTGCTACAGCAGATGTACCACATTTTGTATTAGTTTCTGCTTGAATGAATAATGGAGACATGAGCACTTGTATAAACAGGGAAAGGTATTTAATGAACATATTGTACATACTAAAGAGGCTGCTTTCTGTTGGAAGCGCATAGAATGAATTCTTCCAAGTGCATGAAAATCCCACATTATTGATGCATGAGTTTTCTATGAACTGGGCCAGGCATAAACTATCAACTGCATTTAAAACACGGAACGAAACACGAGAATTTGGCATTTCTATGTTAAAAAAAAAAATCCAACTCCTCACAGAAAACAGAAAATTCCAAAGTGATGGTATTATTTTTACATAATTTTTTTATTAGAGATCATTTGCCTGTATTTCTATTTTGAAAATTCTGCCTGCTGGTCCCAGATGAGTGTGTTCCTCTAGAACTGCAATTTGTTTCATTGTGTTTTCATTCATTTTCATTCTCTTCATGAGCAACAGTGACATTTGAAAAACCAAAAGAAAAGGACAGAGGAGTTGGAACCTCGTATTTACTGCATATTTATAGCATTTGGCATGCTGGACACAGTTTTCTGAAAGATATTATTAGATTTGCCAGCAAGCGTCCTGCTGCTTTTTCAGGACCGTGTGTGTTTGATCTACGAAGGCAAATTCTGAGGCTTTAAAAGCCTGGCTGCAGCCAGAGCCTCGAGTGAGCTCTCTGGCTTCCTACACATCAGAAGCACAAGAACTACCAGACCAGACTAAAAGTCCATCCAGCCAAGAGTCCTGTAGCCAACTGAGGCCAGTAGTGGAAACTCATAATAAGCGCTTCTGAGGAACAGAGTGACACCTCCCTCGTGTTCTCTCCCACGATTTGGACACACCACATGGATTTCATCATCGTGTAATCCCTGGGAGGAGGCAGCAGCATGGCCTGACACAGGCATCACACACACAGAATGCTGACACAGTGGAATGGAGCAGGCTGATGCAATGCGAGGCTGCTTTGACTTCTGTCAGGTTCCTGGGAGGTCAGAAGTGTGGCAGCAACCAAAGTAGGCAGAAGCTACACTGCCCCACCAAAATAGTCATCAGCATTTCAGACCTCTCATGAGCATGAGGCTGCAAAAGGAGCTGCTCCAGCTCTCAGGTACCAGGTTCATAGAGAAGAGAGGCTGTACGAGTTTTCAAGAAGGTATTTTTTTGCAACCTATTGGCAAATTGGTGACCTAAATTTGACCCGTTAGTTTGACACTAGCAAATCAAACACCAGGTGTTGACATATTTGGGTGACAATGGCTTCTGGATTTCAATCACAGTGAAAAGTGAGGAAATATTCAAATCGGCTGGCACACCCAATCTGTTCAAGATTCCTCAAAAGTCTGCTTGCACAAATACTCTGATTATTTAGAAATAATGCCATTTACCATTATGACAATCTCCCTTCATACAGGAAAGGTACTTCCTCCATTTGTGGCCTTCTGTGCACAGCTTTTTCCAAAGGAAAGATGGACACAGTGATGTGCTCTCATTGTCATTTAGGAAACTGACACCTATTTCCGATATGCAAGATCTCAATTGTCACCAACCTTCCAAAGAGCCTCCTAAGCAAAGTATTTGTTATCCTCTTTATGGAATTCCTAAATCCCTGACACTGCAGTTATCCACTCCAGAATTAAGTGACTCTACACCAAATTAAAAAATAAATTACTCACACCTATATTTGTGATGTATGCAACAGTATTTCTTGACTTGCACAAACTTAAGGTTATGAACTGCCTCTATTTTGCAAAAGAGTATCTCTAAAACTAGGAAAAAAGCTCAGAAATAAATGTTAATATTTAACTGCCTTTTTATACTGCAAAGTACATGACAAGCACATTTATCTTATAGCAGATTCTCCACCACCTGGCTGAA
The DNA here is from genome assembly GCA_025920805.1 of Petroica traversi. NCBI lineage: Eukaryota > Metazoa > Chordata > Aves > Passeriformes > Petroicidae > Petroica > Petroica traversi. The sequence goes on along the minus strand of JAHLSL010000018.1, from coordinate 14,185,425 downwards.
CAGCTCTGTATTTCATTATTATAAATCTATACTTCACAGAATCATAAGACCACAGAATGGTTTGGGTTGGAAGGGACACTAAAGATTACCTCATTCCAACCTCTCTGCCATGACAAGGGACATCCATCACTAGACCAGGTGGCTCAAAGCCCCATCCAACCTGGCTGTGAACACTTTCAGGGATGGGGCATCCACAACTACTCTGGGCAACGTGGGCCAGTGCCTCACCTCCCACATAATGAAGAATTTTCTCCTTTTATATAACCTACCCTTATTAAGTTTAAAGTCATTTTCCTATGTTCTATCACTACATGCCCTCTCCAGCTTTCTTGCATGCCCCTTTAAGTACTGGAAGATGCTTTAAGAATTCTACAGAGACTTCTCTTTTCCAGGATTTCATTTTAAGTCTTTAAAGGAAGTTATTAGAATTTTTAATTTATAATTTTTTTTTTCGTAAGCTGAAAAGATTTCATTGCAGAAAGTTGAAACTAGCATTAAAACTAGTTCTACTTTGCTGGTTAATACAAAATTGAAAATACAAGCAAAAAAAGTTGTAGATATATCCAAGCCATATCTCATATCCAACATGAAAAAGGAAGCACCATCAGTGTATATACATATAAATATATTTATAATTTGAGCTGCTATTGAATCTAAATATATTTATAAAAATGGAAAATAAATTGAAATTATTTACACTTGCAAATACTTTCTCAAGATGAGAAGCAGCTAACTAGCCTAACTCAGCAAGGAGGCAATTTTTGTCACCCATCAATTCAGATACTATTGCAAACATTTAATGGATACTCTCAACTAAATTGCATATTTATGTGACATGAAACATAGGTGAAAATACAAGTTTTTAGGCACAGAAGCTATAAAGACATGATGTATAACAAGGGTTTCAATTTCTTTTTTTTCCTTCTTCCCCGAAGAACCTCTTTAAATTCATCTGTTCAAACAAATCTCACAAAATCAAAAAGCTTTTGTTTCTCACTTGTAAAAGACAGACCCAGTAGTAGGATAGGAAATTCTTTGAATTAACATCTTCGTGTTGATGCTTGTACATAACAAACTTGTACATGGCTTGGGAAAATGTAACCCTTACCCAATAGAACACACTATGAGGAAACAAAAAAAACAGAGACCCCAGCACAGCAACTCTACCTTAATGATTTCCCTTCTCTTGTTCCTAAAACCACTGTTCATTATTTTTGTACAAGAGACTTGTTCCTCTATTTTAAAAATCTGTAATATGAAGTATTCATACAACCGTGACATAGAAAAAGAAGCAAATAGGTTCATTACAGTAACTGAAGGGCAGCAAATGAGCTTTGTTTAATTCAGATGGTTTACTAGAAGGAGTAGGCTTCAGTGCCTCAGTCATGCAGAAGCAGTGTCTAGGGAATAAACTGCTAGAGGCCAATTAATTAAACAGCTAGGAAGGGACAACATGACCTTTTATTTTCCAAGTATTTATAATTATTTTTTAAAAGATTGAATAATAACCTATTTATATAAAAATATATAGAGAAATCATGGATTTTACATACTTAATCATAATAGAAGAGCAGTAGAAATGATCAAAATTTTATACTGCTGTATTTCATAGCCATTTATGGGATTTCAGCTGAGAGTAAGAGACTGTAATTATCAACTGAATTCAATTTCACATTGATAAAATTGATCCTATTAAAATAAATCTATTGGCACAAAAGGAAACAGTCATTGTTTCTTTCCAGCCAGTCATGAGAGAAAGGGAAAGGGCGCTCAACCTATTTCTACTTTAATCAATAATCTCTTTAGATGGCATCCTCTGTATTCCTTACTGATGCTGCCCTCTGAAGAGCCTTCTACAGTTTTACTCAGTCAGAGATGAAAAGAAAGCCAGCACTTTTTGTTTTATCGCACAGAGCTGTGTGATTGCCTTTCCTGTGCCCCATCACTCAGACCTCACCACCATGAGCATGAACCAGATATACACTTATATACCTCTGATTTCTTTGTAAATAGTGAAAGCAGTAGAATTGTTCTGGTCAAACATACCAGTAACATCATAAAAGATTCAGAATTTAGGCTAGTTGTGAGAGACTAAAGGTTAAACATTGATTGACAAGAAACTACTAAATTGAAATGTTTTCATTGTCAACATGTCGTCTCTATGAGCTCAGCAATCTGAAGTCATGCACCTATAAACAGTAATTCTTCTGTGTCCGAAACCTCAGCAAGCTGCAGATTGGAACCATATCAGGACCAGAAAGTGATTTACACAGCTGGTCCCTGTAGTGGCTCTGCCTAGGGAGGCACATTTAAGGCTTGAATCTCTTTTCTAGAATGACACACATCAATGCAGCACATCTAAGTGCTGCACATCAAGTTCAAGAACCAACTGTCTAAAACAAATGCCCACACTATCAAATAGAATGACACATTGTGCACATCTTCTCAATTTTACTTAATTTGAAAGAGCCAGCCACGCTATTCTACAATAGAAAACTGAAAATTAACATAGCAAGCTTGACATTTATCTATTGAATAGTTTGCGGGTGCTTTCACAGTAACACCACTAAAAAGTACCGAAAGTATTCAAAGTATTGTGGTTCCAGGCATTTTTGTAGGCTCACATAATAGAGAGGGTTACACCCCGCAGACCTCTGAAATTTTTACAGATGTTCTCACTTCTTTTTATTTAATCAGGCCATGCCTATTACTTAGCAGAACAGATAATTTCAGACAAAGTATTTTCATGCCTTAATCGCATTAGCTGGGCTCCAAATTAATTGCTACCTTTAGGCATTGCTTTTAGTCACAGGGCAACACAGTTTCTTTGGCTTCTCTTCCTTTGTTTTCCAACATGATCCAATTGCATATATCAAAATATTAGTTTATTAATAGAATTAATAAAAAATAATAATATATAAAGCACTTTTGCTAAATATTTTTTGTAAATACATTTAAATCAGTATAAAATTAAATAAAAAACCTAATAGGCAGTAGAGTGGCTATATGGCACATCTAATGCCATGTCTGCTGTTACAAATATTGTGAAACAGACCTATCACCTTATTCACAGGCATTTACAGATGTTAATGCTGTTTCCTAACTTTGTGGCATTTCTCAGCTGTGTGTGGACCTAAGAATTTCGTATTTTAGTGAAAATTTACATAGTAGAACGTATAGATTTTGTATGCCATTTTCTCATTGAAAACTATCATTTTGCATAGTAAAAAATTAATATTTCACTGGTGTTCTTAAGAGCCATCATGCACAGTGTTGAGACATCCAGGACTGTACTATAACTATTAATCAAAACAAAACACTGGTAAAGGATTCTCCATTACCTCCCATTCAGATGTGGCTGAACATGACTTAGACAAGCCAAGACACCTCTGGCATTAAGTGCAAAAAGCAACACTGCCCTTGACCCTTGACCTCTGCCATACTTACAGAAGGAAAATATTTCAAATATAATTAATTTTTCAGTTTAGAAAAACTAAAGGCAAAGTTTAAATCTAAAATATATAGTACAGATGGAAATCATGGTGGTAGGGAAACTACTGTTTAGCCAAGTTTTTAAAAAGGAAGAAACACAAAGTGTGTGGCATGAACTGCTGAATTCAAATTATCTGAAAAACAGTGTGCTGAAGGTTCTTAAAGCCAAGGTACAGAAAACATAACAACCTCAATTGGAAGTCTGCATCCATATAGGGAAACTAGCAGCCGCCCTTCAATTTGTCGGAAAATGAGCAGGCATAAAATGTTTATCTAAAGTGAAGGGAATTGAGTCCAAATTTCCAAAAAGAGGAGTAGACTGGAAGTGGAGGAAGAGTTTTCTAAGTAGAAAATGGTTTAAGAGGAGAAGGTAAATAAGCATTATCCAGCTAGCATCAAGTTGTCAACATTAAATGAGTTAAATCAGTGAGAAGCAATAATCCTGAACCACAGTCAAAAAATGAAACTTCAAAAGCCCGAAATATTCTGTATTACCATAAAGCATAATGAATTCATATCTGTCACTACCAGGAAATGGGATACAAAGTTGTATAAAGGTCAGGAAGCACAAATCAGTCTAATAGCACTTCTGTAATACTTTCCATATTACATACTATCAAGAATTATTTCCCACACAGTTTTTCTTCTTTACTTTAACAACCCATGTATACACAATTTCCTGAGACAATGGAAAACCTGGCATCTACAACCCCTCAATAAGATTAGTGCTAGTGAATGGCAAAAAAATAAAATGTTTCAATCTCTTCCAGTTTAGCTCCAGAATAAATGTATAGCTTTGTTTTAGCCTCAATGATAGCTGCCCTCAGTGCATATAGATGAGGTGTATTGCCACACTGAGCACTGTATTTAAGCCCTACTGCTACAAGATTATTTTCTTCCTGGCTAATCAGGGAATACAAATAGTTGTTAAAAATTTCATAAAGACGAAAGAAGAGAAAAACAGCAGACAGAGAAAAAACACACCAATTATTTTATCCTGACCATGTCATTGTCTAGAACATTAATTTGTCCCAAATCTTCTGTTGCTTGTGAGCGCAACTAAGGGAGTTGACACCGCAGGCACATGCTGAGCCCGGCTGTGTTTGGCTTGCACAGGGATCAGATTGTGTGCAGAAACCCGGCCCATTGGATCTGCTGCACAGACACAGACCAAAGCCAAAGCACATGTCTATCTAGTGCATTGATCCACAGCTTTCCCTACCAGAAAAAATTCACAGAGCCATGCAATGCTGTCCTAGTACTGCATTTTTCCCAAAGAGCTCACTAAGGCTTTGGTCACTTCTAAAGTTTCCCATACAGCTGCCAACCCCAGTTATGGCATCTGTGGCAATGATCTTTGACATAAAAATGAATAAAGCTACACTAAATACAAAACAACTACACTATATATCACCTTGTATGAAAGAAAATACCAGCTGAATTTTACATATTGCAGGGAAAAAAGCCACAAATCACATCTTTGGTTTTTATGTTGATATTGTTTTAACTTGTAAAAGTAACAATGACCATAAAACAGACCATATAATCTGGCCAGTGCATTGGCTTCCCCTGCTTTTAGAGTTTTAAAATACTAATTTTATATGAACGCAATTACTTTTTTTTTTAAAGCAATCTTGTTAACAGTTCTCAAGAGCATGTTTCAACACAAGCTTTGTAAGGGGCTACTTAAATATGCATCTCCACTGCTTTACTATTGTACATGCACACCACAGAGAAAACAACCCTGTACCTTAAATAGTAAGCCACTTGCTTTTCTCCCATTTGGATCAACTGAGAAAAAGAGTATTCAAGACTAACTATGACCTTACCTTCATCAGCTGAAATACTTCAAGAAATAAAGGATAGTCCTGTATTTTTTATACTTACAATCCTAAATTGTGTATCAGCTCACAGGCTGTAAAATATGCCAAATGTTGCAGAAATTTTTGGAAAACACCACAAATCCTATTCCATATGAATAGAATATATGAAATATTTGAAAAGTAAATTGCAGCTTGGTCTCACTGGAAGATTTCCTGGGCAAACATTCACTAGAACGGAAAGACTTGATATAAAAAAAAAAATCATCTTTAAGAAAGGATGAGCTTGAGTAGGCTCCCACAGATGGTAAATATCCATCTGACCTCCGTGGCTCATCAAATCCAGTGCAGTCTCTAATCCAGGGCAAAGGGGACAGCAGAGCCTACGTGATAGGAAATTTTGGTTACTAAGTGATATAATGCATAGCTCATACAGAGAAATCCAATTCCATCAAGAAGGATTGGACTGTCCTTGTAACATCCTTCCCAGGACACTGATTTAGAGAGTCCTGTGCTATGCGCAGAATTGTGCATTTACTTTGTTGTCACTCGCCTAAAAATTTAATGTCTCACATTTCTGAGTGCTCCCAGGTCAAGCACAGGTCCAGCACACATTGTGAACTCCAGCCTTGTGCCACACAAAACTGATGCTGCTTCTGAATTCACAGCTCTCAAAGCCATGCATATGCACACTGCTCTGATCAAACTATTGTGTACTGCAGAAAGAATCTGCAACTGAAGATTATCTGTTCATAGATAAACAAAAGTTGTACATATTTAAAGGGAGGAGCATTTTCAGGGATCAACAAATTCTACAAGAGACTCAAAGAAGAGAAAAGGAGTTTAATTGACAAAAGTCTCATGAAAATATTTAAAACTGAAAAAGCTGAAAGACCGGAACAGCTATTTTCTCATTTACGTAAATATCCATAGTATGCATTTGAAGTTGTGTTTTCTGGAAATCCAGGAAACAGAATATATCTTTTATGTTAATAGTAAGAATTTCCATTATAGATAAGACACCAGCCCAGTGAACAGAGTGATTGTTACACTGTTTCCTTACAGAAGTGGGAAACCTACCTTAAAGCATTACTTGGGGCCTTTTTTTAATATGTAGGCTTTTGAAAATCATTTTGCCTAAAATGACTTTGTTTTTTTAAGATACTATTTTCTCAAGGGATGGAAGTACACTGACACAGAAGAGTTATTTCTTTAGGGAATAGGAGCTGGGAGGTTCTCCCTCCAGTTGCAGGGTAACATGACAGATTTCATAAATTGAGGAAATGAGCATAAAATTCAATCTGTTTTCCCATATAAAATACTATTAATGATATATTAACTTACATAACCAGGCCTATCTCAATAAACTTTCCAATTATATGTGGGAAGTATTCTTTAAGACTGACATCATTAATACCAATGAAAATTAATGTGAATACCACAATGTTCTTTAGTGCATCAACAGAGGAACATTCCCCAAGGGAATTAATAAGGAATACCTATATTTAGCAGCAATGCAAAATAAAATAGTTGGAATCAAGCTGGCATTACATCAGCCATTATTATGCCAGAAGTTCAGTCTTCTTTAAAGATCTAGCAGAAGAAAATTAAAGGACAAATTTTTAATTGTTAACATAGCAACCATACGTCTGATTTGGAATACATGATGCTAGGAGAGTTGGCTGCAACAAAACAGAATTAGCAAAAGAACAGATGAGATCCATTACTTCAGTAAATTATGCTTTCCAGTGGTTTGAGTATGGCTGCAGTAGAAGAATCTTTCAGCAACTTTAACTAAAACTGAATCTGCATTACATTCAACACCCCATTGACAACTACAGGGAACAGGCACACACTTGTTCAGGTCTGAGGTTCTGTCTAGAGACTTTCCCTTCTTTCCCTTTCCTACTTTAGGACAAAATCTTTTCCATTACTTCCAAATTAAATTTGACCATAAAACAACATAACACTGGTCAAAAGACTGCACAGTGCAAAATCATCCAAAGGGGTAATTTCACTATTATGTGAAGTAATTCCAGCAGATTTTCCTCATTTTTAATCTGCTAAACCTTTGACTTTTTCTCCCCTGGGACTTCAATTAGAAGGTGGCATGAGGGATAAGAGGGTGGCTGGGAGCACAAAGGTGGTAAACACTTGGCCACACCCTCTCTTCCCATATGCTTCTCCAATTACATTCTTTTGTGGGTCTGTACATATAGCTGGCTAGGACTAATTTAAAATTCCGCACTTGAACAATGCATTCCTGCCTGAGTGCCACACAGCTGCTTCCATCATTCAGAATATTTTGCAGGAGGTTGGTTTTGCTTTTAAGTGAATACCTCTTCTAATGTCTGCTATAAATTAACCTGGAAGTGCAAATAAAGGGAATTTTATTGGTGAATTTCCTTGTGAGAAAATGCCCAACAACAACAACTACAAAAATCTTTAGCCCAATGATAACAACAGTTTTAAGTGTATGTATTTCTGGGAATTGTATTTGCAAGTTTAATAATGAGCAGCAATCTTTGTCAATGGAAATCTTCTGCTGTTGGGAAACCAGGGAAAGGGAAATGGTAGGCGAAAGGGAAATGGTGGGCTGGTGTATTTTATCTATAAAACCACAGCCTCATAGGTATTTACAGACATTGTCAGACAATACTAATATATAGTGTTTTATACATTACATTCTCTGTAATTTATAGGAGGAATTCTATTAATAATTTTATATTACTTTAGTAGATGCGTACCTGAAAGCTGTAGCTCATATAATCAAAACTTACACAACTAACTTTCAAATATGTATTTGATTGCAATGTTTTGAACAGTTAAACAGCTGCTTGAATGGGAAAACAAGTAACTTCCTGTTACAGCAGTTCACAAATTCCTGATTTTGTTGCCTTGAATTCAGAGCACCACCAAGACACTCACAAAGAAATAAAAATCCAAAGCTAATTAGTTCTTAAGGGTCTTTCTAAAAATTTTCTCTTTATAAAAATGCAACGTAACAAAGCATATACAGAGATGAGAAACTGTCTTGGTCAGTTAACTGTTCAAATGCCTTTTTGCAAAGGCAATGCAAAAGTGTTCAATATCATGCCAGTTAATACTAGCATAGCTGCGTGGCTCATAAGTAACAAAAATGCAAATCGGATAGAAAGCCACCCACTAAGCTGAAAATATTTAGAATTACAACCTTAGCATGCTATAATGAAGGATTTCACAAGCTTTATATTCTTATTGCAGACAGCTCGTACATTAAACATTTGATGATGTGAGAAAAACAGGACACTGTCTGAGCAAAAACCTTCTGTCTAGCACAGTAACAAAAATAAATATTTCCCTCAAAACCTCCTAAAACTGTAAGTGAAGCTACTTTTATTACTTTTACAGGATGGACTTTATCTTCTGGGTGGCCAAGTATGCACTAAGCAAAAGAAAATGACAATTTTTGTAAAAAAATACCTTTGTGGAGGACTACATGGAATACTAAGTCTTTCCTGAATTCGGAGATATATTTCAATAATTTGTAAAACACTGCATACAAACTGGCACAATATGCAGTTGAGAGAGTTTGTGACATGCCAAACTCTGGCATTTCAAAATAGTTAAAAGGCAACCTACTGACATATGACAAATTTCCACAGACAGAAACAGCTGCATGGCCTGGTGGTTTTGCCACGATTAGCCTCAGTTACAATTTGATGACTGAATTAAGTTATCTGCCAGCACTTCCAGCTGGCACGATACATTACTTTGTGGTGTCATGCTGTTTATCTATGGCCAGTGTTGTGACATGCTGAGCTCCATGTTTATCCTTTTTTAAATCCTGAAACTTTGTGCAAAGTACTGATTTCTTTAAGTCATGGTCAATCCAGGCCCTATCAATTACAGTTTTACATAAAATTCATCAAAATAAACTTACAACCAAATTAAATTTTCTCATCTCTCCACACTGTACTGTACATAACAAGACTTGGGGAAAAGATGGTCCAAAGATGCAATTAAATGGCACCTTGAGGGCAAAGGAAGTTTCATGTCTTTATATTTCCTGGCTTTCAGTCTGCAGGAAGAACTTAAATAGTCCCTGGCAGAGCAGCAGAAACTCAGGGTAGCCTCCTGAGAGCAATTTTTGGATGCCACCTAGTCATAATTCCACAAAGACACATCCAGCCTCCCTCTGTCCCGGATTCTAAGTGTTACTCAATGCATTTGCAGGATACCAAAGAGAATATGACTTGATCAGAGGCAAGTATTCACATAAAGTAACAAAGGCTACTTTGCTAATGCCCACCCTTTTAAAGCCAAGGTGCTCAACTTACCTCCCACAGGCACAAGCACCCACCCCTGGTGTCCTGACTGCTGAGGTGGGTCCCTGCAGATGGGGTCAGGCTGCAGTTCTCCTCATTCCATAGTCACAATTATCATTTAATAAATATCTGCTGTACAGAAAGGGGAAACTCAGCGTGTTCATAAGCTGTATTGCTCCTGGTATTGTATTTCCTCCTAAAACACTTAAGTTGGAACTGTAGACAGCTGGCCTCAAATTTCGGAATCTGATTTAAAAAATATTGATAGAGGAGCAATGCCATTGTCAAGGCTCATTTTGAGACACTGGGAATAATTCACAGTGGTACTCTGACAAACAACTTACTTGTGAAACAACTATTTCTTGTCCTCTCTGGTGTTAAAAGAAAGCTTAAGTGTTTTTTTTCCTTACATTCCATTGTATTATATCTCCATCTTCACAAACACTACTAGGTTTATTACTGTGAAGCCTTATTTAGGACAAGAAAACCCCACAAACTAAAATATATTTCTTGTTCCATTTTAAAACATTCATTCCTCTGTTCAGTTTACTTTTCTTAAAAGCCAAACCACATTTGAAGTTGAATAACTTCCTAAAATGTAGACAAGGAAGCAAGGACAACCTTCCTGAGAAAGCAAATTAATAAAGAATGGGATTTTCTATGGTTGTTGACTGCCGACACCCCATACTTCTGAAAACAAGGATAACCCCTTCATCAATATTATACTAAACTCACAACTAAGCCATGTTTAGTAGGTTTTGGGATTCTCCTGCAAGATAAGCATTTTACTCATACACCATTGTTAGTGGCATTGACCTTTATTATTTCCAAAACTAGGTGGTTGCTACATGGGGTCCCACATGGAGTCAGCAGGTAGGATCCTCATCTGCCCTGCCACTGAATTCCAAGGATGAGACCCAAACAGCTCCTTTTGCCTGCTCTGAGACTGGCCACACTTTCCCCCCTGCCCTAATTACAGCAGCAGCTCTAATGAAACACAACAACATTGCTGACCAGCTCCTCTGCAACACAGCACCCGAGCACTTCCAAAAGGTTTCCCGCTTTGCAGTTATAATAATTCTGTTCCCCAGCCTATATTAAAAACTTCTGAAAACAATCAAAGAAAAACAATAATCCTCTTTTCTGAGATCGGAATTATTTTGCAACAGAGTTTTGGTTTCGTTATGTGGGTTTTGGGGGGGAGGAAGGGGGTGATGGTCTTTCAATTAATGTGAATGTGAGTCTTTCCGGAGCAAGCAAAATGTGTAAGGAATGCAGAATGGAGCCCTTGAGGTATTTGGGGGAGGGTGAGGGAAAAAAATTAAAAGGGACTGAGGTGCCTCTGTTAAAACCATCTACTTTGTACGCACATGAACATTTCCTCATTAAAGATTCATAAGAACTTTATAGTTTTAATGCACATGTGGCCAGTGTTACAGTTCAATAGCCAGAACCCTTAAAAAGGAAACAAAAAAAATAGACAAAAAACCAAACCAAAACAAAAAAAAAAGAAAGAAGATACCTTTTTTTTAACATACTTTCTTTTCAAGGAAGATAGAAACCTCCTTTTTAAACACCAAAGCACAGCTGCTGCAAAAGCCTGCTGTTCTAAGAAAGGTCTGAACAAATGAAAACCAAATCAATATTTCTGTTGTAATTCATATTCACAATCCTTCTCCTACTGCCCTTTTCCTACTTCTGAATTTCTGCATTTTCTTGCCCCAAAAAGGGATGAAATCACATCCCTTAGTCACAAGCCTTTCTTACAATCAGCAAGCTGTCAATGAGGAGCACCTTGAACTTCTCCTTAGCTGCAAAGGATAATAAGGCAAAAACTGAGAAATGGATTAGGGAATAGAAAGAAGAGCCCTCTTTGCATTAAATTGAAGGCTTGAACATGGAAGACACAGCTTTGGACTTCTCTAAGACAGCCCAGGATCTCACAACTTCAGCAGAGTCTACTCACTGTTTAAGAATGAATTGATTTTTTCCTTATGATCAGTTTTTCTCACAGAGGTTATACTCCAGATGTGCTAGAGGCTGTTTTATTTCAAAGGTGGAGACATCTCTTTAAGAGCAGATATAATGGGGATGTCTCAGAAACTGGTGATATTGCCATATCCCATTCTATTACTTTATTTTCACTGGAAAGGTGAAGGGCTTTTTGCTGCTCTTTTCCTTTAATTTTCTTCCACAGTCAAAAAGACCCATTTGACTTTCCAGGGGCTATATTTTTTCCCTTTGCTTGGAAAAAAATCACAGACTTTAGACAGGAGACAGGCCATCAGCAAACCCTCAGCAAACCATCCAAGCTGGTATCAGACTGAGGGACGACTGAGTTACGTGTATCAGACCTCTGGCATAGTTCTGCAAAAGAAATGTTTTGCAATGAAGCAGCAAATTGTGTAAGCATTGTCCTGCAGAGGAATTATAGTTTTTATCTTGATTTTTTGCCCCCAAGACACTCGTAAATAATTTTTTTCCAATACAACACAAACTATTCACTCATCGCCAGTTTCCCCTTACAGTGCCCTGAAATGTGTATCAGAAGCATGTTATTTTTAAGCAATGTGAATTACTCCTTCTTCCTCCTCCCTGTGAGGAGCACATGACTCCCTCTGCAGTATCTGCCAGCCATTCCAGGGATAAGGAGCACAAAACCTACACCCAAACACAGGTCTCCACCAGTGCCCTCAGCCAGGCCTAGCCAGCCCTGTCCAAGTAACACCACATGCCTGATAAATGGTTTGAGAGGGTTCAGAGCAATGAATTTTCCTCCTTTTTCAGGACCTCTTTGGTACTCCCCACCCTCCCTGTGCGAATGTCACCATCCCAGCACTTGGTCACAGCTACCCTGTATTTGCATCTTCCCAACTCACTGTGGTAACAACATGAATTTTCCAAGCCTGCTTTCTCCACCTGGATTTTTATTTAATTTCATACGCCATTTCTCCTTCTCCTATATTTATCTTCCTTTTTTTTTCCTATTTCCATTGATCTTTTTAGAAGCACGGAACTTAGTCAGAGTTGAAAGTGTTAATATTACCATCTACAAAGATCACCTTCAGCTCCAGTTCGGCTGGGCACGCACGGTTCCCTCACATTGGTTAATGCACTGCTTGGCTCAGTGCTGTGACACTTCAGTGCAGCTGAGAAGTTCAAAAGGTATTGCTCTGCAAACCTTGACAAAATAGGCAGTCTTCCTATACATTCATTTCTACCTCTGTCAAGCTTACTATAATAAATCCAAAGTTAGTGTCCCTTTATTAGTAAAATATTTAGTGTTCTCTGTTTGACTTTCATTCCTCAGAATTATTTGGCAAGAAAGTTCTCTATATCCTCAGATAATTATCTCACTATTGGCCTCAGGAAGATAGAATATTTTTTTAGCAAATGACCACATCTGTGCCATGTTAGGCTCAGTTAGAGATTAATAACGGGTACTATTAATATGCCTAAAAATTTTCATGCTCACAGTATCTTACAACTACCTTGAGATTGACAGATTAGACCATACACCATAAGTATCAGTCTCAAAAGCATGCAATTTAGCAGCAACAGGGAAGACAGGCAAAATGCAAATTGGACCAATTAAAGTTTGTTCAATAATACATCTCAAACTCTGACTCAGTATATGCTTACTTTGCTTCATATTCTATTCTATTATTAAGTATTCCATAGGATTATTATACAAAATTGATTGACATGCTCATGCCCACATCTAACATGGGCAAAGACAATCAAGTTGACAACTATAGTGAAGCATACTGGGAACAGTAAGAGCAATGCCCATTATGACATCTGGATTTCTGAGAAAAAGAAGGGAGGGTATCTGCTATTTTCAGTATCGGGTATTTGATGCATAACCATAAGGATAATGTCTGGATTCCTAGAGGTGGCATTCTATAGCCTATAGCCATGGTAACTCTTAAAACATTATTTCTTAACAGTCTTGTACCAAGTAAAATCAGCATGAAAAGGCAGAAAATCCTATAGTTCAATTCTCTTTTTTTTTTTCAATAATTCTATGAGTAGTATTTTTTAAATTCGTTCTGCTAAGATCACCTAATCTGACTTGCTTGTAGTAAAATCATTATTTTAGCAATTAATGCTTGTATTGCTAAGCTCTAATAAGTCATTCAGGACTGAAACAGAATCTCTTGTCATTCTACAAGACCAAAATCTGACATAAAATGTTTCTTTTCTTTTTCTTTTTTTTAACCTTTTTTTCCTCATTTTTTTAAATTTTAGAAGTAACTGGTTTTGGCCTGATTGGCTAGATTCAAAGGTTTTTTTACTTTTGCAAAATTAACCTTTTTTTAAGTGACACTGAGATATTAGCATTTCATTTTTTTTATTGTTTTATATTTAGATTTTATATACTCACTTTTAGGCATACATCGTGTACACAAACCTGGCAATCAGAATTCTCATACTCAGTTCCCAGTGAATGCAGTTAAAATTCTTCCATCCATTATTTCATTCATTTGGACAATGTTAATTATAGTCCTGAGCCCTGTAAATATCTTAGAACTTCTTTCTCTCACTTTATCCAGATGAATCCACCAAGATACGGCAATATAGACTTTTACTGGGAATTTTCACAGTTTATTTATGCTACACAGACAAATAACATACCAAGTGCTTGTTAGATCACTGATTGCACTGTTTAATATAACCTCTACACAAATGTGATGTATATTGTTTAAAATCTCGCATCTCAGCCAAATGGAAACAGATTACTGAACTGTGCAAGACCCCATCTGAAAGACAGGCACAAATTTCTGCCAGATTTCAAGTCTGAATATTTTGAATCTTAACGTAAGTGTTGAGGGAGGAGAGGGGAATGGATGCAAATCCCAATTTTGCATGATTTCTTTAAATCTTGGCCAAAGCACATTTGTCCTCAGAAAGGACCCATCTGCTTTTTAATGAACCTCTGTAAGAAGTTAACCCCTGGCTTAACCTGAAATGAACCACACAACAACCAAAAGATGAAATTATTCACACCAGAGATTAAAACCACAGAATTAGAACAAATCTGTACTAAGCTCTAAGAAGAGACTGCTGCTTAAGGCAAGAGAAAAAAAAAATCTCAAAATTAAGTTTTTAACCTTTTAAGTGTTTCATCAGAGAAATAAGTCCAAATTTTAGAAGATTTTAAAGAAAAGTTTTCTACAAATAATCTGTATAATGTTACATTTGCCTGATAGATGGCAACACTATTTTAATGACTATATCTAATTCAGTATCTATTCCATTCTAGGAAAATACAACATACAATTCTATCAAAGAGCCATAAATAGGGCATAAAATATATTTAGAAAGAGTTCTATGGTGCAGGAAATTATATCTTTTCTCAAAAAAGAAATTTACAACTCATCTTTCAACCAAGCCAACCAAGAATGGGTACTCAAATTTATAATGGTTCAAATTATCTAAAGAAAAAAAGCAATCTCAAAGTATGGGAGATGTGTAGAAATGGAACTGCTGAACATTATTCCAAGCAGAAATCATGTAGATCAAATGATTCCTGATGAACTTGTTGCTGATGAAAATTGTGTTTTATCAAGAATAGACTGGACTCCTGAGAAGCCGGGTAAAATAAATGATAATTCTTTGGGTCTGGTAATAGTTAATCAATTTCATGATGACAACCACTAATTAAAGGTTACCTGCAAGTAACAGGAACCTGGAACAGGCAGCCCAAAAAATCAGGGGGAGGTGTATCTACGTATAGGTATATTTTCCTTAGCCTTGCACAGGACAGCTCACAACACTTCCATTGTCCCTGTCTCTGAGAATAGAGAAGAGAGCAAAGAGGGGACAGAGGATAAAGATCTGCAGAAGTGCCTCATATTCTATTTTTATCAGTCCTTTCTTACACTGTTCCCTAAAGTATTTTTTGTGATGAGGTTAGGATGAAAAAAATAAGAAGCAAGGCAGCCACATTCAATTTAATTGCATAAAGTCTTCTATAAAGCTAGATAGGATAAAACTAAATGGGTACACTTAAGTATAACAGTACTAACACCAAGAAATTCTTTGTTTTCAGCAATATAATAAAATGAAATAAATATATGATTAGGAAGATGCAAGCAAATAAGCCAGAAAATAAAGCTTACGCAATCTCAAATTTAACATACATAAAATGCACAAAATAGCTGACATGCAAAAGAGAAATGTCAGTAAAGAACAAAACCAAATTCCTTTGCCTTTTAGCACTGGAGGACATAGACAGCTTGCTTGATAATTGGCTGATTGACTGTTCTGCTAACTTTCTGGGTGACTGGTGGAGCAGAAAGGCTGCCTTCCTTCAGGCTCACTGCTGGCATATTGGCACTGATACTATACATACATGCACATGCTTTTTCTTTGAACCCATACTCTCTGTCTCACACAAGAGCTTAAAAATTCGAAGGGAAATGAAAGATAATTGCACACAGAACCAATATTGCCAAACTGCCAGCATTGTTCTGATCTATCAGGTCATACTGATGTGAATTTATCCTATCAACCGATATAAACAGTGCACTTGAGTAGCTTTACCTTAGAAATCTACCAGTATCTCAAAATTGAAACTGAGAAGTACCAGTTCTAGTTTCACTTCAGCCTGATTGAAGTAGGAAAGGGAGCAGCAGCTGCTCTCACAGTTTACTTTTCAACATTAGCCCATTACTAAAGTTTGACAGTAAAATTTGTAACCAGTATAAAAGGTTCTTTCAGTCATTCTGCAAGACCAGTAATACCGTGCATGATCCCTGCTTTTTGCTGGCTCACCACACTTCATTAGGGTTTGTTTTTCATATATCATCTTTTAAATGTTGAACTACACAATGACTTAATAGGTCATTGGAAAAGCTTTGGTCTCGGAAAATGTGAATTTCATGGAAATCTGACTGAGGATCACAAAATAGTGTAAATGCTGTTTACCCTTCCCAGCAATTTTGTAAATAGTAAGTTCTCCTTAAACCCATTCAATGAAAAGAGTATCCAAATGTGCTTTTATATGCAACTAACATACCAAGAAAATGGGGCAATCAATGGGACTTCATAGTGCACCACCAGTGGCTTAAATAGCACACTACAGCAACATATGCAAAAACTCTAAAATATGAAAGCATTTAAATAAATAAATAGAAATCACACAGCTAATGCTCTACAGTTCATCAAAAATGCTAGCATTTCGGTCAAATGAACCTCAACCTCACTATGACACATCAAGCATTTAAAGAAGTGAATTCCCCAGGTTCATTTAGCAAAAGAACGCCTGGTACACCCCAAGTTACATGAGCTGAAGCACCAGCAGCAACAATGACGTATCTATAGCAGTTTTTGTGTGAGCTGGAATGAGCCCAGAGCCCCAAAGAGTTCACGCTCATTGCTGACATATGCTCAACCCCATGTGTCCTGCACACAGCCTTCATAAATTATAGCTCTACATTCTTTGTAGGTATCAGGCAGAGTTTCATTTCCCAGCCTGCACCTACTTTTTTCCTAAAATGCCTGGTAATGAAATAGCTGCTCAGTGGAGGGCTATGTTTTCTCAAGAAACATTGGCTGCTCCTGCAAAAAAGAGTTGAGCATTGGGGAACAGCACCTCTATTTATTTAAATAAATAAATAAATAAATACATAAATATAACATGGAGACACAGAAAAGCACAAGTGCTACTGAAATACATTACTTGGGCTGAAGAAATAAAACTTGGCTTAGCTCACCTTTGTGAGCCTTACACCCTGGTTCTTTTATTGAGGAATTGTCAAATGAAGAAGTTTTTACAGATTTGTGAGGGGAAATGGACCAAAAGTAAGAATATAGGACCACATGCACACTTATGGAACTGCTTAAAAATTATTCAGGTATATAATGCTAGACATAAAGTGCCTTTTGTTGTTGTATGTTTGTTCTTAGATCATTCTGTTTGCTTATTCCTAATGTACTGAAGAGTGTTGAAGTATCATACCACAACATAGGCAGAAATAGATTTTTGAATTATGCAATTCAAGTAAAAACAGAGGATTTTTTTGACTTTTCAAAAGGAAGAGATCTAAAATGAGAAAACAAGACTTTAGAACATGCACCCTTAGCACAGCAACTCAACCCAGAGGTGGGAAAACCAGAAATTTCCTTATGGAAGAAGAAACAAGAGAAGTTCTGTAAAAATACCATTTCCATCCAACATGTGCTACTGGTGACTCCTTACAAATAACTGGTCCTTCAGCTCTGTGCTAATACTTACTATTTCATAATAGCATTTTTCCACTTTTGTTCTATGTTTTTCCTTTCATTGTCACTGCTTATCATAGATTTGAACAGGGCAAGTAGAAAAGTAGGAAATTAATGAATGAAGGCAAATTTATGTCAGAGCTATTAGCTAAGATGAATTTTCTCATCTTACAGTTATACAGAATGTGAATACATGAGTAGATAGCTCTATGAAACCAGGGAGCAGCTGTTGTACAATGAAATAGTCAATAGGGAAAAACAAGTTAAATGTCTCATTTCTGTTTCAAGTGAAAGACATTTAATGACTTACACAAATAAACTACAAAATAATCATCACAGACCGCTACTCAAAGAGCTGAAAGCAAGGGAATCAGGAGAGAAGACCTGAACAAAAGGTCTGTATTTTACCATCTGTGCAGATGACTGAGCTAAAACAAAACTAAACAAAAACAATGTTCAATTTACTGAATTCTCAGTTCTTGAGGGAGCAAAAAGAAAAGGAACATCGCTACCCATCCAGCACTCAACCTGAAAATAGGAACAACAAAAATTGAAATAGGCTGGAAAGTAGGAATCAATTCAGTGTTCTCAGCAGGAAGCTTTAAATTTTCACTGGGCTTCTTTAACCATTTGGCCAGTACTGGCTTGTTACACAAGACCAGAGAAAGCAGCTTTCTACAGACCTCCTAAGCCCTAAAGTCCCAGTGAATTTCCCAAGGATATTTACTTACTGCATGCAGATGGTCCAGAGGGGTTTTTTCTATATGCAACGGTATCAGTTTTACAACATGAAATCACTTCTGAATGTTAAACTAAGCTGAAATTGTACTTATCTGAGTATTCAATTAACTGGATTAAAATTAATTTTTTAGACTATAAAGAGAGTACATTGCAATTATGTATAAAATAAATCTTTGTAGATAATAATCTTACTTTTAGATACACTTCAGGCTTTGTGCCCATAATTTTTTTTAAGGATATGTACAATTCATGGTTATTTTCATGATGTCACTAAGAGATTATCGTATTTTTTGGCTTGCTTAGGAAAGTGAGTATTACATCACTTTTATAAATGGTGATCCCTACAAAGAGAAAAGGATTAGTTTAAGTTAAAGGATAACAGTACTATAAAATCATATGGATAAAAATAGGCTATGAGTACATTTAGATCATAGATAAGAAAAGGAAGAAATAAAGATTTGGAGCAGCCTTCAAATTATTTGTTCAGTTTGATACTCTTTATGCATGATCAGGGCTTACTAGAGTTAGAAACTGCAGCTTGTGACATGAATTTTTGCATATTCAGAGCTGAATCCTCTCCAGACACCTTCAAGGACCAGCAATATTTATTTATTTCTTGTTTGATGCAGAACATGGCTTCAGGAGTTTCCCCTTCTCCTCCTGCTTTGCTAAAAAAGGCTAAGAGAGGGTGTATTGGACAGTTTACCCTGGTGACCTGCTCTAGGCAAGCACTGACAAATCAGTGCTTGTGTTGGTGTACCTTGGTGGCACAGTCATGGCTGAAGAAACTCACAGAATGCCTGATGAGGATTTAGTGGTTACGGTGGCAAAGACACGAAAAAGAAAAATTTATAATCCAACCTGTGGCACATCACAATTTCTTCTCCTGACACATAATTTTTAGAGCCATTAGACTGAGCTGAAGTTCCAGTGTTCTTAATGGGGTGCTGGAAAACGGTTAATGGAGTGGCTCGTTTATAGTATATATGATGAGAGGGAGAGCTGAACAAATTTTCTTTTTATCCCTGGAAATTCAGGCTGGCTGCAACTCATTCTGGTTTTACATTCCTAAATATTTTTGTGAGTTCACATATCACTGTACAGTAGGAAAGCTTAATACAGTATTTAAACTTCACTCCAATGAGAGAATTGTCCCTTGTGAGGCACTTGCACTTCTCAGAAATACCCAAAAGCAATTAATGGTACAAAGGGGAAAAAAGCATCAAATTCTCAATTTAGCTGCTGACATAGTACATAAAACAGTGTTTTGTTCTGAACACAATGTACTTTAAACTGCCCTTTCAGCTGGAAAGCACGTCTTTAAGTTCTTTAAAAAAGTATTAACTTACTTTGCATGAACAAACAAATGGGAATATTGAATGTAAAAAAAATGGTAAAACATTTGGTGAAAGTAATAACTGTAGCATGTGTCTGAGTATACCTTAGTTGTAAAACTTTCTTTCATTAGCCGTTAATTATAGCATCATACCAGAAGTGTTACAGTTATGGCTGAGGGTATGCTTTTTAATAAATTTGGCTTTTACAGGCACCTACAGCTAAAATACTTTTTCCTGATTTATCATCTTTCATATATTTTCATAGACAGAGATTAATTGTGTTTAAGATATTCAAGTTGCCCCTTTGGCAGTTTCATGGGTTATAAAGGCATGATAAAAACATTTTACTTGTGCTTCAACAAGTTTTCTGCATTATGCTAACTCAAGTGCCTTATTTTTAACTTAAACTGCTTCTTTTTATCAGATGAATCTCACTACCATTGCATATACCAATTTTATTTCATTCTTTCAAGTTAACAAGCAAATAAAATATGCATTTTATTCCCACACAATGTTTCTCTCTGTATTCTCCTCAGCAAAACTCCTTTTCTTTCTAAAGCAGCACACAGTGGAATTTAGTAATTCTTTTTTTTTTACCCCAGAATATGTGCATAGCTCAGACTATACAAACATCCTCTATAGCTCTCCCAGTCACTTTCCATTTCAAGAACGAGGCAATTTGTGTTAACACAAGACAGCTTATCATGTGCTAAGTCTGCATGCAATTTTCTCGTGAGAACAACCATTTTGTACCTACTTGACACATGCAGCACTATACTACACCCAACTAATCAATTCTGTCTATATTAAGAAGTGGGGAGAAAAACTGTCCACAGCTGTTATATTACATCAGCTTTCCTAACTACTTCAGACAACTCATTTTGGGGATTTTTTTTTCTTTAAACTAAACTGGCATAAACCATAGCCCTTCTTTCCATTTCTTTTCAATTCTATTCTAGCTTTTTTTTTTATTTTGCCTTCTCAGAGATTATTGGTGAAGCACAAGCGTCAAGAGAACAAGCCGTGCTTTCTGCAGGCATCCCCCGAAGTTTTGAGGGCAGCAAGCTCCCAGGGTCATTGGTACCCTTGGAGCATTTACAGACTAGCATGATATGAATGAGTAAGAGCATGTTTTCATCTGAGATCTCCCAGCCTAGTCTACAGCCATGCACTTTTGGCAGACAATAACTTACATACATAGGGGGCTTTGTCCTTGTAAGTAAGCAATTGAGAAATGCCTGTCAATTGATATCAAGTCAGAGATGGAGACACAAAAAGAAAAGTCATCAGTAGGGCCCAGAAAACTCTCTAGGAAGGAAGGATTAAGTCTGGACTTTCTCTTTGGACACTCACTTTTACTCAACACCACCATGATGTTGAGATGTCCCTAGTGAGAACTTGAGGTCTCTCACATTTTATGTATGGACACCACCAAGTGAGGCAACTTTTTGGTCTTCCTGACAGTAAATATATTAAAGACCACATTCATCTGAATACAACTAATACATTTTATTTTCTGGAGTTTGAGAGCTTTATTCCACCAATAGCCTACATCCTAGGAATCAAAACCACATTCTGAATAAAAGGATTCAACTACTGACTCACCTCACAGTTTCCTTGACAAGATTAACTCAGTTTCTAATGAACTAACACTAATTTTTATCAGCTTGGCTTCCCAGCATGCTTCTCTCTCATTTCATACAAACTGCCTTAAAACCACATTTCTGGTTTTCCTACTGTTTCGACCAGTCTGCCTTTCTTTATAGAAACACAGTTTGCATCAGTCCTAAGTGGTATAGCTCAGCTTTATCAATCAGAAAAGTTTCCATATTTTGTGACTATAAAGCAGTTGAAATGAAGCACAGGTAGCTATGAAAAAGATGGTCCTGTGAAACTGCTGTGTCCCCCACTGGATGTTTTTATTTTGCTACACTCACATTTCCAACAGAAATCTGTTTTGCAAATAGTTACACTCAAAAGTCCATCAGTGCTGCCTGGCAAACCACTGACATCTTAAACACTGGTGCCACACCACGTCCGTGACAGCAGTTGGCAATTTTGTGCCCAAGCTAAAACCACAGTTTCATGACAGAACCAGAGGAACGTGACCTCAGCAGTGCATTCAGAATGAAATAAACTCCAGTCACACTCACGAGCAGCACCTGTGAGGAAAGGCAGCGCTGAGCAGGTCTTAGATCTCACTATAAACCATGGAATTAAGAGCAAAGTCATGGCCTGGTAGCCCATGTTGTTTCTGTCTGAGGGAAACAACTATGCCACAGAACCAGAGAAATGAATGTGGCAGTTTAGGAGGCAAACAAAAAAAAAAGGCTTAAGGTATAAAGAAAAAATGGGAAACACACTTTGTTCTGGACCCCTGCACTAGAACAATGGGATTGATTTACTAACCTGTTTTTCAGAATTAATTACTGTTATTTTTAAACAGCACTGTAATATCCCAAAGGAAACATCCTCACTTTCTAGAATCACTGCTTTTTTTTGCACATTACAGCATAGCAACTCTACAGCAATAGACACACCAGGTATTTTCCTATTGTCTCATCCTCTAAATTATAATGTATGTGATGTCTAATCGTCTGTATTGTGACTTTATACTGGTAAATAACAAATGAATAGAGGAAAAAAATGCATTGCCTTTCTGTCACACTGCATTAGAAGTACTTTGATAGATACTTCATAGTTGTAAGACTTACAGTACGTAAAGCCTGTTAGAGGGTAATGCAACTTTACTTTTAATTCTAACTCCTCTGTTTCTGACAGTCATATGAAGAATAGCAAAAGTTTTACAATTTCTGATAGAATGCTAAATCTCTCTGATACTTTGGCACACTGGAACATAATGGATTCTGGAATTCAGAGAGTTTGGGGAGGTTGTTTTTTTGGTTGGTGGGGTTTTTTTACTTGCTTTTAGGAAGGGCAGTGTCAAAAAATGGACGTGCTCAGCTTTTGCACTACTAAATGAGTAACCTACTGTCAGTCATAGGATGGAATAAAGAGATCCATAAAGGACCATAGAATTAAAATCAAAAGACAATTTTTAATTAAGTCTGCCCAGTTAGACTTGTGACATTGATCCTGCCTCCGTTCCTCCTTCTCTGGTTTCTCAAAATTTCTGTGCAATGATAGAAAATTGGATACCTCCTTCTGTCTAATTCATTAAAACACTGCCTGCAGCAAAATGATTCTTACTTTGAAAAGCAATTCACCCTGTACTCCTTTACCAACAGTGACTTTTCCAAGTCCAGATCCATGATATTTACCAAGATTCCTTAGGTCTGTGGTTGTTTCCTGCTGCTTATGTAACCAGGCAGGTAGTTTCAACAAGCATCAGTATCATCTATCTGCATTTGTCTATTTGTGACCATTAAGGTTTCTTACCAGTCAGGGCAGGAATGCATGAAAATGACTCCACAAAGGTAGAAATGTAAAATAATTTGCTTTACACAAACATCAATATACCTTTTTCGTGTTTTCTCTCTCCTGATAAGCTGAGATCTTCCAGTACTAGTAGATTTGGAGATATTCAATACGAAATACAGATCAAGTGATGAGACAAAAATGGAATTAAAATTTTAAAAAGCTCTAAAATAAGATAGTCCCTGATTTCCAATCATTTCTCTCAAATAAAAGCCTCTTCTTTCACAAATTTTCTTCTTTCAAAAGAGTCTTGTTTAACATCAACATATGAATATTGTATTACCTAACCATTATGCGTTTGCTACAGCATGCCTAAAATATAACATCTTCCAGAATCAGATAATGACAAAAGAAATCTGTCAGTAAATAAATAAGGTCAGGTAAAAACTTTGTTCAACTTACACAATCAGTTAGAAATAGTAAGATAATTCTAGCTAATTAACTGATAAGGGAGACTTCTCATTGTAAAATTAAGGGTTTTTTCCAAATACTCAATTTGTGGTTTTGCATGATTCACGAGATGTAATTCAAATTTTGTAAATGTTAATGAAGAACTCTTACTTGATTCTAAAAAAACCACCCTGGGAGTGAGGAACTGAAGGTATTCTGGTGCTACAAGGATCATTTTCATATCTCCTTTCAGTCTCATACCAATCTCACTAATCCATGCCACTAAAATTTTAAAATATTAAAATGATATTATAGAAATTGTATTTTGTAGAACTAAATTGATTTTATGGAAAAATTCTCTTTTTTGACACGCTCAATAATTCAATTATATGTTACAATCTTCATTGACAGGTACAAGAAGTCAGATATTTAAAGAGCACATTCATTTAGGTGAACATCTCTATCTTTGTCTGCACCAGAATATATCTGACATTGGCATTATTGAGTAACATGACCAAAATTACCACAATGACAGAGAACCAAGCACCAAAGAGAGGCAAAATCCCTGAGCTGCAGCCACCACAAAGAGAGATGCAAGAGGAGTCCCATGATGGGTAAGGAATCTGGTTCTAAACCAGGGATATGATAAAAACCCCAGAAAAAAAAAAAAAATACAGCAGCTGACCGTGGCATTTACTACCAATGAAAAAATGAGATGGCTAAGGAGCTGTGTTTATTAAGCTCTGAATACAGTCCAATTTACTAGCTTAACACTCATTTTCTTGGTAGAAATTGCTTTATCTCCATGCTCCAGGATGAACCTTAAAGACCATTCATTTCACAAAAAGCTATTCTAATTTTAGGTGATAAATGATCATTATATGCATAATTACTATCTTTCCTCTTTCTGATCTGTCCGCTGCCTACATTCACTGAGTTTGTTTTCCCTTTCAGTACTTGTAAAGTTCTTTATTTCCTGAGTATCTCCAACCCTCCAAACCAATTATCTGCAACAGATGTGTCTCTGAATGAACAGTTACCTTAACTTCAGTAATTCATGAATGTTCAGAACTTTGTTTTTTAAGCTCAGTACTTACAAGTGCCTTTGTACAGCCTGTATTGCAGGCAAACGTACCTATCAATTAATATCAACCTGCCAGCTACATTAGCTGCATTTAGGACTGACAAAGAGAACTCTCCTGCCTCATGTAAATCTGATTTCATCATAATTAAAAAGATAATCTCTTCATCTGACTCTGAAACTAAAAGGGTAACTCAAAGTTCAATGACTGCCAAGAGGAACATGAATTGTCTTCAGTCTAGTCTAGAGTACAGGCACAAAGCACAGCTTTGCTCCTGGAGAAAAATCATTCCCCATGACTATTCCCATCCTTCTTTGTCTACCAGAACATGATCAATCACTTCAAACAGTAATGCAGCATAAAGAGCTTTTGCAAACAATTACAAGCCAACACAGTATGAACTTCTACATGGAAATTAGCTCAGATTTCCTCAGGTGTCCTAGACATATCACTAAACAAGGAAAAACAAGTGCAGGACACGTATTTTTGTTCTTTGAGAATAAAGAAATAAATTGTTTGCTATCATTATCAACTGGACCCAGAGAATTCACTAAATCCACGCAGGATTTGAAATTCATGAAAAAGTTGCAAGAAAACTTCAGATGCTTGAGAGTTTTCTTTCTCCGTGTTTCTCCAAGTAAATAAACTAGATAAAACAGAATAGTTTTATTCACACTATGACTATTTACACAACAAAAAGCCCTAAGAAACAGATTTTTAGATTGCCCTTTCCTTGAGTACCATCACAGCATTTCTCCAAACACACAGCTTAGTGGCATTTGAGGTCTCCAAGACTATCAATTTATTTTCTGTTAAAAGTACTTGCACAAAGTTAGGGGCACACTCCTCAGCTGCAGGATCTTCAAGGGTTAAAAAGAAAAAGGCCAAAAACATTGCACAGCTGGATCCTGGCTGTCAGTCTGAAATATTGTGAGTTCATAACAACCAGTATTTTTCTATTTTTATAACAATCCAAAAAAGAACGCATTTTTCTAAATTTAATCTATGAAGTTTCTAACTTAAAGATATCATACGCAACGCGTTGCAAGTAAAATTGTTTACCAGTTTCTCTGAGCATATTTCCAATGCTTCACAGTACCTAGGAAGAACATCTGCTTCTGTGTGTGTGCGTGCACATGCACATTTCAAATGTATGGGCAAGGAAAAAAATAAAGAGCACAGTAATTTAGAAAATATAAATTGTGTGTTAAAAAATGTCAAAC
Organism: Petroica traversi; assembly: GCA_025920805.1. Lineage (NCBI taxonomy): Eukaryota > Metazoa > Chordata > Aves > Passeriformes > Petroicidae > Petroica > Petroica traversi. The sequence goes on along the minus strand of JAHLSL010000018.1, from coordinate 14,159,366 downwards.
CTATATATTTTAAGTTTCCATCGCCTAAATTTTGCTAAAGAACTTCTAAATATCACACTTTTGAAACAACTGCATAACATGTTTTTTCTATGCTCTAATATTTTATGTTTGCCTTTCTAGCCCTTTTCATCCCTCAGCTTAGCATGTTATTACTCCAACTGCACACCACAACATATAGTTGCAGAATGTCCCACTGAAACCTATTGGAAGTAGCTTTTAGGCAATCTTGGCTGATAATAACTGAGGAGATGTGGCTGTGCAGCCCTGACACATGATTGGAAGTTGATGCTACAGCAGCACTTTATAAAACTACACACAATCCAAGTGAGGCCTGGTTGAGTAAGACTCATCTATAGCGCTAAAAAAATAAAATTATAACAAAAAGTAAAATTCAATGCTAAGTTCTTAGAGACACTTCAGTATTATTTTTCTTTGTCTAGAAAATGTAACAAAGCAAGTTTCCATAAAACAGTCACTGCTGCTTATTAGTGCCTGGCATGCTTTTCTTCTGGCTCAACAGGGAAAAATATGTGTAATCTTGCTTAGTGATCTTTCATCCTGATTTCCCAAGGAAACTGCTTATGCAACCACGATCTGTTTGTGTACGTTTCTTTATTTTTTATTTGCTGGTCCCCTCCCAATAGCTTCTGAACCCGTTAGAGCTTCAGTCACTGGGACAAAGGAGCAACAGTCTCAATGGTATAATGCTCCTATAAACCTCATGAAAAAGTACATTTGGTTATGGGAGAGAGAGAGGGCAACTTCATACACCCACTTCTGACAACCCCAAGCACCCAATCAATCCCACAGCAGCAGGAGTCCTCAGCAGGGAAGCATGACAGGTTGCTCCAGTGAGAGGTAACTCTCTCTCTGAGGGGAAGTAGCTCAGGGCAGGGGCTGTCCTGTGCTGTGTTGCAGTGGCTGCTGCGCAAAACAAGAAAATGAGCAGTGTGGAGAATAGCTGAAGTACAAACTGCTTTGGGCCAGCTGGCACCAGGATGAGGGCAAAAGATTTATTTCCCTAGGCTGGATCTTGGCTTTAGGTCCAGCACATCTGGAGCACCTGGCCCAACCAGCTCGGTCTCTGCCCCAGAAGCAGCCCAGGGACTGTGGCTGGCCAAATATAATCAGGCAGAAAAAGCCTGGCCACAGCTGGCACTAACACTGTCACTTTGCTACACACTGGAGGGGGATGGAATGACTTTGGAGCAGCATCCATAGCACATTCTGCCATGATAAGGAATCTGCAAGTATCCTGGTAACCTGCATTAGCCTATGATTCTTCACGCAATAACATGCTTAATCCCACGCCTAAAGACAAAAATGAATAAATAAAAATAATTCTTGAAGAAGCAAACTGTCACAGTTTTCTCATTTAATATATTGTTCTGATTTATGCAATAACTGCACCACCAAATTACACAGACAAATCAGTTGTTCAGATCTCTCCAAAAATTTTACTAAATGAGAGCTTTCAGATTGCTGAGAGTTACTTGAAAGGGCTACCTTACTCTTTGATGGCTTTGAAAGCCCAGCTTGCCTTTCTTTTATGGTACCCAGAGCATATGAAAAACTTATTTAAATGTCTGTGATAACTCTTGCTGTTCTGGGAAGGCAGGACACTGACTGCAGACAGGAAAGGCACTGGAACTGAAATCATTACAAGCTGTCAAGTCTTTGCCCTGAGCTTGAGATCCAAACTGAATTCTCAGCCTCCTGAATGTGAAGCCAGCAATCTCCACAGGGTGTATCACAGAAATGGATTCAAGGTGTGCACTCTCATTTAAAGAATTTATGGCCTGTAGATCTCTTCTGTTTAAATCCACAGAGCTCTTCAAATTTTAATAAACAGTTCCTTTACCACACTTGCTTCAGAAAAAGCTTATTTATATTCTTACCTACATTTCGACTTTTATTCCAACTCAAGGACCATATAACTGGACAGGATATAGCATCTAAGTTTACAGAAAGTTTTTATTCTCTCGTAGTATTTAAGTTATGAACCTCACTTCTTAATGGCTCATGTTAGTACTACAGCATGAGCTCAGTGGCACAAAGGCACATCTTGATCCAGATGCTGTATCACCTCTGTGAGCCAGCCTTTCCAAATCACATGGCAGCAATTCTTAATTTCAGGAAACTGTAACTGTGGAGAAGGATTGCCTCTACCTCTACAGATCCCTCATGATCACTGTTCATACACATGTAAAACAGAAAGTGCACTTTTAGTGAGACAGTGTTTTCAATTGAGCTTCAGTGTTATTTAAGTAAAAATATTATTATTTCATACCTGTCTTTTGATCACTATTTTTACTAGACATTATTACATCTCATTTTTAATATTAATGGATTATTATTAAATATAGTTGTATGTTTAAATTATTAAACAGGAAGTAACTGTACCCCCAAACATGTTTTTCCCTTGTTTGTTGGTTGTATGCCCTGGAAACCTAATATCAGATTTCCCATAGCACACACTTTGAAAAAATCTGAAATGGCAACCTTGTTATTCTTATGTTATGATTGAAAAAATTGCAATTTTCTGAAAAGCATTTTGGAAAAAAAATTATTTCATGTATAACATTAGAATTCTACTGTAGCCTTAGTTTTAGATAAATCAATTTTGTTTTACACTTAAAACGGACAGTTGAGGGGCAAGTAATTTTTCTGGATTTGTTTGATAAAATGAGAGCCACATGAGAGACAACTGCTCAGTGAGAGAATTCACTTGAGTAAGATGCTCTTGAGAAATCACCAGAACCTGAGAAGACTGACGCTTCTGTAACACAATTCCTGTTGTGATATGCACTGAAAAACAAAATAATAGGGGGAAAGTAGCCACTCATTTATTGGAGTAGGGCTTCAAACCACTCTTTACCCAAAAAGAGGATTTAAGCACTCAAGACTAGGGGAGAGCCAGAATATACACGTCATTCGATTCCACCTGAAATTTTAACTTCTCTAAAGTTTTCAGTTTGATATTGAATGATTTCATTTTCCATGTAAGCTAACACTCTTCTAGCCAATGATCTCATGGTAACCCTAAAAAAATAAATTACTGGCTTGCATGATTCTTTCCTCTATGGCATTCACATTATTTTTTCTTCTGAACAGGACCAGAAGGAGTGCAAAGCCAAATTAAATGAGTAATTCTTAACTCCAGCACACCCGTGTTCCTAAACACCTAATCTTGTAAACTTAATGTTATTTTAAAGGAAGCTGGATTTTCCTGCTACAGTGCTTCTTTCAGGCAAGGAATGGAAGTTCTTGGTCCATTTTGGTAAGTCACAAATATCAACAGCAGTTCCTGCCATAGTTCTTCATTTTGAGCACCTGAACTACTGCTCAGAATTAGGTTCTGTGGAAAAGGCAAAGCTGGGGAAACCTTTGTCCAAGAGCAAGAAGTACTCATCCAGCTGTAATTCATTCACACTCACCTCCTGGTAGACTATTGCAGCTGTTCTCACCCCTCCAGCTGAATCTGGGATTTCACAGATATTGATAAGAAGCACATGGGGCCAGAGTGGCCCCAAAGGAAAGAAAAACAGAGCGGCTGAATCATGAGAATGTCATCGTTTGAATTCCAGTTTTCAATTCATGGACCACTTAAGGACTTTGTATTAACACCATAGACAAAAATTATTATACCAGAGGAGATGATATTCATTTTATCTGTACTGTTGTGAAAAATCAGTACAGGAAAATAAATGGTATGGATTGTGATGGTACTTGAGGCTATACACCTAAGGCACTTTTTCTGTTTTCTCACTGTTCTTAGTCTTGTTTGTGATGTCTTTTCAAGTTGAAGTATTTCTCTCATTAGGTAACTATTAAAACTCTTAAAACTACATGCTCAGTATAATTCCCCAATGTAAATTAAACCCTAAAAAAAAAACCTCACAGTAAATGTTTTCCTTTAGTTCTGAACACTACACTACTTACATTTACTTACATTACATGAGAATTTAATTTACTAATTTATCTTCTTGCAATAAGTTCGTAATCCTATCCTGTTTTCTAAATTGCTTTGTCTAAAATGTATGTAGACTTCTTTGCAAACCTCATGTCACTGTTAATCCTAATATTAAACCAGTTAGTAAATTATACATCACATTCCATAATACTTAACATTCAATATATTAATATTTACTGTAAAGAAAGTATTTGATACAACCATATATGCAGAGAAAATCTAATGTTACTTAGCATAAATGTTCTGACAGCCACTTTATCCAAACCCTTCAAGGTGCTTAAGGGTTTGCTTAAGACCTTGAAATAGATTATTTAGTTTTAAGTCACACTTAAGATATTCAGACATCTCAGAATGGTATACATACCCACTTTATTCCACAACCATAAACAGCATGCATATCACACACATCTATAGTAAATATATTAGCTAAGGTTGATTTTAATACATAATTTCTTTGTTTATGGAAATATTCACACCGCACAGAACGCGTTCATGCATTCATGAATGTAGCAACAATTTTATATCAACAGTTCTACATAATAAAGCTATTCTTACAAAGCAATATAAAAGTAATTTAGCTTAAGCTGCAGGAGATATTGTAAGATAGGCGTGACATAATTACTCATTTTAGATGTACTGGCACCATAAATTGCCTATAGATATAAAAAATAGCCTTTTAGGCTTGTCCATGATTATTCTCAAATGACTGACCTATACAGACAGAAAATAGTGTTATTATACTATAGCTATTACTGCTTATTTATTTCCATTGAAGTTTCCAAAAATTGTCTTCCTAACTCATTAGCTGCTCCTGAGCTCCTCTTCCTCTCTCTAAATATTGGCTAGAAATACATGGCCATGGAGCTTTATCAAAGTCATTGCTTGTTCCTGTGATAAATGCTGTCCAATTTGTTGACATTATAATTACAATATAGAAAAAATTAAAATTAGTATAGAACTAAAATGGAAGTATTGGAGACCAACAAGTTAAATAACCCAAACTATATGTCAGGTATATTACTGTTACCATTACATACAGCAGTCTTCACTGTGATAGTGCACAGAGTGTAGCACAAGCCTTTGACTGGATGTTTATTTTAGTTCCAAATTGATGGCAGTGCTTTCCTGTACTTTCCACGTCCATCCCCAAGCACTCATTTTCATGCTGTTTCTTAACCTGATGACTGCCTAGAAACTCTACTGTGCAGTACAGTTCAGAACATCTCAACTTCATTATCTGATGTTTGTTTCTACATTTGAAGTACAAAGAGTTTTTAACTGAAGGTGGAGCAAGGCTGATCAGTTACTCACAATCTCTCCAGGGATCTCAGCCCGAAGAAAGAGCCATTCTTCAACCACAAGATCTTGTTGTTACTCAGAATCCTACAAGAAGTCGGAAAATAATCCGGTTAATAGAACATGATAATTCTACTGATCTAAAACATATAATTACAGTAAGTGAGTGCTCTGTAAAATACTAATCACAAAATTCACTGCTTCATTTGCATTTTCCCGTCATAGCTGTAAATAAAGACTACCACTTCCCGAAGTGCATAGCTTCTTCATCATTAAATAAAAGCACAGTCAAGAAATATGTCAAGAAACGAATTTTGACTTCAGCTCAAAAATTCTAACACTGCTAAATGCCCACACTTTACTAGTAGATTCTCAATTACTACTAGGGTACTTGTTGGGCTTCCCAGTCTGCACAAAAGGCTGTCCCAGTAGATTAGAGGACAAAAAAAAATCACTTTCCAGTGGCTGCTGTAGCAGGGAGGTACAAGCCATCATACCATGGATAGCTCACATATAAGACAAAAGGATTTAATTTTCTATAGGAGAGACAAAAAAAACCCAGACAAGTCCAAAATGTTTTCCTGTTGCAAGCTCTGCATTGTAGAAATTCAGTAATTAAGCTATTCCTGACCCATGAAGCACCACCACAATGACACACACTTGTAAACTGGCCCTGCATGCAGGCCATTGAAAAAGTTGTTTCTTCTCCCTCTTTATGTTAAGGTACTGTGCATTTCACAAGGGGTCCTTTCTAGTTTAGTGATTTTCCATCACTGTATGTTCACAGTTATTTCAAAAGCAATACAATATGAACATGCACTTATTCTGAAGATGTTTCCCCTTAAAAGCCTTTCAATATGCAAAAGAAATGGTTTGTTTTAGAAGCTTGAGAAATTGGGTTTTTAATCTAATGATTATGTAATGTGCATAAGAAACATTTGTCTCTGAAAAATCTAATTCAAACTGCCTGAGAAATTAGTCTTTTAATGTAGCATTTGCAATAAATTATACTTCTCTGGTGCACAAAAGTACATTTCAAAATAAGACATGCAGCTTGAAATAAGATAGAAAGTAGATTAAAAATTTTTCAAAAGGAATTTTATGCTCTTAATTAGAAAACTTCAGATTTTTTTTATTTTTGTAAAGTTTTTAAACACTCTGTTACACAAGACTATCTTGTCTTGCGCTTAGCATTTGTCATTGTATATGAACAGTAACTGCTTTGCCCCAGCACACATTTGCCACATAAAATCTCAAGTCTAGGTGCCGATGTAACACCGACCCACAGGAAAACAAGAAATAATTATTAATGTAGCAAAGTTAAAATCCTGAAATGTTAGTAAGATCTGGAGATTTCCACAAATCTAAAATTAATAAATAAATGTGTATTTTGATGAGCTGATGGCCCACTGCAGGCCATCTACTTGGAGAACAGAGATGCTCAGACCTGACCTTTACTATATTCCACTAACTGCTTGTCAATGTGCTTGTGCTGCAGCATTGCTCCTTACCCAGAACCAGACGTTTGGCAATTTGGGATCAACCACACAGCAGCCTAAGTTTGCAACAAAAACTAAATATGCTCCAATATTCACACAGTCCTATTCCCATCGATTAAGAAACTCCACATCTCACAAGTTCCTCCTTTTACTTCTCAGATTAAAAATCATATGTATGACAATAAATATTTATTTAATCTACCAACACTTTACCATTTTAGGACTACATTTCATGAATGACATGATGAAGGACTGGTTTAAAATTCCAAATATCTAAAATGGAAAATGTAAATATATTAAATTCTCTATAATTTTATTTTCAGTGTTCTATTACTTTATTCTTTTATTCAACTTATCTTCTGAGGCTGCACAGAACTTGAGTCAGTCAAGAAAAAATGAAGACCCACAATTAAAACTGGCTAGGCTTGGAAAGACTAACATAAATTCCACTTCATATTGGGTCATTTTTTTAATATGCTGTGTTACAGAGAGATCATCTTTGAGGTCTGTTGGAATGACATTAGATAAAAATATTGTATTTGGACCACTCTGCATGGTCTGATTTGCAAAGATACGTGTACTTCAAAACACACAGCTCGCTTAGATATAAGTAAGTCTTTCTTTAAAAATTTTTCATTGTGCAAATTTGTTTTTCAAGCCTTCTATTCATTCTGCACAGAAAAAAGGGCAGTCTGAACTTTGCTGGCACTCCATGAAGATAGAGAACACAAGTCAGCTCCTACTTTACCTCCATGTCCCATTCTGTACAGTCCTACGCACATAAATTGAAACCAGCATCATTAACCCACATGAAACAAACTCGTATTAATTAAAGGGAACTATCAAACTAGTAATAAATCACAAGATTAAGCAGATCACTTAGTTCATAAATTGAATATTCAGTAAACACAGCTCATGAGTCTTCAATACTGCTATCTCATTTATTTTTATGAAAGATAAACTGAGTCTTGAAAAATGTGACACCACAAAATTTAAAAAAAACAACAAAACTTAGTTATGTAGATCTGAGTTTCTAAATGAAACCTTTCAAATCTTTATACCAGAGTTTCAGAGAGACTTTCACACAGAGATCAGGTTCCAAAAATTAAGTTTTCTTCAGGGTTTCCTCTTCTCTTTAAGTGCCAACTTAAATTCAGGTTTTATAAACAAAGTAATGTGGGTATCAAAGTTAAAATATGATTCTTTTTCTGTTTGGAAACACAGCTTTAGAGAATCCTAACATTCCAGTAAGGTCCCTAAGGAAAACAACATCCTCTCTAACAATTCATACAAGTTATCTACATTTCATTCAGATGGGTGGTACTGCTACATAGGAAGAATGCACCTGTTTTTAATTAGTTTTAGTGATGTACAGGAGATGGCAACAGGCTGTTATCAAGAAGGATTTGGTTTGCCCTGAAGATCAGTTCTGTGAATAAAATGAACTACTTTACTGGCAAACATAAATCAAATTATTTTGCATACAGTAGTGAATCCCTTACTGAACTTCTGATGCAACTGGTAACATTCTTCCCCTCTGAGGATATTTGCTGTGGGACTGAGGATGGAAGGGAGGAAAGTTTTGGTTACAATGTTCAATATCCTAACAGAAATGAAGCTTAACTACAAGCAATGAAAAATCTTTTTAAATAATCAATGCCAGGACAAATTGTGGTTCTTACTCTTGATGAAATTACCCTGAATAATTTTTGTGCATTATTTCTTTAGACAAGGAACAGAATGGACATGAATGTGTCAAGTATGGCCAAAATAGATCAGTTTCTCTTTTCCCTTGAATGCAGTTATCTGCTAACAGGGAAATATTTCTAATTAAAGACCAGCAGAATTTTTGCAGTGTTGAGCATCCTTTACTTGGACTGACAGATGCAATGGTTTGTGAATAAATACATAGGGAAAAAATTGTTATTCATGTATTTTATTTTGGAAAGCTAATCACAAAATTATGACTGTCAGATCTAATAGAAACTGACCCACTCATTTTAATCAAATTTCAAAAAGAGGTTGTGTTTTTAAAAAATAAACCAGTACCATGCAACCACTGTGAATAAGTACTTCTCACATTTTATCTCTCTGTAGCATTTTCACTTGGTTGCTTTTTGGGAGTTTTTTTTCTGATGTGCTAGTGAATCACAGTGATGAATCTCACTGCACGCTGCAACTCGGCAGCTGGTTTAAATAATTATCAGTTTCTAGCCATGTGCAAAGAATCTCACATTTTAAATATTTTATTCCAGCAGAAGAAACACTATGAAAATGAGCACACTTTATTTCAATGAAGGTATTTTCCAAAACCAAAATCCACTTAAAGTAGTTTTTTTGTTTTAGCTTGGGTTTTGCAGGGAGTTTGCATTGGTTGATTGGTTGGTTTGGGGTTTGGATTTTTTGTTGGTGGCATTTGGGTTTCTTTCTTTATTTATTTTTTTTGGTTTTGTTAAGGAAGAAGTTTCCCAGAGAAACCTTCTAGTAAGTATTTATTTTGAAGTTCAATTTTCAAACTGTCTTTGTACAATATATTAACGATTCAAGCTCAAGTAACTGAAAATTCAAATCAAGGCACTTTCAGTCCCAGCTCTCACAGGATTCAACTAAAATAGTGCTGGGGAGCAATTTACTTGTCAGTACCACTGTGCTGAGCAGACACGTTATGATCCATTTCATTGCTGCAGCTGACCCTCTCCAGTCTTACATCTCTGCTGCTCCTTTTCCCAAGACACTCTGGGGGACAGCTAACCCCAGGGAGGCTGTTTAGAGATGATATCAACTCGACACCAGGTCTGTCCTTTCCTGGCCCTGTGGAGCCCTCCAGCACTATTCCTGCTCTGAAGGGATATCATTCAAACACCCTCTCCTGACTTGCACTGACATCCTAAAGCATTTAGTCCACGCACATGGTTTCACGGCACAAATGTGATTCCCTGGTGGGCTGCAGTACAGTCTGAACATGTTTCATTCATCCTGCACTGGAAAGAAACCAAGCAATGAATCTCACTTATATACCATGCCAAGGAGATGCCAACAGTGGAGATCATGGACAGTCAACAAGCCATTGCTTCCACTCTCTTCTGGACACGCTTTCTTTACAGTACAGAAATACCCATAAGAACAAATTGTTCTAATAAATGAACATAATTTCCCTGATTTTTTTTGCGATTCTTCCATCTGAATTAAACAAGCCACAAATCACAGTTTGCTTGAAATGATGCTGAGATTTTTGGTTTTGTGAAACCATTGAAAGTACAAGATGATGTGACCCTGTGCAACAGTCTAATTCAAGTATAAAACATGCCCAGCATAAGAGAACTTACTATAGTATTTTAAAAATATCAAATAAAGAGCTCTCAATCATAATGCAAACAAACTTCAACTTCCTATAACCCCTCAGAGAGAAGGAATCTTTTTAGCAAGGCTCCAAAGTCAATGGACTTGAGTTCACATGACATTACAGAGTAAACAAATTCCACAGCTGAGGCTTCTCCAGTGGGATGGTACTGCATCCCACCCAGTAAAGCCTGCAAGCTCACACAGCAGTGCATCCACAGAGAAAGCACAGCTCAAGATAACCAAATCCAAGGAGGACAAGGCATTTAGATGAAGACTGCTATTCCCACATGCATGGTGAACACGGAAGGAAGTGTGACCCATTAATGAAAATATGTATTTCCTCTGATAATATTCACAGGGGAAAATTCACAAAACCACAAGCAAAAAACTCCCACCCAAACTTCATGAAAAATTAGTAAAATGTCAACTTTCACCTGATTTTCTGCTGAGCAGCCCAAGATCTGTTACAGATCAGACTTGATCCAGCCCTGACAAGTCAATCACAGGCTTTTCAAGGGCATTTGAGTTTGGTCCTTTGCCTTTTGGCTCTGGGGCTTTTGGAGCTTATGCTTGGGTCTTTTGGGGAACTTTTGAGTCTTATGCTTTTGGCCTGGCCTCAGTCTGCCTTTTGGTTCTCCTGCCTCACTGGCTCTTGCTCACCCTGCCTCCCTGACCAACGCCCTGCCTGCTCCGTCCCAGCATCCCTGCCTGAACCATCTGTGTCCAACCCTGCCTGACTCCGAGCCTGCCCACTGCTCATCCTCACCATGACCCTCTCCAGGCTCTGGCCTGAGTGCCTGAGTGCCCCTCACCTCGTGTCCAGCTGCGACAGGAGCTGTCCCCAGGCAGGCAGCGAGCACAGCCCCTCCTCAGGGACATCAAGGGTACTCCCCAGCCTCTAGTGGTAACTCTCTGACCTCCTACTTTCTTCTGTTTCCCATCTCTCTCTCTCTCTCTCCTCCCAATCCTTTCCCATTTTCCTTAGTCTTGCTCTGTCTTTTCTAGCCCTCTTTAGTAGGGTGACCCTTTTTTATTTTCATTTTTATTACCATTAAACGGTTCTGAGATACAAGATTTGCCTTGTTTGGTTTAATTTCATTCTTGACTATCAATTTTTAAAAGAAGTCCTCACAGTTTCCCACAGTGGAACGCAACATCTGGGGTTCCGTTCAGAAATTGTGTTTTGAGTTCTGCAGTTCCCTTCACGTACTAACTTAACATCGAGCAACTTGAATTATCTTTTATTTCCAAATAAAAATTTAAGTACAAATAGTAGTTAATCATTTTTCATGGAAGCCTGATAACATCTGACATATTGCAGTTTAAGATGTTCATTTTCTTTCCATGTGGTATGTGATTAGATACAAAGGGAGCGTGAGCAGACATCCTGTGAAATCCCTTGAAACACTGGTAGGGGAAAACATATTTAATTTCTTTATGGTATCAGAATAAGGCTAGAAACATTTCTATTGAAATCCTACAGTCAAAATGAAAAACTGTTTTCTAAACATTTTTAATGTTTTAAAATCCTTCTTGGTAAACCAGAATATTGGTTATTCCCCACAATATCCATAACTTATTGAGAGCTGCACCACAGAAACAAATTAAGAAGGAGTTTGCACCACGAACATGACAGAAATATAAAAATAAAATTTTTTAAAAAGATACCTACTTTTTGTGCCACACATGGAGAGATACATAGAGCTGTCATAAAGTACAGGTACTAACCACACTTTTTTCTTCCCCTGTCCAAACTGAAAACCACAGCTGAGCTACTAGCTAGGACTTCAACAGATAATATTAGAACTATACAGACAGAGAGGGAAGTCACAGAACAATAACAAAACTGATTGAACAAGTGAAAAAAGAAAAAGTACTGAAAACACTACTGGCAGCTCACAAGATGAATGGGGTGTGGTGGACATCTATAAACTCTGATACCCAAACACAAGGAAGGAAAAGTTATAAAGATATGGGGAGTATTTATTAATTTATTATATATCAGTATCTGTGTAAAGTAATTCACAGTGTCTGCTTCTCTTTCTGACTTTGAGAACACCTAAACTTAAAAGAGCACAAAGCAAAAGTATTAGAAGAGTCAGGGTGCATATAATGACCTGTAGCAGGTTTGGTTCACAAACCGGGCAGAAAAACCAATTTTGCTGTGAAATAAGGATTAGGAGTTAGCAAAGCAGGCTCAAACTTTAAAAGAATACAAAGAAAGTTTATTAACAGACCTAAAAAGTAAAAAACAAGAACCAGAACAAAACTCTTCCTCCCCACACCTCTCCATCTCTTTCCCACTGACAACACAAAAAGACAATGCTTTGACCTTCAGTCAGTTTACCACCTCTAAAACAGTCTTTTCTCAGTTCATTTAGGGAGAGAAGTTTTCTTTTGCTTATACCATGGACTTCTCTACAAGACAAAGTTTTTATGGTTCCGGCCTAACAACAAGCAGCCCGGGAGGAAAATCTGCTTGATGTGGAAGATCCCTCCCACCCTAGCAGCCTTCCCACAACTACTACAGTGGGTTACGACAGTCCATGGGGTACTCTTTTAAGGATGAGTGGCTCTGCTACAGCACCAAAGAAATCCCCTTCTTCCATTAGCGGCAACCTAAGTTCTCTTTACCATCCCTGGAGGCAAGGGACTGGGTCACAGCTTCTTCTCTGTCTCTGCTCATCATCATGCAGAAGCAGGAAGGCAAGAGGAGACTCCCAATGGTCTCTCACTTATATAGGGCTTTTTTTCCTCAAAGGCAGAACCACTTTTAATTGGTTTGGATACCTATCAATTCTCAAAACTAGCTGCTTACTGGTTCTGTCTCCCAGGAAGGAAGCTGTGTTACTTCCTGCTGCACAGGTTACTTCTGAAGCTGACCCTTCCTGGGCAAACCCAGGATATGACCAGAAGTGACACCTCTCTTCCTGAAGGGAATTGTAGCCCATTGTACTGTCTTTTTGAACTAAACAAAGCATGTGGTCAGCTTTCTTAAAAGGAATCATACAAAAATCCTGGAGAAAGCAATAAAACCTAGTGTCTCAGCACCTCCAATTCCAGCTGCTTTTATCATTATCTTTCAGGCATACCATCTTTTGTTAAACCGATTCACTTGCAGCAAAACAAAGCATTAATGGAAACAGAAAAATACTCAAAAAACTGCCTTCCATTGTACACAGTATGTTCTTGTGGCAAAAGCATCCTCCAAACAGCTATAGCCAAAGAGGCAGTAACAGTGTGCTAATTATCATTCTAATTTGTACAGGAGCAGCAGAATGGCAGATCCAGACATTATTTGACATTATTTGATGATAGCAAAAGAAAGCATAAGCGTCAAGAAAATTCCTTTTAGGTAATTAGTTATTTAAATCAAAGTCCTTCCAAAAGTGCAAATTAACACTAATAGTCTGTCATACATTTAATGGAATGTGGGAGAAACTGTAGTATGGAAACAGACTATTGCTTTTGTGGAAAACCACCGTTCAACAGCCCCACTTTCAGTAATTTAAAGTATAGGGCAAAACTTATTTTTCTGTCTTTGGTGTTCATACTGGTGGCTTTTCATCAACAATCCTCTCGGGTGATATAAGGGACTGCTAGGTCACATTCAAAATACCAAAGCCACAGAGTTATCATATTAATTACCACATCAACTGATTTAATTACGTAAAATCATATTCAAGAGGCTTTTTGTGCAAGCAATATTACAATTCAAACAGTAAAACAAAATATTATCATCACTAGCAGGACACACAACTCATTCTCTTCCTAATACCGGTTTAGTGGTATTAATGTATTAACAAAAGGAAGCAGCAAGGTCACTCTCAAATAGAAATTTTAAAATTATTTCCTAACAGTGGGGGAGTTAAAGAGTTTTCAGCTTTTGAACAAGCCCACTCCACTACAGGATGATATTAATTAACTGAACAGGACAAGAAGCAGTAGGAATCAAAGCATTACTAATAGGACTGTAAGTACTTCTGAAAAGAAATGTTTTTTGACTTTTTTCAAGCACTAGAAAATTTCTGAACTAGATGATCCTATTAAGTCAAACTTTTTTTTCCCCCAAGAACTTAAGGTCTAAAGGTTATTTCTAAAGATCAGTGAACACCTGAAGTGTCATACAGGATTCTGTGCTCAAAGTTTAATCAATTATATTCAAGGAAGTCAGCAACTGGAGAACCTACATCATGAGTGGATACTGTAGAAAAAGGTTTGACAATACCAATATAACACCAGAGTAGTAAACTGGAATTATGTAGTGGTACTTCCTAAAATCACAAAATATTGAACTGAATATAGACTATGAGGATATGAACATGTGACAAATCTTACTATTTTACTACACCACCATGCAGCTGTCTAGATAAATCTTACTTTTTTAAGTTTTGGACTTGAGTGCATGTAATTTTTTTCAAATATTAGTTTAAAAAAACACATGATCTTTTGATAAGACAGCATTTTCATTACATCTTTTGAAGAGAGAACTTTAGGTAAGTGAACTTTTGGACTGTATCACTATACCTACTATGTGCATGGTCTTTACTTGAGAGATCGTTACGCATGTTTAACTTCCAGTGATGGGCCTTACTGAGTCTAGCAGTATTACTTACATGAAATAAATTTGTCATGTGCATTCGTTTTGGAAGATCGAAGTTTCTATTGTCAACATTTTCTTTGGAGAAAGAGAGGAATTGTTCAAAGCTTTCTCTACAATGAAAAGGAAATCCTTATGTCTGAACTTGCAATAAAACACTATTTCTAAAAGCATGTGTAGGCAACTGGTGACAGCATGGGTCTTCATGCCCTGGTGTTCTTGGTTTTGCCTTTGACTCACTGCACATCCTTCCATCAGTATGTATCTAAAATCCATTTTTAGTGGGAAAAATTAGATTCATACAGAATATTAAGAAAATTAAAAGTTCTCCATTGAGTAAGCCTGTGCAATATGCAAACAGATTTAGTGAAGTGATTGTTTACAGGAAAATTAGCTTTTGACATGTTTTTCATTCAATTCAGTTGACATTATGAGAAGATTGCATTCTTATATTTGTTTCTCATTCACACTTTTATACAATTCACCATCAGCCAGGGTGCAAACACCACCAGGAGTTGCAGAGCAGCTGAGAGAACAACGCATTGGAACAATATGCAGATTGAGTATTTCAGAGTGCTCAGGACAAACAAGACAGACAAGAGCTGAGAAACATCTTTATCCTACAGGATATGAATTTTTACACTCATTTCAGTGGGAACAAGAAGGTCGTTTACTTTTCCCACTTCAAAAGGGTTACTGCAGGGGATTCATGGCAAGGTCAGCATAACCATTCCCCTCTCCAGGGCTTACACTCCACTGCTCAGCCAAGTAATCACCAGCACCCCAAAATGCCCTGCAGCTCCACAGGTGGGCCAAACCAAAAACCAAACTGGTTTTTACACGACATACAATACAGTCAGAAGGCTTTGTTCTACAAATAATTTTTGAATTCTTAAGTTTAAGAATTTTAACAAGACTACCAAATAAATTATTAACATTCAATTAAAAATTTTATAAGAAATAATTCACATTTCCTAATTCAGATTGTAGTATAGCTTCCTTTTAAGTCACTTTGGAAAAAGAGTAAAATTTCCTGAGTCACCATTCCTTTTTTATTATACTTCTTATATAACCTTTTGTTTCCTTTGTAAGATCTTTTCAGAACTTCTCTTATTCAGCCCACTGCCCTTCTTTTAAACCCTGGAACACTCATTTTGCTTTCCCCAGTTTTGCTAATCTTCTATGTATTTCTAAAAGAGCATTATAAAGTTTCCACATTATTTCTGAAAACTATGCTCAGACTTGCCTTCAAAATACATCTCTCAGCTACTAAAACAGTTAAGCAGTAACAAATGCTGAATATAAATCCAGAAAAACACTGAAAAGTTTCCATTGTAGTAATTTATTTTGATTTTCTCACAAATTGGTTTGTTGTTTTTATAATGTTTATAGCCTAACTTGCAAGTTCTGCTGGGACTGTAACTTTGTTCTGTGAAAGAGTCATCTGCAGCAGTATTTTATTAAAATAACAATGTATATCTTCTGATAATTCAATGAAATACAGAACTCATTGTGCATCCCTTTGGTAATATAAATGAAAACTGAAAGCCTGAAAAAAAAAAAACCTGATCTGGAATCATTAAATAATTCCTAGCTGAAACTGAAGAGAAAAGCTTTTCTCATAAGGATATATTTAAAGAGCTAGGTTAGAAAATCTAAATTGTTTGTTGTATTTTGCCTCAACCACTAAGACTGAATGACAGAATGCTCCTCTTAGACTTCCATTTGGTGTCAAAGACTGAGAGGAACAGAGTACCAGCTGCTAATAAGGAGTGACAAAGAAGTTTTTCTAAAGCACTTCAGACAGCTACCAATACACTAATTTTAAGCCTAAGCAACACCCTTGTGTCTTATCACTCAGAGATTTTGCACTGGTGAAGGGAAATGTGGTTACCTTATGAAAACGGGCTTTAAGAAAATTCTTCGAAGACATTTTGGAAGACAATTTCCACCTCATGTGATGAAAGTAACACAGCAATTATCTTTGAGTCCATCCACTCTAGCAGAGTGACAGCCCAAAGTTTTAAACAGTTAGCGATTATTCTTATTTAATTCAGAGGACAAGTGAACCCCACACAGTGCATACTGTCCATCATAACAGTTTACAGTTAATTTTGAAGATACTTCAAGTCTGCACAATGGTTTAAAAAACAGACTTGGGTTAGTGTCTATTTGAGGGAGAAAATGCAGGATGACAGATAATTTGATTCTCCCCATCATATGGATTGGAAGAGACCTCTAGAGGTCATCCAGTCCCACCTCCTGCCTAAAGCAGACCGAGGTAGATGACAGCACTGCTCAGAGTGGTGAAATGGTGACACTTCTGTGTAATTGAGAGATTAACTGCTATGGATTATTTTGGACTTGAATACTATTTATAAAGGGGTCTACAGTACATTGACCAATCCCTAAAAATTTGAAATTCACACAGCGCAGAGGTAATACGCTCTAACCTTACTGCTGAGACCAGACATTTATGCAAGAGAATTGCCAAAGTTAGTGTCAGACTGAGGAACCCCAAACATGAGGATACAGACCTTGAGCTTTTCCAGAATCTCCTGCTTTGCTCAACATGGGTCCCTAACTAGACCAAGAATATTGGAGGTTATACGTCAAAATCACCAACTTGTAGCCTACAGGTTGAATGTGTTTTATACAACGCCTTCCTTTAAAATTTCTTTCAGGACCCACACATAAAAAGTGAGACCAAACCAGCAACCTCTGTCCTACCAAATCCCAATTCTATATTGCCCGCTTAAGTAAAATTGGAAAGCTATTGGAATGTAGCATTTATTGCAAGAAATCAATATTGAATATTGATTGTTTCCAGCACTAGTATTATTTAAGTATTTACTTCAAGTTTTCCCTGTGTTAATATAATTTTACTGAATACATACACAGAAAATAATAAACATTCCATGATTTCTTCTAAAAGCAATTAAATTTTCAGACAGCTTTTTATTTACAATTTGAATATATTTTAAGGTGTGCAAAATCAGTACAACAAATTAATAATTAATTACTGTAAGAAGACTCCACTGACTTGGTTAAAAGTACTAATTTTAAGCCTAAGCAACATCCTCGTGTCCTACCTCTCAGGGATTTTGCATTGGTGAAGGGAAATGTGGTTACCTTAAGAAAATGGGCTTTAAGAAAATTCTCCGAGGACATTTGGAAAGACAGTTTTCACCCCATGTGAGGAATGTAACACAGCAATTATCTCCAAGTCCATCTACTTCCCAGCTTCCAAGTTAAAGTGGTCAATGACAGTCTCAGTTGTGATTTGTCTTTTTTTAATCTCAGTCTCAAATGCTGTATCTATCAGCTCAGGTACTTAAAATTATCTTCCTAAGGCTGTGTTGTTCAATATTTTATGTTCTTTCCATTTTAGCTATGGCCAGAATCTCTGAAATAAAGCTTTCAGCACACCTGTTCAAAACACTGGTATAAATAATACAAAGACACCTACCATTTGATTCAACTTCTGTTACACAATTAACTTCTTCCTTCCTTGCTTTGTATCTGTTTCTTTCACATTAGTCAATACTCAGCTCACTCAACCACCTTTTGTTTGATAGTCGATTGTAAATATTCAGCTTTACCTCACAGGGTGCATTTCTGCCAAATGGTTCCTAAAACATTTAGTTGTACAATAGCTGTAGCTGAATGCATTGCTTTTTAAATAACAAACTCTGGCAGCAATATCCACAAGGAATTCCAAAGCCTTTGCAGGGAATCATGTTCCAAAGTGATCACAGCTATGTTAAATGCAGCTCAGTTATTCCTAATGGTTTCCCAATTCATTTCTTTCAGTGGTTTTGAAAGTTTTCCTGAACTAATGATGACAGAATAATTCATTCATTTTTTCAGAAGTGTCTTCAGATCCTGAATAAATAATGAGAGTGATAGCACCTTTCAGGGATGCCTGAAATTACATGAAAGGATAAGTAAGACCAGTTGCACTTATTTATTTTTTAAAAAGAGAGAATGTCTTCAGAAAGAACTGAAGAAATAAAAGGCACAATAGAAATAAAAGCAGGGTTAGGGAAGAGAATATAGCTATAAGTACTAATGAAGAAAAACAAGTAAAGAAAAGTAAGACAAGATTTTTTTTTTCTGGTACACTTATGATTAACAAGCTATTTACTCATCTGGTCTACAAGTGATATACAACTTTTGTTCTTCAGGAGCCCAGCACAACCTGCTTGAAGAAGAATGACAAAAAAAAGATCCTGTCCTTAAATAATTCCTAAAATAAATACCTTAGACATACATTCTTTGGGCAAGCCCTGCTAGAGTCATGGGCAGTTGGTGTAGCAGTGAGGAAGGTGCATCATCCATCAAAGACAAGAAAGCACAGGGCACAACAGACAGTTCTCATAACAGCCAAAATCAGTATGGGCACCCATCCGTCCCTGTTCCATTGAAATGCCATTTTCTCATTTATAACTGCACTACACGCAGCACACGGAGTTACTTCTTTGCTGCTCACACACCTTTTACTTTGTGCTCACTCAGCTGGCATAGGAGATGGTTAATGTATAGAATTTAAGGCAGCAAGTTGCTAGTACAAACACTTCACACCACTACTGAATTTTGACTGAAACCATGAAACGTATCTTGAAGACTGCCAAGTGCCAGCCAAATGATAACCAAAAAAAAGTAATCAGGATTAGAAAAAATATACTGTAACATACACTCTTTAGATTATCGAACAATATTTTTAATATTAAGCCTGAATATTTCCATTATGTTTCAATCAGTTTCCCCCTCATACTATGTTATTACAAATATAAAACAAAGACTAAATATAATTTTCTCTCGAACTTCATTTAAATATTTATTTCTGCTGTGTTTCTGGTATTGAAGCTAACTTTGGTATTCCTTGCTTCTTAGGCCCATTTTTCTAAAGTTTGTTTATTTACCTTCCACCAGACTCCATGTTCTTATAGAATATTAGCAAGGCACTTATAGAAATATAGAAATTGATGCCACAAATTAGTCCCCGTAAATGCCACAGAATAGTTAGAAGATATCAGAAATCCTTCTTTACCAAGTTTTCTGAAAGTTTTGTTTATTAAAGATTAGGCAAAAGCAGGAATTTTAATTCCAAAAATAAACTATTTCAAGACAGTAACACAAACCCCAATACATACATACTTTAAATATATCTCTTCATTGTAATCTTTGTATTAGGCTCATTTAGACTAAACAGAGACACTCTCATTCCAAGTCCTTCACATAAGCCAAGCAATCTGAACTGATTGCTCCTGAGCAAAATCAATTATATTCAGCATAGACTAGGGAAAATATTAATAAGAATAGCTCAATGTCTTAGTTATGTATGATTCTGGTCTAACCAATTTGAATATTTATTTAGGATAATAGATTACCTGAAAGCATTTCATGGCAAGATAAGCACATACTCCCATAAGAACAATATACCTGAAGTGAAGCTTAACACATCCACATCAGTTGTCTACCTACAGCAATATTATCTAATGTGTCATGCTCTGATTTGCCTTTCCATTCATTTCAAAAATGTTTCTATACCTATAAAATGCATCTTATTACAACATAACAACTCTGAAATTAGTTCTTGAGGGATTTGGCACTTTTTAAAATCTCCATCTTTGAGAAGTTTGGTTGTCAACCTTCTTCAAAACAAGAAATTTCCAGATACTGTGGACACAAAACCAACAACAACAAATGAAGAGAAAAACCTGATCCAAGTGCACCCTAGAGGAATCCTTAAAAAATCAGCCCCTTTTTTCCCCCCAAAAAATTGCGGCCCTGAGTCACAACTTCTGCAATGCTTCCTTCCTACCCTGCGAAGTCTGACACTCCCAAGTCCTCTGCTGTCACAGACAGTGAAGTGCCTACATGTTGGGGAAGAAGAAATAGGAAAGTCTTATAGATATGATTACCTTGCAAAAGATGCTGAAAATACGGAATATTATACTAATCAAAATTGAGATGAAGACAAGGTTTGAGTTCAAGAGTAACTAAGAAACAATGGTATAGCTGGTTGAAGGTAATCCTCCTTCTTGATAGAACATTACCCTCTGCCTAGGTAGGTCCAAAGGTCAGAACAAACACTGCCTACCTGGAAGAAGATTCCAAAAAGTAGTTTTTTAAGGTTTAAAATATAAACCCGTATGGTAATGTGATGATTCTTATAGGTTGCATGTAAATGTTGTAGAGTTTGTAGCTTGTCTCAGATTGGTTAAAGAGAATTAGAATATTCAACAGAGAAGACGATTTATTGTATTGTAAACGGTAAATCAGCCTCTTTTTACTCTCTCTTTTGCCTCTTTCTCTCTCTTTCTCTGGCCTGCTTTGAGCTGCATCTTGCAGCTCAGCAGGCCTCTCATAGCCATGCTCTTTCACAGTAAATTCCCATGCTCTAAACCCATCTTTAGAGATCTCTCGTTTCTATTTTACCCTCTTAACCAAATCCCACAGAGTTAAATCCTACACCTGCACACGGTCATTTATCTGGCAAAGCAGCCTCACCCTCCCCTGCCACACCACTTACCCCTGCAGGACACTCCATCTGTCCCCTCTGGAGCCCACAGCAAACTTTTGGGATTGCCATCTGAAGGGGAAGAGGTCAGGGTTCCCCAAGTGGCACAGCAGGACTCGGCACAGCCCCTGTGCACTGGGACTGGGAAAAGGCTGAGCCCACATGCACAGGGCAGTCAGGCTCACCCAGAGCTCCCTCCAGGTAGCAGTAAGCCAGAGGGAGAGTAAGAATTTGGGAACCTCACCAAGCAGCTTCATTTTGAGTGTTCATAGCTCCCTGAGGACTTTTTTCACAGCAAAATATTCAGAATGTCAGCCCTGAAGCACTTCTTAACTAAAAGCTCTACAGTTGCTGCTGAATAATCTGATACTCAACTCAAGCATGCCTTAAGAATCCTATACTAAATAAAGAGGAAAATCTGTTTTCTAGCTTTTATTTTCACATTTCTATCTAAAAAGACTCTATCCATAAATTTACCTCATTTCAGAGTTACAGATGCTGGAGATACACCACTCAGACATGTTTCCTTCATCAGACCAACCACTCCTGGAGAGGGGACACGTTACCTCTCAGACACTACTGTGCAGATACTCAGACATTATCTTAGGATTCAGCAGAGCTGAGATAAGTGGAATTTAAATTGCTTTTGATGTTTCTTACATCTACAGTAATGAATGACACAACAGCTATCTTTTGTGATGCATCCGCATCTGAAGATCATTATCATGCTGTGTGTAAAGAAAATAAAATTTTAAACATTAAAGTACCACCTGAACCAGTTTCATATAGCCAAGACCAAAAGGGAACTGCAGAAAAGCAAAAGGCAGCTGCAGAAAAGCAAAAGGCAGTGTCTTCTCTGTCCTTTTTTATTACTAAAATAGGCATACTAGAGGATTTATAAATATATTGTTTCTTACTCTGAAAGGTATTTTCCTTGGCCAACAGGACTTTCTTAACCTTTTTTAAGGGAACAGAATTTCAGATATTTGAAATGGCAAACTGTTTTATGAATTATGCTAAGTTTCAAAGGTTATTTTTCATTGCAATGCCTTCCCTCACTTGTTGTAGCAGAACAGAACCAAGATTGTATTTATTTTGCAGTAATCTTTCTTGACAAATAGCACAGAACATGAATAAACACAGAATTTCAAGCTCCCTTTGCTTTCAGTGCAAAATAAAATAGGTATCGAGAAGAGTTAGATCAGAAGCAAAGGAATAATGGAAAAAAATTTAAACTTTCACACAGGCTTTATGATCAAGACAAAATCCAGAGTGATCTAGTAGAAGCAAAAATGAGACGGACTTCATTAGGTCCATACCGCTGGAAGCCCAATGTTCTATGTTTTATACAGCACAACTGTGTATTTTCTACCCTTAAATTTACACCCATTTCTTTAAGAATTATTATTCCACAGAAAGTGAATCGAAGTACCAGAAAGAGAATTATTCATGTGGCTTTGGACTTCTGGGTGAGTTGGCAACAAAATCAAGTTTCCGGTGTTTCAGGCTGCAACTCTGAGCAAGGAACTCTCCCTCCCACTTCACTGATTTCAACCTGAGCATTGGGATGAAAAAGAATTGCATTGCTAAGAAATACCAGGAGAACAAAAACTGTGAGCAAGATTTAGCTGAGATACATGAGTCAACTTCAGACAGCTTAAGAAAACTCCAGCTGCATTGTTTAGGCAAAGCTAATTTCACCCCTAAGACTGGGCTTCTTATTAAATCACTGAGTATGAAAACCAACACACAAACATATATTAATTTCACAGATTCCAGTAAATCAGTTGGGTTTCAGTAAAGGACAAATACCTCACGTCTCTGGGAAAACTCTCTTGGTGCTTTTCCTACTAATGTGAAACAGGCGAAAGCTACAAGACCCATATGAGCAGAAGGGCAGTGCAAGCAGTGGTGACTCCCTGGGACACCCAGTGTCCCAGGATGGACAGGAAGAGGAGCTCCTGAGCACAGACAGAAAACTCCAAGGAAAGTCTGTGTTCATTTTCACTGCATGCCACCACTGAAGATGAAAAACGACAGCCCATCTTTGTGAGAGATATACTTAGGAATTTTCTCAGAGTATACACCTCAGAGAAGCACTCTGTCAATGCCAGAGAACAAGGGGTTTGCAGGTCTCTTTGGAAAACCAGTGTCTTCTTTGTGTTGCCAAATCCTAAGGAATATTATATTAAGCCTTTAAGGAGCAATCCTAATTGTAACCGGTATAATCTGATAGAAATTCAGGGACACCATGGCATGATTTGATCAGACAAGATTAAAAGAATGAGAAGATGGCACACAGAGTATTGACTTTGCAAAGTCAAGCTATAAAGCCTGAAATCACTTCAACTTAGCAGATGCAGTGTACCAAGACTTAAAATCCAGTACAAGAAAATCTGGCTGCTGATCCACAGAGTTCTCCATAAACTTAAAGGCATCAGCAAACAGCTCCTGCCTCAGAACACATCTCCCGAACTCCATCAAGATGTCAGATGTCTGCTGTATTCTCAGCTCCCTCTACAGTGTAGAGAATAAATCAAAAAGATTGCTGGACTCCGTGGCACCTTTACGGAGTGCTGTAAGTACCTGGGCTTGAAAGAAAGATTTTGACTGTCAAAATTTCTTTACGTATAATCTCTACATATTTGAAGGGCACAAGTTTTGAAAATTTACAGCCATTCTTGTAGATTAAAATGACAATTGAATCCAGCCATTCCATTTAACAAGTGTCACAGCTCACAGCAGTGACAGAGATGCATCTGAAACTGGTGAAGAAAGGGTTAAACCTGTTGTCACGGTGAAATTCTGATACTGACTTTTATGTAGATATTTGGCTACCAAGAGCAATGAAAAACTGTGGTGGCATTCATTGACCTTTCCTCCACACCTAATGCTCCCTGACAGAGGGGCATAACTTAGTCTGTCAATTATAAATTGCCACTCTGCTCTCACTCTGATCAAATAAATCATCTGAGATATTAAAAACAAAACCTCCCCTATACCTGCCTTGGCAATAAGTCTCATGAAAACATTCATTGTTGGGTAAGTTTTTGAGCTTGCACCAATCTTTTACAGCTGTAATGAATCACTGTTACTACAGTTTGTGTGACTGCAAATTTATCTTAAAGAGATGAAATCACATTTTCAGTTATGGCTTGTACTACAAAATAAGATGGTTACTCTTGTAAACCTTTTAAGGGCTACTTCTAGAGCTGATTTCAGAATTTTAAGGACCTGCTGCTGGCCCTAGAGCCTGAAATCAGACACTCGCACAGCTATAGCATCTGTTTAACTATTGAGAAAAAGAGGAGGAGGAGGAGAATAATATTAATAAAACAACAAAGATCATGCATAATAAATTCCTGAAATTACCTGAAGTTGAACTGAATGAGAGAGTCAACTACCAACCTCATTTGGAGAATGTCAACAGAATATAAAAACTATTGAGGATGCAGTTATCACCACCTGACCCACCAATAAGCATCTTCAACATTTTATAAATTTCACCACAAACACTGATTCTGTCTACAAAAAAAATTAGTGCTTTTATGAATGCCAAACCTGGAGTTATTTTTTCTTTAATTTATCTTTATTTTTTCGGTTTACAAAGCTTGTGACATTATTAAAGCAAGTCACAATGTTCTCTTGCATGTGAGCACAGAGCAACAGTCATAGGGCTGCTCTGTGCATTTTACTTTGCTCTTTTTTTTTATTTAAGACACCTCTTTTGTCTCAGGTATTATTTATGCTTTTATACATTTACAGACTGAAAAGATTAGGTTTAAAAGAGGTTCAAAAACTATAACAAGAATGTCTTCATACCTGAGCCTGACACTTTCAATCATCTTAAATTACACTGATTTAATAGTACAGTCTCACTGAAATCTAGATCAGTTTAGAAAGCTCTTTACACATTTCTAGGCAATTGCTCACCACAATAAACTCTTTGCTCAGAGCTAAAATATTCTCAGAGAGTACCTATTTTACCAATGCAGAATATCTACGTATAAGCTTCAGAAACCATCACCAGGATAAGCTCAGCTCAGCACCTGAGGGAAGTCTCTCACCATCTACATGAAATGTGGATGTGAGATCCTGGACTACAGGCAACAGCCAGAAGAGGGCAAGGGAAGAAGATTCAGGACAGAGGCACTGAGGCAAATAACAGGATTAGACTGAAATGATAAAAGTGAATTCACTTTTTATCACTTTCTCACACTTTTTATATTTCAGTATTCTCTGCAGAGATGCCCAAGAGACAGATGTTTTAATGAAAGCCCCAGCAAGTCTCACCATACTCACCACAGTCAAATAAAGAACAGATTTAGTAACCTAACAAGAGGTACCTCACTTTAACTACTTGATCACCCTTCTTCTAAAGCATCAATGGTTGCAATTTTGTCCAAATGATACACCGCAACTATAAAAAGCTCCTTGGCCTGCAATCTGGATCATCTCGTTCCCATCTGTAAATCATCAGCTAACCACTGACTAATCAGCAGTTACGTGCTTTAGGTAGCAATTTATTACATAATTTTAAAAAATATATATACAAAATTATTGTGGGCTTTAAGAGGCATGCAGGAATAAGATTAGCAGATTTCTTATTTAGCTTAAATATAACTTAAATGACATTGTCTGTATCAACAAGCTTATACAGCACATGTGACATTAGTTTATTCATATTTCTTTAAGCTTGCCACCAGATTTTATAAGCTGTATTAGCCCAAGGCATGTAACATTCATAAGACAAGTAAAATTTCTGGCCACATAGTTTATATTCCATAATTTTGCAGCTGCATAGTTCAGAAAGAATGAGTAGCAAAAATAACTACAAACCACCACTAGAGTCATTCATTCCCAAATGCATTATCACTTAAAGAAGTGAAAATTCCAGTATCTTACTTTCTAACACGCAGCATAACTTAAAAAAAAACCACCAACAAAACAAAAACAAAAACAACCCAACAAAATCGCTAAGTTTGCATTCCAAGTGGACTCGGTTCTTTTCAACATTCACTCTGTTCCCAGAGAAGACTATCAAGCTCCTAAAAGTTCCATAAGCTCAAAATAAAGGTGGAGCTCTTGGCCATACTGCGTTGGAATGTTAAGTCTGTAAACTAGGCAAAGTATTTTATATACTTACAGGTGGTTTTGATTCTACAATAAAAGGAATTTAAATTCCTAAATCCTACGGTGTTATTATGAACCTTTAAGACAGTTTGCTAAACTTCAACAATGTGCCTTTATCTTTAAATTCCTTCAGCTTTCCTACTATGTTTAAAGAGAAAGAAATTTCATAAGGCTGATTAAAATTTTCCTAAGCTATATAGTTTCATAAATGTGTTTTCATGAAGAAAGAAGAGCTCTTGAACTTGAGATGGGCAGCTTTTGAATCCAGAAATTCAATTTCCTTAGAGAATATCTAAAAGCCACATTACAGGAAGCTATGGTTCCTGACTTAAGGGAAGTGGAGGGAAGGAAAAAGTAAAATAACAAAATGTGCAGCTGACCTGAACCTGCCAAAAAAATCAAAATAAATATTACCCTGCATATATTGTACCGAGCACATGTTGCATAATAAACAGCAGCTGGCATACGCCAATAAATAAAAAGGGTATGAACTTTGTTTAATATGACTACATTAGCAAATTATCAAAACAAAACCAGCAGCATAAGCTAACTTCTACCAGCATTCAAAAGGGTTCTCCTGCATTTTCCTTACATTTCAAATTAATTTCTGATTACTTCTGCTAGTAAATGATACACAAGTAAAGGAATTATCTTAATGATAATACTGTACCTTGACAAATTGGTTTCTACCACGTGGCAAATCAGTTTCCACATTGCATAAAGTCTGTCCTCAGTAAACTTGTTACTCCAAAGAATCAATTAATGCACCTGCAGCCCTTTTAGTCTACTCCAGTGTAAACACATTTTCTCATTGTACATTTCTTTTTCCAAATTTCCTTTTAAAGCATTATATTATCTGCTCTGATGGTGTCACTCCCTGAATTCAGATATAGTTTATATACAAGTATACCAATTTTTCTTTCATATCAACTAAACTTAGCGCTCCATCTAGGTATTTCTATTGCAATCAAAAAAACCTTTATCTCAGTATATTTAACTTGTTTTTATTTATTATACTGCAGTGGTAGAAAATTCAGAAAATAGTATTTTTCATAAATTATACTTGTGCCATACTTAAATTTCACTTCTTTTAGTTCAACTCCATTCCAATTTCACTAAAAGCTCCCTCTTAAGTTTACTGCTCATTATATCCTGTCAATGCATTTGTTTCCTCTTCATGTCAATGCATCCTTGCCATTCCCTCTTTGCTTACTGTGGATGATGTCTGTATTCAGTCACCAAGTTCAGGGTATTGAGTTCATTTGTGTCAAGTAAAGGCATGAAGGGCTACAAGTAGTCATTATATGACCTGAGTGTAAGAAATTACCAGATTAGGTTTTTTGTTCAAACTCAAAAATATTATTGCAGAACAGGAAAAACAGAAGCTTGGTCTTTCCTCATTAACCAATTTAATAAAATTGTTTAGATGGTGATTTCATGTTGTTTTTTAAAAAATAAACATTGCTACATTAAAAAATGTATGTAGTAAAAGAAATTAAAGTTAAAATTGTGAGTTTTAATCCAGGAGTGCCCAACAGGCCAATAGTGATTTTTCATCAGCACTCAGTACATACAAGTGCAAAATGCAAACAGTTTGAAAATACCAACTGTGGACTAAATCCTGATAATCTTTATGCCTGCCAAGGATAACATTTGGCCCTACATCTTCTCTCCTGAGAAACAAAATAAAAATTTTACTTTTTCTGGGTTCAATACATAAGCATCTTATAAAAGTATCAAAAATAATGATTTATGATAATGACTCGTAAAAAAAAACACACTGCCATTGAAATATTTTAAAATATGTTCTTCATTTAATTCTCTTCTCCCCTAACATACACAGTTAAAATCCATGTTCTTACAACTACATGAAAATAAAATTCAAGATAATTTTGATATATCAGCATTGGAGAGGTTTCTTATTTCCTTATACTTGGAATCTTTCTTTGAAGGTTAATTCATTGGAACTATTGGTTTCCTTCTGGGAATCATTTTTTCTCGTCTCCAGACTTTCAAAATATTATTACTGTAATTAACATGTATTTGAAGACTTGATATTACTGCATTGCTTTCAAATTCTACTGAACACCTTGTACCAATCAACTTATTCATGGAATAAAATGACAGAGGCAAGCTCAGAACTGTGTTGATCCAATACAGCAATCCAGCAGCTATCACATGTAAATCCACCTTAAAAAGTTAGGATTTTAATTCTTCTGAAATAACTGCAGAACTGAAGCAGTATTTAAAAACCCTTGATAATTTTAGCATCTTTTGCCTCCCCATCTACTTCTCAGATCATTTATGAAACCCAGCACATCTTCGTGGTACTTCATAAATAAACAATAATGACAACTTTTCATGCAGAAACAGTTGAATCACCAGAGCATATTTGTTCACATCCATCACATTTTTATCCTTAACTGACACTGAGGACTGCACCTGTAATTTTTAATTCATAACTCACCGTCTGAAGACATCATTGTCACTCCCCTTATGCTTATTTTCCCCCATCAGAACCTCTGTCTCCAGATAAACATTTTGATGCAGAGGTGGAAGTTACTTTTTCCAGCTTGGATTCAGACAGGCAGGAAGGTACATCAAAGTCGACCAAGAAAGTCCCAAAATCTTAATAAAATGGGATGTAATCCCAGCTTCTTCAGAAGATGAGGATAACTAGCCAGCAAACACATGAACTGGATAAGAACTCCACAAAAACAAAGCAGTACACAAGTATTTTTCTTAAGTGTGTTACTCATATTCTAATGTACAGTTACTAAGCATCCCGTGGCTGCCTGGTTTACTTTTAGGCTTACCTTGTTGTAGGTAGTAGGCCAGACTTACTGAGGCTGGTGCCAGCTAGAGCTAGAAATCCATCCAGAAGGGCTCGGTAACAACTAAAACCACTCCAACAGAATAGGAAAAACCACGGGGAAAATTCCTTTCCTACCATCTTCTATGAAATTCAGTTCTTCTAGAAACAAACATATCAACTCTTCTTCCAAGCTAAGGAAACTTCGCAAGGAATGAAGCTTTGACAACATAAAAATAAACATAAATTATTTAAAGTTTATTCATTCAGAAGGTTTAACCATAAAGGTAAAGGGCTTACTTCAAAGGGGCCCCACAGGCTGTTGAAAGACAATAGCTCACTTTTGAAACTCAAGTCTGAGACTTATGTACCCGTGCCTTAACTAATAAAGGACAAACCTAATCTCCTGAATTCTGACCTGTATTAGTACAAGACTTGAATTATCTGATGACATAATGTTGCTTACAATCATTTTGTTTTTTCAGTAGAAGGATTTTAACCTGTATTTGTCGGTTCAAATGTTCCACATATATCTGTATCTGTCATATTATGATGTTAAAAGTCTCTGTAGTAAATCAAGCTAATCTGAATGAATCTGCCCTAAAATCAAAGTCAGAAGTTTTCAAAGGTCTTAAATAACTATGAAAAATAGCTGAGATTAAGCTGTTTCTTTTTTTGCTGTTCCTTTTTACCCACAGTTTTTTAATTTATGTCCTGGTCATCAGCTGAAGATGAAATAATTATATTGCAAGATACAAAGTAAAGCAATTTGAAAAGGGAATCTGTTCCTCTCTTTTCAAATACTTTTATGACTTCAAAATGTCACCTGATTTTTTAACACTTCTGAATGCCTCTCACCTATTCCACATTATATTCAACAAAACTTTCAGTGAATATTTCACAGGTGATCCCGGTAATTACACAAAAGCATTCCACCCTGGCACTACAGGATGTTCACCTTCATGAGCACAGTCATGCCACAGATGGACAAAAATACTCCATGTAAAGACACAGGGGCTACTAAGATGTGATGCATTGACCTTGTCAGGACACCAGGTGCTCACCACCCTGCTCAATCCCTCCCTACTTCCCACCAAGTGATGTCCAGCCACTTCCTGGGAAGCTGGGCTTCAGCACGGGTAGCAGTTGCTCCAGAACACAAACAATACAAATACAAAACAATACTCCTCCTTTCCTTAGATTTTATATCTGAGCTGATGTCACATGGTATGGAATACCCCTTGGGTTAATTTGGGTCAGCAGTCACAGTTGTGTCCCCTCCCAGGATCTTGCCCATTCCCAGCCTCCTGATGGGGGGGAATGTTGGAGAGGCAGCACTGATGCTGTGCCAACCCTGCTTAGCAGCAGCCCAAAACACTGGGGTGTTCTCCACACCTTTCTAGACACCAATGCAGAGCAAAGCACTGGGAGAGCTGCCACGGGAAAATGAGCTCCATCTCAGCCAGATCCAATAACAAGAACACTGAGGAGTGTTGTGTACAGAGATAACACAGAAGCTCCCTGAATTTCTGAACTAGCATATAAAACTATATAATTTTCAAGTACATGTTAGAGTGCTGTGAGCTGGCCAG
Organism: Petroica traversi; assembly: GCA_025920805.1. Lineage (NCBI taxonomy): Eukaryota > Metazoa > Chordata > Aves > Passeriformes > Petroicidae > Petroica > Petroica traversi. Next base: position 14,128,593 of record JAHLSL010000018.1, on the reverse strand, counting down.
AGCTCTGAAGATCTGCCTAGTCCCTTTGCTCCCAGACAGAACTCAAAGGTCTTTCTACTATGGAAGACAAACCAGGAGTAAGGTTAATCCAGACCTCCCCATGCCACTGCTTCCATACGCTTCAAGGGAGAATTTGGTGGAGGTATTTTTTGCTGGTTTTTGGGGAATTAGTGTCCCCATGTTGGTGAGCTCAGGACACGAGCATGCTTTGAATGGAATCCTGTTCATTCCCCTTTATGTGTTTTGGTTTGTGGCACTACGCTGCCTCTAAGCATGCTGATGGGATTTCTCGTGGGTAAAACCAAGTTCAAGCTCTGCCCCATGAATGCATCTAATGCCTTTCTGAAGGAGAGGAGAACTCAGTCTTCAAGACTAGACTAGAGCTAGTCTGAAATTAAATACACAACACACATTCCCCCTCATCTCCAAAGCATGTAAAAAGGAGTTCTACAGCAGTATTTAATACTCCCAAAATCTCTCTGGGATGGACACCCACATCACCAGCTCCTTTGACCCACAGAGCCACACAGCTGGCTGTGTTGGAGCCCTGAACAAATGCCATGGTCAGACAGGCACCTGCTGCCATCAGCCCTCCTCTGGCTGACAGGTACCTGGAAATCCCAGGTGAGCAGCCAGCTTTACCCCAGGCAAAATTTCCAGGCAGATTTAGGCAACTTTCTTGCCCTCAAGCATCATCATAGCAGCTTCTATATTTCACATTGTGCTGAGGAAAAGGTAATACTTCCTCCTAATCACCACCACCCCCATCCCAGGGCATGTCAGATGAAAATACAAGCAATAGCCACAGGAAAAGCTCAGTTGATTTACTTACAGATTCTGAGCTTTTATATGTGGCTGGAATGCCTTGAAAACACTGAAAAAACCATGAGAAAGGACCTCCCCCAAACCCCTCTCTCTCACTCCTCTGCTACAAGCCCCACAGATCTGTCTTTCAATCAGGCCTGGAAAAGGGATGCAGGGATGCTTTTGTTTATCATCAGGAGCCATTTTATCACATTATCTGTGACCTCTTGCACGTAAAAAGAATAAATTCTTTGGTACTTCCCTTACAGCATGTGCAAGAAACCCAATCATTCTTCTTTGTATTACTGCAGTGGGAGAAATGGCAATGACATGATAGGTAAATGTGAAAATGCAGTAAAACTGAAAGGAAGTATAGATTATCATTAAGCCCTACCTCTGACAACTACAGAGGTATCCAGCAGGATACACCTGAAGGATGGTGTTCCATTGTACTGACAATGGTCACCTGAATCTGTACAATAATTAGCTGTTTACTGCTTTCCTACATCACCACTGCTACCTCTAATTTTTCTTTTTTTCCTATCATCTTGAAAATAATGGAACCTACTTAACCTGCGACCTAAATTCAGACTTTTCAAATGACAGAATTCAGAGGCATATTTGTCTAGAGACCAAGAGTCTGACTCCCTAAGGTGCTTTGCTTTGTTAGGATTTTTAACCGTTCCTAAATACAGAATGTCATTTATGAACACCATCAACATGTGTCTTACCAGAACCAAAAATGACAAGAGTTAACTATCAAAGTCTAACATGTATCATTTGTATCATAAATAAAACAAAATTTTCACTTGCTTTCACCTACACTTTCTGAACAACAAATACGCAGATAGAAGTATAAATTTAGCATTAGACAAGACTACAGATTGTGGTAAATGCTAAAATTAAGTCAACATGCACATTGTCTAGGGTACTCAAACCAGAAAGCAAATACTGTAATATTGCATTTCTGTCACTACATATTTCTTACAGTTAACCTAAAAATTGTATTCTGAGTATCTTTCAATATAGCAAAGCAAGGAACATTTTTTTATAAAATGAATCTTGACTTTTAATGCTGGACCAATTACAAAGAGCTGATTTTTCACTATAGAAAATGGGAATTTATCTCTCTCCCAAATATTATTAAAATTAATCAAGTACCATGCTATCATATGCACAAAAGGAACTATTGATGTATTTCTGTCAGACTGGTGTAAGCAAGTTTCTCCATTCTATATTCATTAAAGTAAAGAAAGATCTTAGTCACCTTGAAAGAACACCGAACATGTTCTGCACTCTCTGTTCTTGACAAAAATTCCAAAAACTGCAACTATCACTCTCATAATGGCTCATAATGTAAGTGCTTAAATATACAACTGATATGTCCTGGGAAGAATTAAATTCAGCAAAAGCTTGTTTTAAGTCATTCAATATCCTTTTATTTTATTATAAATCCCCAAAGTATAACTTGCTACTCATGTGCCAGCTCCTATTGTCAGTTTGTATTTATATGGCAGTTTGATGGAGTATGTGTCCAAATGTTATTGTCAATAAATCTTGACAATAGCCAAGCTGAGAAAATACAAACTGTATTAAGTCTTGCAATCTTTGATCATACGTGCTGTTCCATAAGCCCTTCCCACACAGGCCTCATTAATGGTGCCATTAAACTGATGTGACTTTAAAAACCTTTTCCTGTGCAAATGGTACCAGTTTGCAGAAATGGGCAGCAGCAATAATTTTTATTAACACCAGAGTATCAGGTGTCATCTGAAGAGACTACACATGAAGTGAAGAGCTCTGAACAGTGGTAAGGAACAGCAGCTTCCTTAAATTCCTGCAGCATGGATGCCATAAAAACATTTCAAGATACTGCTACTGAATTCTGGCAAAGGACTTTGCTCTTGAATACTTTTATAATGGTTTGCACATTGTCTTAGAAAGCCAGATTTAAGTTATGGAGGAGAAAAAAGCTTCAAGTGTTTTAAACGTTTTGTGGGGGGTTTATTTCTTCATTTTTAAACATAACCTTTCCCCCCCGCATTAGATCTCAGTTTAATTCAAAATTATTAGAGGCTGTTTTACACGGCAGAAAGCTCAAATCTGGCCGCATTGTGAAACCCCCTCCCTCTGATTTTATTTTACAAATTGAGGCAGAAGTAATTTAATTGTTTAGAAAGCATTTGCGATTAAAGAACTGCCAGCATTAAGATTTCTTTTCATCTAATATGTTGGATTACTCCTGTGGCATTAGAATTTTGGTATAATATAATGTATATACTCATACCTGTTACAAAAGACATCATCCATCAATAATACAAAAATAATCCTAGATTACATAATAATTTACCAGTGAATCCTCAGGGTAATTTATATGTTCTTTAAACAGTTGTCATTTCAGTAAGTAAAAGACACTGATTTTGCACACACAAGATGTAACTTGTAGGTTCTCCAACTAGCTGTAAGTTTGATGGAAAGTGATAAGAAAAAACCAGATATCTAACTTATTCAGCCTGTATTTATAAATCATAACATACTACTTTCATTGTTGCATAAATTATTTTTAAAAGTGCTAAGAAAGTCTAAGAGGAAATCTTTTTAATACGGCTAAAAGGTCGCATTTCCTAGTACAGGAAAGAAACAGTGCCAAATTACAGAAATAACCTTTTTTTTTATTATTTAAAATACAAGGTACAGAAGAAGACCTTCAAAACAGTAGCTACTGAAACATTAAACTTAATGAGTAACTTAAAGATCAAAGGATGGTAGTATTCAAATCACAAAGCTCTTCATGACTTTCATCTCTGCAATAAAGCTGCTATACACTGACTTAGAGCTATACTAGGTTTTAGTAGCATCCCCTTTACCAACACCCACCACCTAATAAAAAAAACTAACGGCAGCAACAGACAGTGAAAGCAGAAATACATTCATTACAGAAGAACAGAGACACAATGATTATTTTTAAACTGGAACTTCTTATGCTAATATCCTGTTTGCAGTCAGTATTTTTAGGTAAAGTGGCAAGGATTAAAACTGGTGGAGAAACTGAATTAGTTGTGTACCATCAAATAATAAACAAACATTATTAAAATCACTGGGTTTGACATCTCATGAGTTAAATTGGAGCCAGAGTGTTTGGCAGAATTCAAAACAGAGCTATTCACAGATGAAGTACACCTGGTGAACACGTTTGCCAGTGTCAAGCCAAAAGACACTTGGAAACGATCCAGTGTTGAGTGCTTCCAAATACACAGTGTACTACTGTACAGTCAACAACACTGTTTTGATACTAGCAGGATTCTACTTCTGTATTAAAAACAATGAGTCACATGTTTACAAGTCCTACACTGGATTGGCAGCTTCTACCATACAGAAAGAATCACTGCATAGATTGTCTTGGTATTTCTCTGTTCCTACCCAAAACCACTGAAATAATGAGTGTGGAATATTCATATAGGTGCATGTGAATACACACTAGAAGTAGATTTTCACCAGGTCATTTATTTTAATGCCTAGAAGAGACAATGTGATCACAAAGCTAAGAACCCTTCCCAGTAATAAACATGTCTAACTACTAACTTGTTGAAGTTTTACAATATTCAGTCTTAATTTAAGAAGGTAAAATGGTTCCATTACAGTTCCTATGTCTTCCAAAGATTAATTACTCTCACTTAGATTTTCACTGGCATTCTTATTCTGAATGCATTTGTTTTGAGTTCTCAATGACTGTATCTCATTATTTCCCAAATTAAAATATCTTTGACACCGACATCTTTTTTTTTTTTTCTGGGACATTATCAAACAATCTCCTAACCTCAAACAAGTAAAACAGATTTATGAGAACACATTCAGGGGATACAGCATAGGTTTTTTGGACTTAAATCATGCTTGAAACTAAAATATAATACCTTTTCTGGTCATCTTTTTCTCAGTAGCAGCAAACAAAAGTAACACTCCTCAATTCTGCTTTTTATTCCTCACTTTGGATCCAAGATGATATTATCACTGCACTTTTAGTAATATCGCACCAGGAACAGATGTTTAACTGATTATGCACCATTATAATTAACTGCTTTTCAGTGACACAATTTTGGAACTGTTTTCTGGAACATGCAAGTGCAAACTATTTTCTTTATTCTGGATACATGACAACCTCCTTGGCCATGATAAAATGAATGCTGATATATCAAGTCCAGCTCTCCAAGTGATCTGTGTTACTCTACAGAGCTACCCTAGGCTGTAATCATTTCACCTGACTCTGTTTTCTGAGAACTTTGTGTTTTCCATCTGAATTGTGCATAAATGAACAGCAACAAGCCACCAGGAGCAGTTCAGACAGGAATTCTTGTAAGTCACTGTCCTGTCTCTGACAGTGGTCAAGAGAAGACATGTAAATACAAAAACCATGCTAAGAAGCTCTGCAGCTTAACCTACTTTTAATTTCTTATGAAACCCTAATAAATTGTTGCCTCTTCAGTCCTGTAACATTGAAAATGGTGAATAATGTTCCCTATTTACTTTTAACACACTTTAGAGGTTTTCACGATAAAAGTCCCTCAGCTATTCACCATCCCTCACACACAGGCTTTCTCACAACTCTGCATCTTTCTATACCTCTCCTTGTCCTATTATGCCCTTTTTGACATGGAAGAATCAGAGCTGTATCAGAATCAGTGTCCAAGATGCAGATGCACCACTGTGGGCTTACACAGCAGGAACAAGATGTTTTATTCTGTCATGCATGCTGACTACTGCTGAGTTTTCCTTTTCACAGGGTGTATCCTGCCTCCAGAGCATCACTCCTGCAGATAACAAGTGTCTTGTTCACAGCCAATCAATGTGTAAGCAAAGTTAAAACGTTCCACACAGCCCTTTTCACTTAGCATTTATCAGTGCTGAATTTAACCTGGATTTTATAGAACTCTTCTCCCTGATCACTTAACCTTACAGAAAATCAAAGAAAAACAGAGGAGTAAAAGACTTGGACAGTTAATTGAATATTACTAAGTTCACGACATCAACTAATATGCTCACCCACATTCTTTTAAACACTAGCAAACTAACCTTAATAAAATATTACTTGTTCAGTGATCTGTATCTTCAAACCATGCAGGCAGACTGATACAGAGAGGAAATAATCTGAATTTTAAACATTTTGCCCTGCTGTAAAAAGCCACCAAGTTGATGGGTTGTAAGCATGTGATAAGTCTGTCTCTAAACATCTCCTCTCTTAGGGTTAATCTTTCAGGTTGTACAGTAGGTACCCTGAATGGTCAAAATTGGCAAAGCCTTTCCTTTGCCAAAGGACTAAGAGACAAAGGACTCTCCTACTCCTCAGTGACTGGAAGGTGGCTCCCATAATTTATAAGTTAACAAACCAAACCAAAACACCTGCCACCCAAGACAAATAGTCACAGTATGGCACAAAATCAGGAAAATGGTGCAGAACAAAGTAAAAATTAAAAGGTGAAAGGCCAGCAGCCTGTCCTAAGCCCAGATAAAGGGACAAATCCCATGTTTTGTGACCAGATGTTCACAGGGGATCCACCTCATGCATGTCCCACAGAAATAATGGGGAGAGACTATACCTAGGAGGGAGCATTACACAGAGACTTCCAGACTGGCTAAGAAGTAAAACACTGTATAAAAGAAAATCTTCAGTGTTTTTACCTTTGTTTCTCCCCAGTCAAAAAGCTCAGGCTCAAAATCGGAATTTTTCCACTTCTACTTTTATTCATTTTCTTCCAGTCTCAGATAAATAGTGTGGTGACCCATATCCAGTAAGTAACAAAATCCACTCAACTTCTTTCAGCATATTATAGCTATAGAATACAGCGAAAGACAAAAGTGAAGGGTAACTCAAAGTGTTATCTATCAGCAGAGTCATGCTGCAGTCTTTCTGAATACACTGCCAGCCTCAATAACCAATGAAAATTATTTTTAACAGCTGAAAAATGAAATTTAAAAGGACCAATGTCCAGCAGTCTATACCTTCTGAAGCCATTTACCTCCTCCAAATCCTTTTTTCACTGGCATGCTGTTATTGCAATTTAGCAGGTTTTTTTCTTGGCCAGACCATCTCCCTCACAGCTTTGTGCAGTGCCAACAACTAAACAAAGCACAAAATACTGGCCTCAATTCACAAGGAAAATTGAAGATGCTCTTATTGTTCAGGAATACAGAGGAAAACAGGAAAATCTATCAATCTGACACAAGAAAACTAGGCCAACCAATGAGAAAGCTAACTTTGAACTTTTATTCATTTTTCATTAATCCAAAATGGTAAAAGCAGGAATAGAGCTTCTTTTATTTTTCCTAGAAGACCAAAGCATTTTCCCATGGATTGAGTCAAATATAATGATTTTTTTTATAAAAGTAAGTTTTATCACTGTTCTCTCTTCACAGTGATGAAAACAGAAGAAAGCACACTATTAGTAGAATAAATTAACTTAAATTCCTGACATTTCATCACCCTCTTATCTTTCAGTTTATGAGAGTGACAAACAGATAATAATAGAAAAGCAGAGAGATACAGATTCCACTGTTGAAGATCAAACCTGGTCCATTCTCTCAAGTTTGAGAACCACATCAGCTCTGACTGAAACAAACTGGAACTGAGAAGTAAACAAAAGCAGGATGGTTCCTTGCCACCAGGCAGTTGAGCTGTGGTACTTCTTGCCACAGGATGCTCCAAATGCAGGGAACTGTCATGAGATCTGCAGGGAGGCTGGATCAGGCTGTGGAAAACCAATCCATCTTGATAAATTAAATGCACAGGAACTACAACTCTGACCTGCAATGGAGGCTAGGAGATTCTTGTGGGGAAATATCACAATGTTACTCTACTGTAGGTACCTGCATTAAAAAATTTTGATCTGGAGACAAGATACTGGGATATTCCATGGCTCTTCAGCCTGGTCCAGGACAGTCATATGTATTTTTATTAATGGTCCAGACTGCAGAAAATGAAAAGGTGTGTAACAATAAACATTTTAAAAATCCATTTACTATATCTTCACTTACTCCAGAAGAGTATTATTAACTGAAAATTCACACAAAACAGCAAAGCATCAGGTAAAAACAGCCAGGAAACCCAGCTGCCACAGTCCAGACTAAACCTTCTTCCAAAGCTTTATTACCTATTCCCATTCCAAAAAGGAAACACCAGCCAACCAAAAAGGCTAACAACTAACTGATCATATGGAATGACTGGCTCAACATGTATTTCAGTACCACCAATTTGAGAGAAACTTTCAGAGAAAAAAAAAGAACCAATTTGACTTAAGTGCTATTTAATAAATGATTACTTGAGGGATTTTATTTGTTTAAAACAATCACTCTGCTTCAGCTAAAGAAGTACTTTGGAAAGCTAGCATTAAAAAATTATTTGCTCTTATCTTCTCCAAACTGAGGCTTGGCATCTAATCCCTCTTCATTACCAAATAGCTTAGTAACCAAGTATTCCATTTGTAAAGTAGTCACAATAACAACACCACAAGAGTTGACCTGAGTCCTTCAAAGGTAACTACAGAAAATGAAAACTCAAACAGCATTTAATTACACAGAGAGTCAGGCAACAAACTGCCTTAGTCTTATTAAAAATATATGAAAATATATGGAGGGTAATTTAATTTGAAGTAATTTTGTCCAATTAGCAATACTGCTGTATTACTTATTTTAAAAAGAGATGTTGTCCTAGTCAGCAAGTTACTGTTCAACTGTGTAAAATTGTTTTGAAGGTGATTTCATAGACCCACTCACTCATGGACTTGTTATTAACTATGGGCACAAATTAATTAGAATAGTTTTAAAAATAATAGTTTATTATAAACAAATTTATAACGATAATCAATAATCACAAAGTACTTTACAGCAGTAACTTCATTTACACTAAATGCATAAAATTATAATTTATTACATTTATTTAATTCAGGGTTGTTTTTTGCTTCATCAATCTATATTGCTGACTCTTTATATCATTATTTATAATTTTTAATTGTGCAGAAAGGAGAGAGAATTACAAATAGTGCAACAATAAATTACTATTATTATGGTTTTTTCCCCACATTTTAAGTTTTAAGGATTTCCCTATTCATCCTTTTATTATAGAAGGGAAAGACACAAAAAAGTGTTAGAAAATTTACTTCCTCTTTTTCTGCAGATGTCATTATTTTAAACAGAAAAAGAAACAAAGACATCAGACCCAGAGTATTTGCTAGACCTCCATAAGGACTAGCGAGCATATGAATATGCCAGGTAGCTTGTAATTTAACAACAGTTGCTATTCTTTTTGTACACATTAAGTCATAAAAATAAATACCAAATATTGCTATCAAGTCACTTTCTGATGTTCACATCTCAAATGTTGTCCTCTTTTGCTCTTCCTCAGGTACACTTGGGGTCCACGGTTCCTCAAGCCATAAAACATTAATCTGACCCTACCAGCACTGGTGCTAAAGAAAGGAAAGGAAAGGAAAGCAAAGTATGACTGACAGAAAAAGAACCCATAAAACCACAACTGATGTCTTACTGCTCCCACTGGACATAGTTAATCTTCTTACCCAGCTTTAGAGGGAAAAAGTATGGAACTTCCCTCCACAAGACCCTTACATGAGATAGCCCAGGCAAAAAAAAACTTTCCAAGAGCCTACTGTTTACCAAACATGGAGGGATAAAGAAACAAATCACAGGTATTATTCTCACATGCACCAGCAGTTTAACAGCTACCTGGGTAACTGGTGTCATAATTCCCACAGCTTGACTCTGTTTTCTAAGCACTATGTAATCCAAATTCCTTTAAAAGTTATAATACTGTAGTTTGAAGAGTTACTTGTAGCATAATGTGACCAAATTTTTTTATTCTCCCTCTATTGCCTTGCTATAGGTGAGAAGCTGTGTGACTGCATCAGGGACCCTGGCAAAACAAAACTCTAATGATGGAAATGTTGGTACAACAGAATTCACAAATGCCTTCCCAATCCAAAAGCCTTATAATAATGACATCAATTACTGACAGATTAACATGTTATTTTCTTGCAGTGGAAAGTAGGTTTCCATTTATGCATTTTGACTCTCCTTTCCTGCATTCCCCGTGTAGTATGGATAGAAAAATGTGTCTTTTACAAAATTAGCACAGATTTGTCAACTGTTACCTCAGTTGACAAATAGCCATATTTCTCGGCCATAGCTGAGAACAGTTCATTAACCTGATCTAATTTAAGATAAAGATTTATGATAGTAATGTGAATAATTCTAGCTGTGTCACAGAAGAAATGGATACAGCCCCTTAAGCTTAGATTTGCTAATGTAAACTTTAGTTCTATGGCTCAAGAACTGCATGGAGAGTAACAGCAAGCATTCAGATTTTGTCTTTATCACTATAATTATTTGTGTTAAACAGTTTTTCAAGGACAGTTGCAATACTGTTTGAATGTTGCCACAAAGGTGTAGAGAAAACTAGAAATCAAACTTTTTCCTTCTTAACAACATGCAATGCTGAGGATGGAAAACAACTTCTTGATCATTGTGGCTGCTCCCTCTGATCAGCAGCAGCACATCTGGTGGGTCAATACGAAATTACTGCCTGACACACCACATTCAGACCTCTCTACTCCACTAGCTGCAGTTTTAATGATAAGCCCTGAGGAGGGAGAGCTAGAGATTCAAAAGATTTTTTCTTGTTTCTAAGTTGTGTAATAGGATCAACTCCATCTGCCTGGCCCCAATTCCAGGCACGGCTGAACTCCAGGACTTAATTCAGATCTCTCTAAGGACCCATGTCCTCGCTTATTTCAGTTCCACTCAGCGAGTTCAGAAGAGAGGGATAAAATGAGTCAAGGATCAAAGGTGATGAGGGAAGATGTAATAGAGGGTTTTAGAAAAGCAAAAGAAACTGGGAAGTCATGCAAGACTAAAGTGGTGGAGTCCGTGAGCTGAAAGCAGAGCCTGCAGCACCTGGCAGTGAAAGTGCAGAGGCTGGCACAGAAGTGGAGCACAGCAGAGGACCAAAAGCAGAGCTGATGAGGAGGGAGACAGGTTTTTTACTTTTTTAGAAGTGCACTGGCAGTCTGCAATCCACATAATCAGTGAACAAAGACAAGGTGCAGATGAGAGGAAAAAACAGGCAAAAAGGAAAGTGTAGAACTCAAAGATTCTGGGAATGCGACAGATAGGACAAAGTAAAGAGGATGGTCCATGGAAGACAAAGAACTAAGGATTTTTCTTAGTAGTGCAAAGTTCCGCAGATACGGCACATGTTAATGTATAAAAATTCATGAGTTAGGTGTTCCCAGGAGTCAGGAGCGCTGGCAAATTTTACTCCTCATAATTGATAATAGCTTTTGTTTTTCTTCTCCCTCTCACTTAAATGCTTGCAGGTTTTCTGTTGTGCCAGACTGTTAGCACATTCCATTAGAGAAACCTTTCCTAACATCTCAATATACTTCCTGCGAAAATTCTATAAAACCTAATATGGAAATTAAGTTGCTGACAAACAGATTATGATCTTCTTCCACCCCTCCTCTCTCAAAGAAACTGGTAACATCCACATTCATTTCTAACACAAATATCAAAATAAATGTTGCCAGGAAACTACTAATATAAAATAATGTTATGTTCAATTCTTCCATTATGCCTTTCTTTACATTTTCCAGGCTTGATTTTGTTACTACTAGTTTTAACTTTATTTTCCATTTGAGGATGAAGTTTGTTCTTTTCTCAAGTCATAGTATACGTAAAACCTTTACCATCCCAATTAAGACTTTTTTTTAATAAAACTTGAGTTCTCTGGAACAAGCAATCTCAAAACATAAAGAGAAAGGTTTTATGAAGAGGCATCATCTTGATTAGTATTAATTCTTCAAGGACCAAGGAGAACCATCAATGTTCACAATTTAGGGACCTTGACTTACTAGGTTACTGGAAAGCCATAATGATGCCTTCATAACACAGAAAATCCATTAAACCTCATTGTGTGTTGTACCAAGCCTAAAGTACAAATGCTGAAAACACAGGCCAGTGTCCTTCCTTCCTTCCTCATGAGTTTTGATAAATAACCACTCAGCAAAGGCAAGCTTAAAGTACAAATTTAAAAGAAGTTGCTTACTTATGCACAGCTATCAGCAAATCCAGATTTTTTATGATCTAGGAATCAATCTCAGGTTTTTGCAAAGACTTACAGGTCTGTGAGCATAAACCACTGTGTGCTTGTATTATTGGCAGGACTGTTTATGCATTTGACAAACTGCTGTTCAGATAAGATGATATCCAACTAAGTACAGAAAAGAAACTGTCAACAACTCTGCAAGACTGTAACAGAAATTGCAAAAGCAGATCTTTCATGGCTAACCATACCTTCAGAATACTCTCAAATCAGTCCCAGGCATGAAAACACAGTTGGAACTGATTTTGAGCGAAGGGTGAAGAATGGCATGTTGCCACAAGAATAAGAACAAAGCCTAAACTCTGCTCCCTGTACTACATAATTGCTAAAGTAGATTAAAAAATGTTAATATTATAGATAATAGAGAGGTTTTAGCCAAATTACCTTTGACAAGTCTAGAACTAGACAGCAAACTTGTAACTGATCAAAAATAATCACTGGATAAGTACATACCCAACCTTTTCATGGTTTGTATGCTTTTATTGCTGTGAGGGCTGGGATATTCCATTAGAAACATGGAAAGGGAGTAAGTTTAGAATCAATAGGCTATTTTTCCACAAAATTCTAAGTCAAATGGCATAAACAGCATATCTTGTAAACATGCATCAATATTCTTGAGTAGTGAAACCAAGCTGGCAAAAACACTGGCTCTCAGATGTGCAAGAACAAAGGATGTTAGGTGCAGATATACAAATGCATGTTTGCTTTTGGCTGCTAGAGCAGAAGCTCTGCCTTGGTAAAGATACTCTACCCTTTAACTTTCAGATTTATAACAGTTCTGTATTAAAAAACCAAGGCCGAAGACATGAGGGAAGAAGGGATGGATAAGCTGGAACATGGTTGAATGCAACAGCTGCAAAATTTGTGATGACAATGGGTCTCAAATAGGGAGAAACTCTGCACAAAAAGTTTCTGGGTCTCTATTAACAGCAAAGTAATAAATAGGCTTCTAGCATCACAGGAGTTAATATGATTCTGTTGCTGTAAAGCATTTAAATATTTGTGATTTTAAAATTCTGAGGATGCAGAAAAAGGACAACATATATAACATTTTAAACCTTTGGAGTTTCCTTTTATTAACAGTTTTCTTTCTGGACCTTCCCCCTTCACCTCTCTCCTAAACACTCCACCACTCCCTGCTCTACCTCACCAGGTATTTCATTATACTGTCAGGATATTTAGAAGGAGACAGGGAAATAAAAATATACTTTGAGAAATGTTTCTGAATGCTTAAAAAAAAAAAGGCATCATATTTTCAAATCTTTTAAGAACAATCCATTTTAAGGTATGACAGTACTTTGGTCCCAAGGGCCAGCAACCCGTGCAGCTTCACATAAAGGCAAATTCCATATACATAAATCACCTTCTCCCAGGCACCAACTCACTGCAAGAGATGAAAATACATACACACCACAAACCAATTTCTGTAGCACATATCTTTAGATAGATAAAATTAAATAGATTTCATGAATATTAGGTCAATGTACCAAAAACAAAAAGATAAGAGAGCCAACAAGGTATACTACATCTCTTCCTGTTTAAGGCAAACGAGGTCAGTAGCCAGAAAACTTACAAATTATACCATATCATAAAACCCCAGCTTCATTTAGGACTTCTCAATAGGTATCAGATTATATAGACTTACATGATAAAACTCCCGTCCCACATGCATCACTCGCCCCCTGGCTATCCTCACCAGTTTATTTTTAACTCTGGAAAGAAACTAAGTGAAAGATCACAACACTGCAAATTTCCTACTATGCAACAAAAATAGGATTTCATTTCTACATTAAATTACTAAATTCATGAAGTGTTCGATACTGTGAAATAGTTTTATCTGTTTCCAGATATTCTTATCCAATTCTCTTACACAAACTGCTTTCTCCAAGAAAAGCTACACAGAGGATGTAAAAGAACCAGGAGGATATATGGCACTGTTTTAATTCATGACCTCTACAGTTTAATAATAATAAAGAAACTTCAGGATTACTCGTACACCTTAAAAAAGTTATGGTATATGGTAACTATTAAAGTATCATTTATTGTATTTTGAACATTATTTGCTCTGAGAGTTCTATTTTCCATAGAAGAATTTCTTTCACGCTCCTCTTGGGTTACAAGTTCCAATGCATCAGCTTCATCCAAAAAATTCATCATTTGGAAGTGACCACACTATTAGTACTTTTCAGGTGTAGGTATATGATGGTCAGAAATAACAACAACAACAAAAAGATATTTTGGCCACTCTAGATGAATATCTAACATGTATTATCAAGGAAGATTAGACTAATATTTGAGTAGTATTTGAAGACTTTCATCTCTAGAACCTTTCTCTTCTCTATACTTTGCTCTCCCCAACCATCTGTCCCAGACCCCAAGTCTATGGTGTATTTTATGTAGGCTTCCCTATTAGGAGTTTCTTTCACAAACTGTGTTTTTCTTATTCTTTATTTAAAGTTTCAGAGAAAGTACGTATAAATATGTATATACATATAAATAATGGAGCAGGAAACCTGTTTCTTATTCTTTTTTTCCTGCCCCTTTGAGTGAACACAGTAAGCTAACCAAGGTGAAAAAGTTTGCAAAAACCTTTATTACAACAATCACCATACCTTCTTTAATAAAGTTGTTATTTAAAAATTAGCAATGATATGTTAGGTCTCAAATCAATAAAGAAGAATATGTGAGTTTTGAGACATGGAAATAAAACTACTGAATAATATTTTTCGTTCAGTCTTTCTTCAACTCTTTGTTTGCTTTGGCTCGCTTAAACGCTGAACTCTTTGGGACATAAAGAACATTTTTGTGATCTATTTTTAAAACAAGTTGCTTATATCAAATAAACCATAGTGATATACACTAAACTGAATATAGGAGTGTAAAAGTCCAGACTTGACATGAAAAAAATACAGTAATGTAATAACTCTGAAGAAATTCCAGTAGACGTGATATAAATGAATGTGACATAAAGGTAATTTTGGGAGAGAGAAGAGTGGGGCAATGCTGCTTTCAGAAGACTATTTAATGTTTGTGAAGTGCTTTGAAGATGAACACCCTTTGTACGTATTATGGCTATGGATTACCACTGAAGTCATGTAGCCTTACTCTGAAATTGACAGTCTGAGGAATTTGAGACAACCTCCAATTCAAAGTCAGAAGAAAGGCATAGACATAAAAAGTATGAAGACCCCTATATAATAAATAATTTATATAAACCATACACTACCATACATTTTCTTCACTTCTATTATGACAGTTTAAAATTACACCTTTCCATAGGGGTATCTCTGGGTAAAATTTGTAAAAACATCAATCTTCGGTATACATACTGGACTTTCTTTTGAATTGAGGGAGGAAAAAAAAAGTGATGCTACTATCAAAAACTTCTGGCATTTATAACTTCAAAGAATATTCTGCCAAGTGATACCAAGACATGTATTGAACTGACATCTTCCAAGATTAAAAGCATAAAGTTTTTAACACCACTTGACGGGAAAGAAAAAAGTATGTAAGTAACCCTCCAATATAGTGTACATTAGCTTATCCAATCTGCTAATTTCTGAAGTTTCCAACTGTAGAGGTTTCACAGTGTAAAAAGCAGCAAAACAGCCTCTCCACAGAGCCCAAATTTCAGCAACTTAGGCAAAAAGTTTACAACTAATTTTTCCGTCAACATAGAAGAGACAGAAGATTGCAAAAGGTCTTATTCCCTAGAGTTACACGTTAACAAACCAATCACACTGATGAAAAAAAGAAAAATACTGATTTCATACAAGAATTCCCAAGTATGCAACCATAATGAGAAAACTACATTATCCTGAAGTGGTATGACTCCTCCTTGTTGGGTCTACACTTCAGTGCCTACTGAGAGTGAAACGGTGAGAGTAGATCCCATAAATTAGTGATTCAACAGCTGTATTCTTCATGGGAAAAAAAAAAAGTGATTCTCTTTCTCCACCCCATCCCAAAATAAAAAGCAGAGAGATGTATTTTGCAAATCCAAAAGGACTAGAATCCCTTTTAACAAGATACGTGCAAATACTTTGTGAAGCTACATGTAAGTTTTTTCTTTTGATCCACATCAAGCACGTAAATCCTCTTTCCAAAGCAGCAAAATTCTAAATAAAGACAGTGAAACAGAGTCCAGAACAAGGGGGTTTTTTGCTTGTTTTGGGTTTTAATATAAAATAAAGAGGAGAGGAGAGAACAGTTGCTTTATCAGCTTATATTTTGATTTTATTTCTAGTGTGATTGTTTATCATTGGGAGCATTCAGACAGTACTGAATAGCTCTAGTGTTCATATGATTTCAAAGAAACTCCATAGACTTCCCCACCTCATAATCTGGTAATAATTGGTCCAAATAAGTCAAGAATAAGTATTTCTTCAGTGACTTCACACTAGTTTGTAGTCACTGTGTGTGATTGTGTCAGAAGTATTTCAAGTAGCAATAGTTCCATAAATATACACCATAGAGCCTGAACTGTCAGACTCAGACAAGGTCCATGGTCACTTATGTGAAAGAACCTAAGCTACCAAAATCAAGCTTCAGTTAAGATACCAAGTCATAACTTCTAGATTTGCTGATAAGTAACTTTACTGAGCACGTAAATGAAATGTTACACATCTACAGCTGCATCTTTTAATGACTTAAGAGCCAGAGCAGAGGTAATTCTCTTCCATCTCCGCAGAGCAGTTACCAGAGTTCGCCTTCGATCTCGCCTTTCAAAAGATCACAGCACTAGGAACCAGCATCCCTATAGAATAAATAATCTGCCCCAAACCCCCCAAAATGTTTATTACATTGCTTCATTACAGCATTGCTGCATCTGAACATATATTCTTTTATTCACCTGCACATTTCTTAATTGTTAAGGCAATCCAAAAGGTTATGTTCCATATGTTAAAGCTCCCTTTCTCTCTGTGGGCCCATAAAACTGAGTGGAAGCAGCAGCATCTACCAGAATATTCTCTTTTGCCTGCATCTCCTATGCAGCTACAAAAACAAATGTAAGAACACTAGTACTTGAGCTCATTATCATTATTTTCTACAGCTGGCCAAATCCCACAAGTATAACTTAATTCATAAAAACCAGTTTCTCCTGGAAAATCTTTGACATATTCAATCAAATTGTCACCTAAGTCAATATGTCCCAGCTACTGAAAACTACTTACACAGATTTTAATTTTTTTTTTCCTTTTTACCTTCAACATTTAGCCTTAAATTCACTTCTGGGAAAAAAAATACAAACAAAAATCCTTTCTCAAAAATGAGAAGAGAGACTGTAAGAGGAAAGGGATAAGCTTATGTCATACGTGGTGCTATACTTGTCCATGTAAAATAAAAGAAAAACTCAACCAAATTATCTTTTATATCAACTATGGCAACTAATCAGGTCTCAGGACAAGAGATGTTTGCAATTAAGTTTAAAAAAATGAACACAGTACCTTTCTTATGAGTTTTGAGCGTGTGTTACCTGAAATGAATGTGTTAAGGGTGATAGGATCAAGTTTGCTACTGGTGCCTTAAATCATATGTATAAGTGAGCAAATCCTCCCACCTACCACTTCAAACACACCACCTCCCTTGTTCATCTTTTCTCGCTTCTGTTTCCAATTCAATTTCTTTTCACTGCAGTGAATACCTACTTCTGTTGATCTCATGGTCGGCTGGATTCATCAACTGGTACTTACCTCAGTAAAAGTTTCTTAAAAACCTAAATAAGATGCAAATCAATGTTTAAGAGGAAAAAACCTTTGCAGACATGCTGAGTGTTTTCTTTAGCTCTTCAGCCAAGAGGAAAAAATAGTTCCTGCCTGACCATTTTATAATTCTGGTGAGTACCACTGCTAACTACATAGCCAGTTATACAAACTATAGAAGTAGCAGTGAAGTTACCACCAAAGTTAAAATTTATGTTGGTAAGTAATGTAATACTCTAAAGCAGCCTATTAAAATTTAGCAGGAAGTGCAATTATTCTATCTTGTATAGAAGCAGAAGTTTCCTAAATAAATAATCAGCATACAGATAATCAGCATCAAGTCACTCAACAGTTATAGCTGAAACTGAACTGGAGCATACACAGCACATCTGTACACTTACAAGCACAAGCTCCCCAGATGTTATAAATTACTATCTTTACCAGTTGCCTCCTGAAAGTGTTGATTTAAAGAAAATGCACTGAACAGTGGAGATGTTCACAGCAGGAATTGTCAACAGAACTAAACTCAACAGTAAAAGATCTGTTGATATGTGTATGATCTAAAGGGTAAATGTCACAGAGCTATTATTGCTTGGGTGCATTACAGGGACATTACTTTCAGCTCTACTTGAGGATACAATCACAGAAAGTTCTACTACCTTACTTATAACATACTATTTATTCAAGTTTAGCTATATGCAACAGGCAAAAAAAGTATCATAACCTAATTCCTAGTTAAGAAAAAAAAAAAAAAAAAAAGCCAAACCAAAAACTGAGCATCATACCCCGAGTCATTTTAAATTACCAGACAACGCTGAACAATATTGGAGATTTGGCAGTTTCATATGGTTACACAGAAACTCATGTTCAAAAAGGAGACATCAAATTCCAAACTTTATTTGGAGAAGACGAGAGAGAAAGGGAAAAGCAGTTAATGACACAGCACTCCAGAAGGCAGCTCAGCATTACCGATACCATTCATTTATTGCCCGGACCGCGTGAGCCCGTCCCGCTGGTGGCAGAAAGGTACACCAGAGAGCTCCATCAGTTCTGCCACCACTGACACTTCCCAAACCGCCGCCCGCAGCAGCGTGCAATTTACACCAGGGAAAGCCCAGCTCCCCCACTTCGACCCAAACGCCAGCAGGAGTTTCCCAACTGAGCACGA
>JAHLSL010000018.1:14037394-14109355 GCA_025920805.1 Petroica traversi | reverse complement strand
CGGGCAGATGCGCCAAGGACGCGCCGCAGAGCGAGGAGGCGCGGCCAGCCTAGGCACAGGGCAAAGAATCGGGAGCTGGAAAAATTGTGTGGGTCGGGAAGGTAGTTTTGAAAATAGCCACCTTTGCTTGAGAAACGTGTGTGCTAAGTGCTGTTTGCACCTAAGGCTGTAGGAAAGGAGCTTCAGGACATGGGCCAGGGTCAGTGTAGACCGAGAGGCAGGACAGTCCAGCCACTGCCACTGGGAAGGGTCCGTGTGGTTAGCTGGCTTCAGACACCTCAGATAATGCTGTGGAAATGACCTAAATCAAAGGTTTGATCAGTAGTCAAAGACACTTCATCATCCAGGTCAACGATCACGTTTCTTTTCTGCTTGTATTTCCATGTAATTTATGGCACTCAACAGCTTTGGAACACTCTCAGTAGTATTTTGTGATTTGACTAGTAACTTCTAGTTAGCAGATTTTCAGCATCAACTGCAAGCTACCCTGTTGGGTTTTTTTTCCTGGAAGTGAATAAAAAAAAAATCCACATTGTAACAGCAACTTCTGTTTTTAATGGCCTTTTAGTAAAGGAGTAGGTTCCTTGCCTTCACTTACTTGACGGAGACTCACAATGCACGTTTTCATTGCAGGATCTAGGCCAAAATTAGTAATAGGCTGCCATAGCTATAAAGCTATTTTAAGAAATTACTTGGGTTTTATAAAATAATATTATATTATAGCCCCTTGGGGAAGATTTGTCTTGCACATTTACAGTGCCTGTTATCACTGTGTTCTAATACCTAATTGGAGCCTTTGGGCACTATAGTATTAATAAGTGATAGAAGGGGTAGTGCCCTTGTGAAATTCAAGGCTAAAGACAAATAGGAAATTTTTCAGGAACAATCTTTTTCTGCACAGTTGTTGACTTAAATAATCATAAATATTACAACCTCTGCTCTTTTATTTTTAAAAGCGATATTGTGTAAGGCTTACTGGCAGGCAGCAAAATGGATTGTATTTCATGAGACCACTCAATGTTGCTGTCGTTGCATGATGTTATTTATCATAAAGAAACCCAATGTATTTAATTTTGAAAATGCTCTTTTAGCTGTGAAAATGTCTGTCTCATCCACACTGTTTTTGAAAGTGCAAATGAAGAATATGCATTTTTTAAGATGGTAGCATAGATTTCGTTCAGTGTTAACCTTGATGAGAAGAAATGGAATTTTTCAGTCAAACTCAGCCCTTAAGCATATGCTAGCAGAATTTTAACATTTTTTCCTACCTCACTGATACTGAAAGTTTTTGGTTTTTTTTAAATACTGTTTCATTAGGGAATAAGAAGGTTTACAGTCACATTGAAGCCACTATCAAATTCTAGGGTAAAGGTAGAAAAAGAATTATTCAAAACATTAAAGGCAAAAAATAAGAGGAAACTCCACTTCCTAAAGTATCTTTTTCTTGTTTTATTACACATAAAGACAAAAAGTTCAGCCATCTTCACTTTTCCTCACTGACATTTACAAACATTAAGAAAGTCAAAATTTTATGATGATTGAAAAGTGCAGATGACGGTTCCTGCCTTGAGATCTTCCAGTCTAAAGAATTGCCCAGACAATTAAAAAAGGGCCTGAGCACCTGCAAGCTCAGAGCTGCTTCACCAGCAGCACAGCAGAACATTTCATGCTGGCAGTAGTTAGTCATTTTCACAGACAGGGAAAGATACAACTTCCACCCACTCGTGATATGCAAACAACTAAATTTCCCATGTCTTGGGACGGCCTTACAATCCCAGACTCCCTTGTGGGAAGGGAAGAAAGAAACTCGTGGCACTTTGATTTGAAAAGCTGCCAACATCATGCTGGTTTTGGGTTCCAAAGTGCCAGTTTTAGACAAACTGTGTGCCTACAGCTTGGGTACCTTTGGACACTTCCACAGCAGAGAGAACGGGATAGGTCATGAGCTCCTCAGCTGGGGCTTGGTGTGTGAAAAGAATTATGAGTTTATTCTGAAGTCAAAGATACTTGAAGAGTGTAGGTGCTTGTGCTGTTAAATGGAACTAAGAGAAGTTTCTCTAATTCATATTTGAACTTAGACTCTTCAATTTCTCTTAAATCTTTATAAATTTAGCCAAAGTTATTGCCCATGTATATTGAAATGACACACTTTAGGATATCTCTCCTTAAAGTTTTTTCTCCTGGTTTGGTCAGAAATAAAAACGTAATATGTGCTGGTCGACTTTTTCACACTAAGCCAAACACGAGGTCTTAAGAAACACTTGAGCAGTCCTAAAATGCCAAGTTCTAATTACATGAAGTTCCTGGCCAACAGAAATAAGACTAGGGATTCATTTGAAACATGAAAATTTTTCTATTTTTAACGTTTATTTGTAGTTAAATTCTTGCTTTATTTTTTTGATTAAGTCATAGAACTGAGGGATACATTTTCTTAGATCAAGGAGGTAAAAAAATAACTAAATGTGCTCATTTTCTTTATATTTTTATTTCCAAGCATCAAAAGCTTGAAGCTTTTTTAGTGGGTCTGTCTGTGTATCCATACACCATGACCTTATCGTAGTGCTTGAGACAAATTTCCTCCTGTGGCTAATTTGTAAATATTAAAAGGAAATGTAAAATAATTTAGGAATATAATGCTAAAGTGATACTAGCCTGAATGAATGTGAACAACAGAAAAGGGATTCAAAGGTTAGAGGTGCAGGTGATTCACTGAACTACAGGTTTACATTTCATTTGGATCATGTTCCCAAGTGTAAAACAGCAGCAGCACCTGCTCAGCATCACAGGACATAACACATCAATTAAGTAACAAGAATGTGTTATACAATAATAGGAAGTATGGGGAGGCAGAATGTAAATATGTGAATTTGAATTTTGTCAGGATTTCAAAATTGCATGTTAGTATTGGAACAGAGCCATGGAAACTTGAATAACCACAGACAGGTTTTGGCCATGGCTTTTGTTTCATTTCTTATCCTGAAGTTGGCATTCTATCAGCCCTCTAATTCCTTGAACATTGACCCTTTACTGATAGTAGTAAAACAATACATCATTTGCTCCATTTCCTCCATCACCCGAGTATCCCAACACTTTTATTCCATCATTACTGTATCTCATGCTAATCATCACATCAGCATAGCACAAATGTCTGTAAGCCTTTGCAATTCAATGATTAAAAAAACAAATCAAGAAATTCTTTGATCTAGAAAGGAGATATGTGAAGTAACTGAGAGGAAAAAAATCCAGAGCATGTTTCCACTGGGATGCTTGAAATCCTGTCAAAAGATATTGTTTGAAAGGTGATAGAGGAAAGAAAGCAGAATAGATAAAAATATGCAGTACAACATTCATGTAGAAAGGATCCAAGAACTTTTACCTTCACACATAATGAACTAATAATACATCAGTATTAGAGGTGGGATAATCCTGGTCCATAAATAGGCTTGTGTAAGGCACTACTGATATCACAGAGAATAAAACAACAAAAGTAAAGTTGCTCAGATTTGTTACCAATCACTAAGATAACTGGATAAAACTGAGTGCAGAAACAGACTCTCAGCAAAACCATCCTGAAGTTATTTAACAGACTGAGTAATCTTTTAAAGAAATGTGGAAACTGAGTCATTCAGGACTGAAGTAACTAGAGCAAGGACTCACATAGTGGGGGAACAATCCTGTGTTTGAAAGAACTGACAAAATAGGATTTTCATTTCTGCTCTCTGCACCAGCACAATCAGAAACACCTCTGTACTGGTTTTATATCAAGAAATTATAATGTAAGAAACCTTCAAGTGTCATTGCATTGCTTCCCTTCTGCTTACATTTCTTCAGCATATTCACATTTATATCTGTTTATATCAGATTATTTATACGAGATATATAGTAGTTGAAATCAAAAGGGGTTTGCACATTTCAGTCCTCACAGGGCGCTACATTTCCAAAAAGTTGCATTGAACTATTCATTGAAATAAGGAGGTCCTTGAAGAGAGATCTTATACAAGATCTTAGCAGAGACCAATGTAAAATTCTCATCAGGACTGAGAATATTGCTCTGAAATCATAAACAAATAATAATAAGCTATCAGTGGAGAGTGGGATAATTATCACAAAAATATCATCAGGGAAATAAATGATATTTGAAGGGGGAAAACTCAAGTGTTTGATATTTCTCAATAGTGAGTCAAGTTTTCTTCCAATGAATACTTCAGGGTTATTGCCAAATTATATGAAGTCTCCTTCCCCCAGAAAAATCATACCTACAAGGGAGTATGTGTCAGAGTAAATTTATGATGACCACCAAATACATCTCCAGCTGTTGCCAAGTCCCTCAGCTGCTTCAGAGAATTTATTGAAATTGTTCAGAAATAATGTTCATAGCACATCTATTTTAATGTTCTGGCCTTCATCTCTTCATGCTGTTTTATTTACTTGTGCAGTAGCAGAATAACAACACTTTTGTATGGTCAGCCAAAAGAGAAGCAGCTTTTTTTTTTTAACTTTGTACCTTCTGAGGTCTCACATGGGGAAAGGTTCAGACTGCAAAACTGCACTGACAATTGAAACTGTCCTGCAGAAGTCAGAGCAGAAAGTGCAGAGGGGATAGCAGCTGCCTTCTGTCCCTCAGTCCCAGGCATCTATTCCTGCAGGAATGCAGGGCTTTCAGGAGAGCCACCCTCTTTCTCACACACGTGGTTCCAAGATACACTGGGGGGGACATATTTTTGGGTGTTGATGTACACATGCCAGTGCTTCTCAGTGTTTTTCATTCCTAAGACACATGAGAATTCTGACTGATTTGCCAGCATGCCTTGCATCAGAGAAAAAGGGAGAGAAAAAAGAAAAACATAGCACACAGAAAACAGACTATTTTTCAGGAAGAGAGATACCTCAAGTTTTATTTTCCTATAAGAGAAGAAATACTTTTTCTTTCTGTCATCTCCCTGCATTAAGAAGGCCAAGTGAGTTTTTTCCACACCTTCCTGAATTATGAAGAGCTCTTAATACCCTCCTTTGTTCCTCTAGAGGTGGCAGGTTAGTCACTCTCTTCATTACCGATGAGATAAAATAGTAAGTGGCTATTCTAAAATCAGAAGATGGCAAGGGTCAGATATAAACAGCAAAAGCAACACTTACTTGTGCCCATGACAGAGGGGTCAGAACTAAATGATCTTTAAAGTCCCTTCCAACCCTAACCCTTCTATGATTGTATGATTTTGTAACTTCATTAATGGACTTTAAACACACTTTATAGTAGTTATTAATGGAGTTTAGGGTTGTAACAATGTCAGATAATGACAGGTTGATTTCTGTCTGGCAGAAGCTCTGGACCTCACCTGGTCCAGGTCTGAAATGAAAACAGCTTCCAAAGTACATTTGGTTGCTCAGGGCTTGTCTAATGGTATTTTGAATCACAGCACTGAAGAGGAATTCCCTTTAGTTTGGCCATCCTTGCTGCAAAGGACTGTTTTTCCCTTTGCCCTTAGAATAATTTCCCTTGCTGCAGATTGTATCTATTCCCTCTTCTTCTTTGGCTGTGTACCTCCAAAAAAAAAAAGTTTATCTTTGCCATCTGCTCTTCAACTACCCATGAGATAATTGAAGACAGCATTAAGATCTTCCCTTTTCCTTCTCTTCTCCAGGCAGAACAAACCCTGCTCTCTCCTCTGTAAGTCAGGTGCTCCAGCCCCCAGCAATCTTACTGATGCTCCAGTGAGGTAAAACCAGTTTATCAATGTATTTTTCTGCGTGATTCTACGGTCTTGTGACAATATATGAATGGTGCAAAATAAAAGTAGTTACTGCTTTATTATTTCCCTTATTAATCAACTCAATGGCCAGGATTTCCAGCGAGCTGAGAGGTTTGTGCTATCATTCGTGCACTGAATTAAAAGGACATATTAACCTAACCTGTGTTTCATTGCTTGGGAGTTTATTCCCTTGTAGCAAAAAAAAAAAAAAAGGAAAATAACGATTTAAAATCTGAAAGACAATGATTAAAATAATAATCTCATTATACAGTAGATGCTGAAAATAGACAAATGTTGCATGGCCTGCTACATTTCATCCCTGTCACACACTTACGTGGAATCTAATAAGAGTGCCATCAGTAGTCTGAGAGAGAAGGTTCCATGAATAGCTAGTGGTTCTAATTCCTTACTAACTTGTATTTAAATGGGCAATTGAAAACACAGGGAAAAAAATTACAAATACTAAATGAGCATTTTTTTCATACATAAACACTGATTTAAAAAATAAACTGTACTGTGGCTTGAACTGATTTTGTAGTGGATTTAAGTAAAGTCATGTTTTGTGGCCAAGATAGAAAGTCCATTGGTAGAAATACTAACATGAAGAGCCAACAAATTCAATTATCACTAACAGCTGTGCAAAAGTCTGCTAATATCAATAATCCTGCAGTTCAGACAAATTCTAACATACTTCCATCTTTTCCCTGAATTCCATCTGTTAAACCCCATTTCTGTCTCCGTTTCCTTAAAAGCAGAAAGTTGCATCCATTATTTTCTGTCCCCTTATTCCCACTTTAATTTCATTTCCCACTTCAGACCACTTGAAATTGTGTCATTCACTATTATGTATTGTTTCCTTAAAATCCTTTGGAGAGCTCATATCTTCCTCTAACTTAAAAGTGCTTTAGAAACTGACATTCTCTTCTGCCAGGAAGGGAGGTCTTCTTCCCTCTATTTCTTATTTCTTTAGATTTGCCAGTTGTTCTGGACTTTGCTTTATACTTCCTATGCATTCTTAGTGGCCATTGTGTTTTTTAAGATATTATGCCCTTTTATGTCATCTGTCTTGGTACTTTTGGAAAGAAAAATGTTCCACGTTAAATTGAAGTGCTGTGTAACTAAAGTACTGTATACAGCAACAGCAGCAAATGTCAATAAAGAAAACATTTAAAAGAAGTAGAATTACAGGAATGCCAAATAAAAAGTATATGTATTTTCAAATCTTAATTGTTCTTAAGCGTAGCAGAAATTATTCAAGAAAATATTAGTGCTTTTAAGGGTCCCACCTGCTTCTGAATCTTATGGTATCAGGCCTGAAAGCAGAGAATGTAGCTGCTTCCTTAAGACTCAGAAATGCCAATGCCCAAAAAGCCTATTGTGAAAACAATTTTTTTAAAAATCCTTTTAAAACTATTATTCTTTATGCTTTTCTTGTATTATGTACTGTTTTCCCAGTCTTTCCTAACCTCTTCTTTTAATATGGAAGCACAATTGGAATACTGAATTGCACTCCAGCATGGCAGCATTGGTGTCTATGCAGTATTAATTGAATTGGGAGACATTCCTTACCAGATGGATATGGATTTTTGTGACTGCATAATGGCCCTTTAAGGAGCTTAATAGAAAAGTATGAAACCTTTTACAAGCAGCATTCCAAAGCAGGACTGCCAAAAGCAAGTGCACATAAATAGCTCTGATAATTGGAGCCGTATTCCTGCACTCAATCCTGCAACAGAGCAGGGCTGCTGACCACACACCATGGTTGGATCAGCCACCTGGTCTGGGCTGGTGCTCAAGTTGCCCTCATCTTCTACTGAATCCAGAAACTTAGGGCTGTCCTTTGGCCAGAGCTTCAAGCATTTGTCGCTCACCAAACATAATTTCCCACTTTCCACACACAAGTGGATTTTTAGATCCTGCACTTGTTTTTAAAGCAGCTGCAGGTTGGTGCAAGGACCTGGCACCACCGTGCTGTACACGTCTTTTCCAGGCACAGCAAGTCCTGTCCACGGATCAAAAAAAAAGGGGGAAGAGGACATTAAATCCATCAGAACAGAGGTAACTCAAGGAACAGACACCTGAATTTTACATTCTTCTGATTCTATGTTGCAATGACAGCTTTGATGAGACTCTGGTGAAGAGCCATCTACACAATTCTATTCACTATCTATTTTCTTTATCTACATTTTAAAAAACATGTGTATGGCATATGTTTCTCGTAGTTAACTATGACCTTTGTTTATTTATAGTTTTAAAACCTCTGACTACTGCCAGACACTATTAAAAATAAACATTTTAATTGTTTTCATGTTTTATCCTCCCCTCCCCTTTCCACCCAAGTCTGACAGGATGAAACATTGTTTTTGCTTGGGATATAGCTGCTTCTGCTGCAACAAGGAAGAGGACTAGAAGGAAGTTGTATACATATTATCAGAATAGTTTTATATCCAAGAGTCTGGAAACAAAGCAAATGTGATCTCCCAGCCCTCTTTAAGATAAATCTCCCCATTCCCAGGCTCTGCCTTCAGCTGAGGGTGCAGAAATGAGTACTGAATTGCTCTTCTGCCTTTAGCTCAGCCAAACTTAGCTCTTTCTTCCCAGCAACACGGCTGCAATGCAAGAGGCCATCTTCATTCCCATGTAAACAAATAGCTGGACTGCTCAGTGAAAGGTGGCGCTTTGTTTCCACAGGCATATGAAAAGCCTTCTGCATTGAAAATTAATTGCTTTAAGAACTTTAAGCTTTTGGGGTTTGTTTGCTTTTTGCCAATTGTGGTTTTGTTTGTTTTGGTTTGGGTTTTCTTTGGACAGGTTTAAGCATTTCATTACAGACCTGGTGCAAAGGGGTACAAAATACCAGAGAAAAATTAAACCAGTACTTCCCCAGTGTTTCTGATCAGTTGACTTTTGTGCTCCATTACACAGATCATTTTTTTCTGTTTCTCTTTGGGGGTACAAAGCTCTGTTCAGGGAAGCTTCCTGGCACCATGGATTTTACTGCATGAAGACTGTCACTTTAATAGCATTTCAGAGCCTAAATCTCTTAAGCGGGATGCTGGGAAGAAGGACAGAAACACACTAATTAAAGGTGCTTCTAACCCTCCTGCAATATTTCATGCAATTCTAGGTGTACATAACAGAAGACTTAAGTTTTGTTGGGGTGGTGTTTTTGTTTTTTTGGTTTTTTGGTTTTTTGGTTTTTTTGATAGCTGATATGCCTTCTTTTCTGGAGTGTTCTTCTATTTCTCAGTGAATAGCAATGACCAATGTTTGGGAGAAGCTGATTTGAGAACTGACTCAGCTGAATCTCTTTCCTAGTTTGAAAAGGGATAAATCATACTATGTGTCACAGTTTTCCTTTATTCCATTTGCCTTTGTTTGAAATTAAATCTCCTTAGTCAAATCCATTCTTAGTAGGTGTGCCTGGCACAAGGGACCCTAAACAGAGTTGGTGCAATTTTTGCCAAGCAGGAGAGAAGCAGCATCACATAACATAACATAAAATGCTAAAAACAAAGGACACCAAAAAATTCTCTCATCTTTTGGGGGAAAGGAAAAAAAAAATGTTAAGGAACAAATGATGTAGGTAACCTGCATCCTCCATTCCTGTGAGGGCGTCCAGCTCTTCCTTCTCCCGCCTTTCATTGTCATGATGAGGTAAAATATCTCCATAGTGAAAAGTACCAGGTGAGGGAAAAATAGATCTCCAACTAGGATTTTGGGACAGCTGGTCAGAAAGTGAAGCAGTACAGTCCTGATAAAAAGAGGCCACTAAAATACGTCTTCTCTGTAAAGATTAATCTAATTCTTCCCACACAAAGAGTCATAAAAAATATTCTCAGTCTTTGGTAAAATATAATGGTTAGTGAGTGTCTGTGTTTGTCTGGGGCCATAGAGGTGTCCAAAGAAATAATTTTTTGCATTGTTCCTGGCATGTCTGGGAAACAGGTAAAAAACAGGGAAGGAACAGTTAAAAACAGAGTGATTACATGTTCTTTCTTTTCCCAGTTTTTGTTTGGTTTGGATGATTACAGGTCTGTGAACACAAATTCCTTGTGAATGTATTAATTTATTTCTTCGTTCCTTTTCTGCTCTTTGTTAGATCCCTTCATTCAACATGCTGCAAGTGGAACTCCTGATCTCTCTTCTAAGTGCCTTCAGCTGTGTCTTGATGCCAGAAGTGAAATCAACCTTCCCTGCAGGTAGGGATCTCCAAGTCCGAGGCCTAAATGAGAGGTCTGTGATTCAGAGGTGAATCCTCCATGCTATGGAGGTGTATATACAGGTGCCATTGCACTCCCTCCTGCTGTCCTTCTCTCCAGGCACAGCAGTCGCCCTGTGCTGCTGGACTAGAGACCTGTCCGTGCTGCTGAGCAGTTCCAGTCACACCTCAATGGGAAGAGTGATGGAAAGTTTGACTGCAGAAGTTTCCAGCCTATGGTAACCTCAGTACCAATGTGCTCGGGAACTGCTGCTACATTGAGGTAGCAGAAAAGCTTTCAATTTCCAAAGAAACTGCAAAAATCAGGCACCTTCATCTGCTGATGCTGCTGTTCACACTCCGTCCCAAATGTCCTGAATGGGTGGTTTGGATCATGTACAGCTGGAAAACCAGCAAGGCTCAATCAGCCTCTGATTCCCTGTTTGCAGATGAGTAAAGCTCTGCCTTCATCTCCTGACTATACCATCATAATTTACAGTCCCAATGCATAACCCAGAATTACTACTGAGTATTTAAATCACCCAGGCAAATAAAATATTTCTAAGTTATGGTATAATTTAAATTAGTGGCAGTATTTCCATTGAACTCACATAGCCAGGCTTCAGTCCACTAAATCTTGCCAAAATTAATAACTAGCCATAATAAGTAATCACTTATTAGTAATCAGGGACTTCACTGATGTTCTGACAGCCTGGTCTTGTGCATAAGAGAAACTCTAAGAGTTTCTGAATTGTGTCCAAATAGAAACAAAATATACATAGCCATTCAGAAAAATAGATATCCAAATTTGATATGGATTTTTGGCAATGGAAATCTACTGCAGTCTTTACTAAAATCAGTTTATAAGTTAATTACTGCCATTTCTATATAATCTGCTTTGTCTCTATGAGGATTTGCTTAGCTCATAACTGCAGATAAATCCAATATCAATTGAAAAAAAAAATCTTTAGCCTAAAGATGATAAAGTAAATGGATTAAACTTCTTGAGGTTTTGCAGTTAAGTTTTACATCCTCTTCTCATTCTTATGATTCCTGTTCTGACCGTTCCAAAATTTTCCTGCAGGAATCAGGAACCTGATACTCAAGCAACTACACACAAGCTGATACTGCTCCTCCTTGAGCCCACACATTTCCAGTAACTTTGGTGCAAGTTTTTAGCAAACAGAGTTGAGGGATTAAGCAGATGTTATAGAAGTAAACCTCAGGGGAAAACAAAAACAAAACATTAAAAAAAATCCTGAAAGCTTAAACCAAAATTAGACTATTATAAAGCTACTTCATTCTGCTTTACTGAACAAGATGGGCAAGTGTTATTTCAGTTAATTCTATTAAAAAAAAATAGTTACATTAAATATGTTATATTCTGGAAAATATACCAAGTGGGAGATGAAAAAAAGAGCCTCAAAAATTGTTCAACTATAAAATAAGATTTCTCTTTTAAACCAAAACCTGATATTCTTGTGATACTTCCACTGCAGTTAGACTTATATAACTGAAGTAAATAATTAGATTCCAGTCTCTGGTTTTTTGTGTTTGGGGAGGGAACTAATATTTTTCAGAAGCCTCAGAAAATAACACTGGACATTTAATACTTCAATTCGCATTAGTTGCAAATAAATCAATTAGTTATGAACAGCTCTGACTCTCCTTGTAAACAACCTAAAAGCTACATATACTGATTTTTAGAGGCAGGGTAAAAGTTCTCCCACTTTATTTATAGAGGTGGAGAGAGACAAGGATATCCTTTGGACTACTGCAGCTCAAAACTCAGAAAGAGTTTCCTGCTTCCAACTGTGTCACTAGGAAACAGGAAAATCAAAAAAGAATATTTACCAAAAAATATTCCTCTAGTTTGTATATATTATATCAAACTGCTATTACTACTGGCCATGAGAAAAAAAGCTTAACATCTAGTCTTTCTTGACTTTAGGCTATTTATTATCATAGATTTACACTTCTGAAATCACAGTTAACAGCAGAATTCCTCTGTGTTCAGAGCACATTTATAGTCTAGGAATAGCTATTGCCAGAGGAAATAAGCAAGAGGGTCAGGGGACAAGCAAATTAAAAACAACCCCAAAATAACCTAAGGATGTACTGCTTTGGTAAATATAAACTTATTTTCATGTTTTTTTTGTAAGAAGGATGTCTATATTGGATCAATAATAATGTATTTATTGAAACTTACAGGAATCCATGAGGTGTTTATTTTCATGTGAAACAAAGCCCTGAAATCTGCGTAGGTGACAAGGAGATTTAATAATGCATTCCCCACCCCCCAATGTGTGTTAATCCTGATTAATCCCAATTTTAATGATATTTTACAGCCTGAATTTTTTAAGTTGTTACCACAACACACAGAAAATCCTTAGCATGGCTGCCAAATTGATCTAATCCTTTACTCCACTTTAAGTAAAACAAAATAATAGTAGTAGTCAATGTTTGCTTCTACTAGAGGAAAAAACCTCCTAGCTGCCTCTTTCTGAAGATGCACAGAAAGGGTCACCCACTTGCTTGTTTTTTCAGCATAGGCCATGCACATGGTATCAGATTATTTTCAGACACCTTTTCATTATTTCATTCCAAAGGATAAGTGCCCAAGGTGAACACCCCACATACACATGGAAATACAAGTTTATGAGAGGATGTGTAAATGTGCAGTATTCTTAAACAAAACAAGTAAAACAAACAAACAAATAAATACAACTCCCCAACACAAAAACAACAACAAATGACAAATGAACCTTCCCCACAAAATACTACAATGCACAAAACAAGCAATAAAAAAATCCCACCTCCCCCCCACAAAAAAAAAATCAGTATTATCTTTGGATGTCAGCTGCCAGCAAAAAATAAATAAAGAAAACATTGCTTAGCTGACACCTGATCTGCAAGCTTCATAAAATGCTTGAAAAAGTCATTATACAGGAACATGTCAGTCAAGAGAGCAGTTTTCTTGTAGTCTCAATTTCAGAAACAAGCACCTTGCCACTGCAAGGGTGTCAGATAAGCTCATCTCAGCTTCAAGTGCTGCTCTGAGATTGAGGCACAGCATTACCGCTTTTCTGCATTCTTCAGTTTTTCCTCTGTAAAGGTCTCACCTTTCCCGTTTCAGGCAGATCTTCAGAGGCATCTACTGCCATCAGTATTGGAACCAATTTTCACCCAGTGGGTTGGTTCTCCTGCCCAGGATTTCAGTCTGGTAAAGTATGATCTAAAATAAGCCAAGTGATCCAAACTTCTTTGACTGGAGTAAGTAAACAGTACTTCTTTATCAGGCCGTGCTAGATAGAAAACAGTTTTGTTTGGCATTTATAATTATTGGATACCTGAGAAAACTAGTGGCTGGCTGTGAATACTGATCATGATTAAGTTCAAATATTGTTGTAGCTGATAAAAGTTTTAGATGGTTGTATGGCTGAGTGTATTGTATCAGCTACAATAACAGTGGACTTTAAATAATTGTACATTTTTTTAATAATCTCTTCATCTAATGTCCATTTCCCCCTCAGCCTAAGTACTTGTATATTTCAAGAATGGTTTAAGCATGAGGAATGTGGTTTGAAGCCAATTTTCTTGGTTTGTCTTTGTTCTAAAAAAACCCCAAAAACAACAAACTCCCACTTTTAAAGGGGACAACTTCAATGCATTATTTCTCCTTTTGTGTAATGGGCATTCTTACTGAAGTGCTGCAACTCAAGACAGTGGTGATTTTGCTGATATACCAACAGCCTGAGAAACGTCTTCAAAGACTGTGAGGCTGAAAGGCAGAAACTGTGCTGGAAAAGGTCTGTGTTGGGCACCCTGTGCTTCAGCCGAGCTGCACTGAAATGCAGAGCATAAAACAGCACCAGTTGGTCCTCCTGGGTTGTTTCAGCCTATTTCCCGACATAAAACACAACATCTGGAATATCTAAGAATTTTCTTATGGCCTATCAAGAGACTTTCAGAATTTAATACACTTCTGCAGAAGGTCATAGGTGTATTTCTCCACACCACTTA
Organism: Petroica traversi; assembly: GCA_025920805.1. NCBI lineage: Eukaryota > Metazoa > Chordata > Aves > Passeriformes > Petroicidae > Petroica > Petroica traversi. The sequence goes on along the minus strand of JAHLSL010000018.1, from coordinate 14,095,384 downwards.
AGAATGGATTAAAGAGTAAAATTTAACATTAATCCGGCACTCAATTTAAAAGTAAGTGAAATAAAATGGGAGTAATAAGTTTTAAAACTTGCATATTTGTCCTCATTATTCCTAAAGCAGTTATAAAAGCAAGACTAAAACCATCAAGAGTAGGGATTAAGCATTTTTTCTCCCTTTCATGTTTTCTGTTATCATTTGAAAGATAGGGTCCGTAGAAAAATAAAGGCTTTTCCCCTTTAATCTACATAAAATGAACAATCAGATTTTACCTTACCTCCCATGATTTTAATAAAATTTGGTTTTATGTTATTTTAAAACTGTGGCCTTGTGTACAACATATGTATACCAACCACATGCTTACCACTGCACAGTGGAGGCATTGCTGTCAATTATCAAAATTCTGCAGGCTGGTTATACAAGTTGGAGACATCTGATGCTCCTGTTCATAAGGATTTCTTCATAGGATTACCAGGAAGAGCTCAGAGAGGCCCAAACATCCCCAGTACATTTAAGATTCAGGCAGCAACTATGTGAAGTTCCTATCTGTGTGATATCCCAAGGCAGATTGGTGTTCTGCTGGTTACCAGAAATTTATTTTAGAGAGGGGAAGAAAAAAAATTTACACTGTGAAAGCCAGAGAAGCAAATGGAAGTTAGTGCTCACAGGGCCCTCAATGGGAATTAAAATAAATGCTCCTTGTCATTCCACTTGCAACAAGAACTTACATTCTGGAAGTAAACCAGCAAAAAACCTTGTCCTTTGCCTAATTTTTTACTTATTTGCTCCTTCTCACCAAAATGAATTATTTCTGACCTAAACTGTTCTGAAGAAAGGAAATATTTATTATATATGGGGTGTTTATAATAAAAGAGGATTAGTGAATATTTAAACATATAAATCACAAATGCACTGTAACTGTGACACACTTGGTCTCCCATACTGAAATCCAGAGGCTTCATGAGTGCTGTCACAGGTAAGATAAGACAGAGCCCTGCTGTCCCCAACCCATTTATTTACTAATGCAAACAAAGTCAGACAACTTGCCCTTGTTTTACTCTACTGTGAATAGCTTTATAAGCCCACAAGCTACACAGAGATCATCTTTTTAGATTAGATTACATTTAAAAGAGTTCTTTTGGAGGATCCAATTTTCCATCTCTTTTATTTTTTTCCTTTTAACTGAGTAACCTCTTAAAGAAACTCAAGTCAAGATTATTCAAAAAACCAGCAAGATCAAAATCTAGCCATTTTAATTTCAGTTCACATTGCCCTTCACTATTTTATCTACTAACACTGGGCTTCCTTGAATTTGTGCAGGATATAAAAAGAGAAAGCTTTGTGCTACCAGCTGAAAGTAGTTAACTGTTACTGTAAGAAAATAAATTTTATTTCAAAAGAAGGCTTCATGCAGTTGCAGAATCACTGGGAAATCCAAAATGGTCAGAATAAGCTGTCTTCTGCAACTTGTCCCCTTACTTCCCATATCACTCACAGGATGTATATGCAATTTTATCACACCTCTGTCCCTACTCCAGGCGAGACTATTAACACTAACTCATAAAGCATTATAAACCCAGGAATTATAACATTCTGTAAATTCACTAGCTTCAGAGAGGTGATATTATATTACTTCCATATATTATATTATTATTATAATATTATATTATTGATAGTGTCATATATTCGGGATATTATGATGAAAATCCTTCACCAAGAAACAATTGGTCACTTCACCCAGAAACAATTGGTCAATTTAGATGTGTGAACTTCTACACTAAACCCTTCTCAAAATAGGTTGAGGGAGTTGTTAAATAAATGAAGGATGAAAAACAAAATTGCTTTGCTTTGTAAATTCTGTGCAGAAATTACTTTGGAGGATATACATTCAGATGTTTTGTAGATAAATGTATTAAAGCACCTCAAAAGGACTTGAAAAAGCTGCAATCTATCCCTTGCTTGCTAGGAAACCTTGCCACAGAGTCTTTTATATCTATTACTCAGTTCTCTTAGAGATCAAATTCCTATTAATCATTTTGCAATTTACTAGGGAAAATATATAAAATAGCTAATTCTATTATATACGTCATGATTTTAATGCTAATCCTTTCACTTTGCATGTAAAGTTCTGCTTGATCTCAGCAGCAGCAGCAGGATCAAGACTTCTGGTAACAATTTTGGAAAGCTAAGGATTTTTCCTGATACCCAGGTAAAAAAGTTTTCAGAAGAGTTGATCTAGGCCAGATGGATAGTTGTCAATGGGTCTTTCTACTTGAATTGTAAGATTGAGGCTAAGAGATGGAGCAGGAGTGTGGATTTATTTTGTTTGGTGGTTTGTTTTCTTTTTAAACAAGTTGCTCTCTTGGTGTAGAAGATTCAAAGTTTTGCTTCTACTGATCCAATGTCAACCACCTGTAGGGACAGCGACTGCTTAACCTACTCCCCTTTAGCGTTCTGAAAGCTGCTATTTTATATCCTGTCTTCCAGCTGACCCCAACTTCTTTTCAAGTGTATCAAGTGATTTCAGAAGCAGGCTATTCTATCTTTGGTAATTGGTTGCAAGGCTTGTTGTACAAACTACCACTTGCCCTATACTGCAAAAAATGGAAACACATTACTTAATTTTGATCCAGCGTTTGTGCAATAATCCAGTGAAAATCCTTACTCCCTTATCGACCACGTCTGCCTGGAGCCACCACTTTCCTTCTGTGCTATGGTTCAGTTGGTCTATCCTTCTTCTCAGTGAGAAACCCAACTTTCTAGGAAGTAAAGCCTTTTAAATTAGTTTGGTTTTGCTTTGGTTAAGCAGTAGAAGAACAAAACTTCAAGAAGCAGATGTAAAATATCTGAGAAAATAATACAGACTAGAATGAAATAAATTATTGGAGCTGTTTGATTCCTAGGATGTGCAGGTATCAGCTGGCAATCATTTGGGGCACTATCCCTTGAAAGTGTCAGTAACAGTCAGTTCCAGAATAAAGACATAGGTGGGAAGAGCAGGATGAGAAAGAGAAATCATTCAAACATTCAAGCTACTTTCTGCTCATTCCAGCAGCTCTCCCTGCTCATGACCCATAGATCTTTAAAATGTCTTGTTTAAATATCCTCTAATTTATTTTAAAAAAAAGAGTTGTCAGCTGGCCACAGACCACACATTCCAGAACAGAAGTAGAAAGGAATGTCAATGGGTGGGTGGGGGAGAGGAAGGAAATCAGATTTAGTATTGAAAACAAGACTAAACTGAGAAGCAATGATGTGCACTCAAGCAGTTGCAGTGTGCAAGACTATTTTTGAGTACCTCACGATCAGAAAAATAAGTGGTGAACATGCAGTTATTCCTTTACACTCACACACAGACACACACACACACTAACACACAAACACACACACACAGTCACACACACACACACACCACTGGAGGTTCAGCTGTTATCTTAGCTAGGATCATTTCTTCTGCTCAAGAAATGTAAGCAGATGTCAGTGTTTTCTCTCCAAAGTGAACGTGGCTGCTGTGGAGATTACTGTTCAGAACACTGCATATCTCGTCTGCAATCAGTACATTAAAGCAAAATCTAAAAAGAGCTACATAAAAATGTTCCAGTGGTGGCTGAATGCATATTAGGTGCTGTTAAATGTCAGTTGGCAATATCTTGTGCATTCTACTGCATGAGCTATCACTGGAGGCAATGTCTTTCACCATCAATCTGAAAATGGTTGTTTGATAAGATAAAGCTAATACTTACACGTGTAGGTCTGCACACAGGGCTGCCTTTTATTTACACGGGGAAACAAATGGTCTCAGCACGAGTGTTTATTTCAGAAAAGCAAAAAGAAATCTCTTTTCAAGTCCTTGCAGTGAGGCTGGGTTTGTTCTCATAAAGAAATGACCCTACAGCACATGCCAGTGAAATCACATTGATTTTTAATTCAGTAAAAAGGAAGTATTTGTCTTTCAGAATGCAGAAATTTTTGCAGACATAGACAGGACTAGATTAGTTATCTAGAGACTATAGAAAATGAAATGTCCTTTAAAGTGTGTGTTAAGTATCGCAGAGAGCTGTAATGACTCACAGCTCTTGCTGGTGATAACTCCTCAGTGCCATTAGATGAAGAAAAAAAAAACTTGATACTATTCTGTCATACCTTGAGATAATGAACATGCATATGTTCAGATTGCTGTTATTATTACCATAACTATCCCTCTAGGGCTGAGTAGTCATAACCATTTTGTGCTAATCATTGTTCAAAACACACACAAAAGTCTTTAACAAAAGAGCAACGATCTTAAGTAGGAAAAGAAAAGGATCAAGAAAAAATTTAAAGGCAGTGAAGCAGAAAGACAAAGTACAAGAGTGACAAGACAACTCAGCGCTGCAAGGTGTTTCTTTCAGGACATCACCAGCATAATTATTTTCAAGTACCTATTTTTTTTAAGACAAGAGACAAGCAGAAAATGACTTGTCACCTACAGTGCTTTATAGAACAAATGGAGATGCATTTGCCTATTGTGAGAACTCCTCTGGAACTTGCAAAAGTTTCCTGTCACCAATGTTTAAGATTATCATGAGGATTATCAAGGGGAAAAGATGCCATTAATGACAACAGATTAAAAATTTTAGGGATTTTTTTGTTTTGCCTAATAAAATGTGGGGGCTATAATGACTTTATAAATATATCTTGGGTAAATGCTAGAAGGGAGGGGAGAGTTTTAGAATACTAGACACTGTTGGTGTAGAAATAAATAGCATTGATATGCAGTCTCTAGCCATGATTGAAGAAAAAATCTGGAATAGCTTCCCAAAATAAGTTTTGTTGGAGCCCGTACTAATTCTTTTTAAGATTGCATTCAAACCATTTTATATAACATGACTTCTACAGCAGTTTAGTTGCCTATAAATAATAACCCAAAGTACCTTCACTTTACTTTTTGTGGTTTGTTTATTGGTCCAATTTTAGTCGGCTGAGGTTGGGTGAAATGAAGTCCCTAATCTCTTTTTCTTATGTATACAAAATTTTATCATCATAAGAACAGTAGGAAAACTATACTGTAATTAGACATGAGCAGGCATCAGCCACTAAAATCAGTGTGGCTCCATAGGAAGTAAATATCTGCTTACATGGATTAAAGTGTCATTCAGGATTACAGATTACAGTCTCCAACATGTTTATAGGGGGGGACAAAGCTTACAATATATATCCTGCTCTTCCATGGAATTTGTGAGGCTAATGTTAGGCTGCCACAGACAGTAATTCATCAATTTTCCTCGTGAATGAATGGGTTATATATGATTAATGAAGCTTACGGATGACCCACAATCCATGTTACATAACACAATGTCTGGAACATTCCCAGTGATTGAAAAAATCAATCATTTAACTTGTGCTTCATTAGTGCTAATAGGTTTATAGCCACCTTCAAAAGATATGAAGTCATAAAGGATAAGTTTTCAGCTTGATATAATGGTTTAATAATATAAGAACAATATTTACCCTTGCCTTCAAGTAGGAAAGTTTATCATTCAGCACATTTGTTAGTGTTTTTTCTCTGTTATGTAATTTTTATACCTCAGCTTTTACACTTTCTCCTAACTTTTTAGGAGCCTAAAAGGAATGACATTTCAGGAATCATGCTGCTTACCTTTACCGTGAAAACTTTATTTTAAACTAATTCTAAAAAAATCATTAATTAAAAATTTTGGATATCTAAGTCGCTTTTTTTACCTTCTGATTTTATAAATAACTGTAGGTACCTAATAAACAAAGCTGCAGATAAAAATACAGTAAATCTTTCTTTTATGTTTTCAGCAATGCAAAATTAATTCTTTTAATCAATTGAAATAAGTTTTTCATGATTATTCCATCAGAACATGAATGACCGAGATAAAAAATTATTACCATTTCTTAGACATAAGAGATTATTCAGATCAAAATTAATTACTTGTGTTCAGGAGGTGGTTGTATTTTGTTCTTTGGATTTGGTTTGGTTTGAGTCTCTGTTCTATGAATATAGAAGAAGCTCAGAGAAGGAAATGTCTTGCTCTAGATGATTCACTTACCAAGAACCCCGGCTCATTTGTGCTAAGGCAGCAAGGAATTTTTCTTACATCTGTAGAAGAAAAAGAAAGTGGCTACAGAGAAGGAAAAAACTAATAGAAAAAGAATGCATGGAGTGGAAGGGGATATTTTGAAGAAAACACCAAATGATTCATTGATGGTGCTTACTGGTTAATGTTCATTTCTGCAATGGGGCTGGCTCCCTGCATTGCTCACTGACTTAAATGATTTCATTAGTTTGACATTTATGGCACTGTGGTGTTCAAAAGGCATCTTTTAATGCTGAACTCTCAACTCCACATAACGACCGTGACCCAAATAGCATCAGAGTTGACAGCTCATCCCCTTGTCCCATGTTTTACAAGGCTTTTGTGAGTAGATTTTTGAGTTGATAAACTGAACAGTCTTTTACAATTACTAATTCTTCCTTATTTTACCATTGACTCATGTCTGAAATTTATCCATGTGTTCCTCTACCAGAATGAATCAAACTTCTAAAGAAAAGTGATTTCAGATTCTGGGATGTGCACAAAAGCTTTAGAATTTTTAGTTTAATACTGGTTTCCCTTTCAAAGCCTCTGCTTATTAGAAACCTTTGAAATATTTTGAGTCAATTCTGTTATGGATTTGGATCAAGATAATTCATTAAGTCCAGAGGATGACCTTTAAATTAAACATTGGGTAGTATGTCTTAGGGAACCCTCTCTGAGAGTCTCTGTTAACAGAGATATTTTATTTCTGTGTAGATTGTTAGACAGTTTTTCATTTGGATGTTTACTTTTCAGATTAAAATTCACAAGAGGAAGTTTGAGATCATGGCTTAGTTTGAGTAATAAACTGAACACAAAATGGATATTTCCTTCCTCAGGGTTTTGGATTTAAAAGGCACAGCTTATGATTGATGAAATTATTGACCAAGTGCAGTGGCTCAAAAAATTTTAAAAAACCCAAAACCTGGCTTTGAAGATTGTGCTACTTCAGTGTTTTTCTAGAGAATGCCAACTTTTCTTCTGTACTTTTATTATGTATCTCTTTGTCCAAAACCTATTACTTGATTGATGTGCCTGTGACATCTGTTGTCATTCTAGATCATGCAAAGATCTCTGTACCAGCTCTCCAGCTGCTTGTAATGCTACCATAGTTGAACGTAATGCAGAGAAAGAAAAAGAAAAAAAATAGGAGCTAAATAATGAAGAAGCATTCTTTCAAGTATTCTGAAATTATGCAATATTCTCAAGGAAATGGTGTCTTAATGTCCAGAAAGTGTTTTTTTCACTCTCTCTCTCAAATACAGTTTATTTTGCTGTGCTTTGCTGACATTTTTTTAACTCTGTGAGAAACTTCTGTTAAGAGTCTCACCATTAGCAAGTGAGAGGTTGGAGGGGTGTTGATAGCAAACAGGCTTGCAGAGGCCACTTTTGTCTCCTGATTTCAGATAAACAACATCCAACCAGCTCCAGGACCCTTTTCCAGCAGTGATTGCAGTAATGTCCATGTGAAACATATGACAACAAATAAAAGGAATTTAGAGCACTAACACCGGTGTTTGAGGAGAGGAAAAAAAAAAGAAAAAAAAAAAAAGTGGGTTCTCAAGAAAGAAATAGCAAAAGCACTTGACAGAGTAAAGAATTTACTGATTAGTCTTATAATTTATCCACAATCCTTTTCATGTTACCAGGGAAGTGACAACTTGAAAATGAACTTAGGTGTTACTTTCTGTCAGAGTGAGAAAGAAATGCTTGCCTTGAACACAGCACAGCCCTGGTACCTGCAGGATCCCATCAGACACAGCCAAGCTTTCCCTACATACACGTACCTTGGGTATCCTTTGTGTTGGAAACTGCCAGTTTTTAAGAGAAAAATCAATCTCCATAAATCAACAAAGCAATTAGATACAGCAAAGGATAAAATTCTTTTCAGTTAATTTAAATCATCACTGATTTGCAAAATATCAGGGCTCTTACAATGCCACATAAAATGCTGTCATAAAAGGCTACACATCACAAAGAGCAAAAGCCATTTTGCTTTTACTAAGGAAATGCTTCCAAATGGCAGAGATACAGGATGCCCTTTCTGTACATGAAAATAAGTCTGAAGATTGGCTCTCATATAGGAGAATGCCAAAATAGCCATACAGCAAAAACTGTTTTGCAAGAGTTCCAAGTTGTGGTTTAACTGTTGTGTAATTGTATAAAATTTTGTTTGAGAGCTTGGTCTCTGGTGTCCTGTGAAAACATGAGAGTCTCTGCTCAGACCAGGGCCTGCTCCTCATCTCAACAGTGATGTTGGAAATTGTGGACTCTGACAGTGCTGGCATAAGACTGGGTTAGTTACTGGGATCATAAAATTAAATTGAGAAACTCATGTTAAAGTATCATAATCTTGGACTACATTTATTATTTTTGTATTGACTCATAATCATGAGTTTGATTACTTCAGATTACTTTAGGACTTAAAAGATTGAGTGAATCAAGAATGTAATAACTGATAATGAGCAAGAAATGGTCTTTTGCCTGTTATAGTCTTTGATACTCTTGAGAAAAATAAATAAAATATATGGGTTTTACCCCTAATCAACACAGATTAGATTTCTGTTACTGAGGTAATATGTAATAAATCTCAGCACATACCTACTTTTCATGTTCTGGAGGTTTTGTATAGTAATATAAGAAACTTGTTTCTTTATGTTAAAAACCCACATTTTTATTTTTATGGGAAGTATGGCACTGCTGCAGTAATGCAAAAATGCCACTTCTTCAGAAACAGAAAGAACTGAGAAAAAGTAAATTGTCAGGTAAGATGACACCTACCCTCACTGGGGAACTTTGCGGTGCCCTTTTTCACTTAACAATAAGTTATAAAGCTCATTTGGTTGATAGGACACAAATGCAACTTTCTGCCTGGATGTCCAAGATGCCTTCATTTCCCTAATGAAACTTTAATTGATGTCTCCTTTTCTCAGTTCTTTCTCTTTTGAAATCAATTTTTAAGCAGCCAAAGGTAGCATAACGCACTCATAGGAAATTACAGTATTTTATGAATCATTAAATGAGAATGGCAGAGACTGAGGTTTATTAACTAAGACAGGAATTGCCTCCAATAGTAAATATTTACGACTATACTGAGTGGCAACAAGCTGACGGAAAAAGAATTCCAGTAACCTCCTGTCCATTCCTTGCAAGCAGAAATACCAGCCCAGCCTCAGTCCAAGTGTCCTTCCTGAGTCCAGGCATGGAGATAAGCAATCCTTCAGCATAAGTACTTTAGAGGTGTCACTGGACATAAGAGTGACTGGGCAAAGTCAAAGTCATGGCTTTGTTTCACATCCACAGCAATGCAGAGTCAAAGTAGAGCAAGGGAGAAAAGCTTTTGTCCTCCTACAGCTTATTGCAAGTGCTCTTGAAGGCACTATTTGGGCTTCTTGCATGAACATTTCATTTCTAAGTGTTCATTTGACTGGTCATTGTATAAGATCACAGACCCCCTTTCAAAGAATAGTATATCTGAGTTTCCACTAACAGGTTTTTAAATACCCATTTGGAAATAATCTTTATTATTTATGTTAACTATTCCTGCTGAGAAGAAAAACACACATTATGAATGCAATATACACAAAATGCTATGGTCACATCTATTTTAAAACATCCTTTAATGGATAAAAAACCTCCCTTTCATATGAAGTTACAAATAGAAACTTTCAAAAGTCAAACACAGTCAAAATTGCTATAGCATTTAGCCATCTATATAAGACAATTTCTAAACATACAACAAATTGGTTTTTTATTCTTGCAATCTTATTCATTAAGTAAAATAAAAACAGAAAAAAAATCTGAAATCTATGTGCATCATTTCCCATTGGAGATCTGCTGCATGTCCTACTCAGTTTTAGTTTTTTTCGAGACAGAAGCAATTATTTAATCCTTGTCGTCTGATAACTGTGTAAAGGTCATCTCTGTGGTAAGCCAGATGGGTAACTTAAATCAGAACAATGGCAAAGAGAGCAAGGTGAGTGGTGAAACTGCTACAGAAGCAAAAGATGGATTTTTACATTGAAAGAGTCAATATGTAAGATTCTGTAGCAGATCCAATGCCTTCAGAAATGGGCCACAAAAAAGGCGTCACATTAACATATTTTATGAGGGTTAAAAACAGGTCATGCGTAAGCCATCGTATATGAAATCTTGTTACCAGATGTCAGAGAAAAGAAAGGTGGCAAAGCATGAGGTTTATGTGGGATTCAGCCATAAAGACAGATCTTTCCAAAACACCTGCAAAGTCTAATACTTCCAAATAGCTCCTGAAGTGATATTTTTCTCTATTGCCTTTTAAAGTTGATTGATGACATACGAGTCTGAGCTTACCTTCTGATTAAGCATCAGAGCAGACTATACACCAGGCAATTTGTTTAACTTATTAATAATACAAATCCGCCCAGACTGCAAATGGAGAAGAGGGTAAGACTATAGGATTCAAAAACTTCTGGCTAATATAAAATAATAAAAGCCAAACTTAAGGTATGCAGAATTTTAATAATTTGTTTTCTGCCAGCCAGTAACAGAAAAAGTTTGTTCTTTTTCAATGCCCTATAAGTTGAACTGTCTAAACTATCCTTAGTTATCTGAATTATACTGCCTAAATATTTTAAGGGCTTTTGGATCTTAGCCAATAGGACTAAAGGTGTTTGGTGTCTCTAACCTCAAATATCAGAATGCAGCCCAGAAGATCACACATTGTTTGAGGATGCTTTTCCAATGTGGAGGTACTAATGCAAGGGTCCTTTTAATGCAGGGACTATCCAGTTTTCAGAAAACTTCAGTAACTTTTTATGTCTGAACATTTTCTTCTTACCTTAAACATGTTTGAAATCAGACAACACATTGCAAAGTTTCTTAGAAAAACAGACAGAAGGAATGCATAAGGTATCATCCCATCCAGAGACAAAATTAAAAAGAAAGAAAGAATATCCAGATTTCCAATCCTCCTCCCTATAACAGCCGTGCAGGGGTGAGTTGCAAGTAGTCAAAACCAGGTATATTCTTTGGATACTCATTGTTCCATCCATCATTAGTGAATGAAGTTTCTGAACTTCATTCTGGACCTGAAGAAGGAGGCAATGCTAAGGGGTGTTTTCACCACCCACGAATGTCTTCAAACTGAGAGAACTCAGCTCGTTGGCACCAGGGTGATAAATAAGCATATATGGTTTGAAAGCGTTGTCAGTGAGATGGATAAGCACATCAATGAGACTAATAAACATTTCATATTGTCATTTAGAGTTAAGTATGACAGATGTAGAAGGGACTAATGCTAGTTTTCACTCTATGGTATGATTAACTAGGTAGACAACCTATTGGCGGAGTAGTACTAATACATTCATAATTGTTGTTTTTCAGGGTTGTTGCTTAAGCTTTTGTCTTAGAAAAGCTGCCAATAACTTCAGTAATAGTGTAAAGGAAGAACTGAATAAAGTACAAAGAAGATGTAAGTATCCCTTCTCCTACTCACTGGGTGTCTAAATCTGTAGGAAAGGGGTACTCAAGAAATGAGGTATGTTCTTGTTTCTGCTGAATCTATGAAAACTCTTCTCTGTGATGTCTGCGTGTTTTGAAGAGGAAGAACTGGAAAGAGCAGATCAGTGTGCTGTAATGTGCTGTAAATCCTGGGGAGGAAAAGATGTTTAATAATGTATAAAGGTCTGTTGGTTCCCCTCTGAATACTGGTTTTTCTGGAGGCTCCTTATATGGGAGGTTCCTCAGGCAACCTTAGCAATTTAATCCCATCCACCTTGATGCCAAACAATGATGATGTGAGGAGCTGAGAAAAGGGCTTTTCTAAGTGAATTTGGAACCTTCGCGTATTCCTGTTCGTTTCTCATGTCTAGAGACTTTTTTCTCTTTTCAGGTGTAGATTATTTCCAAGTAGGAGAGGTCAGAATTGCTTTTCTGTCAGTCACTATATTAACTATGTTCAGAATTTTTGTAGTAAGTTATAACTAAGTGTAATGAACGCTTTGGAGGTGCTTATTTCAGCAAAAGTATTGGATCTCCCCTCTGATAGAATGGCAGCATTTAATGCCTCTACATTCTGAGCAGTAGTCAATGTTTAATCATGTACTAAGCCAGTAAATACTGTTAAATTCCCTTACATTTACTATTTTATATATGCTTGATTGAAATGTCCCATGTCCTAAAATAGAAATCATTAGTGAATCTGTTAGCTCCTCTGACCTTAATAATGTGTAACCAGAATTAATTATCACATTGAAGTATTTGCTTTATCTTGTCATTAAGTGATTATTGCAGAGCAAGAATGCAGAATCTCAGTGAATTAATCAGTGACCTATATTTTCTGGTGCTTCTGCTTAAATTTAGCCTTGGTCATAATGACGGAAGATCTGTCCAATTGCATTCTTGTTAAATGTTCTCAACTGAACAAGTCTGGTTACTGTCACCCAGTGAATAAAGGAGTGCATTCTTCACAATGCTGTCACACATGGATTGTTATATTGATGGGAACTCTTAATTCATTCAGCTGTGTCCACCCCAGAGTTTCCCCAAAGTCTGTGTAGGAAGCAGGACTCTGCTCTGTAAGCAATGAGAGGTTTGCTGTTGACTATGCTGCAAGCAAGTTTGAAACATAAATTATTAATCTACTTTTACTTTAGAGCCCTCAGCAATGGGAAAGATGTTTTTCTTCAAACCCTTTCGAATACTGTGATAGACACCAGTAATTCAGCAGTTTAGAATCAATGTGCTGCTGCAATTTACTTGTACCATGATGTATGCCCAGGAGGATGGAAAAAGTGATAATCTCATGGTAAATGGTAGATTCTGACAATAAACAGAAGTGTTATGGTTCTTTTGAGAGAGAACTGTTTCCTCACCCATATTTAAATATGCAAACTAGGTAATTTTTAAATAAAAAACACTGCACTAGTATGGCATTAATACTATAAAATATATTTCCCTCCAGCAGAAAATGAAAATATCATCTTCAATAGTGAAATACAGTTTGAGTAGAGAAGTATAACATTTAGGATGAAATAACCATTTATTTGGATCCATGTTGTGTTTGGAAAGGAAAGGGATGTGGGAAGAATTAAACAGGTTGAGAAGGCTTTGGAAAGTGTAGACTACATATCAAGATGAGCAAATCTAAAACATCTATTTACTGCTGGCTGTTTGACCAAAATACTGCAGAGTTGCCAAAAAAAGAGAGGGCAAGCACATATTTTTTTTAAAAAATAGGGCATAGGTGCAAAGATTGGGAATAAAATGGACAGGCTGAGGCTGAAATGGAAAAACTGAAAGTCACGATTAGAGGAGCAAGAAAAGTGATTTTTCTACTTTTACTTATTGCCACTGCAACTAGAAAATACATTATTTGAGATCCATTGGCAAAGTGGGGCAAGACCTTTTTTTCTAATAGTATTACTAACCTATGAACAGGGCTTTGAACTTTAGGGCTTGATTTCATTTAGAAATGCTAGTACACACATGCCCACACTGTGGGAGATGAACAGGAGTTAGAAATCTGTGTATGGCCACAGAGCTCAGCATTTCTGGAAGGAGAAGGATATGGTACAGTGATGGAAAGACACAAGCCTTGTATTTAAAACTTAAGGTGAGGTGAGATAAGGATTCAGTCAGGGAGCTGGCAGACAGGATCTCTCAGGAGGGTACCCTGAAGGGCAAAGAGCCCTGGAGATCTGATTGTTATTTAAGGACAATTTCTTTAGAGCAGAACAGACAGGCAGGAAGCCAAAGGTGTCTGGTAAGGGAAACGAGGAACTCCTGAGTGGAGTCCAGCACAACAGGAACATACAGGGAGCAAACATGGGGACAGAAGAAGCACAGAAGTATATCCTGGGCATGCAGGGCCAGAACCAGGCATGCCAAATATCCACTGGGGTCAAAACTGGTGAGGAATGTGGAAGGGAGCAGGGAAGACTTGTAAACGGACATTGAACAAGAGGGAGGCTAAGGAAAATGCTTTGTCCTGGTGACAAAGGCCACAGAAACTCCTGAACTGCTCAGTACCTTCTGTGTCTCAGTGTTCAATGCCAAGGTTTTCTCTCGGACCTTCCAGCCCTAACTGGCTTGTAGCAGAGTTCCTACAGAAAATAAAACTTGAGTTGTGGATCACTTGAGCCAATTGAACGGAACACAAGTCTGTAAAGCTGGTAGGGCAAATCCAAAGTGCTGAGGGAGCTGGTTGCCATTGTCACAGAGTGACTTTCTGTCATCTTTGGCAGCTTGCAGCAGCCAGGGAGATCCCTGGTGATGGGTTAAAGGAAGATGTCACTCACATTCAAGAAGAGCAAGAAGGGTAATCCAGGAAACTACAGGTTTGCTGTCCCATACTTGTTCCTTGCTGCTGAGCAAAAAGTTAATTTAAAGTTTGATTAAACTATCTTTGCTTTTGAGGAGTTAAAATTAAATCAGTGTTTTCTTTCATAGACTACACATAAGAAAATCCTGCCACCAATTGAATTCTGTCTTCAAAGTCTAAGTAGAAACATTTCAATATTCTGCACAGTAATACAGGTTTAGTTCTCATCTCTTATATCCTTATACAACAGCCAAATATTTGTGCATCTTGCATACTGGAACACATACTAATTGCACAGAGTCATCTTTTGTCTGCAGATACTGAAAAAAAGCCATTGAGTGAAACAGAGTGCAGATCGAAGAAAGGAGTTTTTCTCCTCAGTGCAGATAGTTTACATACTATATATTTTTACCTTTTTCCCCAGCAAGTCTGTTTTCTATTTCACTGCATACTTTTCTGGTTTGTTGAAACAGCTGTATCTTCTCGACACAGTATGAGTGAAAATCACAAATAATATTTGTACAGCAATTTTTAACTACTGTACAAAGAGAAATAATCTCCCTCCTAATTGTATTTTTCTCTCTGTACATACAGTACATTCTTTATTTTTCAAAGTGGTGATGAAACTCTGAAAGCCCACCCGAGTGAAAAGGTACATCTTCTATTATTAATTGTGTGAAGATTCTTGCTTGCAATGATTTTACTTGCACTTAAAAGTATAAAAAGCTTTTCTTGCTTTATAAAAAAGTACTTGGTAGCATAAGTTTTGCAAATCTGAGCATATATTCCACTAACTGGAGTGCCTGGAACACAAGAGCAGCTGAGATGGGTCAAAGCACTTAAGAAGAACCACCTAGCACTCTGCAATCTGTTAGCTCCTCATGCATAATACTCCTGTATTCAGAACTTCCTCAAGCTCCTTTTTATATAAGCACCAATGCAAAAAGATTAATTTAGCTATTTTTCTTTCGTACTTATTTATTTCTTGCCCACATGAGATGCCTGCATTCATTAACCCTTGCTGTCCTTCCCCCAACTCCAGCAGATCTGCTGCCTGCTCACCATTCCCAGCAGGGTCATATAGGACTGTTATTATATTGGTGTCCATTGGGATGGAATTTCAGTCCACAGGGATGGTGCATAACTAATGGACAGTTTAAAGACATGCCACTTTTGTTACTTCATGTAATATGTACACATCACTGACATGATCCATTGCTATTATGGTAATGCTTCCATGCATACAGTATTTCACACAGATGACAGAGGCCTACTAATCAAAATAACATCTATTCTAAGGATATAAATCTATTTGCACATTTCCTGTTAACATCAGTAAATTATGCAAAGAAGTAATTATTTTATGGCCTTTGATATAGAAACAGACATAATTGCTTTCTTAGAGTCATTTCTCTACTACGAAAATAACACAGGGTCCCACTTGGTAGCATGAGACTGTAGTTTGCTTTTTGCAGCCTGTGATGTAGATGGAAATATTTTATATGGGTTGAAAGGGACTGCACAAGTTAATGACAGGGAAAACAGGGGAAAAAAACTGTGAAGTCCTTTGAGGATTACTACACAGATAGACACGATGTCTGCTTCAGAAAGGCCCTGAACTGCAGCAGCTAGAGGCTCTTAGAGGGAAATCTCCTACATGCTTGCCTTGTCTGACGTTGTTTTCTGGACATCTGCTTTCGCTGGGCAGTGTGAGACAGCTGTGGAACTTTGATCTGACCTAATGCAACAGCTCTCATGTTCATGGATTAAGTGACAACCTGAAAAAAAGACAAACCAGTTTCTAAAACACAGTTGCATGAAATATGCCTGCAAATCCTACTAGCAGGTATAACCCAAAGTGTGTTTTTGTGGAACTCTAAGTGGTCGTTACAGTTACTTTGAGTTTGCAAATCTACTTGATTTACTTGCAGGTTTTTGCATCTTTCCATCTCAGGCTTGCTTCCACAGACTTCCATTGTCCTCTAACTTCTTCCAGGAACATGATGCTTTCACAGTTGTAGAAGAAGAATTTACTGTTGGGCTAATGCCAGATGGAGCCTGGAAAGTCCCAAGTCTTAAACATCTGCTCTTTTAAAGTAAAATTGTACACATTTTCAGCTTAATGAGCTGAAAGATAGATTTGTGATAGATTTGTAATATCAGCTGAAAATTGAGTGTATCGGACGAGCAGGTGCTGGAACACAATCTTTATTATTCCAAATCCTCATCAGAAAGGAGGTAAAATATCTTAATAAGATGGAAAGATACCTGTGAGAGAGAATGAAGCAATTTAAACCTTTTACTTTACTCTAAATTTGTAACTAGGAACATCAAAGAGTTACATAAATATAAATTTAATCTCACAAAAGCTAATTAACATTATTATAGCTGTTCTGCAGATGGGTGGAAGGCTTGTTCTGTGAGTGGGATGTATGTTAAAAATCCCAGCTGTTGCTTCTGTATTTCACATGAGACTAAAAAAGCTTGTAAAAAACTAAGTCTGTTTTAGCTTCAATGTGTATGTGTATTTACTTTTCCTGACCAAAGGGTTATGTGACAGTTCAGTGCTCATTTTGTGGAAACCTGTGGCTGTAGCAGAAGAAAGAATTAAAAAATAATTTTCACAGAGGAAAGTAACTTATTACAGTTTAATCAATTTAGGTCCCCAGCTTATGGGTAAAGAAAAGGACTGGATTCAAGAAGGGATGTGTAATGTATCTTAATGATATCTGATATGTCACTTGTGTATACATCTATTTATTTGTGTAAATATTCATCCATTTGATTCAGAACTTCTTTAGACAAACATATGGTTCATCACACGTACTTACAGTTCTGTGCTTGACTTAATGAATTCACACAGATCTGATTCTCTCTTTGAGCAAATAACTTGTGATGTTTCTAAGGAATGGCACATCTGCACTGGAGATCTGAAATCACATAACAGGATGCAATTTTGCACAAGGAATACAGCTGAGGGACTTGGTCCAAAACCTGATGAATGTGTTAGCAATAGAAATATATCCTTATAAGCTTTTTTTCATGGCTTTCTTTCTCCAAATCCACATGGCATTTCTGTTACCTGATGGGAGAAAGGTACAGTCTTTCCCAAATACTTCAAGCAATTGCTGTGCAAAAATAATACTTTTTGTTGCTGCTTGTCTGCAGCACACAAGTGCCAGCTGCAAAATAACTTCAATTTAGCTGACGACAGTCCACTCCAGACCACTGTAACATATTTAAACAAATCAGTTTTAAAACACACAGGGAACACAACTCACCTCTGTTTAGTGCCCCATACACACATTTTGAATTATTTTTATATGAAGGAAGAAATTTCTCCATTGCTCTGGAAAATGGTACTTTAAATAAACACCAAAAAAAAAACCCAAACCCCAACGGGGCTGCCCCAGAAATACTTCACTTGATATTTTAGACATGTATAAGAAAATTGAGGGTTTCATGTATTGCTGTACAAAATATTCCTTTTCTGTTTGTGTTGTGCTGCCTGGTTTGTGACTGATCCACAGAAAGTATAACCATACATAGCTCTCAGAGACACCAGTGTCTGTGGATGTCAGGGCATTAGGTGCTACACAGCAACAGAATGAGAAAGTGTCTGCACCTTAGGAGTGTCCAAAAAGTGACATCAACTTTCTGCTAAACTGATGTTACACAATGTGTTAAAAACTGAGACAATTATAGATTCATTTAATAAATTATCTCTTTATAGGACTCTGAAGAGTTCAGTCCTTTGTTATAAAATGTATAATCCTGATGACAGGCAGAAACTGAAGTGATGCTCAAAAAAAACCTCAAGGTAAGAAGTAGCAGCAAAAAATAGTGCTGATTCTCAGATGATTTACATTCTGAATTTTATTCAAAATAAGCACATAAACTAAATTTTACATAAAACATACCTTAACAATTAAGAGACCTAATTTGAGCTATAGAGGAGATTAGATCTGGTCTAAGCAAATAAGGAGAAATTCTCCCTGAACTTCTATACTATGGGCCCAGTCCCATTAGTGCCCAGGACATTTATTTGAGTTTATTTGGAGGAAGCTGTCTTTTTTCTTGTGAAGGAAAAATGAACAAGGACCTCTGTAGGTGTGTGAAACCTGTATGATCCAAACATACTTTCTTGATCTGCATGTTGATTGTTTCTGGTTTAGTTCTGTGATGATCCCACTGTGTGCTTTGCACTCTGTTTGTCCTGCTTGGACTCCTTTCTTTCCAGGCAAGGAAGGGAGTCCAGTTCAGAGCATCATCCATCGGGCCTTGGATATTTCCAAGGATGGGGCATCCATCACCTCTCTGGGCAACCTGTGCCAGTGTTTCACCACACTTCTCATAAAAAATTTCTTCCTTATATCTAGTCTCTATCTACCTTCTTTTAGTTTGAAACCATTATTCTGTGTCCTATTTCAACAGGCCCTACCAAAATTCTATCCCCATCTTTCCTACAAACCTCCTTTAGTTATTGGAAGTAAATAGCTGTGTATTATCTAGGAACAAATATTTAGATAAAACTTTACTCCTCTGTTTTCGTGTAACTCAGTGCATTGAAGCTCAGATTTTAGTCTTTTCCAAGGAAGGAGAGCCAGAAAAGGAGTTACTTTGGGCTGCAGGATAATTGCTCCCAGGAAGGAAGGATGGAGCAGAGACAGGTTGGAACATTTCTTTTGCGTCTGTTTCTGTAGTACAAATAAACATAAACAGAAAAAAATAACAACAAGAGGAAGTAAAACCAAAAAGAAAAACTCTTACAAACTTTTCTTCCCCTGGGGAGGCACTGAGAGTTCAAACAGCATAAGACAGAAGTGGGCATGCTGGCTTTTTCACATCCCTCCTCCTTGTGGCTCAGGAAAGATCTTCTTAAATTATGATCCCAAGCATGGTATAGGAAACCATACAGAAAATAACAGAGGATAAACGGTTTCCTGCCTGTATAGCTGCATCTCACTGCCAATTTTGTACTGGATGGTTATACACAGATGCTGCAAGAATTTGGCCCCAAAACCAGATTTTTTGCCAGCTGTAACAACTGAAGAATTAGATCAACTTCTGTACTGTGCCATAAAATGAACAATGACTGTTGTAATACTGTATCTTACAGATTCTTCCATGTGTTCATTATTTTTTGAACGATGAATGTAAATATTAAAATGTTGTGATATTTTTAAACTTGGCTTTAGAATACTGCAGTGGCTCTGTGGGAAAATAATTTGTCCCTGGCTGTGTAACAATCACTTTCCACCAGTCAAAGCTCTGGCTACAATCTGTTTCTAATTAATCAGGAAGACAAGACAGGGTGAGTCTTGTTCTAAGACAATATCATACATAGTGGACTGATTGTAAAGCATGCCAGATGAAGATGTGTTTAGTGCACTAAAAGGAACAATCTAATTATCAGTTTACTGCTGGAGTCTTAAATTCTTCTGGAAAAACAATGTATGTTGAAACATAGCCAATAATCTGATACAGTGAAATTATGTAGTTTAAAACAGTAATGCCTAGGAAAAACCAGAATATTTAGAATTTAAACATAAAAATTCCAATTCTTCCAGAAGCCTTCCAGAGTACAGGAAATTCAAAAATGTTGACACTCTAGCACCTTGTTCAAAGCTGGACGTTTGACAATTCACCTTCAATAATTCTTAGAGCTGACAAGAGTGAAAATAATTTTTCCAGTCTATAGAGTAAAATATGTAAGGCTCCAAAATATAATGAAAATGAAGAATTTTTCTAAAAAAGAGTTTGTGAAAGCCACTTCTATTTTTTAGTCAGCAGCTCTTAGTTGCTGAATAGAGCTCTCTCTCGCAAGCCATACTGACACAGATGGTTCATCTAAAGTAAGGGGAAGCATTCATCTATCAGCTATGTGCAGGGGCAGATCATAAGAGAGAAAAATGGTTTACTTTAGAAAATGGGAGTAATGGAAAGTCTGTCCATGTTCACTTTTATTTTGCCCTTGTTCCTTTTATTTCTGATGTAAGGAGCATTGTAGTGAGTGCTGTGTGTCATTGCTCTTTGGGATGCTGGAAATAGAATAGGAATTGTTCCAGCACAGAGCTTAGAAATTATAGTGAGTGTGTTTGTGAAAGAGGAGTTATGTCTGTTTATTATTCTGTCTTCTTTTGAAGAAGAACAGAGCTGTCCTATAATCTCTTAAACTCTTTTCAAGCTCTTTCCAGAAAAGTATTTCTTATTTTGTTGTAAATATGTAGTCCAGCGTACTGTTTCTGTACTTAAAAGAAAATAATGGTCTGTTATTTCTAGGTGGAGAAAGTAGTGAAATAACCTGTAGGCTTGTTTAATTTCTGTCCATGCTATAACTCAGCAGTGTCAGACAAAGCAGTGCACAGCTTTAGCCGAGTGGTTGATATTAAGCTGCAGATTAAAATCACAGATGACAGGAAGACCTACAGGTTGCTCTGTGTACCAGCAACGCTCAGAGACTTCAGCTGCCTTTTACATATGAAATAGTTCATGTGAGTGGGTGGGCTTTGTGGCCAGAAACTCTCCCAGGACTGAGATCTCACTTGATAATCTGGCTCCGGATATAAAAATGTTAGCCATTGGAAACTTAATCCAGCAAGGGACTTCTAATTTTCTTTCTAGCCTTCCATCTGGGAAGCACATCCCCGTTTCCTCCCGTTCCTCATGGTCTCATTCCTTATCAGCATAATTCACAAAACAGATTTGTTTTGCAAGTCTTCCCATAACTGACAAGAGCACATGAAGAACAAATATCTTAATTAGACTGCTCTGATCTGTTTTAAGTTTTGGTCTTCATTATCTTCCCATGTTGCTGCACTGTGACCAGAATTAGTCTGGGTGTTCTTTGGGGATAGGAATTTGTGTGGGAATCTTCATAGCATTAACTATAGATATAGTTTTATGCTATGGGATTTTACTACTTCCCCCTCAACCTGTAGTGCAAGGTGCCTAGTCTGCATTTGGCCTATAAAAGAGCAAATAATAGTAAGAGTCATTCAGAGGGAAAAAGTACCTGTATCTGAAGAAGACAAGTAAAACCATACAAAGCCTGCTGAGGCTCAACTAAATAACGTGAGTCATTTCTCAGCAGGGACTCTGTGATGCACACTGAGCATGGGATGCTGGGCAGAGAAAGCTCATTGCAAATACCTGGGCTCAGAACTTTTGCAAGACAAACCCTTACTAAATATATCATGAGCTTAAAAATAACAAGACAAAACATCACCATCAAGCAGTGCAAACCAAGGAAGTAGAGTGATGACTGCTAGATGCCCTTCATCAGACATTCTCAGCTATGGCTGTGAATCACCAGTGGCCCAAGAACTCCTCCTGAAGGTTCAAGAAAATACTTTACCTTGGTCACCTGGGGTTGGATTTTTTTGTTTTCAGCTTCTAAATTCAATTAAAATAGAATAAAAATAGGAGGAAGTAAGGCCTTGTTGCTCTGATTCTGGCTGCTCACAGCATGGCCAGCAGGAAGAGAGGAGGGAGCAGAGAGGTCACACCAGGCTGTGTCACACAGCCCTGGGCCATGGAGGGCTGCAGCAGCTCTGGCTTTGGTCTGCAACATTCTGGGCGGGGATGTAGCTGGATGTGTTTGCTTCCTCTGAAAACTTGATTGTTTCAAAAAAAACTGGTGGTATCAAGTGACAAGATCCTGTAGGAAGACAATAAATTTATGCCATTTTATACACAATTCCTACAAATACGTTGTAATTAAATACAAATATAAAATATATTTTCCTTGAAATAAAGAGAATTATTGTTTTATCAGAACTGAATGTCCTTCTGATGTTTGTGCAATAACAGTAATTAATATTGACTGTAAACTTTGTATTGAAGATAAATTTAAAAAAAAAAACAAACAAAAAAACTAATGCAGGATGATTTATGTTTTTTTTTATTTGATAGAGGGATAATGCAATAAAATAGGTGCCTATCTGAATAGTTAATGAGACCAATAGCAAGGGAACAACAGCTCCACAGAATCCTGCCCAATAGAAATAGTACGGAACTCTAGTGCTGTTCAAGAAGTTCACTGTGTAAAAATCTTGCCGTTTTCTCTAGGAATTGAGCTGAGCATCCACAGCTTGAACTTTGGGTATATGGACAACCAGTCCTCAAATAGCCCTAACAGACAGTGCAGAGGGGCTGGGTGGTTTGTAGGTTGTCTTGGAGCTGGCCAGTGGCTTTTGATGGATTTATCACATATACGACTTTGTCTCTTTTGTTAAGGGAATGGAATTGAGGAAGAAAAACAACGTAAGAGGATAGACTGAACATGAAGAAATTTGGGGTTATTCTTATCTTTAGCATGCATTTTTTTTGTGGGCCTCAGGGCACAGATAAACTTCAGCAGCTCTGCTGTGGCTGCCCAGGGATATCCTTGCACAGTAAAAAATACAAGGTTGTTTGAGATAGTGGGAAATCTTTTAAAGGAGAGAAACTCTGAGGTCTTCTCTCCACCCACAATGACTATACTCCTGTGTAAGCTCATTTGTGAAAATTATAGTTACCAAGTGCTGAGTAAATTTGTTCCAGATTTATGGATTTAAAGTCACATCTCAGCATTAAAACAAAATTATACAAGTCCTTGAAATTAACCTTATCTTTAAAATTTATCAGTGGTATAGTTAAAAACAAAGTGGTTCTGTCAATTCATTAGGCTGCACTGGTATGAGTACTTCTATGTATGATAATCTGTTGTTTATGTAAATAAAAAAGAGATTTCATAGCTTATTTTTACTCTGCCCTTTAAAGTAGAGATAAAAGTAATCATTTTAGGGATTCTGAATTCACTAACTGAAGCCCAAGGACATTCTGTGATGTGCTATCATAGCCTCTCTAGAAAATGGGAAAACCTATAGAAGATTCTGGTATCTTCTCAATAAAGTTTCTGACCAAACTTTCAAGTGCTTATTTTCGATTTTGGCAAGACACTGAAACAAATATTTGGGAGTCTCTGAATTATTTAATGAGGATCATCTACCTATGAAATGTGCTATAATTAGATGTTCATGCCTAATTATGGAAGAGAAAAAGAGTTAAACCTATGGATGTACAGCCTCTGGCAGGAGTGCCTTCACTCATATCACTTCACCTTTTGATTCAAGGCTACCTGGATTTTCCAACCCATCAGCAAACATCACTGCATTATTACTCATCCTTTGCAAGTTCCAAAGGCTAAATCCAAGGGTTTAATGTGAAACCGTGACTTAATGATATTTCTGCCAGCTGAGCAGATCCAAGAAATTGAAAGATTTCCTATGTTTCAAGCTCAGGCAGGCAGGAATACACATTTCCTCTAGATGCTCTGCTACAAAGCTTTGCTTTCTATTCAGTTATACACGCAGAGTTGCCCAAATGCTACTTCTCAGTGTCTACCAAAATTACAAAAATGCCTCACAGGTTTGATTTCCTCAGTGAGTTAATTAGCATTTGGAGACTAACCGAGGCATTTAGCAGTGGGACAGAGTATTGGGATAAAAAACAGCTCTTCCTTTGGGCACAGAGACGAAGAATGACAGAGCCTGAGTACATGAGAATGGTGAGTAGTATTTCAGCCACTACTAATAAATCTGGGTAAAAGATAGACAAGAGAAGAGTTTCAGAACCAGTGGGATATGTAGCACTCACTCTCACTGTCAAAAGATTTGTGTGCTGTAATTAAAAAGGACTATGAAGATTTCTGTTGAGAACATTTCACATTTAGTGGTGCATTTGGGGAATAAATTCAGAGCAAGCCATGCATGGGAATCTTCAGGGCATGCAGAATGCTTTACAGTAGGGCTGTCCTGACGTCAGTCTCTGCTCTTGAGCAGAAAGGGTGCTAAGCCCATCTTCCTCAGTCGTGTTTAGATGCAATTAGTAAATAATCCTCACATGCATTTTGTCATTTTAAAAACCTAGTTACTATGAAAATAGGTTTTAGCTCAGGAAAATGTTTTGCTACTCTCACTCCATCATTTATAACTCAATAAGCAAATCACCAGTAGTGGAAAAAATATGTCCCTTTATACTGAAGGATGTTCAAATTTATCTTCTCAAATCACTATTATCCATCTGGAAAACAAGTAAATTCTGATCTGTCTATCAGACATATTTAGTAACATCTGTTTGTTGCAGACATGTCTCAGATTTTAAGAAGTTTAGGCAAGAGTTTGCTCATTCACATTAACACAACCCTTCCACATTAGTTAATTTGCCTGGAGGCTTCAGAGTCTGACAAAGCATCAATTGAAGTCAAACAAAAATTTTTCATTACCTCCACTGGAAAATTAATCAGGTACTTGGTCTGCAAATAACATGGATCTAGACATAATCAGTCATATTTTTCTTCAAATTGCTATTTACCATGTCCTGTGACTAACTTTTAAATTAGTTGTATGAGAAACAATATTTGAAAAGGTTGTGATATAATAAGCCAGACTATTGACATTTTTCTGCAGTGTTATTGAGCTCAGTGGTTTTCAATTAAGAGTATGATCTATACCAGCTCAGTAAATACACTGAGTCTCACACGTTAGGAGATTATTTGAGCAGAATACAGCGAATACCCCATAGAAAATTGTCCTCTTAACACCGGATTGGTTGCAAAGATTTAAGAGCCTGTCTTAGGACACACCAAATACATACACACAAGCAAAGAAGAACAGTGACACAGATCAGTGGCCCAAACTCTTCCTAAAGCAGACACTGCTGCAAATCTACCCACTCTCCTCCTCAGCTCCTTGTGTAAGGTGCCAGGCACTTTACTTTTCCTCTACCCCCAAAAAAACCAGACAACTCCTACATGCAGTAACACAACAAAAATAATAAATTCTAATGTTTAATAGCTCATTGGTATTTGGAAACTTTATTCATGAAATGTTAGTCCAGAGCCACGTTTGGCACAGGAGGTCTGGAAAGGAGAGGAATGGATTTATGAGGTTTACTACAACAAATCTCTGCTCTGCAGGTCCTTCATTGGCAGAAGGACACCAAACAGCCCTGCCAATGCAAACAATCTTTACCCACTCTGCATTGCCAACCTGAGCTCAGGTTCAAGGGACAACTGAGACTATAATGCCATCTTGAGAAGCAAGAAATACCCAGAAAAAGAAGTTAAAGTCAATTATGAGTGTAATGCAAAACAACAGTAATTCCTTTCCTTAGAATAAAATTTAATTTTCTTGTCAGTGTAAGAAATCCTTGCATAGCAAAGAAGAATATACCACTACTCATCCCTGTCAGAGCTGTTTGCAATCTGGACACCAGCACAGAGAGTCAGAAGTAGCATTCTAGGGAACATCTGTCCTAGATAACTGGGCCTGTTGTCTAGAGCAGCTCTTTTCTGGACCAATTAGTTGGCTTCAGTGTAGATGGGTCCATCTCCAAATTGGAACCTACCAAATGGGATCAATCACATACAAGCTGTAGCTGTTTGTTGTTGGTAGGGGCTTATTTATGTTTTAATGCTGTCACTTAAATCATTAACAACAATAAATATTAAACCAACATGCATTCCAACTCAATATTGAAATTCAGAGGAAATTATCACCTGCTTCTGCAGCTTGTCATTTGGAAAAAATAACTCATGATCCACTAACCAAGCAGCATAATTAAAATTATAAGTCAGGAAGACTGAAATCCCCACAGCATCATCTTTCTGTCAGACATTCCCCAAGACTTAAAGTTGTGAGATGTCTGCCAGAGAAGTAACATAAAATGCTCCAACACAAATAAGCAAAATACAGTTATTCCATCTAAAAGTTCAGATATTTTTTTCTCCTTGCTAAAGTACTGCTGATATGTGTATGTATATATGTAAATATACACACTAACACACACACATATGTAAACACACACACACACATCTATGTATATATTATATATATATATATATATACACACACATAGGCTATCCCCCTGCTTCTTTGCTTTATCCAGCTAGGCAAAGCTTCAAGGAAGAAAAAGGAGTATGCAATTCAGTCACAGACCACAGGTATTCCTGCAATATCTTTCCATATGCCTTTTCTTATATATTAGCTAGAAGGTTTCAGGTCCTCCTTCACACCTGATTAAAGAAATTATTTCCCTTGGTAAAAATAAAATTGGAAAGAAACCCATCCTTTATTCTAATGGTTCATTTTCCAAAGCATCCAACTCACATGCAACTCATACATCAGTGTTGAAGAAAGGGAGAGGAAGGAACTGTAGATTGGTAGCCAATATACAAATGTAAGGAAAAACCTTTTTTCCATGTGTGCAGAGATTAAGTACAGCTCAATAATCTTAATTCTGTAGGGTCTTAAACAGTGCTAACAGCGGAATGGCTTCTTTTCAAACTCTTTTCATTTTAACTCTGTACTTCCAGAGGCATTATCAGTATTAGATACTGGTTTTACTAGCAAACTAAACCAGCAAGGTAGCACTTCACTTCTTTCACCTGGAAATAGACTCAGGCTCAGTTCTCTCACTGGCAGGATCTCAGGACAGATATTTGCATGTGAGCAGGGAACACATTTTCAACTTGCATTCCTGCTCATCTTCAAAGAAAGCATCTAAGCACAAGAGTCAGCCTTCAGTCCTCCACTTAGAAAAAATTCCCCAAAGTGCATCTCATAGAGGTTTTTAAGTCTTTGGAAAGTCAGTGTTAAAGGCATAGATCTTAAACAGATCTCTAATATGAAAATAGAAGGACATATGTTTTGGTAAATACAGGACTGTTGGAAAGCTTTTTCAGACAAAATGACTCAGTGATGAAGAGATCCTCAAAACAATCCCATGAGCAGCTGAAACCTCTGTGTCAGTGTAGGGCAGGATTTTGCAAACCTTCATTCAGTCATTTATTCCCAATCCACCAGCTGTGATAATTCTGAAAAGGATTGAATTCACATGGTACTGAATAGTTCTCTGTCCTATAGAAATGTCTGTGGGTTATCTGAAGCAATGCAATTACAGTCATTGCAATGAGGAAATAACTTTGTGGTTCTTTACACATAAATGAACTTTAACTATAAAACATTCGTTGAATTTTTTTGTTGTCACTGGAGAAAAGAAAATCAACTTTTACAAATGCCTGTTTTAAATCGAAAACCAACTGCTGCTTTTTTAAAGTTTCATTTTCTCCAATTTAAAAAATCTGAGATGAATGCCCACAGACTTTACCAACAAGGGGTAAAAGGTGCATAATCAGTCAAATAGCCTCAGTTTTATTGCAGAAATCTATCCTGATTTTTTTTTATCATACATTTTTTTTATGTATGATAATCTGAAGTCTCTTCAAGGATTTCTATATTTTTCTTGCTCACATTTTCCTCAGAGGTCCAAAATTCCCCTGGTAAGCCCTCATGCTGGCTATTCAAAGAAGCAGGACACATTCCAGCTCTTGTGTTGATACCCCACCTGCAGTGAAGTGGCAGTCACACAGAAGCAGGTGATAAAGGATTGATCAAATAGTAGAATCCAGAAAATAAATATACTAGTGGTCATTTTTTAATGTCAAATCATTGCAAATCAATAGAGGAAAGTTGGCTTAGCAACAGCTTTCAGGGCCTGGCTCTTTATAAATGGTAAAAATATTTAGTAGTAAACAATAATAGCTACTCAAAACTTTCATGAGGTTAAATCATTAGCTGAATAGCAATTGCCAACAAATAAAGATCTACATTGAACCTGTAATCAGGTCAGGTTTTCAGGGACAGCCAAAATAAGATTACAAACAAATATATATATATATATATATATATATATATATATGCGCAGCCATAGCAATTTACAGCTTGTTGCTCTCTCAGATCGTGGAGCTAGAGGAGCAACTATTCACAGTTCATTTGGTAGCTCTGAATGTGCTGGTGAAGTTAAAGACAAACCAAGGAAGAAACATTGAATATAAATTCTTTGTTGTGACCTATAGTAAACAACCCATTGCTCTTTGATATTTTCAGTAGTGGAAGAATTCAGATCACTCTTTGAAGGCTGAGGCATCAAACAGAGAAAATACTAACATTACTTCTTCTGAAAAGCAATCATCTCTTTCCACTGAAGTAGAAAAACTAGAGTTTTTCTGAGAATTTTATTTAAATTTTCCTTAAAAACAAGGTAGCTTTTTATTGCGAAATAGTTTGCATATAACTGTTTTATGTAGTACATACTCATGTTTGTTAGCCTTGCACATCATCCAAAAAGCTGTGATTCAGAGCTCATAAGGATAAACTTTCTGCTTTTGATTAACACTCTTTTTTATTAAGAAATATTTCAAATCCAAGCAGTCATCTTCACCATATGACTTATCACATGCCTTTGTGCCTGCCCTTGCCTGACAATAAAGGCCATCACAGAGACAAAGAAATGAGAACCAAAAATATCCCAAAATCCAGTGATCCTCCCTTTTCTGTAGTCCAGAAGAGTAGGATGCCTAAAGTCCTACTCAAAAACTTGTCCCAATTTAAGAGTATCATGTAAGTGCTGATAATATTTCAGTTTATTAGACAGAGCACTTTTATGTGAAATATTAATAAGAGAGGAGTTTCCAGCTGTAAAGGACACCAACAGAGCTGGGACTATCACTGAAGTCTCAGAAAATCTCAAGGCAGTGCTCTGTGACACTACAGTGCTCCTTAGGCTGGTTTGCCAGTGGGAAGTAAAATCTATTGAAAATCAAACCTTCAGACTCCTCTTTTGTTCAGCCTACACCTCAACAAATGCAAAGGCAATCAGACAAGGAAATTGTGATGCTCTGGGATGGGATTTTCTATTCCCTTCCACACTACAGCACCCCATTTTGGATAGAAAGTTCTCTTGGAAATAGGTGAAATAGATTGATACTTTTCAATGTGTCATTTTATGGGGCTCTCATTACACTTCTGCCAGTTTTCTTCCAGGCATTCAGAAACTGAGTGATTGTTGCTAACATCATTTTTTCCCTCAGCCAAATCTGACTGAATTTGCCAGGCAACAAAGGAAGCAGCATGTTACCAACTCTCAGGTCATGCTACACACACATTTGTATCTGTAATACTGGCTAGATCTTTAGGGCAAAACTCCATTTTCCTGTCTGCAATGCAGTGTTTTAGCTGCAGTGCAGATCAGTGATATCTATGCTCCCTGTCCAAGTCTCAGAGAGGTCAGTGTGATTTTGTGAACATCCCTCTGCAATTTCTTTCCACATTTCAGTGTCTCTGTCACAATCAGTGTTATTAGAGGGTGTGTATGGCCTTTCTGTCTGTGCTGGCCTGTTGCTGACCCAATGGCTCTGTTCCTGCTTTTTCCTATGGCTCCTTAATGCACACTCCTTGCTGACCCTCCAGACACTCTGCCAGCCTAAGTAGCTGGAAGGATGACCTGTGCTCTCTGATTTTACTTCTTCAGTGTGTTGTGGATATAAAATAATCTGTGTTTTATTCTCTGACATGCCTTTGATTCCCACTTTATAACTAAACCATATGAGGCCAGAAATGAACTTCTCTCCTGACAGCTGGGACGGTGCTGCCCAGCTACAGAGTTCCTTCATTTTTTACCTGTCGTGTTGAGGAGTGCAGGGACAGCAGGGACCTGGATGGAAAGCATTAGAATAGCAGTGAAAAATTATCACCTTGTAATATGGTGCTTTCAGATAAACTTTACATAAGAAAACTGATCTTTTTCTATGTTTTCTCACTTTTATTTCTTGCCTTTCTTCTGTAAGAAGATGAATGTGCAAACCTATAGCTAAAATGGTGCAAGACAGGTTTTCTTTAATCAGAGTCCTGGCAAACATCAGCCATTTCCCCCCAAATGTAAACAGACGTGGTGAGGCAGGGATGCTGTTTTTCCCTTTGCTCACTTTCTTTACTCTTTTCCAAAACGCCAATCTGACGAGGAGCCCCTCTCTGCACATGGACCTGCAGGAGCCCTGATTATTATTTGCTTTGATTTTTGACCTGGCCATTGATGCACATAATTGAAAAGCAGTGTCTGAAATACAGAAGGAACCCATTAATAAAATTGTGCCTTTTCAAGACACATTTGTACAGATTTATAGACATATATAGATATATGTGCACAGGCTCATTTCACACACTTAGACACATATACACAGGCACAAAGAGTGAGAATCCTTCTGCAATCCATTCCAATCACTGCTCTTCAATACAAGAAGCATGACTCTCCCCCTCCAGGCAGTTTTTGTATGTGTCTATGAAAGATGGCTACACAGTACTTTATTTAAGTACTAGTATTGCTAGAAAAAGTGAAATAGTGGAGAATCAGAGTCAGAGAGATTTCTTCCATGAACAGGCTGGACCAGAGCTGAATGCTGCATTGCACCAACTAAAAGAGAGTGCTTTCCTTCTGCCTGAATTTACCCTGTGCTTCACCACTTCAGACAAGGAAAGAGTCTGCAAATGTCTAGGATTATAGTCATCACTTATTGCTGTGTTCTAGTGCACAGCACAGTTTCATCACCTTAAAAGACTGGTGATCCAAAAAATGGAAAAACTGCACACATATATCTACTAACTTTTAAAAGGCTTATTTTTATCCATGACATCAGCACTTCTTCAATAAAACTTAAGAAATGTCAGGTATTTTCTGATATATCATGCTCCCTGAAGTGAACTCTGTGATCAAATGCTTTGCTAAAAATCTCATTGGCAGAACTAAGTTTTTATTAAATTCTTCTCTAAAGATCAACAAATCAAATTTTTTTGGTGAACACTTAGGTAGGTGGGATGTTTCAATCATTGGAAATTGATCACTGAAGCTATATATTATTGTTTCTTTTCCATGCCTGGTAAAAATCCAGCTGGTATTGGAATGAATTGCTGTTCTTGCAATTTTTAAAGTTTTCCACAGCACTCAGTCATGGGTACTAGGAAATGAGTTCCTGTAAATGCTAATTTCAACAGAGTATGACTGCATGAGAACACAAACATAACATATGAAAAAGGGGAGCCCAGACACGAAGCTCATTGTGAAATAACTTCAGCTAGCACTGCAGAAAGCTTTCTAAAGCACATAGAAAAATCTGGAATCAAAAACTTGAGCCTGTATTTTGCACATGGTGCAGTAAGAAGAGCAATCTATTTAGTGAAAAACACAAGAAACTATATTGCAAAGAGACCTTTTATTAATCTCAGCAAAGAGTGAAGAAAATTCTGCAGAATTCCACCAAAATGTTCAAAGCACAACCAAAAGAACATGAGCTGAGAGCACCCTCTTCTGATCACTATTTTATTCTTCAAGTTCTAGGTAAAGTATCTTCTGCAATATTGTAAAATTCCACTGACCTGCTCTTTATTAGAATCACAAATACATAATCTTCTTGGGAGATGAATACAATAAATTTGTTTCAGTTACAAACTAATATTTTTACTTTAGTTGTTCTTTTTTTCTTTGTACAGTCATGAAGCCAGTTCTTCCAGTAACTCTTCCCCCTTGTATGTTCCAGTCTGATTTCCATAAGGCCACCCAGGGCCAGAGGTGACATGCTGATTTTTTGTTTAATTAATGCCACTGAGAGTGATTTAAATTCAGGTAAAAAAAGAAAAAAATCTGATTCTAAAAGAGTGTGTTTACAAAGATTTACAAAGATGAAAGAAGGAGCAGGTGATGACAGAAGAGTAAGAGCAAGAAGGATAGTAGGAATATAAATATTTTTCTATACCTATACCAGCATTGTTTTTCCATTCTCACAGAGACCAAGCTGAAGATGTAAATTTTAAATCCCACTGTAATTCAGAGGGGCAAAAAGGAAAGAGAGCACTGCTCACTTTCAGTCTCTGAGGACTGGAGAAGAGAAGTAACTCATGAATATTCGAACTAATGAAGCTTGATTTTCTCCAGATTTTTGGTTCAGTGTAGATTGGCTCTCATGTCTGGAAGATGCAAATTGTGACTGAGGCTTGTTCTGCATTTGAGACACTTTGATGTGCCCCCTTCAGTGTGTATTCTCTGGGATTTAAAAAGACTCCAGTTCATACTGTAGTTTTCTTCTCAGTGGGTACCTCTCAGATGTCTCTCTGACCTGGACATCTCTGACCTGTTTATATAAATCTTGGGACATCTTGTCTCTGAGATTTCTGTTCCTTTATCATATTTCATAAAAATACAACAATGGGTTCAAAAAATTAGATTGCATGGTCTAGTGGGCAGATATATACGATGCATCTAACTTCTAATTAATTCTCTGAAGAGTTTCAATGGGGAGCCCTTGATAGGCAGAGTTGTAGGGGGTGGTTCCCCTTGGGGTAGGGAGTGATTCAAATCACAAGTGAAGCCCAAAGAGGCAAAGGGAGAGCTCAGCCAAGGTCAGGAGTCTCCCGCAGTGTAGATGAGGCATTTCAGGGTAAGTGATCCCATCTCTCAGCAGGAGAGGCTGATGGACCAGCATCACACAGATTGGAAACCAATAGAAATGAAATTGGAAGATACAGGCACAATACTATTATGTGATAAGGAAAGCAGGCTGCATAGAGACAGCCCAGAGATAAGAGGGTCATGAAAGCTAACGGAGCAATTTGGATCTGAGAAAGTGGATGCGCTGTTCACCACATGCACTCAGCCACACTGGATTGCCAGATGAGGCTCATCCTTGTCAAAATACAATAAATTGGCCTCTTTAGCTTTCTCCACATTTAAAGTTCTGGCATGAACCACTTTAGAGAAACATAGATCGATGGCTGAAGTATACACTGGAATGACACAGGACCAGGATGATGCTGAAATATCATTAAAATTGATGGTTTTGGCTTGTTCGTCTGTCATCTTCAGTACAGCATGGCAGTGCATCTGGAGACCCGACATTATCACAGAACAATGTAGAGCTTTTTGGGAAGGGAAATGCTAGAGCTGGAAGGCAGGCATATGCAGAGATGCAAAACATCCAGGAACAGCTTTTGAATCTGCTGGTAAAGCGCTGTGCTATAATTCCAGGTGTCTGACAGGAATAAAATGCAGCTCAGGCAATTGTGTGCAATTGCTTACAGAAACAGAAACCTTCAGCTGGGCTGTGGAAACAAAGGGTCAGGAGCGGTCCGAGTCTCCTTAAAAAGGAATGTGTGGCAACCCAAGGCAAATGCAACTTTGGGTTATTGGCCCAGAAGTGGTAATTTATAAATTGGGATTTTAGGTTATTAGAGTAGAAATAAAGGAATTGGCTTGTCTTCCTTTTGGGTTTTTAGAGAATCATACAACAGCTTCTTATGAAGGAGGCCTAAAAGATGATAGAATATTTAGTTGAAGCTGCATAGTAGGAATGATCAACCACAGAAAATCTTTTCCATTACCCAGCAGCTGGAATGTTCTGGAAATAGTAACAGAATGAAGAGTTTGCATTTTTTAGACTGGTCATTTGTAATACCTCAAATATGAACAGTAGCACATGTAAGAATATGTGGGTTGAAGTGGTGCAGGGTCAGCCATGTAGTTGGCATCTCTAAGGGTTCCTGTACAGAAATTATGGAAATCTCCAGAGTTATCAGTTCTTATTATCAGGCTTCACAAAATGTGGACCAGCACTACATGAAAAGGTTGTTCAGTAGAATTAAAATTATCCTGGGGCAGAGGAAGCCGCAGACTTCAAAGTTTCTAGTTATTTGCACATCATACTTTAGTTTTTTTTCTTTTAATGAAAAAATTACAAGGCTCTCAGAATCTTTCATTATGAAAGAACCTCAATAAGTAATGATACTTGAGCACAATACTTACGCAAAGATGATAAAGGATAAAGGGGAAAGATAAAATAATGCTCAATCTTTCTGGTAAAGAAGCAGAGAGCAAGGTTTGATTAACCTAGTTTAAAATTTCTTCAGGCTTAATCTGCTATATTATTATTTTGAGGTCAACACTGTCAGTTCTGTTCTCCAAAATGCACTTAGGGGTTATCAAGGTAAGCAAGGATTGGATTAGATCCCTGCAGCCAACTCATATATTGAACATAGGGTAGAAGCTTTCCTATGGATGTTTTCTTCATAAGCATGGAAAATACCACCAAAAAAAGACCCCACAAAAATGACAGTTATATTCATTAGACATCATCCCAAATCTATTGCTGTGAATGGAAAGCACTTTGATTAGGACTGACTTAGCAACATGCACAACGTAGTTCTGCATATGAGTCTAATGGATCAACATTCAAATGCACACAATGAACAGATGGTTCCTGTAAAAGAGACTAATGCAGTGTTTTTGTTCACCTTGTACTGGCACTCATTCAAAGCAGGTGCTCGATAAACCAAGACTGGAAGGGGACCAAAATGAACTGGCTTATAACAAAACTGAGACATAGAAAAGGAGGAGTTAATCCCTTCTCCCCTCTTTTCCAAGTATATATGAGTGTATGCAAGGCCAGTTTTGCCCAGGTTGACCAATCTCACAGGTTTGTTGCTGTTTCTGATATGCAATACCAATAACTTTAACATGAGGACCAGGGGCACTGACAAGCTGAATGTGTCAGTATGTTATTCAGGTTTGAACCCCATTTTATACCCTCATGTTAACTTTTTTCTAATTTTATCAGCTTGTTCTGAACCCAAAGCGGTCAAGCCCCAAAGAGAAACAGAGTTTTTATTCTGAATGAATTCCTCCTCTGATTTTAAAGCAGAAAGATTAAATTCCTTGCCTTTTGGAGAAATCAAATAAACCTGGCATCAAACCTTTTCATTGTCTAGGTTCCAAAGTTACCTGCTACAGCAGGGATAGCAACAGTAGTGGAGAAATTTGTGGTTTTACAGATGATGTTATCCAGTGGTTAAATCTGGATAAAACTTAAATTCAGAGCAGAATTTCAAAATGAATCAGGGTCATGGTTTGTGCATGCATGCGATGGTGCTAAAATCTTCTGGGGTTTCTTGTCTGTGTTTGATCTGGGATAGGAAAATAGGGTGCATTCCAACTTGGAAAGAAACCCAGAACCCAAATTACTAAACTCACATCATGAGACTGAAATGCCCCCAAATACCCCCTTATCCTTCTCTTTCTGAGGATGGAAAATTTGACAGTCAGATGGGACTGCAGAAGAAAGATGTCTCCAGATGGAAAATGATGAAAAGCTGAATTTGGCAATATTATTAAACTGGACCCCTGGTTTTAATTATAAAGTTTTAGAACGAGTGATGGCAAATCCATTACAGAGTTTGAAGTTACGTCCAGCTTATCTGCTTTAAGCACTGCCAAGCACCCACTGCTCGACAAGAAGAATCTGCTCCAGTTTTCCGCTCCGAGGTTATCATGGCTTGTCTTGTAGTGACCTGTTAATCAGCCCAGAAGACTCTCACAGTTCATCATTCCACCTTTTCAACCAGCTCTCTTTCAAGGTAATTTTTTTAAAAAATTGAAATTGGATTTTAAAATTATCTTGATCTTTGTGACAACTGTTAGCAGTGTGCCAGTGAATTACCTATGAACATTTATTTAGGATCTATAAACCTTTATATGGAAACTGCTAATAGAGCTGCTATTTTGCCTGCCTTGTAATACTGAGGTACCGTATAACTTTGATTTGAAACATTATAACTTGCAGGAGAAAACCTTGACAGAAGGTTTTCTGATAGAAAATTCATGCTTAAAACTCATGGTATTGCAGTCATGAAGTTACTTTGTGGACTGGCAGGATATGTTCGATTTCAGTGGCTAACATGGTGGAAACAACAATCAAGGTTTGAGAAGCCTGAACTTCATTGTGAAAAAATAGTCCACCTGACAATGCCTGACTTTAATTAATCTGTCACTACAAACATGACCTAGTTACCACTGTACAAATGTCAGCTTGTAACAGCTTTCCCCTAGAGCCCTCCTTAACTAGCGTTTGCCATTTACATTTGCTCATTCGATGATGAAGAGCAGTTAATGAGCTCCATCTACTGCTGCACGGAGTGAATTGTACCAGCAGTGCCTGTTCCCTTGTCCCTCCTCAGGCTGCACTGGGAGAGGTGCTCCAGGCACTCTGCTGCATCACACCACTGGCAAGGGCTCTTGGCAGAACACCCACCTCTTTCTGTTTCTTGCTCTGTTCTTCTGTTGTCAGCTTTAATGTACGTGGGTTTTATTTAATCTATAATCTTTTGGGTAATTTCATTTTGAATTGCAGGGTGACAACGTGGAGCATCTTTATTTCTTTTTTTTTTTCAATATATATTTTACCATGCAACATAGGATAGCAGTTCTATTAAAATAATTAGCACAAAAACCTGAAGAGGCTTACAAAGCAGGAAATTTTATTTAAGTTACTGTTGCACTCTAATAAACAAGGTGACTGTGCTGAAGATGGGTACTCAGGTCAACAGGTGCACCTTATGCTGCCCATATGTGTTGACTGGAGTATTCACATGGGATATATAGTTGCTTGTGTCTTAAAATAAATTATTTGATAGTGATTTAAAATGCCTTCTTAGTTTATGAGAAGGTTAATGAATACCTGTTCTAAAACATCACCTTTGTTAGTATTCCCCTCTTGATTTGGTTGGAATATTTCAAATATTCTCAAGGTATTACAACTGGCATCACAGTAAGCAGACTGCACGAGATACCAACAGCACAACTGAATCAGAAAAACACTGGATAATTGATGAAGTGGAAAGGTAGCAGGGATTAATACCTTCATATGTCTAAAATCTAAAAAAAGGAATAAAATATTATATCTGATTAAATACCTCAGCATAGGATTTTACTTTCGTAATACTTTCCTATTAAGAAAGAAAACAATATCAAAGATCTTGCTATGGTCAGAGGTGTTTTTCCAGTCTGCACAATGCTTCAACACCTATCAGATGGCTGCTGAATTAATTAAAAGACCAGGCTTGGAGACATTCCACAAAGGAAGGGAAGTTATTCCTTGGGCTGGCTGCTGCCTTTGGATCCATGGAAAGCAGGGCTCATCCTGCCAACAGCAAAGCAAATGATGAGAGGAGCATCATCAGCTCCTGTTGGAACCTCCGTCATCTGCCTGGGGTCCCTCATTGCTCATCTGCCTCAAGTGGTCTCAAAATACAATTTCTGAATTATGAGTCTGAGAAGGTCTCTGACTAGAAAGCATCGAAAACAAAGTAAGAAACTCAACTATCAACCAGAAAATGATTGCCAAAACTGCAAGGTCTTTTCATCAGATATGAAACCAGAGACATTTTCATTCCCTCAGCCTCAACTTTGGCCCCAGCCTTCACACCAAAAGAGACTTCCCCCTCTCTAATTTTCCTCTGAGTTGTAGTGTTCAGTGAATTGTTCATGAATGCTCCTTTCTTAGGGGAGCCTTTTAGATGAACTCCATGGGATTTGGGAGTATCTAGGGACAGAATCTCTATCTGAATAGGCTAATTCAAATGCTGTTCTTCATTCTTCATACACCACTGAAAATCTGTTGGGAACATCTTTTATAACAAATTCACATCAAACCAAGTTTTATTTTTGAAATTAGCAATTATGTAAAGCAAAATAATAAATAATCTGGCTGTGCAGTCAATTCTTTAATGAAAACATGGGGGACTAATACTGCTTACAATTAGCACATCAGTGGGAAAACAGACCCTGTTTTCAACTAGTGCATTGTAAATAAAGTTGCTCAGATCTTTAACAGCTTTTAAAAATAATATTTAAAGTGAATTGCCTCCAAATTAATTGGAAGCTATAAAACTCTTTATGCTTACTTTATGCTTTCAGTAAACATAAATCCCAAATTCAGTGTTAACACAATAGGTAACTATTTTAAAATATTCAGGAACAATGTAAACTTCAAATTTAAGAAACTAGCTACAAAGATTTAACTTTTGTTTTCTGCAAATTTTATGTGGGTAAGAATAGGAAAGAGATCTGAGAGTCCAGTTTTACACCTCCAAGAAAAAATGTTGTACAACCTGCTCCTGAATAAAGGGTTTGAGGTGAAATATTCAGTAGCAGAATGTTAAATTTAAAAAAAAACAGATTTTCTTTTTTTGGCTGCTCATTAACACAGACAGTCTTAGTTTGATTTCATGAATGTATTTACTTTCATATGAAAGTCAGAATAGCCACAAGGTACCAAGAGGCACTAGACTGTTGTTGGAGTTGCATTGCCTCAATAAGCTTTGCAAAAGGCATCACTAGTAAGGGCAGAGAAGCAAATCTTCAGTAGTCAACCTTTAAAAAATAAAAATAATGAGGGGATTTTAGTGACCAAATAATTGTCTATCAGTATGCAAAGTTTTTTTATGGATTTAGATGGGAGCAAGGGCAAATCTGTCTCACATTGGTATTTTGCACTTTCTTCCTTCTTATGTAATGGTGTTCTTCACAGGCAGCACTCTGGTAAAATGGTGTGTCCATGTTAGGGGAGCTTTTTAATGCATTTCCATGTGTGCAGTGGGTCTGATCATCAGAAATTCCAAGATACACATTGTATAAAAGCACATGCACACATTTATACTTCTATATGCAACAGACACATATATTATGATCAAGAAAAAGGTACAATAATAATAATAATAATAATAATAATAATAACCTTTAAACTTCCATGCTGCATTATAGGAGACAGGCTTGTAACATCTGTCAGTGAAGTAACCCCTTGGAAAGATTGTTATTGTTTTTCATTACCTGTAACCATTCTCTCATGCAACCATCTCTCTCATCATTTTATCTGTGTGAAACTTCTCCTATTTTATCAAGAGCTGTCACATATCCAGGGTTTTCTTTTCTATTCAAGAAGTTTTCCACCTTTATGTGAATTTTTTTTTAACTGCATGTGGTTCAAGAGGATTTACTAAGCTGAAAATTAAGCATCTCAATTTTTTCCTTTGCACAGTACTTACCCAGGCAGTCGTGACTGAGCAGAGCACAGAGTATAAATGTCAGGATAAATTGCCATTTTCCATTAAGGACTGGTGAGCACCCAAGTCCTCCCTCAGGGAAATACATCTCTCTGGATGTAAACCTTTTGGCTCCAGTCCATTTCTGCAGTCTGCCCTGTGCTTACTGAGAAAAGTCATTGATGTCTATGGGAATTCTGCCTAAAGACATAGAGGAATCTCAACACATGTTTGTGACTTTACAAAGATGAACTGATTGCTTGGTTTGTGTTGGCAGCTGTGTCTTTAAAACTGTTTCTTGCTACATAGCAAAAACACTTTGAACTGCAATTAAACATTTCCTTATATAATCTGGAAAATTTAGGCATTATTGACAAAACTAGAAGGACCTGAGTACAGAAAGCAGAAAAGGAAAATAACGTTTCATTTAATTTTTACATTTATTCAATGCACTTCAGAAACAAGTATAATATAACTCTTATTTTACAAAGTTGGCCATTAAATATTTATAAAAGGACTTATTGGCCTCTGAGAAGTAGTTTTGTATGGGACATGCATGCTGTTGGAAAGTCAGTTTTGGATGACAGACATTTAGAAGCAGAAAAGTGAGTTTACGAAATTTTCAGACACACTTGAAAAGATGGCATGTCCTTTCATATCCCTTTATCCAAATATAACTTAATTTTTCCACAACTTCCCTTCCCATGTCCACTTCCTAAACTTTAAATTAATACTAAATTAATATACAAAATAACATATTTAGAAATACAAATAATACACCCAGTAAAATACATTAATTATGATGAATGATAACGGGAAAGAGAATCTGGCATAGTTGTCTATGTGGTAAGGGTTTTTAACATGGAAGCAATCAAAGATACAGAGAAGTCTCCTCATTACTGACACTGCTGAGCTACACACACCGTGTTGGCTTGTCTCCCTTTTTCTGTCAATGCTGGTTTGTTTGCTTGTGTTTGAATTGGTCTCGTTTGTATTGTCTGGGGCACTGCAACTGTTTGTCACTGCTGCCAGAACTCCATTCTTCTCTCCTTCATCATCTTCATCATCAATCTGATAGGGAACAAAAAGTGCACGTTTCACCACCTGTTTACTTTAGAGCTGCAGCAAACGGGATTTTTCTTATGACTCCTCCTCAGTCTCACTCCTTGACTTGAATGACAAGCACTTACAGGCACCAGGCAGCTCCTTTCAGCTCTCAAAGCTCCATTTACAAGGAAAACATTGACTTAAGCCACGCTGTACAGCAAAAACTTTTAAAGGACTGTCAAGCAAACCTGGATTTGTTCAAATATGGACAAGGAACTTTACTTAAGATAGCAGCAAATCCCTGAAATGCACAGCAGCAAACTGTCTTCTGCTCAGGGCAAATACCAGCAAAGGTTAGTGCCCAGAAAGTGAGAAGGCAAAGCCCCAGCCTGGAGATGGAGAAGGTGGGGGAGCTGCCAGACAAGCCAGCTGAGCTGGTTGCACCCCAAATCAAGCACCCCAGGATACAAGACACTCTCCTTGTGTGCAACTGGCTATTTCATTCTGGGGCTTTGTGATAAAAATCATGTTACTTTAAAAATGAAGAGGGACAAGCCCCACCCACAGCTGATTTAGTACTAAACAGCTTTCGATACTTTCTGTCAAGTCCTGAAATCCATGCTTTAAATTCAAAGTTATGCTAGGGTTAAGCATATTTTTATGTGCTTCACTGCATCAAGACAGGTCTTTGGAGAATGTTGTGTAAGCCTTCTGGAGGGTTTTGTTTCTTTGATTAGAAATGGCTCAGAGCCACAAAGTTCATGTATGAAATTTCCACCCTTTGAAGTCAGTGGGTTTTCTGTTATTGACTCAGAGGACACAGGATTAGACATCAGCTGCAGCTTCAGCTCTAAAACTTCCTTGGAATTTCTGGGGTATTTAGTTTGGTTTGGGATATTGCAGATTCCAGCAGAAACAAACGATAAAGTCTGGCTCCAATTTTGTACTAAACTAAACTTTATTATGAATACTTTGAGGAGGAGTAATTTTAATTCAGGTAAGCAAACAAATAATCTAAATTTTCTCCTGATAATTTTATTACCTCCCAAATCAGTAGGTGGCATAAGTGCAAGACAAGTCTAAAAATATTATTTGTGAAATGTAGAATGCAGAATCTCTTTATTCTGACTAACTTGCTTTTTTCCATTTTTGCCAGAAGAAACAGTTTACACAAGGACGAACTTTTGAAAGGTGAAGATGTACATCCCTATGTGCAGCCAGAGAAAAAGCTTATTTAGATATATCCCAGCAATTAAAGTCAAAGTAAGCTCATTAAGCCACCTAAGTGGTCTCCGTGCCAGCACAGAATTGCTCTTCTGTCCATGGTACATGTGTATGGCACAAACCTTGAGTCTTCTGCATCTAAAATACTGACACTGAAAATTAGAGTGGAGTCTGGACAATGTCCTCAAACTGCTGTGAATCACTGAAGCAGAACAAATGGAGCTAGAAGAGTGATTATTACAGCTTTCCACTCTCAATAAAAAAAATAAAAGAAAAGAAAAGAAGAGGGGTATATTTTATTTGAGAGAGATAAATGTAGTTCAACACGACTTATCATCCTAAAAATACACTGATCAAAAAACCTTGGTCATCCTCCACCTGGCCTCCCACACCTCTGTGCGAAACGCTGGGATAAAATTCTGCCTATAAAGCATTAAGAGGATCAATCCATAAAACTCCAGTCTGAACCTTAAATAATCCCCCGGGTAGTACTAAAATTCAAACCTCAAGTTTTTACTTGGGGCCTGACTCCTTTATAAATATCTCTCTTTTCTGCTTCAAAAAGTTCAGGCAGCTGAGGGGAGTGCTGGGGTTGGCAGAGGAGCCTTTGTCAGCAGTGTCTGGCACTTGAAATAAGGCACCAGAGCAGCAGCCTAATGAATGCGCTCAGCACTTCAAAAGTTAATAAAATAAGAAGAGTCCTGACTTTTTTCCCCTGCTTTCGTTTTTCATTACAACATCTGCACTTCAAAACCATCAGGATTTGGGGCACTGCTCGGTGTAAGAGTCTATTTTTCTCTCAGGTAGGGCTGGCTACAAGTTGTTCAGAGTTAGTTTTATTTCAGAGCATGAAAGGACATTGCATACGTGCCACTTTTCCTTTCTCACAGCTGCCTGAGAGCAATTCCCAGGAGGCTGATGCGTTATTAGGCTGTTCTTGACTCCTTCCAGCTCCCCAAGGGGCAGTTCTTACTTAAGCAGAAAACACCGTGAGGGGTGCATATGGACAGGATTCTATTTGCAGTGAAACAAGGCAGGGCTCTTGCAAAACAGGGGGGAGTTTACAGCAAAAGTGCTGTATCGCATAGCTTGAAACAAGAGACCTAGTCTAGAAGAGAACTATACCTGCTAGTTTATAAAAAACTGCAGTCTTATAGAGTGGGTTTATCAAGGGGCTTTTCCAGATTGTCACGGCAAATATGAGCATGATGAGAGACTAAGCTGGTTTATATTATATCAGTAAAAGAAATTGTGTTGTGAGTGTTCAACTGTGGCTCCAATTTTAAATGTCATGCTAGGTTTCTTCTGAAGCCAGCTGTAAATGAGGACAAGGCCACTTGCACAGACAAGAAGGGCTCTGATAAGATACCAGATCAGTACCATCCAGTATGCACTGGATCCAGGAAATGCACTGTACATCACCCAAAAGGCACTGTCTATAGCACGCGCTACTGGGACTGCTGTTTACACTAGGTGAGGCATTTGCTGATCTCCAAGAGCCAACAGAGTTGAGAAAAGTTGTCACTTTCACTGGATAAAAAAGCTGCTCAAGATTAAAAATATTTCAACCTAGAGTGTTGCACACCTAGAGCTTATGTGGTGCTCATATAGACTGCATGAGGTTTTCACAGGAGTACCACAGAGGCTGAACATACACTTATAATATTATTTTCAGTTCTGAAACTGTTCTCCGTTCTGCCTTAAAGATGGAGGTTTAGGTAAAAGACAGAGGAAGCCCAAGGAGGATTCCTGTGCTTTAAAAGAGGGCACAATTAATGCCTTTGTACAAAAGAGAAGGAACTCAGGAGAGGCATCCTCTCCTTTTAAGCAGCCTGCTGCTCTGGGGCTCGTGTGAACAGCACATTCTGCCTGACTTTCCTTGCAGCAGGTGGTTCCTCTGCTTTTGCCATTAGCTTTGAGGATGTCTC
This sequence comes from Petroica traversi, assembly GCA_025920805.1. Lineage (NCBI taxonomy): Eukaryota > Metazoa > Chordata > Aves > Passeriformes > Petroicidae > Petroica > Petroica traversi. The sequence continues at coordinate 14,052,063 of JAHLSL010000018.1, read as the reverse complement.
TGTGGGTCCTGGTTCACAAGATGTGAAACATTGCAGCAGCATGGACATGATGAACTCTTTCACCAGTTTATGTTCCAAACTGGAGATCTCAGGGGCTTCAGAAGGGTTTGATATGCCAGTGTCCAACTTCTTTAAAGAGCAAAGCAGAAAGTGAGTGAGTACAACTAATTCCTGTACAAGAGAGAGGGTGACATTTCCATTTCACCTCCTACATTTATTTACATAATTCTGAGTGCAAATTTTCTATCAGCTCGAACCTGGGAATAACAAACTAGGAAGTGAGATTTCCAATTAACCTGTGTCCACAAGAGAATACGATAATGAGGACAACACATTTACAGTGACGATACTCACACATAAATTGCTAAGTACCTGCTAGACAGTGTCATGAGATTTTAGCTGGTATTTTTGTCCTTGTGATGTTTTTGTTTTTACAATGAGAGCTGAGAAATACAAGTCAGGTGTGCTCTCCATGACACCCTGCTCAGTAAGCAATGCTTGCCCTTGGCTACAGTAGAAAAAGGACATGACTGTCATTTTCTTTATTCTACAGGGCCTCAAGCTGACCTAGGACTAAACTGTTCCTTCTCTTTTATCCGTATCTCTGTGCGGGCAAGAAGTGAGGTCGGCTTGCTTGCTCACTCCTTATGCCCAGCAGAAGGCAAGGAAACATGCTTGAAGTGAAAGATTGTTCCTTTTGGTCATTAGTTCAACACAAAACTTTCCCGTTTTACAGCTGTACCTCACTTCCATGTACATTTTTGAAGCCTCCAAGTTCCCATGTCCACCCCATCTGCAAGCATTAGAACATGCTCCAGATGAAAGGGAATCTGACCCAGGCAGGTGAAGGCAAAAGCAGTGTAAGTGCCCTTCACAGATCCAAAGATGCTTAATCATCCAAGCACTGAAACACTTTGCTTTCTTATCCAAACTTCCCAGCAGACTTTTTTTTTTTTTCCAACTCTATGAGCAAAATGACAACCACTTACTTCACAAGATGGATATGCTCACAGGGAATTGTCACTGATGTTACCTTGCCAACAAAAATTACTTTCAGGCTTTCCACTCAAATCCTCATTCGAAATGAGTGTTTGCCCATTTGCAGACAATCCCCAGATAGATGTTATCTCATAAAACCCACGGGGTGGCTCAGCTTTGTGTCCATTTTGCAGTCTTTCTCCTCACACCCAGATCCAACAACAGCCTTTAACATATTCCTATGCATTTACAGGACTACCTTTCATTCAAACAGACAAAATCTCATATTATTTGATAAACTAGACATAACCCCACATACACACATATTGCCTGATCTTCAAAAGGTTTTGAAGCTCCTCCACTTGAGCTCAATATCCTCTTTCTTGAGTACATTGAAAAGCTTTGCTTAGGCATTTGTGATGCTCTGTTCTAATTTGCCTTAAACAGTTAAAAATCTTTCTTCTTCTGAACATTTCTCCCTACTGCACTCAACCAAACTTCTTTCTGCCTTTTTTTTTCTTCCTCTTATTCTCATTTTCCATGTTTCACTTTTTTCTATCAATCCAGAAGTTTCATAAGCTGCTTAAATTTTTCTTTTTTATCATGCATATTAGGTTCAGTTCCATAATTAAAAGCTGCAAGACAATAATCTTTCAGCTTCCTTGTGATTTCTTTTTCCTTGCTTATGAAAGCCATAACAATATACTATGTATAACAATACACTGGAGATGAAAGATATGACAAAACTTCTTCATGAACCTGTCTTCATTATTTCAGCAACTACCAGACTCAGAAATACCAAGGTTGATTTCATCCATTTTGATTTTAAGTATATTTCACCATATTTCAGAGTTGTGAGAAACTCTTTAGACCCACAAAAAGCACTGTTATAATAATGAATGCAGAAGGGAAAGTGGATCCCAATCTGACTTCAGGTGCAGCTGTTGAAAGAGGTGAGAGCAGAAGGCTGTGGGGACTTGATACACCCAGAACATGAAACTCATGTTCCACCATGTGCAGGTTTCATAAATGGAATGTGATAAACTCTTTTTTTTTCCATATTTCAGTAGGATCAAGTCACCAAGCTCAGGCAGTAAATGCTATTGCCTGGGAGACAAGAAGTGCTTTTGATTTCTGTAATACATCCAGAACATTGATAAATGGCCATAAAGTCCATGCCAAAAGAGAGAAGGAAGGGTGCTTCAGTTTGTTTGGTCTATTCCAAAAAAATTCCAGGTATACAAATATTTTTTCTTTTTCTCAAGATTCTTATGTTTCCCTGTCCTAATTCTAAACTAGAAACTTCCTTAAATACAATTACCCTTAGTGCTAAGAGAATTCATTCTTTTTAGCAGGTGTAATTTAAATCCAGTTTGTAGGACAACAACCAAATAATTCACATACCTTTGGAAGTTCCTTTGAGCTGAGTTGGTGCAGAGTGCAGAAATGAGTCACAGCATACTCCAACAGTGCTCCAAAGATGAAGCTGAAGCAGATACCAAGGTACACATCAATTGCCTTAATAAAGCAATTAGCATTTGGGAGAGAAGTCCTGGCTCCCATCATCAGTGTTGTCATCGTAAGGACTGTGGTGACACCTGTGGAATGGAAAAATATATGTTCTAGTATAACACAGATGGCAGTGAGGGCCTCTCCTGCAAGGGCCCTACTTCAGGAGAGATTTCCCCGGACCTGAAACTCCTAGGATGCCATAGCATTTAATGGGTCATGTTTCAGAAAGAAGACTTTCAAATTAACTCATAATTCTGGAGTTAAATACTTAAAAACAGTAGTGGAAAATGCTAGCAAAGCTGTGAAGACTTAGAAATTAAAATGAGAGAGATTTTGGTGTCGTGGAGTGTATATTTATGACCAACACATTATTATTGCAAATCTATGCAAAATTCCCTTTAAAATATTCAGATATCATTTTGCTCAGTGTAGTTGCCCACTGGCCTCATTCAATGTGAAGTCCTTCTTTATTCCCTGTTCTGTAGGAGTGTTTTTTCCATCCCACCTGCAGCCTGATCAAACCTGATTTGCATTCTTTCCCTTTCAGAATATCCTTTATTTGAAATTAATTATATTTAATCTCTCATAATTCTTTTATTATTCATGTGTTAATTAGTATGTATCATCAGACCTCACAAAAGCCTCATAATTCTGTCTGTGCATGCCATGTATTTGAATATGTTTTAATTATTTCCAAAATGACAGTTTTTTGCTTTGCTCTCAGCAGCCTGCCCTCCCTATAAGTCTCCTTCCTGTGGCTGCCAAAGGCATTTTTCTTAGCTAAAAAATAGCAAGGCTTTAAGGGGAATCCACATGATGTACTGAGTATAGCAAACCCAAAAAGTGATCCCATAAAACTCAGAAGTGTTTGCAACTTCAGGAAAAGGATGCCAAGTCCCTGCAATTACAAAGGCATCTCAGTGATCCAGCCCTTGGTTTGGGTTGGTTTATCAGCTGCTCACCTATGCAGATTCTGGCTGGAACTGATGACTGGCTTATCCAGAACGACACCCAGGAGAGCACGACCAGAAGGATTGATGGTACATATGTCTCCAATATGAAATACAAGATGTTTCTCTTGAGTTCAAAGTGAAACACAAGTTTTGGGTAACGTCCTGTGGAAGGGGCAGGGAAAAAAAATTCTGAAGGTGCAATTCATGAAAATATCTTTGAAATAACAAACTATATTACTTTGGTGCACTACAATGCAGTAAAAGCTTAACAAAAAAACTTTTAAAATTTAAACATGGCACTGAAAAATTCAGATTGAAGACTCTGAACCGAAGAAAACAATCAAATACGTAACATTCAGTCACCATATCCAGAGTTTTACTAAAGACACCTTGAATTGGAAATTAAATTAGGATTAGTGAAGGAAAAGATAAATCCATCAGTGCATGAAGAGGATGTTTCATTATATAACACGAGGCAAGGAAATTTGAAATCTCATATGGATTTAGCTGTCTATTCATAAAAATGAATGAGCTACTATATGAACTAGAATAGTAAGGATTTTAATTTCATGAAGTTGGCATGGGTTCTTACTTTTAACTATTTCACATATACAGTGTAAATACATAGTGCTTTTCTTTTCATTTACTCAAGATGTGGATTGAGGGTACCTGCTGTGACATTGGTGACCTACCTCTTACAATCCACTTAAACCCAAGCAGTATCTTTGCATCCTCACTGTCTATTTTTCCTTTGTATTAGTGCATTACAGTGTTTGTGTTGCTCTGAGCAGTGTCACTGTTGTGGCACAAATTATTTGCTTCTAAGTGAGGGATTTCCAGAAGATGAACTTTTTGGATCACAGAGTCAAATACAGAATTGTGTTTCATAAGGGTCTGCACACTCATAAGCAAAGCCCCCAGTTGTTATCCAGCTCACTAACTGGGCAAAATTTGGCTATGTTGAAGCACAGGATCTGAAATTGTTACCAGTTCAATGCATTATGGGAAAGCAAAATCTTTCTTTTTAAGTGGGCAGAAAAGACTTCTCCTTCTGAAGTTCCAGGTTCCAAATTAAGTGTTATAAAATTTTTACAAAATCATTTCAACACCATTTGCATGTCAGCGAAATATCAGTGAGATACTAATGCTCTGTAGACAGACAGCTTTGGCTTCAGCTATTTTAATACAAAACCTATTCTCTGGCACCAATGTTTGCTTCCAATGCTGTGTGCTGTGAGACAGGCTGGAACAGTGAATTCACCATAGGCACAGACAGGCTATTTGAGCATCCCTCAGGTGTGCTGTGAGACACAGAGTCAAAGAAGAGCACTTTTAAAAGCTTGAAGTGCAAGCAGTGGATGCCAAGAAATGTCTTATTGCTCCCAGTCGAGAAAATGGATGGCTAAATTCCCATCCTTAAAAGCATTGTATATATTGCATCAAGAGAACAATAACAGGAGTTTTAAAACCAGAAAGAATTGCAAGATTATGTAGTCTGACCCTAATCACAAGCCACTAAACTTCCTTAATTATCCCTTGAACTCCTTAATTATCCTTTGAACTCAAACATTTTGTTTGGAATAGAGCCCACCTTTCACACAGGCATGAAGACTTAGTCTGAGGGTATCTAGACAGCACCACAGCATCCACCATTTGTCTCAGCAAATAATTCTGTTGATTAAGAATGAATGCCTAATTTCTAGTATTAACTTGTTTTTAGTTTTCTGCCACACCGACCATCTCTTCCTTACTGAACAAAAGAATCCTCTGGTAGTCAGTTCTTTCTCCTTCCAAAGGGAAAAATACATTATATTTAGGGTTCTTCCTTGTAAATTCATTACATTGAGATCCTCAAGTGTCTGACTGAAAGAAAGGGTACAAAAATTATGCTTAAACTATCTCCATGAGGTAAGAGGTACAAAGATGTTTTACACCATTATCATCATTTTTACATGAAAAGAGGGACATTACACCAGTGTACCACTGCCAAGGCTGTGATTCTCACCAATACAGTTGTTTCAATAAATGTCATTTTGCTCACCAAAACTGATTTTCAGCGTATGCAGACAAAAGTAAGGCATTCAAAAGTCAGGGAGTGAAAAACTTAGGGATGACTGTACGACCTTACAGCCTCTGTCTGCACTCATCCGTGCTCTGAAATGGAAAAGCACTGAGCCTGTACAACAAAGGCTGCAGCACAAAGCACATTTAGGGAAAGAAAACTGGATGCTTCACAAAAGCCACTTGTGTTGTGCTTCTGTGCTGACCATGGGGAGGGATGTGTTTGCCTCGTGCCCAGCAAAGGGGAGTGAAGAGACCAGACCATCCTTCCTGCAGAGTGCTACAGGAGCCTGGGATTTCCTGTGGCTCAGCCTTAGAAGAACTCTTAGTTAAGCAGGAAAACTCTGAAACAGCCAATAGAGCCATGCAATAACTCTCTCTCCTTGTTAGTGCCTTACAACTCTATTTGCCTCAGTAAAAAAGTCAAGCATGTACATGGCAAAGTGAGTTCAAAATATCAAATTTAAAAGCCACAGTTTGCTACTTTGAGGCAATTTCCAAGCGTAGACAAGTCCTTTGAATATTCTGGTGTTATTATTTTTACCGATGCCAGAAATTTCTGAAGTATTCTGAACAAAGAGAAATAGAGATGTAACAGATTATAGTTGAGTGGCTTTTTGGGGAACAAAAAAGAGGCAATTCTCTAACCTTAAGGCTTTCTTCTTGCCAGAATCCAAAGACACATCATGGACATGATAATAATAGTGTCAGCATTTCTCTAAAGAGTTCAGAAGAGCTTTTATAATGGAAATTTTGAAGTAACCTATATATAGAATTCATCAGAGCTCCACCTGTAATAAACTGAAGGAAGAAGTAGTCGAGAAAAAGTATTCACTGCATACTTATCATGCTAAGGAAATGAGAATGGGATAAAATGAAGATAGAGAAATATTGGAGTCCCTTTTTCATCTACACCACACATGTACCAAAAGTTATCATCTTTAAAAAGAACAGACTTGCTGCTCCTGTTGCATGAGCTGCATATGAGAGAGTAATGCTATATTTCATTGCCTTTGATTGGCACATCTGAGACCATGGTGCCATCAGCCAGATCAAAATTGAAACAGGTTCATGAAGTCCTAGTCCTGGCTTTACTAGAGTTAACTGAAGCACAGCTCAAATTATCTCCTCAAAACTGTCAAGTTTGCCACTTGCTTGACAACAAAATACTTGCATTGAAATGAAAACATAACTTTTTCATTCAGGTTTCTGACTCATGATGAGTGTCACCTCAGTGTGGGACTGCTTTGATTTAAATTTGTTAACGTGATAGAAATAAATTCTGTGCAGATATCTAACTGCAGCAAAGGCACAGCATGAACACTTGTAAGTATTGAATTACTCTGTTTAACAGTTTCTCAGATGAACCTGAACTTAAATGAATGTCAATATATACACTCCAAACACACCAGAAGGTGAGGTATCCTACTCAGCAGACCCCACAGAAAAGAGAATTAAGCTGAGTAATTCAGGCTTTATAGAATTTACCAGAGGGCAGAAGTACAGAAGTAGACTGTAGCTCTACCTTGTAGAGGAAGAACAAACCCAAAAAGCAGATTGTCTGTCTCCATAGCTACTCCAACCCTCTCTACTGCTAAGTACCCTAACAAGTAGAAGAAAGTCCAGCTGATCACTTTTGTTACAGTGTCATATAAATTATACCAGCACAGGCTCTTTCTCAGTAGCTGGGCAGGCCTAGGTCTAGGTCCGAGTCAAATCCTTCTGAAGGCAATAAAAACTAGTTTATGACATTTTATAACTTGCCATTGAAGTTTGGCTTTTGGCTTTTAAAATTATATTCTAATGTATGTTTCTGATGATCAGACACTTTGTATAGACTTGCCACTGATGATTCTACCAACAATGACAACTGCTGCACTGCTTGAGAAATATATAAACCTAAACAAGCATCCTTTCCACCCTAGGTCATTCATTTTCTGATTATCCCTTTTTTCTATAGCATCTATTTCCAGCTGATGGGAGAATGTTGCATCTCTTATCTCTGTTGCAGCATCTCTGACCAGTGAATGGTCCCAACAGAGGTGCCTAAAGAAGGACTGATTCTGCTGTCACCAGTTCCTAATTTCCACTCAAAGTGTTTTGGGATGGGACTGTCTTCACAGCCCCTTCCTGTGGATTTTCTGCTGAACTCTACTCCAGTAAAAGGCTGCTCCACACCACTCTTTATGTAAGAAGCACTTTGGAGTCCTGCACAGGGGTGTGTAGCCAGGCACAGAGAGCATCCTTTTCTCTCCCATGAATAATTTATGCCAGCCCCTTGGGTGTCTGCTGAAATTTGTGATGTGCACCTCACACAAGCACGTCAGAGTAATTCTACCAATGCATCATTTCCTTCTCATCTTGCGTCTTTTAAGGACAGAGGACAGGAGAGCTTGAAATAGATTTTACTGGTTTAACTCCACATTGAAAATGTAGTTTTCAGTATGAAATTTTGTTATTGCTTGTTTACGAAGAACATAGGCAGTGAGAAATCAGTATGTCCCCACTTTCACACAATAGATTAAGTTGTATAACTGAAATGCAATTCTCTGACTGTTGCAGGATGCTAAGGGTATAAATTGCTAATATGTTATTACACCTCCTTTGCCCCTCCCTCAGAGCAAAAGCAGTCTTCTGTCCTTCGTAGTCTAGATCTTACAAACCACCTCTTTACTTACTTGCTTTTCAGAGGTGAACTAAAGAAAATGAAAGTTCAGGCCAGGCTTCTCACCCTGTGTTTCATCTTCATGAAAATGCTTTAAAAATAAGTTTGACATTCAGATTTCCTAAAATTGAAACAAACCCTTTACATTTTGTGCATGCATGCACATATATTTATCCACTTAGCTTACCTATTAAAAAAACAAACAAACAAAAAAAAACCTGGAAAAATTATGCCACAGAAAGTTTTCCAAGTGTTCAGGTGTATTTATGTCTATGCTATAAAGGACTTCAAAGAACTTAATAAAGAATGCCTCCTAATATCCCTGTTATTCTTTCCATTCATTGCATTTCCATGTGGTTTTATGTTAGTGTAACTTTTTCAATGCAATTTCCAAAATAGTTTTCTTTCTAAACTGTTCTACACTGCAGAAGTATCTCAGAAACAGCCATGATGGAAAACTTTTCAACATCAGCTCAAGTGGAAAAGCTTGCTTAAAAATAGGGATGCTTTGAGCTCAGAAAGGTAAATTGAACATAGCACAGTCACAAATAGAAATGCATATGAAGTTGTCTGAATCTTGGGTGAGGCTGACTGAAGACTGCCCAGGGAAGATTATTACTGAATACAGCTCTGGGATTCTTTGGGAGTCCTGTATGGCAAAGAATATGTTCTCAGAAATAACAATTGCAGAGCAACTACAGACTACAGAAGAACTGATAAAGGGAACAGGGGAAGCTACTCAGTGCACCATACCTCAAAAGGAAAAGTTCTGAAAAACCTAGAAATTTTATTTTACATATTAGTTTATTAACTAAATAATCTCCTGAGCCTTGAGAAATTGCAGATGGGCCTGTAGGCCAAAGCAAGGCAGTGGCTCTATTTAGAAGGAGACAGTGACTGATAAACATAGACTCATACATATAATCTATATATAGCTTGTACACATTTTGATTTCAGATCACTAATTATAAATGAGAGCAACGGCTCACTGGCTTAGTTGTGACATCCCCCCCGAGAAGCTGATAAGATGCAGTGGCCAGGGGACCACAGATTCAGTGCTGCACAGCCACACAAGAGCTGATGGGCCCCTAGTCCAAGGAGGCTAAAGCAGGATTGGAGACAGAAATCAAAACTCTGGCAGTGACTGCACACAAGAACAGCAGCCAGCTCCCTTTGCAGTCTTTCTAACAGAGAAAGTATCTTGTCTTGGTGCATCAGGGAGCAGAGCTTTAATTTATGCTTCTGTCTATTCTTTCCTTCTGTTCTGCCAAAGTAATACCATTTGAATATGCCAGTTTGTTGACTTGACATTTTCAAAGTGGGGACGTGCACTGAGAGCCCTGTCTGACGTGTCTGTCCCTGCCTTCTGGGATGAAGGCTCAGCACCAGACTAGACCTGAGCAAGCTGAGCTTCTTCAGTCCTGCTGCTGCCAGGGACTTGGCAGGAGGGCTGAGTACTGAGAGCAAGACTTAAGGAAAGATGCTGGGAAAAAAGCTATCAACATCCAATTAGCATGAAGTTTTAAATTATGTTTTTGCTTCCTTCTCCAACTAAAAGTGGAAATTGAGATTAATTAGCTATCACTGGCTGCAAAGATAGAAGCATTTATCAAGTGAGAACACATGGGGTCTGTCCTGTACCCACAACTGTTCCCTAACATGATGACATACAAGAGTGTGTTAGGAATGGAGTTACGTTTGCACTTTGGACAAAAGGATTAGAGTTCAAAAATATATCACCAACTATCACAACCTAAGTAAAAGTATGGAATACAACAAGTATGAACTCCTGTACTCAGATGGGAATCACCAGCTCCCAGAGCTCAGGGAATATGTGGTTACAGGGAAATAAAGGAGTCAGAAAACTAGGAGGAATCACTAGCTGAACAAGGTCAAAAATGCACTATAAACCTCTGCAAGAAAGGAAAATACCAGCCTAGAATGGATAAAGGGGAACAGATTTCATGGAACATATTAATGAAACCCTTCCATCCTCAGAGGATGTCTGATGAGAACAGGGACCCATTTTTGGGTGCCGCATATCAGCAAAGAGATGAGAATTCAATGGGAGAACAATAGCAAAGACAGTATATCTAGGAAATTGCTTATATGAATTTAAAAAGAGGAAAATAGTTGGTCTAATAAAAGATATATCAGTCTTGAAATAATGAAAAGGCTGCTAAAAATAACAAGACGTTTGTCTTCAATATTCACTTAATGGGCTTGAAATGCAGCAAGGGAGATCAAGATTAGACATGAGGAAAATATGCGTGTAATAAACACCAGGAAAAAAAATCATCTAGGGAGGCTGAGAAGCAGCCACTTTGGAGGTTTGTCTGAATTGCTCCTAGAAACATCTGTCAGGAAGTAGGTTGCAGATATAGATGGCCTTGCCTTGTGACATGAGAATAGATTAAATGAATTTTTAAAGTGTATTTCTATGATTATTTATACAAAAAAGCTACACTGTAACCGTCCTTCATTGCTTTCATGTTTTTCCAGTAAGAAAAGCAAGCTTTTTGTATTAGTATTTATTACCCTGAGAATGCAGGTGGTGATGGCTGGACAGCTAAAATAAAAACCCAGCACCCACTGATACAGATAATATGGTTTGGGAGTCCAAGAGTTTATCAGTGTATGAAGAATGAAGACTATCGTTAAATACATGTAGGAAATGATTCTAAAAATTAAATTATCCATGTCCAAAATGAAATTGTTCTGTACCAAAACAAAATCAACACCAAACTGAATCCAGAAATCTAGCTAACATTATTCAAAGTGACTTACTATTATGTGATTACAGTAATGTGATTACTATTATGTGATACATGCTGTTCTACAAACAAGATTAATCTACAGTGTCCTTTTCTTAAATTTACTGAAGTTACTTATGCAGGAATTTTGCTGACTGCCTTTTAAATTTGGCTCTGTCAGTGGCTGTACGTGAACTTGGGTTTTGCAGTGCTGTACAATATTTCACTTGCACAGCAGCTGCACTGTCTGTTCAAGTTCACAGAGTAGCAAACCCTGATTGCTTTTTTTGCTGTGTTTGGAAATACCACGCACAGCTCTTCTCTCATAACTTCAGCTTTAGCCCTTTGAATTGTAGTGGCTATAAATAGCTGTTATTTAAAATGTAATTGTTATTTATAAGATACTCTCATGTCTATTAATGGCACTGAGGAAATGCAAAGCATCATTTTCCATTTCAAAATTGATTACACAGCTCCATAATTTGGTTGCTTTTTACTTTTAATATGGCCTACAGTAGGCACTGCTTTCCAAAAAAGTCTGTAGAAAATAGCACCTAGTTCAGAATGACTCAATAGAAAATTAAGAGGATTAGGTGACTAAATTTTAAAAGTACTGCATAGCTCTTGATAACATGGCTTTCCTGAACAGGAGTGCTGAAACAAGCAGGTGTGAGAAATTTTAATTGAATTAATTTGCCTGTGTTAAAATGTATAATTGAAACAAAAAGTGGCTTTTGACTTCATACATATGATTCCTGCCAACACAAAGGGAGGAAGACAATACAGTTCATCTGATCATGCCTCTTCAATTCTAATTGGAAATTGGTTTTATTCTTGTTTAGTTAAAACAAACAACAAACAAAACCAAAAACCAACAAAGAAAACAAACAAACTTTATTTTTTTATTTAAAGTTCCTATTCTGTGATGGAATGTGATAGGAATTAAGCAAGTTTCCTTTTCCACTTTCCTGTAGGGTGAACAGCCTCTAATACCCTTCTGGGCAGAACAGAATACAGGATTATTCTTCTTTGATTGAACCTGATGCTGCTTACCCAGAAGCTGTAAAGATGAGGAAGGCAAGCAGATGTCACTTACATAAGTAGCAAGAAACTCTGTGATCCTAGAGCCTGCTGGTACGTATTTAATTTCTAGTTTTACATCCACTTACAGAATTTCGATTTTTTAGCCTGAATTTTTGCCTGAAATTAGATCTCAAGTTTCTCTGTATTGCGTTATTAAAGCAGAAATACCCAATTATGGAATAGAGAAACTATTTTTCTGTGATTCAGAATTAGAAACTGCAGTTTTGAAGGATGTGTGTAAAGATCACCCTTTGAGTGGCTGTGCTGACTTGAGCAGGAGAGAAACCAGGCACACAGTGAAGAGCAACAATGAAGGAGCTGATAATAACTGAAAGAACAAAAAGGTTTGGTTGGTCTTGAACTCCCTGAAATCCTTTTCAGAGTCTCCAGAAAATAAACAGGAGCCCCTGAGGTTACATCCTGCACTTACAGGAAACTTTCCACAGCAGTTTCTGAGGCTCAGCAGATGAGCAGCTCTGTGGAAATGCTCCTGACTCTTCCCTGGGCACAGGAACCTCAGCTCAATCAAGCTGCTCCCTGCTGCCCACCAGGCTGGCCAGAGGCTGCCACAGAAACAGAAAAACTCTTACAAGCAGTGGCCAAGAAACTCAAATTCCAGCAGCTGTTAAAGCACCCAGCATATTCCTGGAATTTCAACAGATGAACAGAGGCTTTTGACTTGCCTCATAAAGGCAGAATGGCTGATCTGAGCTGGGTACCCCAAGGTCCCTGGTCTCTCTCCCATTTAAATGCCCAATTACATGCTCCTCTTCCTTCACAAGAGCTCTCCCTGATATTAGATGGAAGGAGGAGTAGATTCTTGTTTATAATTCTTTAGGTAATGTGTACCCTCCAAGAAGATGCTCAGTCTTTACATCAGCTGGGTCTCTGCTTGTAACTTGAAAAGTAATTACAGCTTCAAGAATGTAATTATTAGAACGTGTAAACTGTCATCCTAACAGAAAGAAATGTGCTCAGTTCCTTGATGCTGCTCTGTTTCCTCAGCCACGGTTCAAACTGCACCCAGAAAGTGTAATGAGGTTGTTTTTACCTGTCTCATACACGGCTTCAGCTACAGAGGTAAAGTAGTCTTCTACTGTGTACTGTGCCAGCTGGAGGGTGTCCAAACCTCGAACTGAATCATTTCCTCTGGTCCAGTAAAATGTGACATCATTGATGTTATAACCCCCTGTGAGACACAAGCCAGCAATAGTGTTTATTTTACACAATAATTAATTTGTGTTCAGCCACTTACGGTTCAGCTGTTTCTTATTTCTGTTCCTGAAAGTACAATTAGACATAAACAATGATGGGTTTTGGCAGATTGTAATGCCTGTTCACAACAAAATTTTAAATAACATGCAAAGTCTTGTATATTAAAAGCTGACTTTTTGGGGGTGGTCTTTTTATATCTTCTATTTCAGTATAGATGACAAACTAATAAAATAGATTAGTACCACCTGGTATTCTAAAAGCAAATGCTACTAGGCTTTAAGAAAATAGAGCTTTTATGATTTACTGCACTTGCCAGCATTTTGAGTACACATGAAATGTGCCATGTGTTGCATCCCAAGATGCTGTTTCCTGGGGCAGAGCCTTTGGTGCTCATTCCCACTGAGATCAAGGGATGAGGAGAGCAGCAGAGCTGCTGCTCACTGGTGCTGTGCTCCAACCTGAGCTTGAACCATCATTTGGGATGAGGTTTGGCTTAGGAGCTCAGACACTTGCCAAGGACACCAGCTTACAAGCTGATGTTTCTGCAGGCTCAACAGCGTGGCATGCTGCAGGGGCCCCAGGAGGTTTCCTCTTAACCTTCAAGTAGTAATTAGGAGCTGGATGAATCATCTATCAGAAGGCAACTGTTTTGCACACACTTGTCAATGTGCAGCACAATCATAGCTGAAATACCTCTGTAGCTTTTCTCCATTATATAAAAGGCAGCCACTTTACAGACTTGTGTATATGATTAATTCAAGATTATGTTAATGTAATTTACATGTTAACAGGGAGCATTTGAACATCTTTTTTCTTTAGCTTACTTAGATCAATCATTCTTGTATTTGACAGGTTTATATTGTGCAAGTTAATAGCTCAGCTTAGGGAACAGAAACATGAGCAGATAATTATTTTTAATAATTATCTTCAGTCAACTGTAAGTAAATTACAGTGAGACAATCATGCAATACATTGCACGAGGGTATACGCTGCAAAAGAACAAAGCTCTAGATCACAGCAAAAAGAGATGTATTAAAACAAAAACAAAGCAAAAAAAGGCGCCTTTTAATATTTTTAAGTTATTGGGGTTTTACTTGCAATGACAAAACAGAACTCTCTGGATTTCTCCAGACATGTCATGTAGGGAAAATAGGAGTTAGGAAATTTTGTTGTAAGGAAACACTGGGCTGCTTACCTATTAAATGACAATTTCACCTGAAAATTCTTTCTCTGCTCATTCTTTAATAAGTATATTTTGTTTTCACTATCACTGACAGTTATATGAAAAGGTATCATGGCCTGGAATCTCTGGTCACATTAACACATTTAAAGCACTTAAAGCCAAAACACTTCTGTGTCAAAAGACCAAGCCAAAAGCATGTGCATCCAAGCAAAGTTTTCAATTCCCTAAAACCACAGAAATTACCCAGATTTGTGAGATGTAAAATA
>JAHLSL010000018.1:14011469-14037384 GCA_025920805.1 Petroica traversi | reverse complement strand
ATTCCCTAAAACCACAGAAATTACCCAGATTTGTGAGATGTAAAATAGATGTAAAATAGATGCTACAAACAAATGATTGCATTGTCCTTAGTCAAAACAAGGAGGTTCGTAGAACCAGTTTTTATGCGTGATTCCGGCCATGGATTCACTTTACTTCCTTCCAGTATAAATGAACTCCAGACATTTAAATAAAGTCCAAAGAACTAGAGAGTACCACAGTAAATTTCTTTTAGTTTTTATAGGTTATTCAGCCTTCCAAGTTGTGTGAGACAGGAGAAGTTCTTGGTGCCCTCACAAATGATAATGAGCATACCTTGAAAGAGAGGTTATTCTGCTCTTGTTCCAAATATTCTCATTAGTGAACAATTAGTAGGTTAGGGTGACCCTTCCTATGAAAATTCTTTGAGAATAATAATTCCAAAACTCTTAAGAAGAATTTTTATTGAGAGAGTCTTCCCAATAGTCAGTAAATAGTACAGCACTCCCTCTGTGCAAAGTTATTCTTTATTCAGGGGATTAATATTTTACTAATTATAAAACATTTCAAAAGTTTATAGAGGCAAAATCCTTAAGCCCATGTTATTTGGCTTTTACAAGTAATCTCTATTCTCTTTATGTGACACTGAGTTTTTATCCTAGCTAATTCCTCAAGTCCAGAACGTCTCATTCCTGTACATTGTTGATACAGTGTGAGCTGCTAATGTTAACAGGGTTAACTCAGGAATAGTAAATTTGGGATTAAACATTCATAATGTCTAATACAAATGAGTTTCTTTACCTTTCTGTTGCTAATTTTAATTTTCACTGATTGTCAAGCACAATTTAAGTGCCTTCACATGGCTCTTCACTGCATAAATGGTAAAGGACAAGCTCAAAAAGAAATAAAATTTCAGAGGTGGACCCAAGACATAAATATTTATTTGGACTGGGGGTCTGCATGGGGGAAATGTGAGGACAAACCCTTCAGCTCAGCAGAAGTGAATGGTGTTGCTCCCTGCCATATGGCAGAGAGCAGGAACCATCCTTGGCAGCACCAACCAAGACAGGAACCCTCCAGTGTCCCAAATGTCACAGCCCCCATAGCGACAGAGACTCAGAGTGGCAATTCTGTTTCCTAACATATGCCAGCATTACTTCTAAGTGTTACAATAATGGGGGAAAAAAATAATGGCATGTTAGCCAAAATGTGGTTTTGCCATGTAGGAAGTACAAGTCAATTAAAGTTACTAACTAGCAGTAGCAGAATAGTGTGTGGGAAAGGTCACTGTGTAAAGTCATTACTTCATAATATCGTGACATATTTGTCTTTATATTAATAATCACTTAACAAAAACCTAACTATTTGCTTCAGTTCTAATATTTGCTGTATATTTTAATTTATTTTTTTAATAAACATTAATATTTGTGCAGATGTGTATGTATCCATGCATCCACAATTCTTAAACCCAGGTAATGGTCTTGGCAAGCAATATGCTAGGATGATGACATTATTCATCTATAAATTAACATAGCTTATCACATGGGGAAACAAACCCCATTTCCAGACTACCCAAAAGAAAGGATTGCAGTGCACTGATGAAAAAAAAAGGCCCCAGCCCAAGGCGCACACTTTCCATTTTGTATTTGTTGATTCTAGCTGTTTTCCTCAAAACTAAACACCAATGTAATGGGAGCATTTGTTGTGACATGACTGAGTTTTCCCCTTGGATAGCAGACACTTGTGTGCTGTTGAAAAAGCAGATGGAATCAATCTGAAAAATGCTCTGTTTTAATTATATGGGGAATTCTCTTTTTTTTTTTTTTTAATTCTGTCAAATAAACTGTAAATTCCTGTGGGACATATATTTTGTTCTGGAACTAGAGAAAATACTAAATGACTCATTAGGCAGTGCTGTTGGTTTAAATCCATACACATTGATTTACCAATATTCTTTTCCAAAGGAAAATAAAGATAAATCCCAATTTCAATTCAAATCACTGTTTGTTAAACAGAGCTCATAAAACTGCTTATTCTAGAGGGATGCCTGTGTAAAGAAGATTTTGGGTTCATTTCCTTTGTGCTTCTGTCTAAAATGAAACTCTGTGGCAATCTAATTGGTCATTAACAAAAAGAGATGAAGAACACACGCACACACTTCTAAAAAGACACAGAATAAAACTTGACAAGTACTGAAAAGCCCTCCAAAATATTTTGAGCATGTATTGACACATGTTTTAAATATATAATTTAATCTTACAGAACCAGTTATTCTATATTATCCCATGTAAAGATTCTTTTCTAGAGTGTTGTCATTTGAACAATAGCAAACGTTTAACTACTAAAGTGCATGACTGGGTGTTTGCAAATTAACTATGTCTACAAAGTATTAGACAATCTATTTCGAAGAAAATACTAGGATATTGATATTGAGGAATGATAAAATGAAAAAGTATATTTACTCTTGTCCATCAATTGATGACATTTTTTCCCAGGGCACTGACAGAGACAAGAAAGTCAGAGAAAGATCTGAAAACAGTTAATTATTAAACAGAACTCTATGCCTTACAAATAAGCCTTATTCTAATTCCTTTCTTTCCTAAAGGAATTGTATCTCAGGGAGAAAAAATTACATACTCTCTGAAAGAGTGAAAAAAAATCTCCTCTGTGCTGGAAAATGCCTGCTCACAGAACTCCCTCTGAAGACCATGAGAGTAACTGCAGGATGCACTGCAAGACAAGCTGAGAGAATCTCCTGGGATTTTGCTCAATCATTATTTAGCACTGCAGCATTTCAGCACTGCCATATTATTTTCGGTGACATCATGTGCACATATGTGCACACATCTTTGCACACAGATACTACTGGAATTCAGCAGGGACTGGTCACATAACGTCCCTTGCCTTCTATGAAAGTTCCAGCCAATCTGGTAATATCTAGCAGAAAAAGATCACAGATATTTTTTCTAATTGTATAAAAATAATAATGATTAAATGTCTTACAGCTCTCCAGTTGCAAAGTACACGTCTGCTTATCCATTGGATATTTAGTCAGATCCATGCTGCATGAAACAGTTGTGGTGATCCTTGGGGGAAAAAAAAACAGTTTGCTAATTATTAATGGGACTAAATTTTTCATCAATAAAAATTTAAAAATGCCATGTATCCTTCTTCATATAATATTTGCAGGCTAATAGTTATTGTGAGAAAAAAAAGCTATTATTTGCTAGTATCTTATGTGCAAGAGTAAGAGCAACCCAAACACTGCAGAACAACTGAGTTCAGTGACAGTCTAAAAAGGCCACTCTTTGTTCTGTTCTCCCTTACAGTGCACATTTTCCTCTGTTATTTGCAATATATTTTTAGACTTTTTTATATTTATCAAAACCTTTTTCAAGGGGTAATCCACAATAAACCATGTAAGTCAATCATCACAGCTTTCTTTCCCCTGCATGGCTTCACTGCAAACTGGAATGGCAACATGCAATTTCTGTGTTCAGTCTACATGAAAGCAAAAGTGTCTATTCAGGGAAGAAGATCTATTATTAAATTTAAGCATTTATTCATATAGGCCAAGAATATTATATATTCATAAAACTACAAGACCATGCATATTCTAATTTTAGGAACAGAACCATTTTCTTAAGCAGAACCTGGAAAGTTTAAACATAAGCAGATGCAATCATAAAGGCTGATAAGTGTATTTACAAACCTTAGAGCATACAGGACTGTTCCATTAGGGTATATCCTTATAAGACGATTATCAACAGTGACATCATGAAGAAAAGACTTTTTTGAATCAACTATGAAGGTATCTGGTACCCAAAGCATTTCCACGAGTCGACCATCTAAGCTCAAACTCTTATTGCCATCGAAACAGAGTCTCTCATCAGTCCATCTCTGCCTTAGAAATATGGTGGCTGTGTAGTCCTAAAAGAGAAAAAACAAAATTATCATACAAAGGGAGCCTGTGTTGTATTCTGTTTCACAGAAGTGTATGGAAACAGCTGCTGGGCACAAACTGGGATGCTCCATGTCCCTGGCACTCCAAGAGCAGCTGTACTGAATCCCGGACTGCCAAATTTTCTAGCATTCAGTGTGAGGTTGGTAGATTTTGTTCTTATGGTCATTTACAGTAAAAGCTGATGGCCTAAGTCTGGGGCTATAAATCAGCTGAAGTCACTGGAGCTTTGTAAGCAGATAATCTGGCTCTGTAAACCTTTAAGTTTTAGAATTATTTATATAAGTGGTTCCAAACATCGTTTTGTTCACATAAGCTAATAAATAAAGAATTTTTTAAGAACACATTGGAAAAAGTTACATAAATTCAGATAGAGAAGTCAGTGAAACAGGAAAGCAATCTTTTAGCACAATTTCTCCTTTTGCATCAAAGGAAAGAGTGGTACCAAATTTATCAAGCCCTTGAACATAGTACTCAGTCTAATTCCCCTTCAATTTAGATATGCCTTGCAGTCCTACCTTAAGATCACACTATTTCTTAACACTTCTAAAACAACCTTTGATTTCTATGGTATTTTTTTATCAATAGTATAAATTCATCTGAAGTTCTAACCTAATTTCCCCTTTCTAAATAGTAACTAATAATTACTAATTAGTAATACACTCATATTTAATATCTGATTAATTTTTTTCCTTTTTATTTATATATAAAAATGGAGCATCTTTAAGTAGAAAAGTACATTCCATTTCATAGTTTGTTCAAAAACAAATGATAGATATTAAATGAAACACAGCTGGAATAAATTAATGTGTGATAGCAACAATAGAAGAGAAAAACAGACTGAGTTCAGCTGTGTCTAATCATAGGGAAGGAGTGGCTTCACAGGCACATTAATATATCTTTATTTTTCTGAAAAGCATAAAGTTTTAGACATTTCAGCTGGAAAATAAATACTGATCCACATGCTTCTCATTAGGATTAATACTCAGTAGCAAATTTCTGTTTTCATCTGTGAGAGGTGGGATTTGCAGCTGCATTTCTATGCTTATTTAGTGTATAAACACTGCGTGTAGTGAAAAAGAAAATTCCATCTCCTAACTCATACTGACTTCACAAGGAGAAAAGACCAAAGTCATATTGCCAGCAGCTGTAAGCATAAGACATCAGCTTATCAACTACCATGATTTTAAAAAGACTGCAAAAACTACAATACCATATTTATTTCTGATATTGTATCAATGCTTGCAATATCCAAACTCATTCCAATTGACACAGGACCATCTGCAAAAAAACAGAGAAAGTCAGAATGTAGCTCATAATTCTTTAATACTCGGTGTTCAGGAGAAGTGGCTGCAAAATCTTTCAATTTTTTTTTCTCAATGTTTAGAAGCTATCTTAAACATTCCTCAAACACAGCTGATGCAAGAATTTTCACATTCTTAACCAAAATTTCATACTTCTCAGCTAAAACTAATCTAACTTTAAGAAAAATACTTTCTTTCTTAAATACTTCCATGTTTATATGATTTTTTTCCTTGTAAAAAAAAGTGCTGGGGAAAATGTTACACAATAAGGTGAGGAAGGCACAATCCCCATGGTACATCACACTCTTCTGCCCTGAAGTGCAGAGAAGTGGAACGAATTCTTCCAGTTGCAACATCTGGTTCATCAGATGTTGGTGAAGTAAGAAGTTTTACCTGGCAATGTCACATGGTTAATATCCAGATGGCATAGCTGAGTGACTTTGTTCACTGCTCATTGAAGAATTTATGGTATATATTGTATCACTGCAATTTAATATCTTGCTTTTGACTGCTAGCAGGAAACTTGTGATTTAAGTACTTGCATTTATAAAGGAAAACTTGCATAAGCTGAAGGCTTATCCAGTGTAGTTAAACACCTTACCTAAGTAGTTGTTATTGTAATGTCAGTATGCTCAGATTCCCATTTCCTTGTGAATGTGCATTTCACACTGTTGGAAGGAAGATCACCAGCTGTGCATTTTAAAATGCAGAATTTGTGCAGAGCTTTGATGGAAACAAGACATTATTCCTGGTTGAATTTGTGCAGAGTAATTAATGGAGTGCTTGTACAAGGAAATTAATATTAAATCAGTGCATCTGTCCAAGCAATTAGGAAGAAGAGAACACAGTACTGAGAAATGCAGAAATAGTTTAGTTAAGATCTCTGTAGCTGATAGTCCCTCTATCTCACAGGCACAGTGCTGAAAGCCCCTCTTGGCTCCTTGCAATACATTTCGTATAAATCTCCTGTATGTCCCCAAATGTCATCCAGAGGAATGTGGAGTCCAACTCCATCTCCCTGAGTAACACTAAAGAAAAAAAGTATCATTCTAAGATGTATAAGTTTATCAGTATTTTTATTTTTTCCAAAATATTTTCTATTTCTAATGCATGTGGTGAAGTCATTAAGCATCTGTCACTCCTGAAAAAATCTGTAGGTCCTTTGTTCTGGACTCAGTTGAAAGTTTAAATATAAATCTCTAGCTTAAAGCAGGACTGCAGTTTTGCAGCATGCCCTGCTGGTAATATATGTGTTTATTATATACTCTTAAATTACACATTCAGTATAGAAACAATTGCTCATATATTGAAAGAAGACTTTGAAGGTTAACTTTGGAACAAAAATGACTGAAAAGCTCTCAGATCATTGACAGGTTGTTCTGTTTCTTTGCTTTTTTTCATGTTTTGATACTTCAAGAATAATTTTTTTTCTTCCTCCGGGATTAAAAGTTCAACCCTTGAAAACTCAGCCCTGCTACCTGGAGTGCAACAATTTCAACTTATACTTACCATTGTACTGGATCGTTATTGCCATTTGACACAATATTGCCTCAAAAGATGAGTCAGACCCTTAAAAAACATTTTAATTTTAAAATAACGTTGTTTATAATCCATTTTCAGATTTTTTTTTTATATCTTCCTAGAGATTCTCATGTATGACTGTAACAGGACCATTCGGACAGAACCTCATCCAGCAAGGCACATGCTTAACAATGGACCATCCCAAGGAGAGGACAATGCAGCCTTCAATGCAGGAATCATGGCTGGGAATAATCAGACTCTTCCTATTATATCATTATTTATTAGTAGGAACAACACCTGATCCTACCTAGTAAGGTGATACAGATTAGGGAAAATGTCCATTAGCAGCATTTCAGTATCATCAGTGCCGGTTTGTAACGCATATGAGAGGAAAACCTGACTTTCCAGAAAGGTTACTGAAATTAAGCAAGGGTTAATTTCTCTGGAATCAGACAAACAGGACTTTGTAGATCATCTTTTTCTTTCCTGTTGAAGTATTTTTCAAGATACTATTGAGTAACACAGCAGCCCTGCAGTGTTGGGTGACCCCCAAGCACCACAAGACCTCTAGCTCAGGTTAAGACGCACTTCAAGCTCAGACTGACTGAACACAGACCTGCCTTGGGGTCCAGGTGCCAAAGACTCAGGGCAAAACCATCCTGCCCCACTCACCCCAGCCAACACCTCTCACTGCCCAAGGGCACGCAGCCTTCCCAGCCCAGCACCCACAAACACTCAGCAGAAAATTACATCCCCCCAGATACAGCAATGTGTGTGGGAGGAGCTGTGCAGGAAAGCAACAGTTCTGGAAAGGATCTTTATGAATACAATACAAGACGCTGAGAACAGCTTTGCTCCAACAGTTAATTAAATCAGAACAACATTAATAGTTAAATGCTGCTTTATTTTTTGCATGTGAGGATAAATGTTTATTTAGTAAGGCACCATAAATTGTAAAGTATTAATAACAGCATGAGTCTGCTCATAATTATTCACCAGGGCTTCCTCTGAACTTCCTCTGAAAGGTCTCCTGTTGTCAGTGTCAAAATCTGGGCAGCAAACCAGCTGAGGCAGTCAGTTCCTACATTTCCATATGTTTGGCAGAAGCTGTATGTATAATGACAACTTCAGAAGAAATCTACCGACCTTCAGAAGAAAAGTGAAGTTGGTCTGTCCTGCATTAGGGAAGGGAATCTTCAAAGCCTGGCAGAGGAGCACCAAAGGGAGTGCCTTGTTACAGCAGTGGCTGGGCAGCCAAAGCAACACACATTTTAATTGTACTGAAATTTATGTACAGACACTGTTCCTCTGTGCCTCTTTATAGATATCATAGTGATCCCAAATGGGAAAGTGGCCAGAAGAGTGGCAGATAGCATACCTAAAAATTAAGTTTGGATCACTGCAATGATCCCAGTCTGTAGCAGCAAAATGAACCACCACCATGTCACCTGTGTACCTACTACTGCAATGGATCAGCACCATCAGTAACTTCCAGTGCTGAGCTGTTAACATGAGCCCTTTTTCATTTAGCTTAAGAAAACTCAAAACAATTCTGACATTCAGAAAGGATAATCCATGATAGCTTCCTAAAAACCTCATTTTGTCTCCTTGATTGTCAGCTTTGCTCTGGAGTATTACAGAACTCTTACATAATGAGATACATTATGCTAACATTTTTCAGTGCATTTAACTTCCCGCCACAAGACATCTTTTTTGATGAATAGTTACATGAAGGAAGTGGACAGGTTAAGACAGGCCTTCTGACTGATCTCAACTGTAATTCTTGATTTGAAGGCATCAGAAGGCAGAAGCACAAGTCAGTTTCAATCCTATTTGTTCACATCAATAATTTTTAGACAGTGATGTTGCTTTGCTGGTACAGTTTGTGGACAAGAAAAAAATGGGTGGGGACCATATTAATAACAGCTTGTTAAATAATTTTCAAACCCCTCATATTTCCATACAGTCAAATGGAAACAATTAATGTGGGGACAAATTAATTGTCCCCGCATTAATGAGGTCAAATGAGACAGGCAGCACATACAGGATAGGAAGCTATCTTGGCAAGCAGAGCCTTTGAGAAGGGTTTAGAGGCTGTCACAGATAATCATTTTAACATGCTCTTTCCATCTTATGTTTTGGCAGCAGCATTATTGCAATGGGGAGTAATGGACAGAATTAACTTATCTTGCAATCTATTCTGTATTGGCAAGACTGTTATGACTGTGAAAAGATTTGTTTTCCACATTCAAAAAAATGTGCAAACAGCAGATACAGTTTGGTTGAGAGAAATATCCCAAAAGATAAAAAAATCTGGAAGCTTAATATCAAATCTTGTAACATAAAAATCAAAAAGAATTGTTTACGCAGCTCCTCAAACAGCAAGGAGAAAGGTGACTTGTCCAATGTCAGAAAATGAGTGTAGGAGTTTGTTGTGCACGTGGTTTGGCAAAGGAAAGCAAGGTCCCAGTTTATGGAAGCCAGAGACAACATGAAGCTTCAAATAAATTGATCTCTTTACTATCTGAACATAACCACAGTTCATAATTTAGAGTCTCTGGAGCTAAGCCTTTGGAGGGGTCGGACAGGCAGGGGAGAACTCCAAAGCAAAATCCAAACTGCCCTGCATGCAGGAACCTGGGTTTGGTGGCAATCAGATGCTCACAGTGTCCCTTAGTTCCCTGGGAAAGGAAGGAAAATCTACATTACCATGTGTATGCTGAAGTTTACATATTCTGGGCTTTTTGCTTTTCTGTAAAGGATTATATATTGGCTACTGGGACTTTAAATTGGCTTTAGATCATGGTTATTTTGTATTTCTTTCTCATGTACCCTGCGAGTTTGCCTCACTGAACCAAAGGGTGTCAGACATAGCTGACATTCTGATATCTCCTTGTCTCTTTTGTACACTTCTGAAGACTAAAATGCCTTCATGTAATTAAATTTGTAGAACCTAATAGAAACAACATTTGAGGGAAAAAAACCATCATGACTGGTCTGTCAAATTTGGACTCAAAAATTCGATTTGCTTTAATTTAAAGCTTAAAGATTATTACTCATTATGAAGCTAAGGAAAATAATCTTTTAAATGTGATTTAGAATAACTTATTTAAGCATGCCACTTTTCTGTACCACTTGAAAGCACCTTCCATATTCAAATATACTTAGCTGTGACCTTTTCCTAGTCTCTCTCTTTTTAATTAGAACACTTAAATTATCACATTCAATCACAGAACAAAATCTATTTGTATAAAATTATTTACAAGATTTTATGCATCCCTAAACAACCCTATGAACCTGATCCAAGGCTCACTGAAGGCTGGAGGAATTGCTCATTAATTCAGGGAGTTTGGCACAGCACCTAAAGTTATAAAATTGATCTACATGGTTCCAGCAGAAAACCTGAGGTGGAAATCAACTTGTATTGCTGAGAAAAAGTGTCAGGGTAATGTAGCACATTTAAGGGAAATAAGTGTTGATTTTTAAATCCCTTATGCCAGCTTTTCTATAGAAGTATTTAATATACGTAAGGGTAGGATAGATACTATTACATTGAGGAGTAATAACTACTAACATTAGTATAGGAGTATTTCATATTCCAGTCCAGAGAATGGCTAAAATCATTCTAGATTAGGGTTGAGGGTTTTTTTAATTCTTTATTACAGCTATCTGTTCAGTTTATGGAGACCTGCTTGATGAACCAGCTCAAAGAGGGACATTAAAGTGTTGGAATAAGGAAAGAGAACATTCTTAACAGCAACATTCAGATGAGGGCAGAGCTAAAGATTCCTCTGTACCAAACAATATGTAAAATACCCTCACAATTTGGCAACTGCTGTGTGCCAGCCACCATGGACAAATACAAACCAGCCAGTTTCACTTGTCTGCAGACCTCTGACATGCTAAGACTGGCTTCAACCAGTCCAGATTTGGGCACCCAGTTTAGGTTCTTAGAGATGGGAAGGACAGTCTGTGTTTTGCATAAACGGCAAGGTTTGTGCAGCCGGGTCTGGAGGGTGATCCGTGCAGGAGGAGATGACTAAAGAAAAAGCCAGAATTAAAATCCAGAAAAGCACTAGATTCAATTCCATGCAGGGAGAGGACAGTTTTTATGTTGTTAAGCAGTCACTGAGCTCAGATTTAAAAGATCTTCACAGTCCCCTTGTTAATCACACTACCTGAGTTAGGTTATGTGGTTGGGACACTTCCAGTCAGCTGCCAGTCCTAGCGCAAAGAGCAAACACAAATTAATAAGCAAATGGAGGGTTTATTACAATAAAAATTTATGAGCTGCCACAAATTTTACTTGACTAGTAAATATTTCTGATTTTTCTGACTTTAGGAGAAAGGAAATGTCATTTGTTTATACCTAAAGATTTCTTTTCAAGACTAAAACCCCATTTTACTAAATATTAAGTTCACTGTCACTGATTTTGATGACAAGAGTGTGATTGTATCTTGGCTGCAATCATCACTTCAAAAATCATCATTTTATAAAGAAAATTTCCTGAAGAAAATTTTCAAGGACAAGTAACTTTGAAATTACTTTAAATGAGGTTACTCTAAAATTTAAGCTCACCTCTGGCCCTCTCACACTTGTTAAAATCATATTTCAGGGTTCTATTATGACTCACTAATGTTAAGCTTAAAGCACTGTCAACAAATAACACCATCTAGTTTTATGACAAATTTCTTCATGCATATTCATGAGTGTGTCTGTAACTGAGCAAATAAACAGAAACACATATTTTTGAAAGGAAAGGAATCTAGGCCAAAACTAAAGAAAAGGAAGCCAAGTGTCTTAAAAAGGCTGACTTTAGCATATTTTGGGGGGATATGTCTGCATATCAACATACACATACTAGGTTCCCATTTATGCAAATCCTTTTATTCAGGACAGCAAACACAGATCTTCAGGTGCATATCCATTCTTTTCTGTTCATATTTCTAGAAATCCAAGTTTCTTTCTCAGAGTATTTTGTCACTGATAGGTTGCACAATCAGGACTGTGCAGGCTTTTAGAGTAGCTGATGAACTCTACCAGAATACCCCAGTTTATGTTTATAACCTCCATTTGTTTATTAGCCTACTCAAGTCTAATGGGCAGTTTGACCTTAAGATCCTCCTCTAACTGGTCTGCCCCTCACTATTAACATGAAAATATCATCCCAGAGAAACGAAGGATCTGGGGGGAGTGGGGCAGGGGGAAGTCACAGAAGAGGCATCAATGACTAAATTGCTGCTCTGGTTCATCAGCTCTTTGCCAGCTGTGTGCAGTCACTGATGTTATTCTGGGTAAAGCCAGTTATATCAAAGTCTTTCTAATCAAGAACAGACACAAGGTACACCAGCTGCAGGCAAAAAACCAACATATAAATCAAAAAGAGCTAGCATAGCTGTGGTCACACAGATAAATATATTCCACAGGTCTGCTAGGCTGAGGATTTGCTGGCTCTGCTTCTGAGAAGAGCAACAGCTTCTCCTGGGCCTGAAGTTCATGCAAAGCTTAGTCCACCCTACCAGTAACAGAGAGGGCTCAGGACTGGGCTGACAGCACTCCCCAGCCCAAGCTCACATTACTCTACAACAGGGAAGGTGATATCAAATTATCTCACAAAAAGCTACATGTTCAAAAATCAGGAGAAACATTCCCTGGGTTATCCTAACCCGGATTACTCCTACAAAGAAAATTATTTCTCACAAAACCATCAACCCCGCATTTAGAAGTGGCATCAATAAAATGCTGGGGTTTTTTTCCAGGGTGTCATTCCTTCAGCACTAGTACAGATCCATCAGAGATTTCTGAGGCAGGCTTTGCATGAGCTGTATGAGCATATGCAGCGATGCTGGCACTGTCTGGAGGTGTGAGACTGGCTCTGAGTGTGACACAGACTCGAGCTGAGCCTCAGCTCCTCTGGGATTTCTAGGCACACACACACACAGGCTTAGCATCCCTCTGAACAAAACACCCAGGCAAAAAAATAACTATAGCCTTACTGCAATACAACAGCTGAGGAAAAAAGATGGAAAAAAGGAGATTTGTATGTCAAATATGCTTTAGGATAGGCCTTAATTGCTATCCTAGGATTTTGAAATGAGACTCTGTTGTCTACCAAAGCACATTCATCATGGCAGTGCCAACATATCTCTAGTACTAACATGAGGCAATAAATAAAATATATTAATGGCCACTGAACACAGTTATTTTACATTATGCATCATCTCCAATGAGGAAGGGTTAATTTATTTATTAAAGTTACTTTAATTTTGCTGAAAATCTCCTTGGAGCATTAAATATTTTATAGCAGTTGTATCATCAGCTAAGATAATTACAATGAAAACAAACAGATTAAATAGTTTTCCCCTTTTTCTTCAACCTAAAATACAGTTATACTGTAAAATTATAAATTGATTCAGAAATGGCACATGAGGTGGAGCACCCATATTGAACCAGGTATTTGGATGGCAAGAGGTAACAGTATGGCCTTAGAAACTCATTATTCAATCATTTTTAAGCAGGATATAAAAGGATATAAAATATTTCATTTGATATTCATACCACTAACACTTCTGAATATCCAGCTTAAGAACTATTGC
Organism: Petroica traversi; assembly: GCA_025920805.1. NCBI lineage: Eukaryota > Metazoa > Chordata > Aves > Passeriformes > Petroicidae > Petroica > Petroica traversi. Next base: position 14,024,024 of record JAHLSL010000018.1, on the reverse strand, counting down.
CCAGCATTCACTCTACAAGTTTATATTCTGACAGACACACGGTGCTGAGCTTCTTTTCAACATTCAGAATATTTCTTCTACAGTGTTCCACAGTTTCTCCAGGACAAGCTCACCATGCCACTTGGTAACTCCTCAGTACTTCTGATACATGTAATAGCCTGACTCAAAGAAGGAAGATGTTTTCCACTGCGATTTCAAGTGCCTGACTGCACTGCAGGGCAGTAAAATCAGCCTGTGTGGGTCTTCCAATCTGGTGACCATTGGCTTCTGATACAGGGAACTGACATTTTCCATTCATTTTCCCTTTTCAATTCATTTCCCCCCCATAATTTTCAGTAAATCTGTTCAGTGACCTTTAAGACCTGAGACAAGAATCATTTATTAAATAATTCTCTTGCAATCTTATAGTTGAGGCACATAGTACTTTGCATAGTAACAAGACTTGCCTGTGCTGTTATGAACAGCTTGATATATAAAGCTTTCAAATCTTTAATCAAAGCTTTTTATAGTTATTATTTAGGAAATTAGAGGAAATTATGCTTTTAAATAGGTAAGATGTTGCAGCTTATTTCATGAAGACACACATACCACGATAGTCAAGTTTTCTAGCAGAGTCTGGAAGTTTAGCTTGTGAGTACCTGGAATACACAAGTTTCACCTTGGGCCACAAAAGCTATTAAACTCTATCTTATTATATCACAGAACATGTATCATCAGATCAGTGGCTGTCAGACATCAGAAGAAAAAAGTACAGAAAGAACCCATTTGCTCTCACTGCTGAATTTTAGACACCACATGATGTTATGACTCAGTCTTATTGAAAGAGCTTTTCTACTTACTATCAAAAAATGGCCGTAGATACTTGTTGTATCCTTTTATTATTTTTTGTATTGTTGGAGGTAGAATATCACTTTTTCCTTCAGCTTCAGAAATTTTCACTGACCTAAAAAGAATCGAAAATGATGATGTTTTAAAAGGACATACTAAAAAAATAATATTCCATAAAATATCAGATTTTATAATCTATATTAGTCTCTTATTGGAAAAAAAATCACTTTTACACCTTAAAGTCTATTATTTCTTTGAAGTCTATTATTTCTTAACACTCCACCTGAGAAACAATCTTCTTCAATACTTTATCTGTAAACAGGGCATTATGTTTATAATCTAGGTATGTGGAAGGGATGCTGATTGTTTATTTCAGCATTTAAAATTAAGCTTCTTTTTACATAATGAAACACATTATATTTAGTTCTCAGAGACAGAAGCCAACCTCAGAGACTAGTACATAAAAACACTCTTAAAATCCTGCTTTCACAACAAAATTTTTAAAAAGGTTACAGAAATAATCCTGTTGAGAAAAATCAGTGAAGCATAATGAGGATTCAAGTACTTCCTTTGTTCAGAAACAGCTACAAATACAATCCACAGAAGTCATATATAAATAATTACAACCCTTTCTTCCTCACCTTGAAGGTGAGCACCCCAAGACCGTGAGCAGGGTGTGCTCTCCAGAAATTAAAGCACAGATGGTACCAACCACTTGTTCCCAAAGATTTGAGAAAGGTGAATATGAATTATGAAGGTGAGAAGCAAATAATTAATTGACACAGTGAAGCCCAGCTTGCTGCAGGCAGAGGCTCTGCTGATGGAGAGCAACCACCTCTATAAACAGCAGGAGTAGGGGCTGTGGCTTTTCCCCCCTGCTCTGGGAATTACAGGTCCCCAGGAGTGGCCAGCTCTCCTGCAGTAGGGGCAAGAGCTGTAGCCGTGGTGATTTGCTCCTAGGAAGGAGAATCTAAGTACAAACTATTAGGTAAGGGGCGACCAGAGTTTTGTGGTCTTTCCTTACAGTGCTAAATCCTCGCTGAATTTCTTGGTCTCAGTTTTCTCTGGAGCTGCTCCTGAAAACTCCCCTTGCTCTCCTGCATTACATTTCTGGGTCCCTTGTAGCTTTCCAAAGCTTGGCATTTTGATTTTGCTGTTTCTGAGAAAGCTTGAGTTCTTGTATCAAGACACTGAGACTTCCATCCACTAGGAATGATTCGGTATCTTAAACTGGCAAAGCTTAAATGCTAAGATGATCTCACTGAAGGCACATGACTAAATCACACTGTGGTTTTAGATGTGTGCACTGGCTTGAAAAGCTGCTCTTGCTGTAGAATTTTTTATTCACCAGACCCTATTGCCACAGAAGTAACTGTTTTTCATTAGCTGCCATGTAACAAAAAATATCTTAGCTATTTGAATGATTTTTTTTCCTTTATTTTTCCCTGTTTTTTATTTCTCTAATGTCAAACGATATTGTTATTTAAATATACCCTTGAGTAATGCCAGCACTGAAATAAGGAAAATTTCTCCTTTAAGTTTTTTCCTAAAGAAAAAAATACAGTCATGTTGAGTTGAGTTGTGAATAGAAATAAGAAGGCCAGTTTTATGTTGCATAGAAGTGTTAAAATTGGAAGTGCATTTGAATATAATTAATTTCCTAAATACTGTACTTGGAATAGATATCTCTCCTTTTGCAATTTAAATATAAATTTTACCTAAGTGTTCAGTGAGCTTCATGAGTTTAATTTCACAGCTTTACTGGATTGTTCTTGAATAAGTTTTACATGTTGTGAAATGTTAAAGGAAAACTTATTTCTTTTCTACTACATTGTTCTGCTGATCAGTATGCAATTGCAGAGTGGTCTGGTTCAATATCATTAACTCCTATTTTCTAAAATATATCTTTAAACTTTTTATGGAAGTCCTTCCCTTAAATGACCCACAGTAATCCATATTTTTCCTCATTAACACGTGATGTAGCCTCATATCACTGGTCTTTTGAGCTTTATGGTTCAGTAAGCCTGGGAAAGCTGTTGTGCTATAATTGAGGCTGTGAATTAACAAGGCATGGCCACAAAACCTTAGACAAGTCCTATCACAGCAAGGCACTCAGTGAGAGGAACCTGAGGCCTCCTAAATGTGACTGTGTGGTGTTACCAGCCTGGGACCTTGGGGGGTGCTCAGAGGCAGATTGTCAATGCTGAAAGATAAGGGACCTACAGAGGTTCTGTGCCTGAAGTGGTTTGGGGTTTCTGTGTTTTAAGGGATGATGCCCTGTTTCCTCTAAAGTGCTCTTGGATTCACGTGCTCCATTCACAGCTCAGCCACAGTGAGCTCACAAATGCACACACAAAAGATAAAGTAAAAATTGATACTCATTCCACTTCTGCTTCTGCATCTTCTCATCAATGCATCTAAGCATCTCTTTTAACCAATATTGGTGTAATTATTTAAGTATATGTAGTTATTTAAGTATATTTAAGTGTTTTATAGTTAAGGGAAGCTGTATGTTAAAGTTCCTCCATTTTCTTAATGTATGTGAAATACCTTGGCATGCATCTAAGCCTTGCAACAGGTGTTCCAGCAACTGAGCAGTGAATGGGCTTTTACAGAAAAAAACTAAGGGTATAATTATTTTTCAGCAGAGGATATCTATCTGTTCTGGGCTGTCAATGCATAATACATGCTTTAACTCATCAGGTTCAATGCGCTCTGGTTGCTTTTATAGAAGCTGAATTATAACTATTTATTTTCCTAAGTCACTCTTATGGATCAAAAATGCAGAATTTTTATGAGCTTGGTTAACTTGAAAGGTACAACAACTGCTTGTTATTTAAGGAACTTTCAAGTTGGTCTTAACAGAATGGGGTAACTGGAGGGGGAAAAAGGAACATTTGCCCTAAACAGTGTATGTATCACTTAGGCAAAAGTACAGTTTAGACACATGTGCAAGAATATTTTTTCTGGCTACTTTTTGTCAAAAGTTACATGTCATGAAAGAGACAGAAACACCTTAGAACAGCAAGAAGATAAACAAAATGCCAGATACAGTCTGAACAAGCATTTGAAACACTCCCCTCAGGAAAACAAGAATAAAAAAAGCTTTTATTCAGGCAATTCACTGACAAGAGATGGGCTTAGAGATGTAAATAAAGGTCTTATTTCTGGTTTCATACTTGTGCTCAGTGATAGCGGGGTGTATATGGTCTTTGCAGATAAACTGTAGCAAAATCTACTACGTCATTCATTAATTCTCTGCTTTGAAACAGACAGTACTGACACCATTTATTTGTTAAATGGTGAGGTTGAAACTACAGCATCATGAAACTACAGCATCATAAACCATAGCAGTACCATAAATGCTCTTAAGCAGAGGAAAAAAAGAAGAACATTTCATAGAATTTTCTGTCTCTGACTCCATAAACCCAGGTTAGCACTCTTCGTGTTAAAAACACCCTGTCTGAAACAAATGGGAACCATTCTTCAGACCAAATACCATACATCTTCTTAAGCTTATTCCTGCTAATGATGAATTTGCCTCAATTTTTTCATTGCTACATTTTTTTAAAAAAGACTTCTGGGAAAGCAATCATGCAGGCAACTCCCCAGGTATAGATTTTAATATTAAAAGGGGGGCCATGATGTGATTGTAATGTAATTTAATGTTAAGTAAAGTGAAGAAGTGCCATTCAGGCAGGGAGGGAGAGAAGGGGAAAAAAAAAAACAAACCCCACACCATTACTGATTGTAAATTATTTAGTATAAGAAACTCCCTTCACATGTTAGGCAGAGCTTTTCCAAGTGGAATACTTAAGGGCCCACTTGGCAAGAAATCATGGTCCTTGCTTTGGGTGCACCACAGCCCTTGTGTTTTGCTTAGGAACATTTCTTTGTTTCAGTGCCAAGCAGGATAGTTTTTGTTTTAAGCAGCATTTTCACAAACCCCTCCTGATCTGTGCACTGGAAAAACACATTTTTGTACCCAAGCATCATCTTGTCTGTGAGATAACCAAGGCCAGAGCTGCATCTCAGCCTGGGTCTGAATTTGGGCACACGAGGACCACGTCAACTCAGGGCTGTGCACTTGTACCCAAGCACTTGTGCAGGTGCTGTGTGTGCACAGCACCCCATGGATGAACTGCCTGGGCTGCTGGACACCCACAGCCAGATGAAGCTGCAAAAGGATTCAGAAAGTCTGTCTGATAATAATGAACTGTGTACCACAGGCTGAGCTCTGGGGGAATTTTGCCCTCTTGGTCTCTTAGCAGTGTTTGATTATGGCTAAGCCAGGACTCATCCACTTAGGACAGTGTGGCAAGTCACAGTTGATGAGGAAGGAAGGTGGAATCAGAGCAAGTGTGTTTTGGACAAAGATATCTCTGTAGGGCTGGAGAAGGTGGGGGAGATGGATGCTTTAAACTCACTTTCAGGGGGCAGTTCCACCTGGCCCCACTACAAAGAGAAAGTTTTATCTAAATGAGTGTTTGCACATCCACTTGAGTTAAAGCTCAGACAGAATTTTATCTTGAGGAATCTACTGAGAGATGAAGTAGGTTAGGCAATTCTAGATAAAGAATTGGCTCACAGACTTTAAATACTTCAGTAAAGGTAGTGATGGCAATTTTTAACCTGTCCATGCTTACATTTTCTTATTAGAATTGCTTAAAGAATACTTTTCCCCATTTTTATAGAAGCGCTCCATTTCTATATTTTTTTGTCATGGCAGCTGCACTTTGGAAGGGTTACTTGTAGCCAGAGGGGATCATTTTCACTCTTCAGCTTAAAGCAACCCAGATTTCCTAAGGACTTCATGATTTCATAACAGAGAATAAGAAAACAGTGTTTCAAATAGGTAATTCTTTTTAAGAAACTCTCTTGTAGTAAATCTAGGTGGACTGTGTATTTCTGTCCTTGGGCAAGGCACTGTGCTCCAGGCAAGGACCGCATACCCGTCTGAATTTGTTAAGCATCTGATACAATACTCACTCTGAACTCAGTAATCCTTCATTTCAGGGTTCATCTGCTTCATAAATTCCATTCTTTTTCTCCATTATCAATCCTTCCAATTAAAAAAATCTGCTAATCAAGGCAGCTGAGATTCATGAAGCTCAGTCCTGGGTTTCTGTTACCAATACCCAGGTTCCTTAATTTTTGTAAGAGGCAAGATTCACATGTCAAGAAGATTTTACTCTGCTACCTGGTCAGACATGTTTCTAATTATAAGTAAGTTTATTATAAACCAACTTAATCATAGTATTTTGAAGAAATAATATTTTAGCAAATACTTCTTACCTATAGAGCAGCAATAGAAAAAGGGCCCTCACATTGCAGCACTTAAGGCTGCACATCGTCACAAGTTCTTTCAGAAGTCCTTGTAGCTCCTAAGAAACAAAAGATGCAGAGGTAATGTTTTACAGCATATATGCATTTTAAATACAGGAATTTCCAATATTTTAAGCACTAAAAATACTGTGTCTTGAACAGCTTCTACTGTAAATGTATTAGTACATATCTACCTCAATTTTAAAAATATCAAAAACCTTAAAACACAGAGCTATTTAAGAGCAACCTCTCTGGTACATGCGTAGCATCAGTATCTCTGACGTGTAAAGTTTGGTAATCTTTTTGTTAATGAGAAAAAATGAAATTACAGGCTTCTACGTCTAGCTATTAAAAAAAAATCCTTTGTTTATAAATCATATATAACCATCCACATTCATGAAAATGTTTGGCTGAGACCAGATGTCTTTTCTGAATGGGATTTCTTTGCTTTTGTCAGTATGATTCACATCCATAATAGTTATTTTAAGAAATTTGTCAGCTCTGTAATCCATTTCTGGATGAAAAGAGTATCAATCCATAGTGTAATGCAGTCATGCAGCAGATCTGAAATGCACAGACTACGCACACTTCTGCTGTATTTCATCAGAGAACAGAAATCTTATTTGTAAGACTTGCTTCAAATTTCTAAAGAAACCCTACATGTCAGGAATGCTACCTACCGAGAACCTGCAAAACAATTATCAAATGTGAATAAATAGAAATAAAATATCTGTTTTTATTTTCAGGAAGGAGCAATCAAACATAATATTTTCAGTGTCCAAAATGAGTTTTGCAGGAATATCTTGCATTTTAATTTCCTACTAAATTGCTAATAGTAAAGACTTTGAACTTTCACAACCTGAAACTTTGTTTCACTGTTCTTTAGTGACCGATGCCAGCAAGCTTTTTAAAAACCAAAGTAATTTTCCTTTCAGTCTACAGTTCTAGTAAGAGAAGAACTAGTGGTATTTACCTAAATTAATGCCATGTGAATGGGATATTACTTTTATGTAACAGTGAAGGGACAAAATAAGTTGTTAATGTCTCCAAAGGAAAAAGAAAGCCAATTCAATGGCTTTTTAAATGAGCAAATATTCTCAGCATCTTGGCTACTTTAAGCAAACACCAGCCTGGTAAGTATTAATGTCAAAATAAATCATACACTCCTCCTAACTTCCACAGAAAATCATGCACGAGACATTAAGAGAGCTGGTAACAGGAATAAACAGCCCAAAGAAGCAGATGGTGCTGTCAGAACATTGCTCTCTACACGCTGATTCTGTAACACTCCTGGTGCAGATCGTGGGATCTTTTTTGCGTATCTCATTTTGGGTTTGGATGCTTTCTACATTCATTATCTCACAGGAAAATATGCTAAAAAAAAAGCCTCTTACTGACTTTATAAGTACTTCATAAAGCTGCTTTTATATTTAGCTTTTGAATTGATACTATGAGCTCCTAATATGACTGAAGATCCTTTATAAACAGATTAAGGAAACCTATGGAAATTTCTGTACTTGTTTGGGTTTAGTTTTTACACTACTGAAGATGAAAAGAATTGGGCTTATTACTGAAGATAAACAAAAAGCTTTAGAAAGAAATGAATTCTTAACCAAGGTGCAGGGTAGCAATTTTATGGGAGGCTAGGGTGGAGAATCTTTAATACATGAAAGGTCAAATCCATCCTGCAATACATGGATTACTTTTGCATGCTCAGGAAAAGAGAGCATGGAAGTAATAGAAGGGAGAAGATCCCTTACTTCTGTGTAAGAAATACTAATCAAGAGATCTAACTGCCATGTCAGCTGGCTTGCCCTCACTGCAAGGGACACTGCATGCCAGCCAAGGAACAGAATTGGGTAACTACTGGAGTCTTAAGCTGTTTCACAGATAATACTTAAGCTGGATATACATGCTTGCATGCACGCACATGTTTTTGCTGCCCCTTTTTTATGGGGCTTACTGAGCTGGTTTGTCCTGCTGAAAAGCCTGCCTCTTGGCATGTTTGCACATCTGGACCTTTCCTGTCACGCATTTCTTTATCAAATACTGCACATTCACAGCAGGATTCCTCCCTGCACACGTGTACCTATGGAACCACTGGTATTTAAAACTTAAATATGGTGGGTTTAGCATGACCCACCATATTTCCCTCTCACCCTAGAAAAATAAGCATAACCTGTTTTCTGCATAGAACACTGAGCCATTTGGTTTAACCAGACAGACTGCATGCTGTCCAGATTATTGTGCATATATTGAAACATTTTGTTCTAAAAATTTAATTGAGGTGAAGGTATACCTGCCCCAGTTTCTCATGTGATGAAACAGCAACACTTTCCTACTTTTATTCAGATCAGATTAGGACTGCAAAATGCCATCCAGTGTTTTGACATTTCTCATGGGAATTCAGTTATTTATTATCTTCAGCATGACAGGAAAAGTGAATTATGCAAGTTTCACAAACATTTGAGGCTGAAATGGGCTAAGGCAGACAGCTGGCAGAGGTGGTAGCAATATCTGAAGATTTCACTGGAAGTGAATTGTGTGTGAATGAATTAAAGGATAAGATGCCTATTATGCTGAAGTAACTTATGCACAAGTGGATGCATGAGAAAGACTAGAAATTATTAGATAATACACTTTGTCATATGGTAGTGGCCATATGCCTGAATTCCCATGGCTGCTACTGCAGGCATCTAAAACCGTGTGTAGAATTATCTTAAAATAAAAAGCAGATGGTGGGTTTTAGAATATAAACTGAATTAGCATTGCAGAAGCCTTTTACTTCCACATCCAAACAGTTGAATGACAGCACCTCTAAATGCTTGACCGAAAGGCAGCTGGAAATTCAGGAAGGATTCACCCAGAGGGAAGAACAGCTGCCTCCCCTGCTCTGGATTCTCTGCTTGCATTGTCCACTAGAACTGCAAAGCAACCAGTGAGTTTATCTGTTCTTGACTTCATCTTCTGTTTGCTAGATCAAAATGAACCAACTGGAGGGGAATTCCCAACTGGGAAATTTCCAATTTCCAATGGAAAGCTGGAAACACTAAGGACTCAGTGGGAGACAGGGAGTGGGTATATGGAAGGCAGTCACAAGATAAGTTTGAGAAGCTGAGGGAATATACCCTTTGGGTCAGCTGGGGTCAGGTGTCCCAGCTGTGTCCCCTCCCAGTTTCTTTTGCAGCCCCAGCCTCCTTGCTGTGGGGTGGTAGAAGAATCACAAAAGGCTTTGACCGTGTGCAAGCTCTGCTCAGCAATGATTAAAACATCCCTGAAATACCAACACTTGTGTTCACAGCACAAATCCAAAACACAGCCCCATTCTAGCCACTGTGAAGAAAATCTTCTCCACTTCAGCCAAAACCACCACAGCTTGGAAAAGTCAGCTGCATACAGCACATTGAGAGTAGTCACTGACAAAGCACTTTGTGGAATAAAGTGTCAGGATCTCTGTCTTTGGGCTAATCTGGATGCCTGTCTATAATACCTGTGGTTTCGTGATACTTCCTAACTCTTCCTGAAAGAGAGGCAGAATTTTCACACATTCAAATATTTTTCATGTTAGAGTAATACTGCAGAAAGTGCAGCTGGAGTGAAAAGTATCAAGAGGTTTGGTTTTTTTAATGGGGCAAATTAGAAAGAAGGAATAAGACCCAGTGGCAGCAAAACTCCAGGCCTGACTGGGGAACTGACTGATGAAAGTGGACAAGTGCATGTGACTGTGTCCTTTTATAAGGGGCACCCTCTTGTTTGGCTGACAAACTGGCTTTTGGCACACCAGCTAGCTTGTTCTAAACCCTAGGCACATCTGATCTTGCCTAGCATGGGCACAAACCACGCCAGACTCCTTGGGCAAGTAATCAAAGTTAGATTTCCTTGGTCCATAGGAAGTAGCTGTCTTGTCATGTTTTCTCTGCACTACAGGGGCCATCTGTTCTGACAGAGTTATGTCAGCCCTTGAATGGCTGTGAAGTCTCTACTGCTGCTGTATCTGGCAATAGTTCAAAGGGAAACACTGGACTCCAGCTATGCTGTGATCTTCTGATCAATACAGTTGTCACATGTACCAGGCAAGAAGTGTCATTTTCTCAAAGAAAAACTTGGGAAGTTGCTCCAGTCTGAAAGCATCTTCTCAAGTTCTGTACTCAGAGATGATTTTGTCAAAGATATTTTTCAACAGCAGAACGTCATACTGTTAAATAGGTAGAATGAATTTAAGATTCACCAAAAATGAAAACTGCTTCTCTGGTATAGCAAAATGAGCTGTAACTGAAACTTCTTAATTAGAAATTGTTTATATAGGTATAGGCATTACATAAGTGTCTTTAAAATTTTCCCAAATAAATCAGTATGACATATATTTTTATTTTTCAAAAAATGACCATAGCATGATTTCAGACTGCGTAAGCAACAACTCAGTGTTTTACTTCAATGTCCCAAATAATGTACAAGTTAATGTGTAAAATTAATGTCCTCAAAATACACTGGATGGTCAGAATCAAAGTCAAATAAATCTATTTCTGCAGTCTTTTTTTTTTTTTTAGTATCAGCACTTCTAGCCACCAAAGAAGTAAAGATTAGCAGTGTGCTGCTAATATTCACATAATTAAGTATATGAGAGACATTTGATGCCCTGGATTGAGGTCTTTATTTCTCACCAAGTTCCCTGTGGTATCAATTTCATGAACATCAAAACCTTAGAGTAAGTTACATAACCTATGATAGGATTATTTCATATGTTTGTCTGTTGTTGTTTCCACTCTGTGCATTTTAAATACAGTACATATTGTGGATTAGCTGGGAAATACCTGGCAAGGACGCTGTTAGCATTATAGTGTTTTTCTAGAAAATTAATTTCAGATTTATAAAAACTGGGTGCTTAGGATGACAATACAATTCTAGGAGTTACCTTCATGGAGCAAGTGCCAGATGTCCTGCTTCCAACCAGCACAACACTGAACTGAAAGGCTTCAGCAATGTACAGGAATGGATGCAGCAATAAACATTCATGGAATAGATTTTAAGAAATGAACGTTCATGTGACTGCTTAAATGTAGTGCTCATTACAAGCTCTGCTTATGTCTACTGGGAAATCTACAGAAAATGTGCCCCACAGGCTATTTTCTAATATTAAAAGGTAGAGAATTAAGTAACTTATCTCCACCTTGTTCCTAAATATGATTTTAGATAGCTGACACTCAAAAGTGCAGCAGATTAGTGATGTTTGAGTCATTACTACTGCCATTTGGAATTAACCAAACAAATTAGAGGTTTATGGGGTTATTAATGGTTGGGTTTATGTGCACACAGATGTCTTAAAATCTTTTGCTCTGTACATCTCAGTTCTGCTATCTGGGCAGCTGGACCACTACGTAAGTCTGCAAATGTCTGGATCCTCTTGTACCAAAATTCAGTTCTCAAATCTGAGACCTTGACTGGCTTTTTAATGTGTTTGTCAACACTCCAAGGTCCTCCCTCACCCAATCCCACAGACAAGCGGGGATTACCTTCTGCCACACTAGTTTTACAGTCACAATTCACAGCCCACCCACGTGGCTTCAACAGGCCAGAGAGGCTCAGTTTTAGTGCAATTTAAAGAACGATTGTGTTTGAGTTGGGTCAGAGAGGCAGGGAAGCTTCAGAGGCTGCAACTGAGGAGTGAAACCTCAAAGGCACCTTTTAAAGGTTTTGACTGTGCAGGAAGGTGCAAACACTGATGGCTTTGGGTGGTCTCCCATCGAGAGCTGCCTGGGTGAGCACTTCAGGTACCCAGGTTTCTAAAGGGAACCCACAAGTGCAGGTTGAGGGCAGATACAGAGCCCCTGCAGCACTGAAACCTGCACTGTGTACACAGACCAGGATAATGTGGCTTTACCACCTAGAGCAAAATGGGGACAGTTTTGTTCAGGCACTATCAGATTAGATATGATTAAAATAAATTGCTGAAGATCAAGAAAGTTGAACAGAATATGCTGATTCAGATTAAGAAAATAACTTGATTTGGAAATACAAATGAAATCCTGCCTTTGTTGTGCCAGTTTAAATTGCTGTTCCTTGTGCGAGTTAGCAGATCTAGAATCTCCTAGCCCTTAACCTGGAGGAGAGTCTTCTCACACAGACCCTGATGACCTGTGAGCTCTGCTCAGCATTCTCACACTGTAGAAACTATCCAGAACCCAACTAATATTCCTGCAGGTCCCTCCATGCAGCCTCTGGCCTGGCAGAATGAGGATTGTCTCATTCTGTCACCAAACATATATTTGAGACTGTGAGGGAAAAATAAGGGCCCTGCAGTAGCAGATTAGTGTCAGTCATATCAATCTTCTCATTGAATATTGTGCATTGAAATTTATGACAGAGAACAGCCCCTTGGTCTACAATTAATTTTGTTTCCAGTTG
>JAHLSL010000018.1:13987594-14011069 GCA_025920805.1 Petroica traversi | reverse complement strand
GGGTGGGGACAGGGACACCGCTGTGCCCGGGCTGGGCTGCTCCAGCGCCCGCGGCAGCATCCGAGCGCTGCCCCTTCCCTGCCACTCCTCCTTCATCTCGCTCACACCCCTTTTCATTTCAAGCGCATTCGGGGAAAAGGATGCTGGGCAGAGAAGTGGCAAAGGATCCCTGACACGTTTCCCATGGCGCTTTTTTTTTTTTTTTTTTTTTTTGCCATGCTCCGTAAACAGAGCTTTGCATGAATGAAACTTCCTGCTGATTGCCTCGTGTTTTTCCTTCTTGCAGTTTCTCACTGCTTCTTCTCACATCCCAGCTACCCCGGGTAGTAACTTCCACCCTTGTTCTCTATATGGCGAAAAGTTCTGCGTGCCTTTGGGTAGTGTTGTTTGAGTCTTTCTCGAAGTAAAAAGTGCTCGTTCTGCAGGTGTTGCTTTCCTGTCTGACCTCTCACTTCGGGAGCTGTTGTCAGTATTCCAGGACACAAAAGCAGCTCTTTCTCTGAGGAAACACCATTCCACAGAATTCAAGATAAAGGAAACCACTTAGGGAATGTGATTACCTAAAGGTTTCATTAGGAAAAACAACTTCAGACAGAATTTAACTTCTGCTGTCAGAAGTCATTTCCTGTGGCTAAAGTATTGTGGATGGGGGGATTCACAGGAACACACCAAACCCTTCCTGATGTAGTATTATACCCCAGTGTACATGTATATATGCAGTATATTTACCCCAGTAGTAAAATATGGTGGTACTGGTGCAAGGTGTGAAGGAGGGGAAAGGAGATGATTTTGACTATTTCAGTTTCAACTCGTGGTGCTGTTTTTTGGGATTAGGAGTTGATAATTTTTGAGGAAGGCAAAGGCTGAGAGGTCTCAATCCTGTGTCTTCTAGCACTAAAAACCTTCAAGTTTTTCTTCGTAGAACATGCTAGTCTCAGTTCATGTCAGAAGTAAGCATATGTTGTTTGCTTTTTCATAGAATTATACAACTATTTTGGTTGGAAAAGACTTTTAAAAGTCATCAAGCCCAACCCCCTGCCCTGGAAAGGGACATCATCTCTATCAGGTTGCTCAGAGCCCCATTCAGCCTGGCCTTGAACACTTCCAGGGACGGGGCATTCACCAACACTCTGAGCAACCTCTGCCAGTGTTTCACCACTGCCATCAAAATGTCTTCTTTATCTAGTCTGAATCTACCTCCTTTTAGTTTAAAACCTTTACCCCCTGTCCTTTTTCTTGGCTTTCTCTAAAGCCAGTTGTAGCCATGTTGTCCTAGGAGGCTATTTTGGCATCATGTGCTTGCTGTGCCTACACTGGAAGCTCCCCCACAGGTTACAGAACATGGGAAGATCTAAGGCTCAGACTAGGAGAGGAAAAACACATCTCTACATGGCAAAAAAAATGAAGCAGATTTCTCTACTGTTTTTGCCTTTCTATTGTTATTGCTAAAGCTCTTTTTTTTTTAACTGCATCTGTATGTGGGAGAAATTAAAGGAATGTAAAAACCATTCTTTCCTGCACATGTTGGATGTTGATCCAATTATAAGTCAAGGATATGTGCTAAGTGTGCCTGCTCTGGGACAGTTCCCCCCATATCTCATTTGAACAGTCTGTCTAACTGCATGAAGTATGTAGTGTTTATCTTTCATTCATTGGTCAAGCAGACAGAAGCTTGAAACCCAGTGGGAAAAAAAAAGTCCCTGGCTGTTTCTATTGCAGAACAGCTGTAAGTGAGAGAATCGGCAAATTTGGTCTCATGTGGCCTTTTGTAGCATTAGAACTGAGAAAACAGCTTTAAAGATAATTCTGTAAACAACTGGCATAGAAACAATGCTGATTGTTGTTCCCAACAGAACTCCAAGCACAGGTTTATCTAATACACAATATTAGAAAACTCAAATTTCTAGGGATCTCTTTCTATTTACTTCTTAAAAACCTATTTCAAGTTCCCACTAATTGCAAGTCATAATTTAAACAGTGGAAGTCTTCTGTTTGAAAACACAAAGCATCAATGTGATGTTGCCTGTTTCAGTTCACAGTGCCCAGCTGCAGAACTTAAAATCCCACTTTAAGACCTTATTTTTCAGCGCCTGTCTGCATTTCAAGGCTCTGAGGTACCTGTGATGCATTTGAAAGTCTGGGGCAGGACACATTCTTCTCTTCATCCCAGATACCTTGAGCAGCTGTGGTCACTGGGATTTCAGATAAATTGAAGCAACACCTGGATTGTGGCTGTTGGAGATAAGCAAGTAAATGACAACAGTCAAAATTAATTGCTGTGGACCTCAAGAGGGAGCCCCTGGAAGCTCCTGTCCCCTTGGTGCTCCCTGCAGCAGTGGGACCTCTGAGGCACCAAACCAACCTCCAGCCCTTAAGCTTCTCTCAGAAGGGAACGGCTAAATTATTAACCCAAAGCTTGAGTCTTTCAATAGAGCCATTCATCAGCTGGGAAAATCAGCTGACTCCATCCTCAGGCTGGTAAAGAGTAATGAAATTGTTTTAGAGAACAGCTTGCAGAAAAGACTCCTTGCACACGAAAATCTAGATGCCCACAGTCAGAAATCATTTACCTCCTCTGTGCACTTAGTCCTCTGCATCTGTATTGGAGCCCATGTTGGGTAAGTTGGGTTTCTTAGTAGATTTTCCTTACATTTTGTAACCTCAGAGGGGGGTTGTAACATTCGCAGGATTGATTAAACAATATTTTAATCTGTAAGGGCTTTCAGCAGCTGTGATGCCAAGAATAAGAGAAAACACATTGCGTTTTGGTATGCCAGGGATTCCTGGAGTAGGTTAAATTCTGAGCTGGGTGTGAGATTAATTTTGATGGTTGAATTGCTTGTCCAATAACACATAACCCTTACAAATAAGCCAACATTAGCATTACCATTAAGGATTTTATTGGTACATTGGGGCTTGCCACCCTACCCGGATCTGAGCATTCTGGCTCTGTTCCCTTGACAATCCCTGTTTCAGCAGCCAGGCTGTGCCTTTAACCTGAACCCCTTCAGCTCAGACCAAGCTCAAGGCTCTGCTCACCTTTCCTCTTGGGGTGACAGAGAACTTCAGGATGAAACCTCCCTGGGAGCAAGGCACCTTCACCTGAAAGCACCATTCGTGCAGTGGTTGTTTTGAGAAGCACATAGTTTTGGTTGTTCCACTTGTCAGTTTATTCATTACAGCACGGCTGCATTTGTCAGGGCTTTGTTAGCTCCTGCTACGCTATTGAATGTGTCCAGGTGCTGCCTTTAATGAAGCACTTTTGTTCCATTATGCCTGCAATAATGTCAATACTCAAGAATTAGATTAAATGAACGAGAGAGCTGAGATGAAGACAGTGGATTTTATTATCTCGGGTAATTGATTTTCTTTGCATAACGCTGTCAGTCTGAAAGGCCAGGTGGATTAACTGTCAGGAGCAGGCAGGTTTGTGCTAGTCCTGCACCATACACAGTTTTCCAGTTTATTTTCAGTAGGTCTGAAGAGTGTAAGCCTATGGCCGTGCTGTTTAAAAAAAAAAACTTGGTTTGATAGGATTTGGGTTTGGGTTTTTTTTTGCTCACATGAAATGCTTACTTTTTACTATGTTCAGCTGTCAATTAAAAAAAGCCTTCCAGAAGTGAGCTACTAAAACACCAAGCAGCAGTTTGGACAATTCCCGTTGCCACAGGGAGCTGTACAGACATTGATGATACATTGTGAGCATATCACGTGTGAGTATTACATAGTGTAATACTCACACGTAATAAAAATACACTGGGTATAGTTAGCAAGCCAGAGTTCTAAACAGGACCAGGAAAAAGCTGTGTGGCACCAAGCTCCCTCTAACTGCCCAGCCAAACAAATCTGAGTTGCTGTTGTGAAGCTCTAGAGATAAACGTGAAATGCTGTGAGAAGGCTGACTTGTTTTCCTCAAAGTCAGGTGTGATGACTGGACCTTTTCCATATTTCCTCCTGAAGATGGGGTTCTTGGGAAAGTACTGCTTTTTCCTGTCCACATTCAGTTTGCCCAAAAACGCCACCAGAGTTCATGAATGTAATGATCATCTTCACATCATCAACTCTGTGATATATTAACTCATTAATGTAATGATCATCTTTTCATCATCAACTCTGATGTCTTAATTCCTCAAAACTCTGTATATCACATTTTTGGTTTTTAAGCCCTACCTGCTGTGTGATCCAAGCCAGACTAAAATAATTTATGATACAATACTAAAATTCTGCTTTGTTAGAAAAGATGATTTTTCCAGGCCAAATGGAATCATGTATTGCTGGGAACATGTACCACATGGTTACATCTGTTTATGGTTAGTTTGTTCCTCTGTTCTCTATGTCAATACATTACATGATGTTAGAGAGCCAAAGCTTAGAGAGATGTTGTAAAACTATCAAACAAATCTATTTTGTTTGTAAAAGGAAATAATTTATTTTGCTTCTTCCTTGAATTTTAAACACTACATTCTTTACACAAGAGAGTTTCTGCTATTAATGTACTCTTAACTATTTTCAGAGGTCAGGGGAGAAATTAAGACAGAATCTGTTTCTGAAACTGGCGGTGCTCTACCCCACAATCTATCTCCTGCTTGTACCAAATGTGGGCTTCAGTAGTAGCAGTGCTGTTTGTTAAAGCTTACCAGCTACTTATAAACTAAAAAAAAAAAAAAAAATTGCCAATATTTCTTTTAAATTTAGGTACAAACTAAATTTAGGAGAAAGTATTTCTAAGAGGCACTCATCAGGCTTTCACTAACTGTAAAATTATGCAAGAGAATAATAGCAAGGGATAACAGTCTCTTACACGCCACTTAAATAAAGATGTCTTAAGTTTATCCAATTAAAATCTAATATTCATTTCTGCCTTATGAATATTCTGTGTATGAACACCATTATATTGAAATATTAACCCATAAGTATTTACACCATAAGCAGGTGAAGTTAAGATTTCTAAAAACTCATTCTAAGTATGTGATATAACATTAATTTTTGATTGGAAATACCTCTTTGAAAGGCTGTCATATTTACAGGAAAAATTTACAGAACAAAAGAACTTTTACTCTGAGTAACGATGCACTCAATATAGGCTAAGTGACCTTATCTGGGTGTGTAACAATGGGGAGATTGGAAGTATCTGGGTGAAGTTAGTGATGTGCATTTTCTAGTGGCTGCCTCAGCAGTCTTTTGGAGGACACAAGCAATCTGCTCAGCATTAAATACCTCCTGGAGTTGGCAGTAAGCAGGAGGATGCAGCCCAGGCAGGCTTGGAGAAACACAGCAGTTGCAAAAATCTCAGATCCCCATAAGGAAATTGGTATCCTGATGTTCTGGCCCTCCTCAGGCTGACTCTTGTGTAATGGGTGGAGGTCATGTGTCTCAATACCTGGGATTTTGACTTTGGAATTGCAGATTACAGAGCTAATTGTCAAGATAATTAAATAAATACAGAATACCAGGCTTAAGACTAAATATCCATTTCTTAAAAACTTCAAAAGAGGCCAAGAAAGCTATCATACCTTAATATATCTGCAATGCAGATAATGAAAAAGATTTTCTCATGTTTCTATTGAAGTGAGAAGTAAAATTCTAATCTGTGCAAGACCAGACCTTATTTTACAGAAAAACTGTTATCTACATTATTCTGGGGGCTAAAAAGTTTTAAACTGCAAAAAAGACCATGTGAGAAGTGTGTGGTAATGCTCAAATAATTTTTCATTCTCCTCAGGAGTGTGTGGGAAGTTCTTTTAATTCAAAAGATATAATACAATCTTTCTGATCCATTAAACTAGAAGAAAAAATAAAGCTGAGAACAGAGAATGCCAAAGGCAGTTGAGGAAGTTACAGATATATATGACATGAAAATCTCCTAGCAAAACTTAATGCAAGTCAACATCTACAGTGGCCTTAAATGCCACATTCATTCAAAATCACAGAGTAATTGATGAAATTGAAATGAATTATCTTCAATGTCTCTTTTCATGAACTCAGCAAAGAATTTTGATCAAATGGTCCTTGGGATGTGAAGTTTTGGGTCTCAGAGCTTCATACACCCACTGCTTTTTTGAAGTGTGCTTGTATGTTTAGAGTAGTCCAAATGCTAGTTTTCCTTATTTTGTTTTTGTTGTTGTTCTCATAGCACAAATGCTGTCCTGCATTCTTCTCTTCTGGTCTTTAAATGTAATGTACTGAAGTCTTGATATTTGGGTTAGAAATCATCCTTTAATACTTGAAGTTATGCAATTATTGATCTCCTGGTCTGATTTGTTACTTTATGATCAAGCAGAGTAATAAAGTTGTATATAGTCATATAACAATTTAATTATCAGGCCAGAGGAATGCTATGGCCATGCATTCAAATAAAATCCAATGTCGTTGAGCAAAATGTTTTCTACCCTTGTTTCTGGGCTGCCAGTAAACAGCTGGAAAGTAAAAAATGCCTCTGATATTTTACTTACAAGGTGGAGGATTTTGAGAACACAGTTCCTTTATTTGCCCCATGGCTGTAATCTCTGGTGCCTAAAAATATGTCTGGGCTGATGCTTTTTCCTATGTCTGAAATGTCATCAACCATCAACTGTTTAAGGGCCAGAGAAGGTTTGGGATTTTGCCTTTCTTCTGAGGCAAAGGTAGATCATCTGATCTATGCTAAAGCACATGCTCTCTTTCTATGTTGGTTTTCATGAAAATTTGGTTAGTTCAATATATTTAAGAGTAGTTATCAAACCTGAGGCAATCAAATGCCCTGATGCCACAAGAAAAATTAGGTGGGAGCAAATAGACATCAACAAATAAATAGCTTTATTTCCTTAAGCAAGTAGATTGAAAACAAATTCAAAGCTGCAGAAATAGTAAATTTCAACCACGAAATAGGAGTTAAAGTTTTGTCAGCTCTGTAATGGCAGTAGGATTGTACAATGTCTAGAATTAAGTGTGATAACTTTAATAGCAAAAGTGTTGACATTTTTGAGAAAGCATTAGGTTTATCTCTGAAGTAAAAGAACTTCTCAGGAATTTTTATTAAAAATGCAAGCAGAAAGAAAGTTATCACTCTTTGAAAAGTTAGAATTTAAGAGAAGAGTAACTTTTTGAATTTTAGTAAAAGGGTTCTGCAATAGATGTTCTATAATTTAGTTATTAAAACATATATCAGCTAAAAATTTTGGATAATCGTGAGCCTAGAAAATTTAAATTTTGAGGAGTTAAATATGGAGCAGTCTGCTTCTGTAAATAAAAATTATTTAAATTAGTTCATCTACTGCCATCACATAAAATAGCAAGGCTTAAGAAAAACACCACTAACAGTATATTTATATATTTTTGGTTTAGAGTACAACATCAGCATGAAATTAGGGGGGGATGGCCCAAGGTGCAACTCTAGTTTGCTCTGTTCTGCCCAGTTTCTTACTGGCTCTTTTCTCTCTGAAAATTTGAAGGGCAGAAATATGAAAAGAAAATGTGAATTCAGACAAAAAGAATTATGGCTATCACACACAATTATTCACAGGTTGCTGCTCTTAGGCAGGTGTGCAGCAGTGTCCATGTCTGACTGGAGAGTCTCTCATGTCAATTACAGAGCAAAGAAGGCCTAAATTAGGCAGCAAACCAAGTCTGTACAGGCACTGTTTTGTGTCCTGAAACGTAATAATTGATTAGAGAAATAGAGCTGCAGGGAGGAAAAAGGCTCTGGGCTAGAAATAAGCAGAAGGTATTACTTAACATTTCTGAAATGGAAGGATTTGATCTTTACAGATGTTGGCACCTACTTCAGTGAATGAGAAATCACAGTTGATTCCAAGAGGAATAATTAAACCATGTCTGCTGCATTATCTTAAAAATAAGATTATATCTAATATTTAAAGCCTAGATGATAATGACTCCTAAAGTGTCCATTTTGTCAGTAGAACATTTAGTGCAATATTTTAATATCAAATATGTACTAACCAAAATCTGTTTTCTTGGATGTATGCATTTCATATTTTGCAATGTGGGAAAAGAAGAATAATTCAGTTCTGACTTACTTTCAATCACTGTGTATCTACGAATAAGACACATCAAAGCTGTTTGTTAGTAATTCAGACTACTTACTGCTATATTTGCTCATCAGTTCCTCTGTACCTACTGCCTTCCCACACTCAAGGGGACCCCGAGGAGAGCACGGCAAACTTTCCTGGTGCCGGTACTCCACGTTTTCATTTCCTAAGAAAAAGCCCTGTTCACGGCAGTGACACACATGGATTATTGCTCACTGAAAGCAAATTAAAATTCCTTTGATCCTTCTCTCTTGGAAGGAGGTTTGTGTTGAGGACGGTTCTTTGTTCCCGCAGAGGGTGGCAGTGTGGCACCATCCTCAAATCGGGAATCCTCTGCTGCTCCAGCAGCCTCCCGACTTTGGAGGGCAAACGAGCATCGCGCATCGTCCTGCGCTGTCCCAGCCCGGCCGGGGCTCTCTCTCCGTGCAGACCCGTGTGACAAGGCCCGATCCAGGTGAGGTGCATGCAGCACTATCTGTAAATCACCATTAAAATAAAATAATAATAACAATAATAAAGTTTTCAATGAAATATTGTCCAAGGTAGGTTGTGTGGGCATTTTCATTACTGGGGATGGTCATTCCAAGCCCAGAAAAAGATCAGCTGTGTCAGTTTTTTGAGAAAGTGCCTTTCCTGTGGAGCTGGTGGAGGGAAGGGTTTTGCTGTGAGCAGGTGGAGGTCAATGCTGGCACAAGAACCCTGCTCAGGGGATGTGCACAGCTCCTACAAACCACCACACCTTGGATTAAAATGGTTGATTCACCTGCAGGGTGGGACAGGTGACAAGTTACTGCAGCAAAGCAGATTCATCACTATGGGCTGATTTTAAAAATAAGCAGAGCAATGTAAAACTGGAGTGTTTCCTCGCAGAACTGAATGCTGACGTTACAGTGCTACAGGTGCAGTGGCTTGTTCAGACAGCTTTACGTAACTACAACTATTTCCTTGTCTTTACATATCTCTTATCTAATCAGATCTCTGTTTTGCATAAATAATCCTGCTGGCTTGAATGCTGGTGAGTGTTCACGTAGTTCAGAGTGAGATTTCTCTCTTTGTAAACACTATAGGAAACCCTGGCTTAGTTATGCTGTACAAGCAGTTAACACACTGCAAAAACTTTAACTTAGGTTTATTTAAGGGTTTTTTTCATTTTTTCTGCCTGCAATAATTAAAAGATTGCCTATGTATGGGGAAAACTAATTCTGTTATTTAGATTTTAGTGTCATGTGAAATGAAACTACCAATTACACCAGAAAATTGGCATTATTTCAGAGTAATTTATTTCAATTATAACATCTCCATGATGTAATAAAATTGGGTTATTTTCTAATATATCCTTGAGAGGCTTCATATGGAATGAAATAGTGCATTTGCACCAGTTAATTTGGAAAGATTTTGAGACAATTATTAATATTGATAATAGGGAAATTAGTATAATTAACATGAGTAGGGAAAATATGGCACAATGAGTATTCAGGCCTTTGTACAGGTCACTCTCTTCAGTGATTTAATGTAAGTGAAAATTCAAAGTACCAGAACTGCAGCCTGGAAATATACCAAGAACTTTAACCCCTGCAAAGAAACTCACTCATGAAAGTCAGGGGAGCTGTTTATTTGCTCAAATGGCGACAATTAAACATTAATTGAATTTTAAACAACTACTGTTAAACCTTAAACAGATACTTTCTTCATGTTGCTTACATTGTTCAAGACTTCTGCCAAACAGGTATAGATTTGGGATTAAAAAACCCCATGAAATATTAATTGAATTCAAATCTAACAGCAGTACTTTCCTGCTATATGTCAGGGTAAGCATGGCATTTAGGCACTAAAAAGAAAGCCCTTTAAGCTGTGAAGTAAATATCTTCAGAAGCCAAAGGGAACAGACTGGGATTAAAAATTAGAGTTAAAGAATTTTGCATGTAATTAATATTTGTTTATAATGTTAGCTTTGAACCAAGTATTTAGTAATACTTCTGCATTTGTGCACAACATAAGCAAAGTGTTGCAAGTGACAATGCTGTTTATGCTGAGCAGGTCACATTTAAATGCTGGAATTATTAACATATTTCATGCAGTTAAAGGATGGAAGATCTCAAAGCCTTCTTGCCATGGAACTGGCAGAGTTGTGCCCAGTGCTGCCGTGCTGGGACAGCTCTCTGCTAGAATTGAGAGGTCTCTAGCACATCAGGAACAAGTCTATACAATTATTTACTAGATGAAATGTTTTGCTAACAGGACAGCCTAAGCCCAGAAGGATTTTGAGCGTGGAGATGCCCAAGGACATGGACCAAAGTTCTGCCAAGCCATGGCACAGCCACAGTGCAGTAAAACGGAACTGGCACTGCCTGGCACCCTCAGATCTTCCTGGCCAGGAACAAGACCTGGCTGGAGCTGTGTTGGTGAGGGACACGGTGCTGGCAGTGCAGAGCCATGGCCCTGGCTGTCCTCACCAGCACAGCTCACACACTGCCCTGCAGAGCCACATCCTTGCTCAGTCCCTGCAAGGCCCAGCCTCTGAGCTTCTCCCTTAAGTGATTTTAAGTCTAATGGGATACTTCTTTCTTCCCAAGTATCCAAGTTTCTTTCCAAAAATGCTGCTCATCTATCACAATATTCCACTGTCCCAAATGGGCCAGGCCTTTTATTTACCTTTTCCACAGAGAAAATAAAAAAGGCCTATATACACCCCAAATTAGAAGAGTAAAAAAAGAGGCAAGCAAATAAAACAGCCTAATCCTGGTTTGTTTGGAGGGTTTTTGCTACAGCTAAAAATCTTGATTACGGCAGGGATTTTTCATTTTTTTTTTTTTTTTTGATTTTACACAAACGAACTCTTAGTGAGTCTCACAGCTTCTAAATGCTTGTTTCAGCAGCAATCTGGGCACAGCTGCCTAGTCCCCAGTGGCCAAGTGGCAGCACAGTTGATGCAGCGTCCTAACAGGGTGGCACTCACAAAGGTGGCTGGGCTGCCATTTGTTTTGAGTTTCCATCTCCAGCCTGAATGATCAATATTGTTTCATTCTTGAGTTGAATTTTGGCTGAAGTCCTAAATTGCTCTTGAACTCAAGTTTTTTGAATTGCAGTTGAGGGCATTAAGATCAGGGCTCGGGAGCAGTGCCTGAGGGAAGGCTTTGGCTGGTTGGCACCAGGATTTGGTGTTGCAGGAATTTTTCTTTACCTTTCCTTATCCTTGCCCTTTATTTTGTAGTCATGTAACAGTTCCTTAGAGTGTAAGGCAGGCTTATAGATTTCCTTTTAAAAGGGTAATTGAGGGAAGGACTTGAGGAGGGTGGTTTATTCGAGAGTAGCTTGGCTGATGGATTCATGAGGATGCTGAAGGTATAGAAGACTACATGGAAAGGGGTAATCAAATGAGTTCAAGAAGGTAAAGGAATAGTGAGTAGGACTTTGGGAGCCTGGAGAAGGGATACTAATTACTGGTGAGGGCACTTGTCCCTCCTCCCCATAAATTAATAGTAAGGCTAAGTTGCCTTTATTAAATCAAACTTAAGGGATGGGCCATAAATATCCAACTTCCTCTAGAAAGATGAAAACTCCTGGTGGAGTTATCATTTATTGGGACACTTGTATTAGGTTAAAATAAATAATTTTAATGCATTCCAACATTTTGCTATTCCTGTATGCCAAAGAGTAAGCTGGATATAGAATCTATCTGTGGAACTTTTGGATTCATACTTTGGGATGGGAAAAAAAAAAGATGAGGAAAAAGATAGGGGGAAAAAATCAACAGCTACAATTGTCTCCTTCAAATAAATAATTAATTACTAGTGAGGATATGGAAAATATTCTGCAGCTTAAACGACTGTAGTTATTAAAATGCTCTCAAATACTCTAAAAACTAAAGATTTTAAATGTCATCTTTCTGCAAGTGACAAAACAAAGTAGCTGTTATTTTTTTTTAAAATCTTCCTATATAAGAAATGCAGGCAAACAACATTTTCATAAATGGGTGCATTATGCAGTAGATCTTCATCTTGTCATAGCTGTCCGCTATCATTATTAAGTTCCAAAAAATAAGTATATTAAATATCTGCAGGACGTTTCCTAGATCTGTTATTGGCAGTCATTCAGAGCAGTGATGACAGACTACAACATAAATTATGCAACCCTGGTACACAATATATGCTGCCACATTCAGCTTAGTCTTATAGACTACATCTGGAAATAATTTAAAGGAATGTTATTACAGTTTTTTCTAGAGTAAAACAAGTCTTCGTGCTTTAAACTTATTTTAGCAGCATTTCATTCAGAATTTCTTGGGCATTAAAGCACACCAATGGTAAGAAATTGAAGATACCAAAATCCTCTCCAGAGAAAAGAAACAGATTAAAACCTCAGGTGAAAAAACCTGATGTAAAAATATGAAAGGAGAAAATATTTTTAAGGAGAAAAGGACTACTATGAAATGAGAGAAAAGAGAACCTAAAGGAGAGGAACCAATAGATGGGGGAAGGGTGCAAAGGAAAGTGAAACATTAAAAAATCAAAGAAAAAATCTTGCTGAGGCAGGAGCTGAAAGATGGGAATGGGAACTATGCAGAAAAAATATGAACAGCCTGAGGTTGGCAGTGTTTGTGTTTGTACATGCTTGTTTAGCCCACCCAGGCCCCCACCCCCACCAGAAATTCCAGGAGCTTGAATTTTACGTGAAAGGTTACTCTGGGAAAATGCATTTTCCTATTTCATACTGCTAGGCAGGCCTGTGTCACAGCGGTAGGTAATGCTTTTTCCTGAAATCCAGACTGTTCTTTGAAACAGAATATAAAAAAATAGTAATAATAAAAAGCACTCCGAGCAAAAGAGAAGCAGAATAGACTGGGGCTAATCTGCCAGCACTGACAGGAAAAAACATTTTTCCCTGCCACAAAGAACCCCATTGTTCCCATGTTAAGTATTTAATTTTGCCTGCATTTAAACCAAGCTGTCTTAAATTCTGTTTTCTTACCATGGGGAAGCATGTGCAAGTTACTGCAGCAGAGTTCAGGGGCTCCAGGGAGGAGCCGACCTCTGTGATTTCCAGGGCTGCTCAATTTTTCTCAGCCTGCTTAAATTGATTTTTGGTAGAGAAGAGTGTGACCTGCCCTTTATGGCTGGGAAATCTCACCACCTGTTCAGCTTGTAAAAATTAGTGTTAGACCAGGGAAAGAAGCCTGTGAGAAATGTGAGCAGTTTGGGAAACGTTGGGTATAATGACTGTTACCCACATATGTCCTTCTGGTAAATCTTATTAATGAACCTTCAGTACATACACTTTCTTTGTCACTGTGTTGAAACTCAAATTTTCATTTGTCCTGAGCTAGGAAATTTTTGTGTGCATTCTTCACATAGCTAACAGAAGTCAGGCAAGTATCACTATGTATCATTTCCCTGGTAGGGCGTCAAGTCAGGGAGCGTCTCTTTCAATATTAGAAGAATTTCTCCTTTATTTAGCAGAAATGATGATGCTATTAATATAAGCAAGCTGTTATTAACAGATAGTTACTCACACAGCACTTTAAATTATTTCCTCCTACAGTCACATTCACTCACACTGGTTACCCAGTGAGGAGATGGAGAGGGTTGGCATGCTGCTGTGTTTGCTTGGACGCTTTGGCATCTTCTTAAGAGAAGAAATGAAGTGAGGAGCATGGGGTGACTGTCACTACACAAACGTATTTTTAACAGGACCAAATAATGTGACTGTTGTTGCCATAGCACTCTTATGTAGCACTTCTGCCTGTGGCTATAGCCTGAGGGCTTTTAAGTTACGAGGAGCATACAAAAAACCCATGGCACGCAGAGAAATTACTTCAATTGTCTTCAAGTTCAGGTCACCTCTTGGAACTTCTGCTCTCAGTATTTCAAATTATTTGAAGCAGCGAACATTGTCTTGAAAGCAAGTGAAAAACTCTTGTTTTTATTGAGCCAAGCTGGGTTTGTAAGGATGGTGGGCTTGAAATTCCTGCACATCTTCACATGTCTGTGTAATTTCTTTGGTCATATGGAGTAAAAATTTCTGGGGAGAAACTTGTTCCAGAGTAATATAGTTTAAACATATTGTACTTTAGACCATAAGAGGATAAAACATCTGAAATCTCCAAAGTGTACTGACCTGGTATATTTTTACACTGTGTGGTATTGTTGCTTGGAGAAGTTCCTTGGTGCTAAAAATAATCATTTCTAACACTGTTTTCGATCTCCAAGGTTACTAAATCTTTTTAACCTAAGTATAATTGAGATGATACCTACAAAATATATTTTTAGCCATTAGGTTTTCTATGATGTAGTGTTCTAGTAGACACAGCTGAGTTAGAGGAAATCTGCTTAATGGGAGAGAGAATAGTAGAAGAGAAATCAGTAGTTTCTAGAGGCAGTTGTTTTTTCTGGGGCTTTTTGTTTGGGTACAAAAATTTTACTGAATGACTCACAGGTCTTCAAAGACCAGCAACCAATGTAGAGGAAGAAACTCCATGTAAACCCTTAAGAAATTTGAAATATCTATTAGGGTCAAATTTGAAATATGACATGCTCTAATGGGTTTGAAACTGGAACTATTCACTGGGTACATTTTTTGTTCTATTTTCTTGCTCCTATATCTTTTAAGAAGTAGACTGAAAATGAAAGAAGTGAATTTATCAGAAATGCCTGTTAGTTCAGATAATTTCAGAGGGATAAAAACTCTTTTTTTTTGTTCTCCATGCTGTATTTTAATGCTTAAGTAAGTAATGGATTGGTGACATGAACACCTGCTGAAAGCCTGTGATCCACACAACAGAACTGCTCTCCTAAAAGCCTGACAGACATCCTGCAGAGTCTTTAAATGAATATCTGCTCACAAATGTCAGCCTTTGATTATCCATTGCTCACAGGGCCCTGCTGGGCACAGCAGGGCTGGAGCTCCAAGGGCTGAGCTGGAAGCTCTGGCACAGAATCTTTTCCTAAGCCAGGCTGGTCCTGCTGCAGCCCCACCATCCCTCCCCACCCGGGGGTCACCCGAGGCTGTACACAACTTTTTCCTTCTTTAATGCATTTGCTGCCATACAATGAAATCTCTGCTGGAAATATCAACAGGTGAATATCAGTGGGTGGATAAATCCTTATTCCAAGTGTGGCCAGCGCACCTGGGAAAGGGTAGCACCTTACAAATAGGGTTTTGTCTGCAAATGAGAACTGATTTCAGAGCCTGCTCATTTGTAACTGAGATAGTTAAGGTATCTCATTTGTGATGAAAAAAAAAAAAAAAAAGAAAGAAAAGAAACAACAACCCACTGTGCCAGAAAGTGTGTTGTGCAAAATCTCTGGAAATGTGACAGTTTCCTTGGAAAAGAAACTCCTGTGCAGGAATTCCTTAAAAAGACAGTCAAGCATATTTGTCTAGTCCTTCATGAATCTTTTCAGTTGGGAATATTTTTTCAGACCTAAATCTTTCCTGTATAGGAAAAGGTATCATAGGTATTCCTGTGAATGCCTGTTCATATCATTTAGTTCCCTTTGTAACTTCCTTTTTTCCGAAGGATGCTTGGGAGAAAAACTGGCATAACTCTTTGACTCATAGTAAAATAATGCTGAAAATCATGAAATAACTACTGTAGGAAATAGCCTACAAAATGAGTGTTAATAAAAATTGTTTTATTGATGCCGTCAGACAGATTGGAGGATTAAAGAGTTAATGATTTAACGACAGAATGAAAGAAACAGGGATATTTAACTTTAGAAAAAATGTTTTCAACTTGAAAAGGCTCAGCCATCTGATGATGCTGGGAGATGCAGAAAGGCTATTTCTAGAACCAAGACTGTTGGACAAGAATATACTTACACATTTAAGTAGGTGAAGACACTGCTGAGTTTATATGGGGAAAATACTGACAATACAAATGACAGTTTAAACTGGATGCCAAGTTGGAGATGTGTTCATGGGAAGAGTGGATGAAGGATGCTTCCTGCATGCTGAATGATTAAAGCACACATTTTGGTACCCAGAACAGCTCAAGAAGAAAATGTGCTTTGAAACAATCTGTGTATATTTAGTAAGGAGGCAGATCTGTGAGTACGACACTGTGTTGTAGTTAATAACTTGCAGACAGTGGTGGTAAAAGGGAAAACCACTAAGGGAAATAGAAGGATTGGAAAGCCATTTATATCATGTAGGAAATATAAATGAATTTATGGATCTCAGACCAATCCTCCTGTATAAATATTTCACAAACACTGTATTTCAGAAAGCAAGTCTCTCAATTTAGAATTGGGCATGAAGCTTGACACAGCTGGAACTGATTGATCTCAACTTTTTCCCCAAAATTTATAAATCAATGCAAAGACTAAAAAAATCAATAATTGCTTGCTTTAAACATATAGTTACTTTTTTTTTTAGCTAATTCAAAGAGAATTTAAGT
The DNA here is from genome assembly GCA_025920805.1 of Petroica traversi. Classification (NCBI taxonomy): domain Eukaryota; kingdom Metazoa; phylum Chordata; class Aves; order Passeriformes; family Petroicidae; genus Petroica; species Petroica traversi. The sequence continues at coordinate 13,994,647 of JAHLSL010000018.1, read as the reverse complement.
GGGACAAAGAAGACTTTATATAAAACAAACCCGTGGAAGTAATAAATATCAATCACCAATGAATTTGAGATATATTATTTCCTAAAATTTGGGGCTTCTCAAAGTCTCCTTTCTCAGTCTCTTGAAGTGCAAAATTAAAGAGCAGGAACCCTCTCAGAGACTAAATAAAGATGACCATACTGAAATGCATGTAAAATGAAGTCATGTAAAATGTATATAAACCCACAGGGAGAAAAATCTGGTAGTGAGAATCCAAAAGCAAGTGTGAAAATCCCCAAGAGCTCACATCTCTATAGATAGTTCCCCATGGTACTCGGGACTTGCGTAAGCTCAGCACGGGCACACAGTGAAGTGAGGTGGGATGTAAAGAGGGCAGCAAGTTTTTAAAGTGGTGAAGATTTTGATAAAACATAGTAAATAACCAATTTAATTATTTTCCAAAGCAAAGCTTATAATTGAGGCTTTTTATGTTTCCAGAACACAGGAAAGCAGGCTGGTGATTTATCATGGGTTTATTTATGGCTGTGGTTAACAAACAAATGAGAATTAGAGATGACTGGGGGTTTTAAGATCTCTCCTTTTTTGTCACTGTCTTCAGACTGTCCCTCTGGATGGACACAGTCAAATCCTCTTCTGCTATTAATTGAGTGACATCTGATGGACAATGCATCAGCATGCTGCTCCTGGTTTCCTCTGTGGATGCTCACTTAATAAAGACCAAATCACTTAACAGAGGGTGAGTGGGTAGTCAGGCTGAATTCAGACATTTAAAAAGCATTTATTTTAAAGTTGTTCTTTTTCATTTTATGTATGTTTTCCACATTGTATCTACTTTTATTCTTTTGACGAAATACTAAGATTGAGTGACAATCTGGTCTAAATATGAAAGTTCTTTTTTTGGGAAATATCTGCTTTGAGGTGGTTTGTGTATTTACTTTTGACTTAGTTGCCAATGTGCTGCATGATAACAAAAAAAATTTAACTTTGGTCTTAAAAACACAGAGATGAGCTGGTAATAAAATGGTTTCCTTTCTTCAGTCTTAAGGCAGCAATTATTCAAGGCCCATATGCATGCTGTTAATTCACATTTTCTTATGTTCTTTCTGTAATTTACTAAGTTTGGGAAGTACACTGTGTGTTAGATGGGGGGACTGTTACTCACTATCTTCCATTATTTATTCATGATATAGTTATCACTTGTTGTTCTGATACTCTCTATTTTTTTCTTGTTATATCCTCTTAGAGCTTTGAGGGTATTTTTTCTGTGTTTTCCTTCACCTTTCTTTCTTCTACTAGAGTACCTTTTAATAAAGCTCACCCATTTCTTTTTATAGAGCTCCTTTCTCTTCTAGCTGTTGGTGGCCCCATAATATTGAACGTCAGACTAAAGATGTTATTAGCTGCTCCCTACCCTGGCAGCATTAGAAAGTTGGGAATTTTTGCTTCAGTGAGCCATTATCAGGGTTTGTCTGCTGTTCCTGCCAGACAAAACAGTAGGAAGATACTAAAAGATGCAAACTGCAAGAAGAAAAGATCAAAAGACTTGAAAATACCACAAGCACTTGTGTATTTGCTAAAAACCAACAAAAATGGTCATGCTAGCTCTGTTTGCAGTTGCTTGGAAGGAAAAACAAGAGCTTTGTTGCCAGCAGGGGAGTACCCATGTCCTGGATAAATACAATGACTAACGAGCTGAGAAGCAGATTTTTGGGGCAGGGTGTTGCTTGTGATTCTTAGTTTTGTTAAAATTGCCAAGAAATCTGAAGCTCTGCAAATTTGATTTATCATGTTTACAGCTGACATGGGTAAAGTACTGAGTGAGTGAAACCACCTGAGCAGAAAGAGCAACTGGTGTTTTGTTACCCAGCTAATGGGCAATAACTTGTTCCTTTTCAGGACATACTTTTTTTGTTTCACTCTAAGTTGTAGAGCGTATAAACACTAATTGTTTTTACTTTTGGTATGTTAATGTGTCTTTCTAAGGTTAAATAAAGTTAGTAATATAATCTTTAATGACATTATGAGACACTCTTTTGAAAGTATGTTGTACCTATAGAATAAGGCACTGCAAGCATATTAAAGAGTTTCATCCAATAGATAACTCATTAATGAATATGTAAAGTAGGTGGGTAGTTTAAGGTGTTGGAGAGTGGGTCTTTGGTACTGCTCCTTTCAAATCACATGTCAGTGCCCATCATTCATTCTGAGGCTGAGCATGGAAATTTGTCTGCATGTTTTGATGAAGCTTTATGAATTTTTAACAATAAGGATGTTATTTCATTTATTGTGTAAAAACAGTTTTTCTTCAATAGTTGAGATTGTATAGAAAAACAAACCTATCAGAATGACTAGAAAATTGATTCACCTCTACAAAGCCATGAGAACTTTTTTTGCCAGTTTCAATGAGCATCATTAATTCTGTGTAATCAGTTTTGTAGAGATCATACAAACAGTTGAACAATTGCTCTGCAAATGTCATCTGAGCACTATTATCCCTATATCACAAAAATAATAAACAGAGATAGGCAAATCCCCTTGCAGGGCTGAAATCCACAATCAGTGTTTTTAGGGCCATGCTCTAACCAGCTGAGCTAATCTCAAGGTGTTAAAGGGGATACTCAGGTTTTGGGTGACAATGCCTGTGAATAATGCTGGTATAAAGAGAGCATAGGGACCTTCTTTGAAAGGACAATTACAAATATTTAAACCAAGACAAAGAAGTAAGATGATGGAAAGGAACTTAAATCCTTTTAATAGATAATGCCTTTATAAGTTTAAGGCTAAAGGCAATACTTGTCTTTAAGGCAATACTTGTTTGCAACAAGATGAAGCTGAAGGTCATGTCATCTTTTTATCCACATATCAAAAGCAGGTTATTTCTCTTTTCCAAGAATTGCATTCTTAAAAAGTAATGCTCAGTGCCCCCAGATTCTGTATTTTACTTATTTGTCTGTTTCCTCAGGAGTCATCAAAGAGGTTTGTTTTACACAAAGGAAGTGTTTGGGGAATCTAAATTAAGCATTTAAACTTCAACTATTCAATGGAACACAGAGATGTGGGGAGGACTTGGCCCACTGTGTTGTGAAAACTGTCAAGTCTGAGGTGATCGCAATGTGGGATGAATGGGCCAAGAAGCTGGAAGCTGTAAAAAAAAAAAAAATCTGGCATCATTAGTGGTTTTTGTTATTTTTTAATGCCTGGCCCCTCTTCTCTTCCTTTCTTTCCAGAAGGAAATTGTCATAATCTCTTGGATTAAAGTCCCTTTGCAGAGCATTCTGCTCCCTCTGGTCCCAGCAATTCAACATGCTCACTGTTTTTCTGGAGACCCCTGTCATTTATTGTGTTTCAGAGATGCTGAGGATGAGGGGCCTGTGTACCTTTGCTGTCCCTTTTCCCGGAGCTGAGGGCTGCTCAGTGGCGACACGAGCCATGACACTGACACTAAGTGCTTGGGAAAGCCCAAGGACTGTTCAGTCTATCCCTCACTCAATGTTTACACGAGTTTCTTGTAGCTGCCACTCCCCCCTGTTGCTTAAACATACAGAGTGATGTGTTGTAATCTGAACACATACCCTCAGCCCCTAAGCAAACACAGACTTCAGTATTGTTGAGCTTGGTGATGGGATGGCCTGTTTTCGTTTAGAATATTTCAGATTCTTTCATACCAATTCTTTCTGTGGAAACAAACTACTTGTGCATCTAATGCCTACAGGTTTGTTTTCAGGCTCCCTGATTCCCTTTTCCTATGAATATTTCTTTTACCCATCCCAAAGAAGAGAGGTTCTGGCCCTGCATTCCAGGGTTATCATCTCAATCCCATCTCCTGTCTCCTGGAAATTAAGCTAACATGTCCCAGTGTTCACTCGCTCTCGCTCCTTTCCGGAGTCCCCAAAGTCAGCTTATCTCATCTGCAAAATAGCAAATTCTAGGTATCTAGGAAGTTGCGTCATTTTAGCCACAAACCAATACACACAACTTGTGTAAACTTAGAGTAAAATAACTGCCAATAAGTTTTCACTAGGGCCAGGAAGAATATGGATATTTAAGATGTATTTTGTTTCTCCAAATAAGCTCAGGATGCTCAGTTCTGTCCTGGGAGAAGAAAAGTGGCACTCTGTGATTTTTGCTATTCTTACCCCCTGTTCAAGATGTGTGGAAACTACATCCTGAGTTCTCTAGTTTCCTCTTTTTATTTGTGCTTCAAGCTTCCTCCTCAGCTGTCTGGAGCCTTATCTGAGTACAAATGCCGGGCCTCCGGGCACTCTCTTTTTTCCTCATTTTGTTTTCTTATGGAAATGACTGGGACACAGAATCTGCTGTTGCCTTCTGCTGGTTTGTGTACTGCAGGCAGAGGTTTGCCAGGAGGCAGGAGGATCAGCAGACAGAACCAAACTGCTCCAGCAAAGGTGGATCTGACCCTCTGTGGAAGAGGAACTCTGCATCTCCTGTCATATGAGGATAAAAAAGTCCACTCTTCCCTTTAGGCTGGGGCAGAGGATGGGGAAAGCATTTCATCTCTGCCTCTTACACCTGAACTGAATGGCTGCAGAATAGTGTGTGATACCACCATTTCCTGATCTTGGAGCTGTGGAACACTACTCACAGGTGCATCAGTCTGTCACTTAAAGTAGATAGTCCTCAAAACAGAAATCTGTTTCCTGTGGCTCTGTGAATGACTTGGATATTTTTAGGTGTAGTAGACCATCAGTGTTCACAGCAATCCTTCCTCACAAGGCCTTCAGTTCCAGGTAACAACTTCCTCTTGTGTGAAAACATTGCTGTGTGTTTCATGGTCACTGACTGATAATGTATCATCCTTCCCCATAAAAGTTTCATCAGTCTCAGTTTGAAACGGAATTTTGCCATGAGGGGAAAAAAAACCAACCAAACACAAAACCGCTCACTGGCAGACTGGTATAAAAAAGCTTATTGTGGTTTGTCAGGGACATACACAATTTTAAAGGACTTGGAATACACAGGTCTGGGCATCATAAGAGGTGCTCAACATGGTGTGAGGTCATGTCTCTTTTTCTCTGAGGGGAGCTTGTATATATCTTCTACTTGTTAAATTTGGACTTCTCAGCCCATAGGTGAGCTCAGCTGACTGGGTTTATTGAATTTCTACCTGTAAAGACAGTGAGTCTAAGCACAGCATTTCAAAAATCCGTCCTAGATTCCTATTATTCTTTAAAACTACTGTTGGGTTGAGTTTAACCTATTCAATCTGTGTCATTTTTATATATACTTGGGTTATTTTCTGTGATGATACTTTATCAGCATGTATTCTGTAGGGAAGTCAGTGTGTAAGCTGGTACATAAGCACTCATTCTTTTTCAAGTTTTTTTCTAAAAAACCAAGTGCTTCTTACTGATATATCTGTGCAGTTGATATTTATTACAGTGAAGACTTTAACATTTGCATTTATTGACTAAGCATTTCATCAACGATACTGCTATTTTTTTAAAAAGCTGACGTTCAAGGTGACCAAGAAAACTGCTAAACCATCTAAAATGTTGCTGTCTTATCACTGAAAGTAAGATCAGTATTCTCTTGCACTTTCCAGGCCAATTTTTCTCATTAAGATGACAAACACTCAAAGTCTACCTTCAACTTGTGAAACACTCCTCCTTGAGCTTTTGAACCAACACGGACAGTAATTCTCAAAGAATCTAATCACTAAAACCTAAATTGTGTATATTATTTTATTTTGTTGATCCCTATTTTCCTGTTCCCAGAAGATTGTAAATGGGAGAGTTGTCTCACCAGCTGGAGTAACACAGGCCAGGTCAATGTTTGTTTGTAAAGGAGAAAGAACTGGTCATTGTGATGGGCAGTAAAGGAAGGGATTTGAAACCCCATGTCCAGATGTGGTTCTCCAGGTCCTAGCATCAGCATCCTGCTTTTCCTATCCTCCTTGGGGCAAGAATCTGGAAGCTGGTGGCAGACACAGAGAAAAAGTAGAAGTAGCAGCTCTGAGAGGGGTGCAGGTTCCGGCACAGGCAGGGCAGAGCAGCTGGCTGCAGGTTCTGGTGGCCTGTGCTCCAGTGACTTCTCCCCCTGGGTGACCAGCAGGGAAGATGCTGAGAAGCTGGTGTCCACTTCTCTGAACAGGAACTGAAAGAGCCAGGGTGGTTCAGAACTTCCTTTGTGGTGGGAGGCTGACAGCTCTGTAAGCAGCAGAGTGGAGGCACTTGTGTTTCCTGCAATGGGACTGAATGTCTCCCATAAGCTATGGAGAAAAGTTGCTGAGACTCTTCCAGCACTACCCTGTATTTCTAATTTGTGATAAGTCAGGGATAAAAAGTGGTGGAGGGTGGGATCCCTTCAGGCCTTCCAGGCAAGAAGTCTAAAATGGGTTCTTTCATGAAGCTCCCCAGGAGATGCAGCCAGCAGTGTGAGTTCATTCTATGGGACAGGTAGGTGCAGGAAATTACTTTTCAGCAGCTATTGCAACTTCGTCTCCTGTCATGATTTGGTTGAGTTGTTTTTTTTTCCCTGTGGGCTGTACTTCAGATTTAGAAAAAGAAGGTCATCTCTTCTGTGGATACTTCCTTTTGTGTACCTCGCTGTTGTGGAGGGTATCTGCTCAGCCTCGTGCAAGTTAAGAAAAAAAAACAAAAATCACAAAAAAAAACCTTTCTCTCTGTAGCCCTGATGCCCTTGTGTCCCCGGAGCCAGGGATGCAGTCCAACTGCAGCGCCCTGGTCCCCTCAGGTAGCCCCGGGCCCGCAGCGCTGCCCCCGGCTGTGCGGGACCCTCCGGCCCGCTGGAGGAGTCCGAGGCGCGGGTAACGTGGCAGCTCGGAGGCGATCCGTGCTCTGAGAAAAACAGGAGGTCAGCCTGCAAGTTATATCGGTTGAGTCATTTAGAGTTAAACTAACCCCTCCCACAGCATGGACCACTAAAGCGCCCATTTTCATGAGCACCTCTCACTAAGGCAGCTCGGAGCCGGCAGAGGCTGAGAGAGGAAGGAGGGGGGAGCGCGGGAGGAGGGAGCGAGCACCGGCACTGATGGACGAGCCAAAGGGTAAGGACAGAAGCGGACGGCCGCTC
>JAHLSL010000018.1:13952790-13987194 GCA_025920805.1 Petroica traversi | reverse complement strand
CCCGGCTGCCGCCCGCGCTGTCCCCGGGCCGGAGCTCCAAGGGCGAAGGGGGCGGGGAGGGGAGAGCGAAAACTCAGTGTAAGTGTTGGCTTCAGGAGCCCTCGGTGACAAACAATAGCTCTGCGGCTGCGAGCGGTGCGGGGCCGCGGGCCAGGGGCTCCCGGTGCGTAGGCTCGGAAGAGAAGGATTCCCCAGTCGGCAGCCTGGCAGCCCTCTGGCCTTAACTGCGGTCCGGAGGAGCGGGGCAGGGACCCGGCAATAGCTGCAGATGATTATTGCACCGTGATTTTTCTACAAGATCCATGTCTTATGCTTGGCTTTGCCTTTTATAATCAGCTGACACGGTGCACGTAGCAGCACTAGTCACAACGTTTGGCAGAAACATTTCCTAGTTTAGTATCAGCTCTTTTCTATCTGGGTGCCTTACCCTCTGTTTACAGCTCCTTCTGCAACACGGTCCGTCTTTGAGTACTGCTGACAGCCCTGCGCTCTGTGTGGGGCTTTCAAACACAGAGCAGGAACTCGGGCAAACACGCAAGAGGCAGTAAACGGGGAAATATTTGGGCACAGTTTCTTGCTCGGTACCAGGTGGAAGTCTCTCATTTATCATTGTTATGACAACGGGGAAAACAAAAAGTGATTTCTTTTTCCCCCCTAAAATAAACAAAAATGGTAAACGAGACCTTTCCAATGTTTTATCTTAGTAGAATGTAATAAATGGCATTTGAGGGAAAGAAGCATTTTCTCAGTCTGACGTAGATCAAAATTTAAGGCAAAGACTGGCAGAAGGAGAAGGTTAACTCATTAGTTTATGCAGTCATGAGTGAATCTAGAAATATTTGGAGATAATTTGCCTCAGTTGAGGAGGGAGATAAGAATAGCTTTGAAACCAGTCTTTTAAAGTTTCATTCCAAAAATGAAATACAATGCTTGAACAGAGGTGTCTTTTCTAGTGGGTGAGGAATCACAGGGAAGAAACTTGGATAATGAGAACTGATTTAGGAAAAACGACCAAGTAAGCCTTCTTTTAGAAAGTGGAATTTTAAAGAGACAGAAGTAAAGGAAACTGGCAGTGCTCAAGCCGATTGCAGATGAGGCAATGATGGTTTTATAATGGGCCAACCTGCAGAGCATGAAAGTCTTGCAAGATTCTAAAGAAAATCAGTGCAATAAATAGCAATGAATTGCATTTCATGTGTGTGGGAAAAGAAGACACCACTGATTCTGAGAATGCCTCTGGCAGTTTCTCTTCCAGAGGCAGCAGGCAATGGGCTCAACACGGGCAGTCTGGGACAGGCAGTATCTGTCAGGTAGTAGGAAGGTTCCACCCTGAAATGAGGCACAAATGCACACCAGGGGCATGTCCTTTCATCAGAAAGGAATTATTAGGAAGTGTTTCAGTAAGGCACCTGTTTCCTGTGAGCCTTGTCCACAGGGACTGTGATAAATGCGTCTGGAACTCTTCAGTTTTAGGAAGCTTTTGTTTAAAAATACTGATACTGTCAGCTCTGCTTTGAAATTTGGATCAATATGCTAATATGGCCAAGAAAGAAATTCTGTTTGGGATGTTACATAGCAACAGGTTATATACCATTGATCAGTGTGAATACTTTCTTGGCAGAAATCATGACAGCCTAAAAAATACATGTTACTGGAAGATACATGGGTGTGCTTCAGTCTGGCAAGAGCATGACACTGATCTCATGTAGACAGCAGTGAAAAGAAATAAATCTTCTAAAATTTAGCTGGTTTAGCATAAAAGCTAAAAGCAACTCATGTAGTAACTCTGATTTGGAGGTCTCTGTATACACAGAGATGAATTAATTGCTGTTTGATGCCTGCTCTCCGTAGACTGTTCCAGCATGGAACAGTGGTAAAGCAAAATCTGATGGGGGGGGGGGGGCCCCCCAATAAAGGAATTTGAATGGAAAACCACAAATTTAAAGAAGACACATTGACCAGCACATCAAAACCAAGAATTAAGATGACTTTGATTTGTTCATTCAGGCACTGAAGGCAGCAAACAGGCGTTAAAACAAGTAAATGGAAAGGAAGTGGAGAAAGAGGAAATGGAGAAGATCTGATGGAAAACATAGACTCTGAATTGGGGAAGAATATTTAGAGAAAGTAAAGATGTCAGGGGAAAATCTAAATTTATCAAGGCCAGACACAATTCAAAGGAGGCATTTAGTGTGCCTTAGGAAAAAAATAATGTGTATAGGTCAATTGCAAGATGATTATGGAGGTGGACAGGGCAAGATTTTAATGATGATGCAGGACAGAAACAGGAAAGTGTTGGCTAAATGGTTTTCCAGATTTTGGTGAGAGGGGAGGAAATTAATTCAGATATGAAAGAATATTTCATGGATGTTCATGGAATTAGATTGTTTCATAGATTAATATTTTGAGGGCAATGAAGTATTACAACAGTTTGAAATAAAACGTGCCAAATACTTATTGAGAAGATCTATGGGCAATGATGTTCATTTTCAGCAAGCTGGAATACTATGGATATCCCTGGCTATGGAAGAATGCTGTTTTCACCCAATATCCCAGCAGTATGATGGTGGGTATTCTGGGGAGCTATTGCCAATTTAGTTTGACATCTGTTTTATATAAGTTACTGGATAGATCTCCTCAGTTTAATAGTTAGTTTGATTATATACTTTTAGTTTTGTAGAGGATAAAACTTATCAAAGCAATTTTCAGAATAATATTGTAAAAATGCATAACCTTGTCAAAATGGATAACAGAATGCATGCATCTAAAAGGAAATTACTCATCCCAGACAGAAATAAACATATGAGTTCATGTGGCCCCCTCAAGTGAGCATGTTGGTCTGCATCCTAGAACGGAGATAGTCCCACTTACAAGAGTCTGCAGCAAGAACTTCAAGGAATATGTTTCTTTTGTATTTGGAACTTGGCTGGAGAATGCACTTATAGGAAGGAGTGGTAGGAAGTATTTCAAGTACTGGTAGATCTTTTAATTTGTCTTTGCTTTCTTGAAGGCTCTTTTGTTTACGCAGTAAGTCAGCTGACTTAAAAAAACAGATGTCACACAAGCCTGGTGTGATTCCCATTGGGAAAAAAACCAGGCTGCATTTTGTCTTATGCATGTGAACACTCATTGAAGTTCTAGGGGGGAAAAGTATTCTTAAAAGCTGAGTGGCTGTTGAATAAATTTGGGCTGTAAGTTAAGGGACTTCTAAAGCCTGGCTCTCCTGATAGTTAAGAACCACTACACAAAAGGGGAACTGGAAGAACTGATTTCCCTGGCTGGTATTTGACAGCCACGGTCTGAATTGTAAGTGTAGGACTGGGAAGGCAATGGTTCTTTATTTTCCAGCTAATTATTTGCACTTGTTTTATCTTCCAGGCACAAAAATGTGGTTGGAAAGAGTAAATATTAATACCTTCCATAGATGCACTTCTGATGTTGTTCTGATTGCAAAAGTCTCCCTGTGACTCTCTAGCAAAGAATGAACGAGTGGATTAAGACCTGGATAACAATAGACCTCAAAAATAGTTATCAAAGGAAATAATCATGAAACAGCTGTGTTTTCAGAGGTATTCTGCAAGAGGCCTGATGGCATTAGATGTTTCCAATAATGATCTAAAAAGCATAAAATCATTGCTGATTTGCAGATGGAGTTTGTCAATGCTAGGAGGACCAGTACAAATACCAATTAAGTCAGAGGAAAAAGTCTAAAGAAGCCAAGCGTGGTTGGGAAGATAAAGAGCAAATAAAAGGCTTTAAGCCAAGCTTATAAAAGCACAGCTAATGTGACTTTGGGAGGAAAATTTGACATTCAAACACTGAATAGACCTGAAAGATTTCCAGACAATGTTGTTCAGAAAAAATATGTAGAGGTATGTGTATATATGTGTGTGTCTATATAGATATATATATATCTGGGACAGCCAGAACTCAGAGGTTTTGGGTTCTTCATTGCCATGGAGGGAGAAGGTTGTCCACTAGTCAACCTTCTTGTGACCATTGCAGTATGCTTACCCCTTGACTTGTAATTACCAGAAACATATAGAAAACCCTTGAGGAATTTCTAGATGAGAAAGAATAAATTTAAGTGGTTGGAAGGGTGTTGAGGCAGGAGCTGAGTTCTCACCTTAGAAATTGTCTGTTCAGGGTGGTTAAGATGTGGTTAAAGACAGAAGTGTTTAGGCTGAACTTTGGGGTGAAGTAGGTAGTTCTGAAATTAATTTGGAGAGCCATCTCATAAGGGAGTAGTATTGCTTGAGACTGACCAAATTTAAATTGTAACGTTAGAGAAACACCCCAGTTGGTTTTCTGAAAGCTGAGTTAGATGGGGACCACTCATAAAACTCTATTATTATTTCATCATCAAGGTGTGAGAACTGGCTTTCAGTTTCAACTCAGTGGAAACCTCCCCTTCCTGAGCAGAGCTGAAGGTTTAGGGCAGGCATTTCCATCAGTGTCTCTTAGTCACAGAGCTGTTGCCAGAATGCTCACTCAGAGAACAGCAGAGCCTAAGGGTGCACTTATGCAGCTGGTGTCATAGGATATAAATCTTGCTTCTCAAAGAGAAAAGGCACCGTCCTTGTCTCTAGCCTTGTTCTTTTTATTCTGTGATAACTTCCAGCTTGTCTAACTTGAAAGTCAACACCAGCCCCAGCGAGAGAACAGAAGGGAGGGTAAGGGTAGAAATCACTTTCATGAAAGTTATTGGGGGGGCAGGGGGGAAATCTTCACTGCAACACGAGGAGAAACACAAAACAAGCCCTGTGCTCTGCAGCACTGCTGCATTAGCAGTACGGATTAAGAAATGAGTTAAGGGGGAAAGTGTGAGGGACCATATGGAAGAGAACAGAGTCGACTAAGTGCACACTGAACAAATTCATCTGCTCACATCATCTCATCCATTAGCAGCCCCCAAAAGTGGAAAATGCTGGAAAGATCTGTTTCCCAGTCTGCTCTCTGGGCTCCTTGTCCCTCTGTCCCTAGTGCTGTACTGGCTGTTCACACTCAAGGGTGATGCAGGCAGTGTAATGGTCAGTGCTGTCACTGCTCTGTTGATGCTTGGCCACCACCAGCAGTGCCACAACTCTGCCTGTTATGGTTTCTCTCTGAACCCTTTGGGACCCATTTGTCCATTCCAGCTTGGGAAAAGATTTCAGTGAGGATCCACAGAGCTGCTTCACTGCCTTCCTTCACATTGCCTTCAAATTCCCTTTGTGCTGTCAACAGAGGGATTGCATTTCTAGTATGAGGAGATAGGTATCCATCAGCCTGGCCCATGCTGTCCCATGCTCCCTTGTGACCTTCATCCAGCTGAATGCTACATCTCTTCTGACCAAAAAGTAACCCATACAGGGCAGCTGACTGATTTGCAGGCTGGGACTTGCACCTTTAAGCAAACATTTTTATGTTGCTTAAGTAGAAGTTAAAGGCTCTTAGTTTGATTTGTATTCTCCCCTTTGTTTCTGATCCTCCTGAGAATCTTGGCCCTGATCACAAATCACAGTGGATGCCAGAGCATTCTTGACAGAGAGGATGCAAAGAAAATGGACCTATTTTTACAAAGGAATGAGATTTGGTTTGTTTCTTCTGCAACCTCTCAGGCAAAGCTCAAACCATCCCTGGCCTTTGAGCTCTGCTTGCTGACTGGAAAAGGTGAGTCAGCAGCTCAGGACTCAGAAACCACTTCAGTCTCTCAGTTGGTTCAGCACTGCCACAATCTGCTCTAGGGCTCCTGCAACAGGAGAGGCTGGTTCAGCTACTGAGGTTTCTAACGCTCACCAGAAGTGACACTGCAGCTGGGGGCAGGGGAGGCAGCAGCATCTCCACCTTCCTCCCCGGCCTTAGCAAGAAGGGGTAGACTCCTCTGAAAGTGGAGCATGGAGGGGATTTGGAGTCCTTTCAGTACAGCTCTGGGACAGAAACCTCCAGAGTGCATGGCAGAGCCCAGGGAGCAGCATGCATCAGGAGGAAAGCTGGAGCTGCTTTGTGCAGGGTGAGTTTGGTGACGGAGTGGGATTTGTTCCTCTGCTAAAAACTGTCCCTCCCTGCTACCTGCTCTTTGCCTGAATGTGAGTGGGCAGCTCTTGCCAGGGAGAACATCTGCTCTTCGCCACAATCAGCCCCTGGTTGCTGGCTCCAGCTTCTTTTGGGAAATGCACTGGAAATCTGCAATTTTGTCTTGAATTGAATGTGCCAAATTAAGTTGATCTAAAGCTTCTATATATTTAGTCTCACTTCACTGAAATAATATAGGAATCTTACTGTTTGCCAGCTTTGTTTGAGACTGCAGTAAACATGAACATAGCGGAAGCCAAAAAGAACTTTATTCTGGTAAATCCAGTGGTCAGACTCTTGTTTACAATACTTAGAAATACTGCTGTGACCAAAAGCATGAAAGCCATACAGAAAATAAGAAAAGAATGTTCCAGCAGGGTTCTTTATAATTTATTCTATCATTAACTAAAGAGAATTAGGAGTGTCTTTGAGAGGTGGAACTATGGCATAAGACAGAGGTAGGATAGTCCCTTTTTGTGGCAGAGCAAACAGAGCAGTTGAGCAAACTGTGAAACTAAACCTCTGCACTTCTTAAAAATAGTGGTTTACAATAGAACCTGGCCTCATGCTGTGAACTCCTTGCTAAAGACAGCAATTTCACAGTTGCTTTTTAGGTTACAAAGCGTGTCTCAGCTACAGAAACTAGTAATTTCTCTACCAATTTAAGAATCTTCAGTCCTGTGGCCACTTGGCACCTAAGAATGTTAGCTGGATCCCATGGGCCTTCCTTCTGTAAATAGGAATTTGGAGAACTTCTTTTGCTTCTCTTTTTCTCGGGAGACTATAACTGTAAATTTACACATCTCAGGAACTTTTGGTGTGGTGCAGCAATCTTTAGTTTACTGGCATCTTTATAATGTAGTAATGAATTCTTTTAACTCTGGTGGTTTCTCCTTCCTCCATCCCTGAAGTTAGTCTGCAGGAAGGAGACACAGAGCATGCCTTCATTCCTCCATGGGACTATGATGCCTGTGTTTCTCTTTTCCAGCATTTTTCTTCTAACCTAAATGTCATTTTCAACTTTTATTCCCTCTTTTTAAAGTTGTAGCAGAACTGCATAGAAATTGTGGTATGAGTCATGTGTGTACTTTACTGGACCATTAATCTCCAAATTGCTGTTAGTCTGGCAGAACATCAGAGAATATATCAAAATGATGAAAGCTATAGCCAAAGTGTGCTGCTCTTTCCATGGACCTTGGGAATTCTGCCTCTCTACAGGAGGGAGTGTGCTGCAACCCCTGGTCCATGACAGCTGCCCAGACAAGTGAATGAGGTGGTCCACAGGGCAGAGTATCAGGATGTGTGCTGGTCTCTTATACTTCTTCATCAGGGAAATAATGCTAATGGTGCTGACCTCTGTAAACTCCTTGGCAATGTATGGGTGAAAAGCACTCCATCAAATTTAGGTGTTATGAGTTGTTATTAGGGAAAGGCTGGCAACAGAATGATGGGGTCTCTGCATTACTTGTTTTGTATTATCTTCCCGTATGATGTGAGCAGACAGAAGTGCTGAAAGCTGGAGTCAGCTGTGAAAGCCACAAAGCAAAGGGGAGCCTGGCAATATTGGGAAAACAGTGAGAGAGTCCTGCCTTGCTTGGTGTCTGTGTCCTGGCAGAAGGCTGGACTCATTAGACTGTGACAAGAGAAAATGTGTGTGCAAAAACCTTCTTGTGGGCGTTGTGGTTCTGCTCTGGGGTAACTGCAGCTGTCCTTTCACACAGCAGCTTAATGGGAGGAGCTGAGGTTAATGCCGGCCATGCCCTGCAAGCCTGGATACAGGAACAGGTCTCAGCTACACTGGTGACAATTGTCTCACCCTGAACTGTCACTGGGAGCTGCTTGGCCTGTGACAGGCTGAGAACACCTCCAGCTCTAACACAGGCACTGAGATTTGGTTGTAAACTATTTAAAATGGTGAGTCTGGTAGTGACATCCAGGGACAGGCTTCATTATTCTCTCCAGAATTTTGGCATCCCGTAACTCTCCAAAGATTGCCACTGCTGCTCGTGGGGCTGTGCCACAAGCTCCTGGCTACATCTGAGCAGCAGAGCTGCATGGGTACCACAGCAGCCCTTAAACCTGCTTCCTTTGCTGTTGTCATAACTTAACCAAAGTAAGGAGACCTTTTCCCAGCTGCAATGATGGCCTGTGGAAAGAAGGAACTAGCACACCATGCATAAGGTAGGTGTGCAGCTGGAGGAGCAGAAATACTACAGCTGACCTGGAGGAAATGTGAATGTAGGTGTGTGTGTGTGTGTGTGTGTGTGTGAGAAAGAAGTCACAGATCAAGGGGTATAAAAATGGTCTGTATTGATAACCAAGATGTAACTGACTGCACTAAAACTGGTAAGTGCTGAAAAATGTGTTTACAACAAGTCTGGCTGCCTGTGCCCTGATAAGCCTCACATGGATGGCTTGACAGGAAAAAGCCTGGGTGCTGATAAAGCCACTGTGCAGACAAGTCCTTGGGGAACAAAACTGCTCGAGTAACAGACGGATCACAGCAAACTCACAGCACATCCTCGGTGCAAGTTCTCCTCCTCCTCTCCCGGCAGGCAGACAGACAGTGGGAGCTAAGGTACCCAAAATGGGGGGGGGGGGGGGGGGAGAGGTAAAGGCACTCAGCAGTCACCTGTCCTAGATAAAAGGGATTTCCAGGCAAAAGGATCACCCCGTAGTAACCATTAACTCCTGAAGATAGCAAAGGACCTGCTCAAGAATTTGTAGCTTGTCACTGAAGAGAAACCCAAGAGGTGCAGTGAGGATTTGGCATTTGGTATTCTTGGTCTCATCTCACACAGGATCCAACTGGAGCACCTGGGCAAGCTTGGTGCCTGTGAGTATGGGGGGAGTGAGTGTGGCTGAGAGAATGGGACCAAAACAATTTCTAAAAATGAATATCATCTTTCTGTTTCATAAGGTCATGCACTTTTTCGTAAGGTTGCTGCATTAATTTGCTGCATCATAAGGACATTAAAAACTTCTCCATTCTTAAACAAGGCTTTCACATCTTTTTTCATTTATGACTGGTAAGACCATCAGAGTTTAAAAAGCTTTTGTTTTGGTGTGATCAATGGAGCAAAAATATAATCAGGCCTAAATTGAGCTGTAAGAGGCTCTAAGGGCTGAAAAATACTGGATAAAAATATCAGAGAAAACAGGAGGAAAGCTCTCAGATGGTTTCAGTGATGGAAAGTGCAAAACTGAAACTGCTCCCAAGCACTTTGACTTCTCTGTTCCCACCCAAAGTAAGTCAACTTTCCACATGCCTGCGTAAAGGATGAGCAGGTCATGGCCCAGGAAGAGACCTACTGCTGAGAGTTATCTGAATAAGGCTGCTGTGGGACCTGAGCCAGGTTATAAATGGATTTAAGGCTAGGGTTCCCACATCTTCTCTGAGGAGACAGCCCCAAAGGGTTACTGTACAGCTCCTATTTCTCCTTCAGCCTCTAGCCTTCACTTCCATATTTCACATCTCTTTAAGTGAGTCCCATCTCTTTGGGATCAAATCCAGTCTTCAATTAGTGTTGTTGGCCTTATGAGCATCTGAAATTTGAGTTTCTTTTCTCTTGTTTGTCTTTTTCTGAGTTGTATTGTTTCCTGTGTAAGATTATGGTTTCCATAGATACCTTGGACATTATTTATCTTTCCTTCCTGGACATACAGTTCCTCACAATGAATTACACAACAATTTGCCATTTCTGCTTGAGGCCTTGGTTCCTTCACCCATATCACTGCTATACTGAGTATTTTAGGACTGTAGCTTATCTTGATAAGCTGCCTTGTTCTCTTTGCACGGCTTTCAATCCACATGATGGAACTCTTGTCCAGCCAGATTTTAAATTCAAAAATGATACATTGCATGTCTATTTTAGGATTTTGTACTGATAATTGTTGGAAACTTTAGCTCAGCTTTTCTCTGCTATGGGTAACTGTTAAACAGAACAGTGTTTTGTTATTTTTGTTCTCCTCCCCCACCCCCCCTTGAGAAATTTTATCAAAGGACAAAGTCTGGCAAAGTATTCAGGGTTGGTATGCTCCTAAATGAGAGCTCAGATAGCAGTGACGTTCTTTCAGACAGCTCTAGCGTGAGTTTTCTCTCCTTATCCTGTCTCCACCTTGTCCCGGAGGAAAGCACATGTCCTGGAGTGCAGAGGTAGATGCTGATGTGAGTCACTGCTTGGTATTTAGTGGTGAGAAATTTGAGCACTATCAGTGTCCCAAAATCCTACCAGAAGCAAAGAAAAATCTGGACATGGTGAAGTCAGTGCTTTCTTGGGTCTATTCTGCTCTTATCAGGCTATTCAATGCACAAGTGGGGCTGTTCTGCTGATTCAGCTTCACAAGAAATTATGCCAGGGCAGCTCCAGGCCACACTCAAGGAATTACGAAGGAGACCATTAGAGTCACAAGTTTTCTCTTTAGCTGATTTATAAATGGATTTGTTTTCTTTCTTGCTCATTTGTCTCAGAGCTGTTAATAAATAACCTTTTCAATGTCCCTGCTCCTGCAGGAGATGTGTGCTCGTGTGATCTTGCTGCAGGCTCTGCAGCTGGGCTGGAGATACTGTGGCTGGAGGTGAGCTCTGGCTTGAGCTTGGTGCCTCCCACTCCAAGACAGAGGGAGAATGGTGCCAGAAGAGGCTGGGAAACACAGTGGCTCCAGGGAAGCGGCAGACCTGGAGCTCCTTTTTGCATGGGCCCAGGGTGTCTGGACAGAAGGGTGGGCTGCTGTGGCTGTCCCCCTGTACCCATGCTGCCTTGTCCAAAATATTTCGTGCTTGTATTTTGAAATATTTGGGGCAAGGCTAGTGGAAGGAAGGGGAGGGAAGATTAATGGAGACATACAAATTGAAGGTCAAACTATGGCTTGATTATAAATGGGTTTATTTTCCTGAGCCTAATTCTCCTCTCAGGATTCACTGCACATCCCAGTAATAAGTAATCTGAACTTTAGAGATTAATAGCATCCTGTGCCAGCCCATTCATCCAGCAAAACCCCTTTGCTGTTTTTTTACATGTCGGCATGAGGCTCTAGCCTTTTCAAAGTGCTCCTCTGACCATGAAAATTTAGATTCATATTTACCTTGTTACCTTTGTAATTTCCAAGAAGTATTTCTTCTCTTACGCTCAGGAACTTTGTCAAGGCCTGTGCCCCGCAATAGCCTTTGATCCCATGTTCCTTCCCATTGGTTGTCACTAAAAATACCACAGGGTAATTTATTTCCTGCTATTTGAAATGGAAATTGTAGCAGCATGAGGAACAGAGAATTATATTCATGCCAAATATCATGAGCTGAATTCTCCTCATGGTTTGTGGGAATCCTAGTTATTAAAGCTGCCCTCTGAGAAATCAGTATATTTTTCCACAAGGCCTGGATAGTGGATGTGCTTCTCAGCAAGAGGAAGAAACTATTCCAGCTGTTCCTTGTCCTGTGCTCTGCAATGAGGAATGGAGGTAGCAGTGCTGACAGCTGGAGGCAAAGGGGTGAGTTGGGAAGTGTTTAAGCAGAGTGATATCTTTTTTTATGCATTCAGCCCTAACCCTGACCTGCTGAAAGGAGGCACCAGGGGCTGCTGCCCTGCCTGGATAGCAAGGGGTGCTTCATGTGCAACTAGGATTAGTTGCAAAGGGAAGGTGCCTACAGTGTCCTCTGCTACAAATGGGAGCTGTGCATGCTAAGGGACGAAAAACTCAATGGGCACCTTATAGGGCTGAGAAATGCTCCTCTAAGACAACAAATACACATGCTGGAAATCACAGTATTAAAGGGTGGTGCAAGCTGGATATAGGCACAGTTAGGCACTGCAGCTTATGCACTCGCATGTGGGACTGCTCTGGAATGGCATCATCCCTCTGAGACCTTGCCAATGGCTCTGCTGATGCTGCACTAGCTGGGAGCAGTGCATGTGTGTCTGTGTTGATCTCCAATGGTTTTTGGTCCTGAATGGGAAGTGAAACTTCAAGAGTAGAGTTGGCTGCTTTGCTATGCAGAAATCCTCGGGCAGCAGTGGCTCCACTGGCATGTGGCACTTGGGGCAGCTGTGCTGTTTGTTCTGGAAAGCAGGGAAGTGAGCCCCTGAAAGCCATAATGTTGTTCAACACACAAGGTGGTCTCAGGAATCTACAGTTCAGAAAAAAACATCCTAGAGGTGTGGTGAGAGGCTTGGTGGCCTCAGCCCCTTCAAGGCAGAAAAGGTTGTCAGTGGAGAGGGCACACAGGAGAACTGGTGGCACTGCTGGGAGTCAGAGTGTGCTGGGAGCCGAGCTGTGGGTGATGGGGGGTTTGGATCTGTGTCATCTGCGGTCATTCCCTGTCAGAACCTCCTGCAGGGCCTTGCAGCATTTCTAAAGCTCAGGACATTTTGTTCTCCAGGAAGTTTCCAAACTTGCTGGCCCAACGTGGGTGTTGAAGGGGAGGAGTGTTTGTTCTGGAGGCTGTTTCCTCTCCTTTTTTCAAGATAACTTGTGTGTGGGCGGCTGATGGACACAGGGCAGGGTGGGCTGTACTGGGTTGGTGATGTGACTCACACCTCACCCATCTTCCAATGTAAGCAGTGGTCCTGCTGTCTTTAGTAGCAACAATAATTAAATAGCTGTACACAATTGCTGCTTGGGGGGAACTGGAGCAAGTGACCAAAGCAACTGAAGGTTAATGCCCATCACCAGCCAGGATGCTGAGACAGAGAAGGGTATGTCTGTCCACATAGGGATGAGAAAAGCTGATAAGATTGTAGATTCCAGTGAAAGACAAGGCAATTTCTCAGAACTGAGGGTGATCGTCTCACAATTTGCAATGCATTTCTTCCAGCTCAAGCGCAACATATGCTGACCTCAGTTACAACAGAAAAAAATAATTGCTCTGAGAGTTTTGAATTATTATAAAAGTAATCCACACTTATTCTGTGTCAACAATGTCTAGTAGGTCTTAAAAGAAGCAATGTCACAAAATATAAAATACTTGAGCTGAATCAGCAGAGTATTTAAAATGTGGAAATGGGAATGCTAATAAGAAGCAGGCTATTTTCTTCTTATTTTGTTCCACAAATGCCATAATACAACAGTTGAAAGTTATGTTAACTTGGAAATAATAATATTTCTTAAAGATGCATATTCAGAGGCAAAAGAGCAAGATAAAACTAGTGTAAATTTAAAGTTGGAAAGTGTAAAAGATGGTCAAAAGAAACATAAGGGAAAAGTCATGGCCAGATAATTAAGAAGAGAAAGAAGAATGTAAGGATCTTGAGCACAAGAGGAAGCCTGGCAGCACTGTTGGGCCACTACAAGCCTGTATATTCAATCTATCAATAATGACAAATCTGAACAGGTGTCAGTGGTTGATGCATCTTTTTTTTGCCCCCAGAAGGACAAACAAATGCCTTTACATCATGTGATTGTCAAGCATATTCAAGCAATAATTTTGCTGGTAAGCAGAGGAAAAGGGGAAGCCCCCTTGAGCTCACTGGATATTTTCTAATCAAACTTCAAGCTTTGTGGGTAATAGCAATAAATCTTCTCCAGTTAAAATATAGCTTTGATGGCTGGTAGCAAATTAATACCAGAGGTTTCCTGAAAGGATGTAACTGATAACAGATTTGCCTTCTGATTTGAAAACCCTCTTTGATGTAAGAATCCTAAAGAAATGAGTATGAGTTCAAGTAGGATACAGGCTTAGAAGTCCAGTAAACAGAATATAAATGTGAAAATATCTGCCTAAAGGTCATTGTGTCAGCAACATCCTGCCACTTGATGGTTGTATTTAAGAATATCTGGAGTATCTGGGTCTGACTGCTGCAATGTAAGACAGAAAAATATCTTCCTGCAGAGAGATAATTTAATGAGCAGGCACTGGGAAGACTTGGTGGGGCCGGTGTATAACACCAGGGAGATGGGCTGTGAGTGCAGGGTGGGAGGGGGTGTGAGTGCCTTGCAGAGAGCCAGGGAGGCTGAGCACCATCCCCAGCTCTGCACCGTGGGAAGGTCTCTGACAGGGGAACCTGCTTTGTGCATGGGTGAATGGGGCATTTGTGAGTCTGGGTCACTGGGGCTGGTGCCCAGAACCCCTGGACATCACCTCTGCAGCAGTAACTCTGCACTGCAGGGCCACAGGGCTGCCCGAGCACAAAGCTCCTCTGTGCTGTGGGCAGCTGGGCAGGGGAGAGAGGGCCTGTGTGCTGCCTGCTCCTTTGTATCTCTTGCTATATTGCTCAGCTCTTGCTGCCTCTAGCACCCAGCAGCTCTCCAGGATTTCCATGTGCTTTTCTTTTTTTCCAGGAAAAGAGAGCTCATTCAGTGTGTCTTGTGCAATATCCCAGGGTTGTTTCCCAGCCACAACACTAAAAGCGGCAAAAGGATGAGGTACTCCCACACCCAGCAGTGCTGTGCACGTGGATAGCACACAGCAGGGTGGTTGCCATGGCTGAATTATGTCTGAACAAAACCTGGAGCTTTGCTGGGCAAAGCAGGGAGCACCTTTGTACACCTGCATCTGTATCCTACACATGCACTGCCCTGGCCCTTGCTGACAGCGTAGCTCATGGGTGCATTGACCCCTTTCTGCTGACTCCCCTCCTTCTGAACCAAGGAAACGGAACTGGGAAAAAATCCAGGAGCCACCCTCATCCTGAGGTGGGATCGGCTACACCAGTGCTGGCAGATAGAAATGTCATTTGTCTGGAAACAACTAATGAGCCTCCTTTGCTCTTCTTTTTTACAAACTTGACTATTCAATTCCTTCAATCTTTCCTCATAGGTCAAGTTTTTAGGCTTGTGATTTTTCTTGTCCTCTTCTGGACTTTCTCCAAGTGGTCTACATCTTTCCTGAAAGTCAGTGTCCAAAATTGGTCACAGAACCTCACAGGAGGATTTACCAGCTTTAGATGGAGGGAAAGATTTCTATAAACTGCTATAGCTGCAATAACATTTTCTCTGGAGAAGCTACTTAACAGATTGCTCACTGTTAACACACTGTCTTGGGTTATGGCTCTCACCTAAATGTCATGTTTGCTTTTGTCCTTAAGTGAGTTAGATGTTTCCACCACACTCTCACCTATTTGTCGAATTTATTTTCAGTCCCAGTCCTATGTGTCAGTGTGCTTTTCTCCCAGCTTGGTGTCATCCCAGATACAGGCACACTCTTTATCTTCCAGCTCACTAATGCACAGGTATGTGTGCACATGGGACAGTTCAAGCTGCCAAGCTGAATAGCCTAAATTTATAGCAGTATGTGGATTTTGAGACATGTAGGGCTGCATTATTTCAGTATCAAGTGTCTGAAAGACAGCATCCAAAAAACCCATTATACTGTTTGGATTATCAGTTTCACTGGCACTTCAGTGTTTGTACTTCAGCACTCACAAGTATTTTGTCTGGAAAAATATAACCCAGTAAATGTGTATTTATTATTCTGCATAGCACTATAAGGAGGGGAAGAGATCACACCAGTATTTAGGCCACAACCTTTGCCCTATGAATAATTAAAGCTTGGAGTAGAGTCTCCCACACTGTTTGATGTAACAGTTGTAAAAAGTGATGTAAAATCCTCATCTGGAGCTTGAATTCTAATTTTAACATGCTGAATGTCTTGCCCTGATATTTTGAAATAAAGCACCTTAAATCAAAACCATTGACTTACTGTATATATGCTTGTATATAAATACTAAGACAAATCTGAGCCTCTTGACAGCCTAAGAAAAGAGTTTCCAATATGCTGGCCTAAAACAGGTGGTTTAGATTACTTTGCAGCAAAGTCTTTCTAGGTAACTTGGATACAAGCATGTTTAAATGAAAAAGGCAGATGAAGAATGAGTAAGAAGTCACTTGGGGATAAGGAAAATTTCATTAAAGGGTTGATAAATGAAGCAGTGTGGCTCTTCTGAGTGTTTATGCACTCAGATTTTTGGTCGTGGTGAGCCTGAAGACAGGAATGCCTTTTGGGTAATGTGCATCAAAACCTGAACCCTGCAAGTTCAGCAACCTCACAGACTGATCAGTGAGGTAATTTCAGGCAATTCAGCCTGAAATCTTCATGACTGCTGAAATCTCGTTTTCACTCACCGGGAGGATGATGTGTGTGTCCCCTCTCCACACTGAACAGCAGCACTGATGCTCCCATGCCCCTTCCCTACCATCACTGCCAGCAGAACTCCTCAGACACAACTCCTGCAGTTAGAAAACATGCACAGACTGCATTGCCAGAGCCCTTCTTTCCTGGGTGGGTTTACTGAAATTGCATGAGAGGTGCTGGGTTGATTTAGCACTGCCTGAGGTGGTGGATGATCGTGTTCCTGAGGTAGTGCAAGTCTCCACCTCGCTTCATTTAGGCTGGGACTGGATCATCTCCTGTGGCATGGGTTCACTTCTGTGCAAGGCCAGACTCCTTGCAGTTCTGGTCAGAATGCTCAAGAAAAATATAAGCAAGTAATTCTATTTGTAGAGAAGTGATGCTGGACTCTTCTAGTAAACAGAAAAGGCTGGAAAAGACAAAAATCCAGAAAGGATAATTTCTTTCAAATTGACTAAGAAAATAAATTCCTGCGGGATTGAACATTGCAGAAGTTGTGAGATAGAAGTGGAAGACAGGCAGAGGGAATAGACTGGCAATAAATAAATTAAGGTTGAGAATGGGAACATTTCTGACCATACAGAGGAGGGCTGAGAGGATAAAGGTGATGGTAAAGGTCTCTGTGAGTGTGGCACTTATGCAGTGGAAGAGGAATGGCCTTGCAGTACAGCCTCTTGTGATCCCTTCTGTAACAGTCTGACCATGAACATCCAACTGAAGGATCAAACATCAGCTTCATCTGTTATGCTAAGTCAGAGCCTACAAAAATATTTGTATTTATTAGAGATGATGGGTCGCAATGAGTTTGTCTGAATCAAGCATCGCTTTGGTCTATGCACAGCATTTCTTATTTTCTGCTTGACATTCCAAATGTCACAAGTCTTATTGCATGTTTATAAGCAGCTGGTTGCCTGATTCCTTTTAACTTCTGTTACTGAGAAGGGAATTGAGGAGGGGCAGCCTTGGCAGAGGTGCCAGTGACTTGGTGTAGTTTGGCTGGCCTTCCATTTCCTAATTGTCTTGAGCTCAGGGAGACACAAGAGTCAAATCTGCTTCCTTGCCTTCATACAGAGCTGCCTCCCACGCTGGTGTGGTCCTTCCTGGTTATTCAAGAAGAGCAACAGGATTTCCGCAGCAAAATTGCTGCTACCTGGAATGGCTGACAACATCCTTCCCAGCTCTCCGTCTTGGGGACAGAAAGGATCCTAGATATCTTTATGTTTTGGGGCCATCACTGGATGGAACCAGTGGTAGCCCCTACAAAAAAAAAAGCAAGGAGACCAAAATTGGAAACAGACAGAGATGCCTGAGTGGCTGGGCTGTGCTCCAGCATCTGGAGAGTGCTCGGTGCCCGTGCAGCCGGGCAGGGCTCCAGCACCAAGCAGCTCTGAGCTCTGCAAGGAGGAAAGCAGCATCATTTCTATGCCTACTTATGGCCCTATGGATTGTTTTAGTCACTGCACACAGTGGGCAGCATGAGGGAAAGAGTAGAAATCTGGATTCTGACTGGGCACAGGGACAGAAGTTCATGTCTGCTTAATCTTTAGCTGAGGAAAACGGATGAAGGAAAACCCTGGGGCCTGGCAATCAGTCAAGTACTGCTCCCCTTGGTGGACACTGGGGAGTGTTTGCATGGCATTCAGCAGTGGGAATGTGAAATTCAAAGGAGCTGGACGAAGCTGGAATAGCTTAATTCTTAGCCCCTGCAGAACCTACAATTACACCTAGAGCTGATGGAGGTAACCAAGTGCACAGAAAAGGGAACTTCTTGAAATAATTCACCTTTATGAACAAATGGAAAATTAATTTCAACGACACTGAATTCTTTAGATGGATTTGAAGTGTTGTTTTTTGGTTTGGTTTTTGTTTGGAATTTTTAAAATAAGTATGTCCTTTTTTAATATGTCAGTCAAGTATTCAAGTCTGTAAACTTTGAGTGCTCTTTGGAGGGTTATTATTTTGGTATACTGCATTCTGAATGATGTTTATCATCTCGTACGTTCTCTTGTGTGAAACATTTCAATAAAATGCTCCTTGGTAGCATTAGAGTTCACAGAGATGAATGGTCTGGTATGGGATACAGCAGTGAAGTCACCTATCTACAAACCCCAGAGTCCTGAAAAGTGCTTATGATACTGAACTAAAATTCAGGCAAAAGTCATATTCAGGGTTAAGAAAATAATGTGCCTTGGCAAAAAAATTATCTCAGGCTACAGGTGGGATGCAGACAATTATCATTATGCCTGTGCCTTCAGACAAGAGATTTCTAGCTGATAACTGGATGGTCCATTACAGTGAGAACAATGCTCCTGCTTTGCTGCCAATTCTGGTATTTTCAGTGCGGCCACTGAAAAGATCCAGCAGGCTGACAATACCCATCACAACAGGAAATCTGAAAATCTTAGAACTTGTGCAAAGTCACACATCCTTCATTCCTGTGACAGCAAACACATAACAAATGTGTTTGTGGTTGCCTCTAGGCAAGACCTCAGAGTAAGGGTGGCAATAATTACGTGGATGTCCTGTGCAACTGTCAGCAGCAGTTTCAGTTTTCAAGCATGCTAACTTCATATCTATACTGTGCAGCTAATTTTACACTATAGCATCTGTTCTAATTCATTTTTCTATGGTTAAAGTAACGTTTTGTTCAACAGACATGCTCAGTGCTATCAAAACCTGAGCCAACTACTCTCTCCAATAAGAAGGAAGGTCTCCCACCCGTCATGCTCTGCTGTTTCTAATCACTTCAAGCCCTGAGTTCTGGGTGTTTTTGAATAGAGTTGGATAAAATACATTCTTACTTCCTACTGTCTGGTATGTGCACTAGACTATTTTTTTAAGTTGCATTCTTGGAGATATTGGCAAGCATGCTGAGCCTCTAACAGGCACTCATGAAGTGCGAGTGTTACAAGCTTCCAAATTTCACAGTGAACCTCGGCAGATTTACACGTGGGAGTGAGCACAGAGCTTCAGGTCAGTGTTACATTCCCAAGGGGCCTGTCTGCAGCATCTTCAAAGTGAGCTGTCCTGGCACTTCTAGGTTCCATTTTCTCTAAGAAGCTGTTATTTGAGTGCAGTTAGAGATTTCCAGAGCTGTGTTGCTTCTTTTAACTTGAGCTAACTTCTGAGGTTAACTTGAGGAATTTGTAAAGTCATGTAACTCTATATAGTTTTTAAACCTGGGACCACCTCTCACATAAAACCAGAGCAGTTAGAAGCTGACCCTGCTCAGAACTTTAATGCTTTTCGTATTTGTTTGCATGACATGAAGTGCCAGGATGGATTTGGAGCACTGATCTGGGTCTGGAGGTCTGGAGACCTGTGGAACCCAAGTCCTAGCATGCAGAGCAGGTTCAGTCACCTTCTCAGAGTGTGACATAGTTGATGTGCTTGCCTGCACTGAGGTATTGCCATCCTGAATGAACTACAATGTACTTCTAGACATCTCCTGGAGTATTTGTGTATCAGGAGAAAAGACACTCCCATATGAGTCAGATGATCAGTGCTTTTGAGTATGGAGCATCACAGCTGGTGGAAATGAATTCCATATCATCGTGGGAACAGTTATGTCCCCCAGAGCTATTTGGTTTTTTTTATATCAAAGTTATAAATCTGGAAAATACACTAATACCCTTTCTAGAGCTCCATGTAGTAAGATGGTATTTTATTAAACAGTTGCAAAACTGGCCAAGTCTAAGTTGTAAAATGAGGTTTTGACTGTGGGATACATGAAGGATTATCCAAAGCAGGAAAATGTGAAAGACAGCATCTTGCTAGCCACCAACAAGTGCAGGTATATGTATATTTGTTCAGACAGCTCAAATTGGTTTTGAATTTGAAATATATTGGTTGTGAATTATTTTCATCAGTCATAAGGGGCATTTCTTACAGAATTCTATTGCTAACTGAGAATATTAAATCACAAAAATCTTTATTTGTTATATAGGTTATCCCAAATATGCCTGTAGCATTTAAGGAATTAGAGTGGTACAAGGCCTGCAAAGTGTGTGATTTATAACCGTATCATGCCAATTCTGCAAACACAGGCCATTCATAACCTGATGGGCAAAGGCAGATACTTCATAGTGCAAAGGCACTGCAGGAACATGCCAAAAGACACCTTTGGGGAGTGAGGTAAGATGGGCTACTGGGGTGCTAACATCCTTTTCCTGCTCTAGTCACAGGTACCAAACCAAAGATGTCCTCGACAAGAACGATTCTACTCATCCTGGGATTCCTCTCTACTTTGGCTGTAATTGCTTTAATTGCTGTAGCAGTGACCCAAAACCAGCCACTTCCGAAGAATATTAAGGTATTAGAAGCTGGTACTCTTAGAGGAAAACAAGCTGGGGAGGGTTAGGTGTCCCAGACTCCTGTATTATAGTTATAGTGCTCACACACACATTGCTGCCCTTGCTGACTCTGGCTAACCTCTTTTTCTGGCTCCATGCACCTCAACATCTTGTTGCAAATCTTTGTGGTTAAACCAGCTACAGTTTCTCAAGGAGCTGCTTCTTAAGTAACCAGTCCCAATTTAGCAGTGTCTCTGCTCCCTTTTCCTTTGACGGGAGTTTTGCACTGAAGCTCTGCTGAGAGGAGTAGCGACACACATTCCCACAGCTGCCAGGCACATGGGCACTGTGTGTGCCTGGACCCCTGTTCCTGGAGGCCAGCACACTCCGGGTCTGGGTCAGTGCCTCAGGTGTGGTAGCAGCTCTGTTTTGCCCACAGTATGGGATTGTGCTGGATGCGGGGTCGTCCCACACCAACCTCTACGTGTACGAGTGGCCAGCAGAGAAGGAGAACGACACCGGGGTGGTGAAGCAGGTGGAGGTGTGTAAAGTTGAAGGTAAGAGGAGAAAAAGGAGCTTGGGAAGGGGCGAGGGATGAAGAAGAGATAATGTAAAAAAAAGGGTGAGGGAGGAGAAATGGAGAGGAAGAGGCCAATAGTAGAAACAGTGTTACATCTGTGAGATAATGTATATCTCACTGCTTCCCCTGGGGAGCTGTATGTGCCTGACCTTCCTGGCGAGGAAAATAGATTCATTTTTTCCTTTGTTTTCAGGATGCTTGGAATTAATTGGTTTTTGGAAAGAACTACACCAAAGAATGTACTTAAATAAATAAAATGTCTGCATGCACTCTTGCTGAAGTGCTGATGAAGGCAATGAGAGGGGAGAGCAAGGCTTCTGTGCGAGCTATGCACAGGGCTTGTGGCTCACGGTTGCTCAACTTATGCGTGCCATGGTGCTTTTTTATTCTATTTAATTGCTGTGTAAATACTGTATGGTTTGGGAAGGCATAAATGAAGCCTGTGGGTGCACACAACAAGGAACAGCACAGACCATCATGGATCACTGCATTCTGAGGAGTTGTCAGACATGTCTGGGGTCTTTCCAGGCCTCTGCATTGCAGGGGAGACCCTACTGTTATCAAAATGCTGCGATAGCTGCTCAGCACTGCAGCATCCCACGTCCTGAGCAGCACGTTGAGCATACAGCAAGCTGGAGCAAATGGGGCTTCACTGCTGCCAGGCAGGCACTGGTCCTGGGGCAGTCCAGGGGACACATGGCAGAGAGGGACAATGATTTTTCCTTGGGTTAGCATAAGACACAATAGCTGCAAAACACCCAATGTGGTAGTGTGAGTACAAAGTACACAAACAAATGACAGCATCTGCCCCCAGAGGAGCCAGCATAAAAGGGTTGGGGATTTTCAGGCACAGATCCAGGGTACACCCAGGCAGACTAAGAGAAGAGACTGCAGATGTTCAGGGCATGTTAAAGAAATGGTTTGTGTCAGGCCTCATTGCGAGTTCATAGCCTGCTTTCAGTGCAAGGGTGGCAGATGCTGGGCACTGTGGCCACCCATCACCTGCATTGGGTTAGTTGGTGCTGTAGGATTTCTAAAGCTCCTCAGGGATGGATGGTTGAATCTGATTCTGTTGCCTATGATATGGTTTAACACCCATGACAGCATTCTGGGGTTATGCTTGGAGTCTGAACAATGAAGTGACTTTGTTCTTGCAGGCCCTGGGATCTCAGGTTACTCCCATGCCACAGAGAAGGCAGGTCCCTCTCTGGCACAGTGCCTACAACAAGCAAAAGAGGTGATTCCCTCAGCACAGCACAAAGAGACACCCGTCTACCTCGGAGCAACTGCTGGCATGCGGCTTCTCAGGTACTGCAGGGCTCGTGCCCTCCTCCTGCAGCACTGCACCTGGATCGCCATGCACCTGGGTGCATGGGGGCCTCTTGGGAAAAGTCCTTGGACATACTGCCAGCCCACACTGTGCCCAGACACCCTCCTCTGCTGCTGACCTCTCTGAGCCCCGAGTCCCCTGGACTTTTCCATTGCTTACCCACTCATTCCACCCCTCCATCATCTCCTGCATCCACTTGCAGCACAGAGACACCAGGAGTTCAGCAGTGCCCAAGCTGACACCTAGACATCCCCACAATAAAGGGATGCTCAAACATCCCCACAGTCTGGTATTAGGCCTAATCCTGGATTTTTGAGCCAAAACATATTGCAACTCCCCACTCCAGTGGGCCATCAGCGGCTAAGGTAATTTTATAATCACATCCTCCTTTAATTACAACTTGTGACTTCCATGAGGGTGACCCAGACCTCTCCTGGCTAGGACAGAGGACTGATCTTAGGTATATATTGGCTGTAAAATCTTCCTGGGGATACATTCTGGATTTCTTCTCTAATGGCAACAGTAAAGAGTGAGAGGAGTCTGCACAGTGCAATTCCTATCAGGACACATACTACAGAACAAGAGCTCTGCTCCAAGTACCTACCACTGTCAGCTGCAGGGTCTGTAAGTGTCAGAGCTGGTGGCAGCTGAGCTGTCAAGGTGTGACAGAGAGGAGCATGGCCAGTCAGAGCTGGATGACTCATAAGAATAACCAATCTCTTACCATTGACACTTGGTGGGGAGTTGCAGCCTGCCTACTCAGAATAAAGCACAGAGGGAGCTGTCAGCCAGAGTCACTCCATCCTTTCTTCCGTTCATCCAGGTTGCAGAATGAAAGTGCAGCTGACAAAGTCTTGTCCTCAGTAGGAAACACACTACGCTCAGCTCCCTTCAATTTCCAGGGTGCCAGAATCATCACTGGTCAGGAAGAAGGAGCCTATGGATGGATCACCATTAACTACCTTCTGGGCAATTTCAAGCAGGTACTGTATCTATAGCAAGTATATTTGAAACATTGGCTTGCAGCACTTTGTAAGTCCTGCCTTGCAAGAAGCTGTCACGGGCATTATCTTCCCCTGTAAGCCATTTACCAGGGATCAGGGAGCTGCACATCTTGCCTCAGCAGTTGCTGCAAGTACATCCTGATACTTAGTGGCATCAGGATGCACCTCTATAGTCAGGCTTCAAGCACTGAAACAAAACACCAGCAGCTTCAATAATTTTGCTTGGGTACAGCATCCTTCTCATTTCCTGATATAAAATACTTCTGACCTGAAAAGTTTGACTATGATTTTTTTCCTGCTGAGCTTATAAATCTTCTGAGAGCTAAAAGAATAAGTAGACTGTTTTTCTCATAGCGATAGTATTAGATTTAATATTCTTTGCCCTCCTGCAAACACTTGGACTTCCCATGTTTCCTGTGTTCTGTGCTTATGATTTTCTCCTCATAGTTCTTTCTCTTTTTTGTTTCTCCAAAATAAATCTTCTCTGTGCCCAATATATCTGGTTTACTTTGACTTTTTATTTTTTTTCTAAGTCTGGATGGAAAAAGCTTCTACACTCCCTGAAATCCTTAAGTGAGACATCAGGAGCACTAGACCTTGGAGGAGCCTCCACACAGATTACCTTTGTATCAAAGGACATCTCTTCAGAGTCCCCAGAGAATCATCTGTACTTCCGTCTCTATGGCAAGGATTACCAAGTGTACACGCACAGCTTCCTCTGCTATGGGAAGGACCAGGCTCTGCAACAGAAACTGGCCAGGGACCTACAGGCAAGTACATCTACATCTGTAACTGAATGATCCTGGACCCTCCCAGCTTTGGGATAGTGGTTCTGTAAAAGTTGCTGTGTCCCAGCTCACCTCTCAGTCTGGATTAGGGAAATGTCATTGCTCTTCACTCAGTCTGAGCATGAGGTGCCCCAAGAGGTGATAGTCAATACTTCCAAAAGTACTCCCAATTTGAGATGTCTTGGTTCTTGGGCATGGGATAGCAGGAGAACTGCATTTAACTGAAGTACTCAGGGGAGGAGACATTTTACCATCTCTGAGAAACCCAAACAACAGATCAGCTTCACAAACTGTGACTTAAAATAACTTCCCCAGGGTCCTACGGAGAGGCTGTGGCAGTACCCACATCTTCCCCTGCTGAGCCTGGGCCTTAAACCATCCTCATCCCCTTTACCTGATGTGTCCCATTTGATGTGTGCACCTGGATGTGGTGTGCTGTGACAAGTGCCACCCTTCCTTGTGGTTCTTTCCCAGGGTATTACTCTAGAGCAAAGTGTAACAACTTGGATTGATTTTTACTTTCAGACCCTGGAGAACAGCAGTCTCCACGACCCATGCTTTCACAAGGGTTACGAGAGGACTATAAATATTAGTGACTTCTTCAAAAACCCTTGCACATCAGACAAGAAAAAGCAATTGCCTTTCAGCCAGCTGTACGTAAAGGGAGAGGGGGACTATCAAAAGTGCCGAGAAAACATCCAGAAACTCTTCAACAAAAGCAATTGTCCTTACACAAGTTGCTCCTTCAATGGGATATACCTACCTCCAGTACAAGGGGATTTTGGGGTGAGTCTTCATTCAATCTTCAACTCCCTGTAATCCAGAATATCAGAAGAGCAGAAATTCAGAGAAATGCTAGAGTGCATATTCATGACTGAGGCAGGAAGTAATTTACAAGATGGCTTTTTGAACACGTAACTACAAAATTAGCACTGCACTCGCTGTGAGGATAGACATGTGAAGAGCCACCCCAGTAAATGCTGGCCTACCAATACTGCACTGTTCCCATTCTGACCCATCTCCTTGGGGAGCTCAGTTTACTCACTTTTTGAGCTGTCCTTCCTGATGTCCAGCACCAGAGGCAGGAGAGGCTGCTGCAGGCAGGAACGCTGCTCCTGCAAACCATGTCTCCTGAGGTCAGTGGTGGTACCAGGTCTGAAATTCACCCAGCAGTGTCTGAGTGCTGCTAAAACCAGTCAGCTCACCTGTCTGCTTCCCAGACACGATGAGGAGACAGTGCGCACTCTGAACACACATTATATGTGACACCACGCTGACCATCAGGCCTAGAGCTGCAAAACCTCAGTGATTGTGAGGCTTTCCAGGGCTAATACACCCTTGCCCTGCTCATAAGCTGCCTCCTACCTATCAGCTACTGGCCATGGGGAGAGATGGGGTTTCTGGACTTTGGATTATATGATGGGTCTCTGTACAGTCCTTTCAGACCATCACCTCTGCTCTTTGTGGTGATATTGGCGGCACACCCATCTAACTCAGTTACAAAAATGGGATCATGGTTGTGATGGCAATCAGTGTTCACTGTGTGCCACATAAAGGAGAAAACTCACAGAAGTTCTTCAGGATATCATAATTCCTCTCTCCAGCTCTCAGCAACTCTGAGGCATATGTCTCAAAATGACATCACTCTTGAAAACATTCCTGCTCTTTCATGTGTGATGTTGCTTCTTATATTTCTCTATCTATAAATAAACTCATTATCTTCTGTGGGATTTATGGCTTAGTCAGATTAAAAGAGTCTTTCTCCTTCAGGCTTTTTCTGCTTTCTATTTTGTGATGAACTTTTTGAACCTGACCAGTGAACCAAACCCCCTTGCCCTGAACGAAGTGACCAGCACCATTGAGAGCTTCTGTGCCCGGCCTTGGCAAGAGGTGAGCAGTACTTGTAGCAGTAGACTGGGGCTGCTGATAATTTTTTGTAGGATAAATGGCTGGGGTTAATTTCCAGAGCATGATGGGGAAGAACCCCCCAGCACCTGCAGTGGATGCTCAGGCATAAGCTGTGTTTAACAGTCTGGTGATTGCCTCCTTCCCTAGGTGAAGACAGAATATCAGCACATCAAAGAAAAGTACCTGAGTGAATATTGCTTCTCTGGAGCCTACATCCTCTCTCTCCTGGAAAATGGCTATCAGTTCACTGAAAATAACTGGCAAATGATCCACTTCCTTGGAAAGGTGTGTTTCATGGTGGGAAGGGCTCTACCCCAGCAGTTCTCTGCAGGCTCTGCTGCATAGCCTGGCCCTTTATCTCTCAAAGGCACCACTGCCCCAGCAGTGCCATAGGCAGCCTCCCAGCACTGATTCTGCTCTTCTCCTGTTTCAGATCGGCAGCAGTGATGCAGGTTGGACCCTGGGCTACATGCTGAACCTGACCAACATGATCCCTGCAGAGGAGCCAGCCAGGCCCCCTCTCTCCCACGGCAGCTACGTGGGGCTGATGGTGCTGTGCTCCCTTGTGCTGGTGTCTGTGCTCCTGTTTGCCTGGCTTCTCTTCCACAAGCCCAAGTGCCTGCAGAAAGGGATTGTTTAGGAAGAACTTGAAGGAGAGAGGAGCCATGTCATCCTGGCTGCTCAGGGCTAGGAGACCCCAGCAGAGCTGTACTGCAGAGTCCCTCTCACTGAAGCTACTGACTGTACATCAAGGGCATTTATTTCTTCTGAATCACACTTGCACTGACAGATGTTGGGACATCAGGCTCGCCACCTTCTCTGCCAAGGACAGACAGGCTTGTGTCCGCTCCTTGAATGGGTCGTACTTTCATTCGATCAAACTTTGCTGCTTGTTGGTTTCTGCCTTGTGCACAGCATTATAAAGAGAAAAGTGGCAGCAATCTTTGGGAGCCAGTGCTCCTGCAAGGGTTATCTCAGGGTCACACATCCCACTGAGCTCTTGGGAGCTGTCACATCCAGGGTGATCCTGCTCCTTCTCCGCTGAAGCTGTTCCCAAGAGCCCTTTCTGCACCAGCACCCCTCTGCTCACCTCCCTGCGCCCTGAGCTCTCACAGCCCTACAGCTGGGTACAGCTCTTGCACCTGGCTGGTCCTGGAAGGTGGGTCAGGCTCCCAAATGCCACTTGGGAAATGAAGGGATGAGGATGAAGAAACTGAGCATGCTTGTGGTCATCAGCCCTTAGCTGGGCTCTGTCGGCTGTCAGCTCTTTTTGCAGGTGGCAAAATGCCTTTTCCCACGTCTTCCTGATGTTGTTGCTGGACCAAAGCTGGCTCACTGTTGCACTGAGCCATTCCCGTGTCCCTAGGGTACATCAAGCCCCAAGTTCCCAGCCAGGCACTGCTGGTTTTTGAAGGAACAGTTTGTATTGGCCCGGGTTCCTTGGCCAGTAGTGATTCTTTCTGCCTGCAGGGACTCTGGTGTGATCAGGGTGCCCTCAGGTACAGACTCACTAAAGCAATCCAGGGTCACTGTGCTGATAATACAGCAGCCCCCAATCTAGGGAAAGTGTTTAATAGCTAATGTTCCTAAAGGCAGCTGGCAGCATGAGTATGCACAGATTGAACCACACTTTCCACCAGCAAAATTAGTGAAGTTCTGCCTTTCCTTCCCTCATAGCACAGGCTTATCCTATGGCCATAAGACCCAGGGCTTGTGAGTGCACATATTGCAGCCCATCTTCTAGCATGCAACAGGACAATGCCACTGATTGAGTTTATGAATCACTTTCTTCCATTTTTCCATTTCTTGGTCCAAAAAAAAGAGAGGTAAGTCAGAAAACCATTTTTGTAAAGACATTCAGAAACCACTGGTGCCTGTCTACCTCCCACAAAATCTCAGAAATCTCTTCTCCTAATGACCTGTAAATGTGGAGGCCAAAAGAAAGCAGATATTGTAGAGAGGAGGGCATAGCAAACACACACCTGTTTCCCTGAGCAAAGGTGTAAGCAGTGTGGAGGGGGTCAGGATGTGCAACCCCAATAATGCCTTCTCCTTTAGGCAAGACACAGAGCTCTCCCAGTCTGTCCCTCTGCACAATCCAGGCTGGGAAATGTCACCCAGTTGTGCCTACTTCATGCCTGGAAGTAGAAGCCCTATATACAGAAGGTAAGGGAAAAATCTACCCTGTCCTAAGATCTTTTGGCAGATCATTGCTCTTCCAAAAATCTGTGTCTTATTTTTGCTCTGAATTAGCAGGCTTCAGCTTCTGTTGGATCTTGTTCTGACCATTTCCAAAAGACTGAGTAACTCTGCTATTAAAATCCCCTTTTTCCTTGTTGGTGCTTGCAAATTGTCATTATATCATATTAAATAGACTGGTTTTCAATCTGTAAAGTGCTCTGTGCTGACCTCACTTGTAGCTCTCGACTCCACTCTTTTAGAAGTTTTACATCTTTCTGAAACCTGGACACCAAAGTTTTCAGCAGTGAGTGGTAGTAGAGTCACTAATAGTGTATATATCTGGTTTTGATCTATGCTCTGTGTTCCCCATTCATATATCTCTGGTCCAGGTCTGCTCACTTAATGGAAAGCTTTTATGCTTTTGGATCCAGCTGTACTATTGCAACTCGGTCTTTTTTCCCAGTCATTGCATTTCAGAACAGACTCTGCCTCACATCCTACATCACTGTCTCTCAATATGAGCCATTTTTCCTTCTGTGTGGCTCCACCGAAACATGTATGATTCAAAGAATATTGCCCCAAGCAGGTTATCCAGTTCAATCAGCAAATGACCCTTCCCCAGCTGAGTCCATTGACCAGTTTTTGTTTTATCTGCAAATACACTGTGGTGCTGGCATTCAGCTAGGGATGCAGCCTTCCTTCTCATTTTGCAGCAAAGATGGGTAGATGAGAGATGAACAGCAGGTTTTGGCCGTGGCTGGAAGGCATGCAGGAGAAATGTGTGATCAGAGCTGCTTCTGCTGCCCAGACAGCCTAATTTGCAATACACCCCATCACGAGCCACCTTGCCTGCACACGGAGCCTTTGAGCAGAGCAGATGCCCTGGAGAAATTCCCCAGGTGAGCTGGTGCCTCCATGCTTCCTGTGTGCATCATGGAAACTGCAGAATGGCAATTCATCTCCTGAGACCTCCTTGGGGATCTGGTAGCTGCTCAGTTGTGTCCATGATGAGAACTGGCAGATCCATTAGGATAGGTCAGAAATTGATACAAAAACTTCATGTGGAAGTTGGTGTGGAAAGAAAGCTTGTGCCAGTCTGCTCTTCTTGTCCCTGCTAAGGATTTATGTCAAAGGAAAATGTCAAATATCTGGGAGAAGATGTTTTACAATGTTTTGTATCTTCATTGTAAGTCACATAGTATTAATATTGGTAGCTCCTGATTCTGGAGCCAGGTGAGCAGGTGGCATCTTCACTTGCTCCTCCTGTGCTAATTATCTCACTTTTTGGTTTGAGTTTTGGGGTTTTTTAAAGCTTTAAATGTGACTTGAGAGCAACCTAAAGGGCCCAAACTAAGATAAATGCAAAATATGTTACAATATTTTTAAACCTTATGACTTTTAGACGCCATTCATAAATCAGTCTCTCCAGGATAAGAGTTTCTAAGGTGATGACAGACATGCCTGATGCTCCAGGAACTGGTTGACTGAAGGCATCCTGTCAGGGTGAGACCATTGCCTGTCACTGCCTGTTCATGAACATTCACAGAACGGCCTATGATTGTTTTCTCCCCATTTCTCCTGTTATTTCAGGACTTTATTCTTGGAGGCTACTCAAAATCCTTGGTCAAAGAGTTCAAGTTTATGAGCATTCATTTCTTTGCTTCTGTGTTGCTTCTGATTCAGCTGTATTTAACTCAAATATGTGTTCCAGAGCCACCCAACATGTACGTGAAGACCATTATTGATAGTGGAGGGAGTTTCCAAATATGCCAGTAATAATGTATCATTTCTCTTGTTAATACAGTTGATCTGCCTCACTGATAATAATGTGTGCCTTATTTCTAATTTGATAGCTTCTGGGTTTAATTTCTAGACACTACCTGCTCTACCACTTTCCTTTTCCTGGGTAAAGCATCTTTTAACATCACTTGTTCTTTCTAGCAAATATTTATCCACTATTCAGCTCTGCTGTGCTGACAAGACTCTAGACCTTGGTCCTCCTGAAGGAAGAGCTCTCCTGGGCTCCTAGGAAGCTCTGAGAGCTGCAGCCAGGTGGGGCTGAGTGTCTCTGGTTTGGTTCAAATGCTGATTGTTCCATTTTTGGGGAGGTTCCTTGCAGCGGGATCTGATAGCTTTGCAGGGTGCAAGAGCAGCCTAGTCTCGCTGGGACTGATGACCCCTGTGAGCTCTGCCACTTGCAGCCAAGTGTCAAGTGTGAGTCAAAGCTATGGGAACCTGTCAGAAGAGAGAGCTTGGGCACCTGTAGCACCCTCAGCTCCTGCAGGAAATCTGTTTCCCACCACAGGCTCTAAGTACCTTTCACTCTCCTCCCTGACAAAGCTGCCTCTCCTCTGTGCACAGGCTACAGCTGCTTTCTCCAGCCCTACAGCAAAGCACAGTGGGGCCTCCACTTGGAATAAAGCTCTCAGAAGTGGGGCCATCACCTCTGCAGCAGGAGGCTGATTTGAAATGTTGGCACTGGCCGGGGATTTCCAGTTTCTCCCAGAGCAGCTCTGGGCCGGATGTGTGCCCCTCATTCTCCACCCCAGTTCTTCCCATGCTCTGTGCCAGGCAGGATGTGGAGGCTCTGCAGGGCTGCCAGCTTTGTCACAGGCTCAACAGCCTGTTCAGGAGGGACTGGGAAGGACACACTGAGGACAACAGTCCTTGCCACCCAGCCATGTGTTTTCTTTTCATGGCCCAGCCCTGAAGAAATGGATCTTTGTTTTGATGCACACACAAGTCTCTGTACATTTATCATAATAAAGACTTCTGAACTGATGCCAGAAAAGTTTTCTTGCTGTTTTCCAGAAGATGGGAGTTAGCCAGTAGTGAAATGGAGCTTCTGGCACTAAACATGGAAAAGTCTTGAGATGTGATTTCCTCTCTTGCCAGTTCTTTGATGCTCTCCTGGGTCAGCTCTGAAGTTCCTGGTGGATGGGTAGCATCCCCTCCTGGTAGAGAAAGGCACTATGATCTTTCCCCGGCTCCTGGGCACTTCACACAGGTTGCCTCACCTCTGGGAAGGCTGCTGGTGCCTAAACCACATCTTTCCTTGCCTTAGCTTCATCCTGACCTCCTTAAGGCAGTTTGTTCTCCCAAGTTGTGAACTGGACAGAGGCAGACCTCTGTTTTCATTTTCCCTCTCCCTCACCCAGGCAGCCCCACTGGCATCGTGCTGGCCCTGCAGCCCACCCTCCCAGCCCCCCAACAGGTGAAGGGCAGTGGCTCTGTGCCCCTTGCTCACAGGGCTGCGTGTCTCTGTGTGCAGCCACAGCCACAGCTCTGCCAAGGCAAACAGTGCTTGTCATAGTTGTTATTTTTCTTTCAGCATGCAGTCCTCACAGTTCTTTCATTCTTATGGCTATTAACTTGAACTTTCCTCAGATTTTCCAATCTTCCTCTGTTAGCAATATGGCCAGAACTAAAATGAACCCATCAGATGGAGTCTTTCCATGGCCAGTTCCAGCAGAATCAGCTCCTTGCTGCCTGTGCCCATCAGCAATGCAGCAGTGGGGGGACAAATCTGCATTCACATTCTTCTCATTCTCACCACAGTGGCACAGAGCACTCCTGCTCCCCCTCTTTCTCCCACTGCCTCAAAGTCTCTCAATTTTTGAACATCTGGGTGGGGGGTGGGGGAGTGTATGATCCATCCCAGATGTATTAGTTGTATTTTCCAAATGAAGTCTTTATTTACTTCCTTCGCTGTTTCTAAGTTCTAAGATCTTATATTGTTTCTGCTTTCATCAGTGTTTTCAAACATGTCCAAATTTATTCTTGGATAAAAGATTCATTAGGCTGTCAATTTCCTAGAATGTGCAAAGGCCACGCTAGGTCAGATCAAACAGGCAGAACATTGGCACTCAAATCCAGCTGTGTGGTGGGTGAGGATTTAGAGGGACAGTTAGGGAAACAGCACAATCCTTTTCTTCCACCCATCAGGGGCTTAGGAAATTTGTGATCAAATGATTGCTTCAAGATTTGATAACTGTGGGTGCCCCTGTTCTCTACAAATTCATCTTATCCTCTTTTGCACTCATTTAACTTTCAGCTTTGATGATGTAATTTCATTGTGTCTTTTGTGCAAAACTATTTCTTTTTGTATGCTTTAACCTGCTGCCTGATAACAGTCTGCCTCCATCCCTGTGCTATGGATAAGGCTGACTAATTCTCCAGATCTAGTAGTGTGTGAGATGTGCTCTCTACCCGCATGAGATTTTGTCCATGGCTCCTTTTTAGGCTCTAATGGTCTGGCATATCTTTTTTTGTTGTTTCTCACATCAGTGTTGCTTGTCTCCATAGGAAAGCAAGTGCTTTCCTCATGTGTCCTTTGGCAGCATAGCAGTTCCAACTCTGCCACTGCTGACCCAGGCTACTGAAAGCAGCTTAGGAAGGGAAAGGGGAGGGTGAAACTGCCCAAACATGGGGCTTGTGCTATTTTACTACAGCCCTGCCTCGCACTCTCTGGCTGCCAAGTAACACTGGGTAGTACTGGAAACCTGCCCACGACTCTTTCACATGGCCTTCATTGCTGAAGCCTGGGGAAAGAGCAACTCCACGGGAACCCAGCAGCTCTGGGAGCAAAGATATGAAGGAGGTGAAGGCATTTCCCACAGCTGTGTGGGCTGCCACCTTTGCAAAACACCACACACATGTCCCGCTGTAGAGACGAGGGCTGTCCCACCATACCCATACTCACCATGGCACAGCTTCAGCTTCTTTGCCTTGGTTTCTTGCATGTGCTGGGAGAAGCTATCACCTCCAGCACTGACTCTTGTTACCTGGCTACAGATGGGTGCAATGCCATTCCTGCTTCTGAATGTGTATTGCTTTCAGACTGGCTGACAAGCAGGGATGTGGTGGGATGAAGCTTAACTAGGAGAAGGTAATTAACATAGTTACTGTTATTTCTAGATAATTATAATATTTTTCTTTTTCTGTTCATGCCTTCAAAAGGATATTTTTTCAAAAACAGGGGTTAAGAGGGAGCTCTGCAGATAGGGCAGAAGACCAAGAAGGCAAAGCATCAGGAAGAGAAAGGATCACTATGGTGGGGCTAGGGCAGAAGACAGTTGGATATGGGAAAGTCTGAGTAAGCCAAGCCATAGCAGGCAATCCATAAGCCTTGCCCACCAGCCTGTAGTGCTTGCACCAGAGGCTATAAACAGCAGCTGTAAACAGGTACTCCCTGGTTTTACCACTGCTCTTCCTGGAAAACTGAGGTAGAAAGACAGCAGCCCAAGTAGATGTGGAAAAGAGGAAAGCAATGGTGCTGGGCAGCATTGGTAGAGAATGCTTTGCTGGGCAAACCAACCCTTGACACAGAAATTAGAGCAATGCAGCACAGATCCACCTCAAGGCTGAAGGGAAAGCAAATGTTTGGCATGGCACTGGGTATCCTGGGCAGCCCATTACTGATGGCCAGAGGAGCTCCTTTCTAGCATGGCCTGGGCAGAGCAGAATAGCTCATGTTACTAAAGGGAGCCTTTCTCTTGGCCTGCCCAGCCGTGATGGCAAATTTTTCGGCTGATTGTGCTCATGTTTGGGGTCTGTGTCAGGGTTTGTCTTAGTAAATACCTCTGTTAGAGCCACTAGGCTGCTGGAGTTTTAGCCTCGTGGAGCAAGGCTGCAAAGCAAGGCTGCCCCTGGCAGTGGGCAGGCAGCAGGGACCATGAGGTGTCTGCTGCCCACTGGGGTAAGTGTGACATAAGGGTGGAGAGGAACCAGCTTCCCCTATATCCAGGAACAGTTTGCAACCTTTGTTAGCAGACAGCAGGGCATTTTCATTCGTCTTTACTCAGTAAAGCAATCTCCTGCTGCCCAGCGCCTGTCGAGCTCTTTCCCATGCCCGCTCCCAGAGCAAGGCGGGGTGGTACCAGACTTTGGAGCGGAGTTCTCCGTGACCATACCTGCTCAGCAGACAACTCCTGTATCACATCCACGCTGCTTGCCCTCCCCCTGCACCGTCCCAGCTCGGCAGTTTGGGCAGGCAGCTGTGAGGAGCACAGTGCGGTCTCTGCCTGTTTCTCCCGGGAGCAATGGGATCTCCGGGTGAGCAGGGCCGGGCAGAGGGGCCGACTGACCGGCGGAGCCCGCGGCGGTGTCTCCTCTGCTTCCCCAGGAGATGGGGCAGGAGAGGAGGCGCGGCGAGGAGCCGGAGCGGGCGCCGGGGAGGAGCGGTGAGAGCCGCCCGCTCCGGGC
>JAHLSL010000018.1:13937337-13952390 GCA_025920805.1 Petroica traversi | reverse complement strand
GATGTTGTGGCGGTGGCTGCGGCCCCTCGTGGGAGCCCTGCTCCTGCTCGAGGGGGCTGCCGCCCTCAGCTTCCTCCACCATCGCTACGAGGAGCTGGTGCAGGCCCTGTTCCGCGTGCAGAGCCAGTGTCCCTACGTCACCCGCATCTACAGCATCGGCCGCAGCGTCGAGGGCCGGCACCTCTACGTGCTGGAGTTCAGCGACTTCCCGGGCATCCACGAGCCCCGTGAGTACGGGGACATGGGGACAGCGGCTCGGACAGATCGGGCTTCGTTGCCACACTCTCTGCCACGCGGCGCTCTTGTGGCACTGGGTGGGGGGTGCCTCCCTTTCCAGGCAGGACTCCTGGCAATGCCCAGGTGCCAGGCAGCGCGGTGTCCGGCAGGGACCCCGCACGCCCAGCCCGCACACACGCACCGTGCCGTGCGCTGTGCTTGCGTGAGCTGCAGCGTGGCCCCGGCGCGTACTTTGGACGGAGCTCTGAGTTTTCAGCTCAAGCGAATGCGAGAATGCAGGCGAGTCCATCCCAGCACCCCACCTGCGCTACCACGCTCTCCCTCCCGAAACAGCGTTGTTCGGGCAAGGAGAGGCAGCACCCACCCTCTGCCCTGTGCTACTCGGCAGTGACAGCAGAGAAAGTGTTCGGTCCTTCCTCCTCCGGACGGCAAAGCCAGGAGGACAGCAAGCGGGAACTCCAGCAGAGAGGGGCCTGAGCTCCTACAGCCCTGCCAGCCCCGTGGGCTGTGCAGCCCCAGTGACAAGCCGGTCTCAGGGATCTCCACCTGCTGCCACGTGGCCTTGTGGAACCTTGGCAGCAGTGGCCCCTTGAGCTGCTGCCTGTGCAGCCTGGAGATGCTGCCGAGCCAGACCTTGCTGGCAGCCAGGTGTCCTGGGGGGCTGAGGCTGGGGGGCTGCACACAGGGCTCACTCACGTCCCTGCCTTGCATCTTGAGCTGTAGATAAGGACAGAGCTCTTCTGCTTTCTGCAGGATCTGTTGCCTTTTCAAATCCTGGTTGATGTGGTTAAACGCAGAGGCTGACAGCGCAGGCAGCCCTGTCAGGTGTTAAACTGCCTGCAGGGCTGCAGGGGTGAGCAGAACCTGTGCCCCCCTCAGTGGAGCAGCCTCCACAAACCCCACAGCACCCCATGCCTGGCAGCACTGCTCGGGGGGGCACAGTGCTTCACTCCTGTGGCCCAGAGTATCATTTTTAAGGGGTGCCAGGAGGAGGGATGGGAGGCTTCCCACCTTGATCACTCTGTGACAGCCTTGTTCAGCACAGCGTGGCACTGAGGGCGTCTGGGGCACTTCCACCGGGCATCAAGGGCTGATTCAAAGCACGGAATGAGCAAAGGGCACTGGCAGTGCACCGCTGGATTTTAGACTTGCAGAACCACATGAAAGCAGCTGGAAAGGCTGTAGGAGATGACTCAGACGTCCCTTGCCCCAGGCAGACAGCAAGGATCTGTGGTCCTGCTTGTACCCTGGGCCACTGTCAGGCTGGCACTTTCAGCTTATTGCATGAGGAATTTGGGAAACTTTCCTTGAAAGATACAAAAAGTAACTCTGAAAAGCAAGCTCAGAGTCAATGGGCTTACATGCAGTAATTAGAGCTTGTGTGTCCACAGACATAAACTTTAGGGGTTTGCATACTGAAAAAGGCTGACAAATCCTGCTGCAGACTCAAACAAAGCAGAGAATCCCTGCTGAAACCTTATTTTTTTAAGGGCTGCATA
This sequence comes from Petroica traversi, assembly GCA_025920805.1. Classification (NCBI taxonomy): domain Eukaryota; kingdom Metazoa; phylum Chordata; class Aves; order Passeriformes; family Petroicidae; genus Petroica; species Petroica traversi. Next base: position 13,950,654 of record JAHLSL010000018.1, on the reverse strand, counting down.
TATGCCCAGGATTTTTCTGTATTTTTAATGACTGGATTGTCTAACTAAATCACTCCTCATGTCCCTGAAATCTAGCAAGATCAAAATATGTTGCCCAGCTCTGGTGTCTTGCACTGAGGCACAGCAATCAAAAGACATAAAAAAGCAAAATCTTTACCAAAAATTTGATTTTTTTTTTTTTTTTGATGCAGCAAAGGCACGGGGGCTTTTGCAAGCAGCTGCTCACAATCTGGGGATGTGATGCTTTTTACCAGGGATGCTGATGGACATAATACCTGGCAGCAGGGCTGCAAATTGCCACTGTGAGTCTGATCCCTGCTGGTGGCCAGAAAGCTCACAGTGCAATCAGAGTCTCAAGATCCGGCAAGCTAACATTTGTAACAACACCCTTTTTTTCCCCCTAATTCTTTCATGTGACAATCAGGCTCCTTTTTTAACTGAATTCCTCTGTTGTCTTTCATTCCACCAATGCTGGCTCCAGCCTGCAATGTGACATTTTATTTTCCCACAAGTAACTGCTTTAAAAGGCCCTCTGGTAAAGCACAACCTGTCCCTCACATGTCCTGCCTCCCCTTCAGCAAAGCAGCAAGTCCTGTTCCAGGCACTGTCTGCCTGTGGTCTCCAAGTCTGTATTTTGAGACCTTATTTTAGAAAACTCAGTGGCAAGAGACCTTTTTGGTCATACTGGAGCTGCCTGAGGGGACAGTTTGATCCATATTCGCTCAGCTGCTGAGGGTTTCTCTTTTCCCTTCAGGGTGGGGAGGGCCTTAACCTTGACTTTGGAGGCAGGTAAAGGGGAAGGAGAGATGCAGGGCTGGGAATGTGCCATGCAGGTGAGAAGCACTGAGAGCAAATGTAGAAGAGCAAAGGTGGGAGAAATGGTCTGTGCCTTCCACTGCCACCTACCACAGATCTGTGAGAGCCTGGCATCCTGGAGCAATCCTGCCAGTGCTCTGCGCTGGTCCTTTTGTGCTGCCTTTCACCACCCCAAGGCCAAACCACCTACAAATACTCCTCCTGTGTGCTTCAAAGGCCCAAGGCAACGTGGAGGAGAGTCTGAGCTGCTCCCAGGATGCTGTGACAAAATGGAGCAGAGCCCATATGAGAACTGTGCCACTTTCCCTCACTGAAGTTTGCATTTTCCAAGGGAAAGGGTCATTTTATACCATGTATTACTTGTCCCTTGGGCTTTCCTGGGGCTTCCTGTGGTAGGCATTTGCTCTTTCCCTGTTCAGCCCTGGCTGATGGCGTCACTCTCTTGCTCTCTCCAGTGGAACCGGAGTTCAAGTATGTTGGGACCATGCATGGGAACGAGGTGCTGGGCCGTGAGCTGCTGCTGCAGCTCTCTGAGTTCCTGTGTGAGGAGTACCGCCGGGGCAGCGAGAGGATCACGCGCCTCATCCATGACACACGCATCCACATCATGCCCTCCATGAACCCCGACGGGTACGAAGTGGCTGCCAAGCAGGTACCAGGCAGTGATCGCCTCCTCCAGACGGGTAGGGGCAGAAAGCCCTTCAAATCCCTTTGGGATCCTCTTCACTGCAGCAAGGAGGAGGGGGGATCCTTTCTCTTCATGCCTTGCCAAATTTGTCCCCCTCAACTGGTGTCACTGCTTCTCACCTCCCTACCAAGGAAAGGCTCATGCTGTGTGTCCTGCCACAGGTGACCTTGGCAGCTGATGGAGGAGATTTCCTACACCTGTCTTACTCTCCTTAGAAGTTATTTGTCACAGGAGGGTCACTGCAAATCCCCTGCCCTCGACTGGGAAAGTGACAGTTGAATGCCACTGTCATAAGCAGACAGGAATGTGAGAGATGGGAGGGGGAAATAAGCCCCCTAGTCCTCCCCCCCCCCCAGCCAGAAAAATCACCCATTTCTTTGTGCTGCCAGACTTCAGGGAGATATTTGTGGCTCTTTCAGCTAAAGCAAATTGTTTATTTGTCTTGTGGCTTACTCTGTCACCCTGAAAAATGAAGATACTGTTACTGATTTTCCTTGTCAGTACCAGTAATTGTCCTGCCAGCAATAATACATGTTGTGACTCATAGGCACTGAAGTGCTTTTATAGTGGCCAGCCTCTGCCTCCCTGACGCCCAACCTGACTGCACCCAGCCTGGACTCACCCCTGTGATGCACCTTTGCCCCACAGGGCCCAGACAGCAACGGGTACTTGACAGGGAGGAACAATGCCAATGGAGTGGACTTGAACCGCAACTTCCCTGACCTCAACACGCTCATGTACTACAGCAGGGAAATCAGCGGGCCAAATCACCACATCCCACTGCCTGACAACTGGAAAAGCCAGGTACCAGTCTGGGATACCGTGAAGGCTAAGCATCCTCTTAGAGTGTCTCAGCATGCAAACGAGTACACTGTCCTTTGGCTTGCACAGTGCTTGTCTCCTTCTCTGAGCCTTCTCCCTGTGGTGAAATGATGCAGTCCTGGTCCCATGTCACAGCTTGCACCTCTGCCAGGAGAGGCTGACATCACAGCCAGCTTGGGGGAGCAGGTTGCAATGCACAGGGCAGAGGAGGTGGCACATGCTGGCTAATACTTCTGCCTCAGGTTTTGGGGTTGTGCTGGGGGAGCTGTAGCAGGGTGTGCACAGGAGGAGCCTGCTTTGTGTATCAGGGCAGGACAGGGTCTGACATGACCAATCACACCACAGCCTGGCATGGAGCAGCAGCTGGCACAGAGGTAACCAAGCTCTTCTCCCTGTCTCCTTCTCTCTTCTCCTAACAGGTAGAGCCAGAGACATTGGCTGTGATCCAGTGGATCAGCAGCTACAACTTTGTGCTCTCGGCCAATCTGCACGGTGGAGCAGTGGTGGCAAACTACCCCTTTGACAAGTCCCAGGATCAGCGGTTCAGGAGCCACCGGCGCACGGTCAACACGCCCACCCCTGATGATAAGTTGTTTCAGAAGGTGAGCACAGCCACATTGGGTGAGGACATTCCCTGGCAGGATGCAGAGTGAGAGCTGGACAGGAGCTCTGGTCCCTGCGTCGTGCAGGAGCTGAGCCAAGAAACATGTTGGAAATAATCATTAGCAGACTACAGCATTTCTGCCAGCCAGTGGATCAGGAGCCAGGTCAGAGCAGTCCTGCCCTGTGAGCCAGTCCCACTTCAAGGATAGGCCAGTCTTAACCCTCAGGGGCCCTCTGCTCGTCCATGCTGTGCTTGGGTTCCCCATAACCCAAATACCACTGGTATACTCAATAACAACCTGCTCTTCCAAAGCTGGAAGCTGCACCCAGCTTTGTCACACCATCTTAGCCTGCATAGAGTTTTTTCCCTAGAGAGATGTCTGGGGGCCTGCTGAGGATAAGGGAGGTGAGTGCCCAGCAGGGGCTTGTGGATGGTGAAGAACAAGAACTACAACAAACAGCAACAGCTCCAGGAACATAAGCAGACATCAGGGAATGCATCAGTCCGTGCTGTTGATCCTGTTAGTGCTAGCTGAAGCTTGTGGGTTTTCTTCATTATCCCAGAAAACAATGCCTTCAGTCACTGCTTCCATTAGGAAATATCCAGCACAAGAAAAAAGTAAGTCTGCATCAGAACAGTTAATGAGAAAAATAAGTCCAAGCTGGAGTTCAGCCTTCTCTGGAAGCAGAATCTGCAGGGGCTTGTCAGGACCTCCTGGGATCACGGCTGTGCTCAGACCCAGATGTAAAGAGGCTGCAGTCTGGGGCGTAGGCTAATGATACCCACATGGCCTCAGGACTCAGAAATGTAGAGAAGTAACTGTTTTCCTGCTGACAGAATGATATTACACTGGAATCTGAACCATAATACAAGGGTATAGCGTTTGCCTTAGAAAATGCAAATGCCAGTCTCTCTTAAACTGTCTTACGCAAAGGATTGGCTTTGGATGCAATAGCCCAGTTTTAGCCCTGCCTTCAGGTCTAAAAATAAACAGTAATCTTAATAATGGCAACAAACAAATGGTTGCTAGAACCAGAAGTTGCCCAAACTCTTTCCTAATCCAAATTCCCCTGAAATATATCTGTTATTTGCCAGGACTGATACTGGTTAGTTTTTGTGGCATATCTTTTCCCCCTGTTAGTGCCATTTGCTGTGTGGGGCCAAGTGTCCCTGCATGGGTCCAATGCCTTCTGCTCCCACTCTTCTCAGCACGAGCAGGGCAGAAGCCTCTTGTGCCATCAAGCTTCCAGCTTGCTAGATTACTGTTCTTCCTCATCCACCTTTATCTGCCTACATCTTGTAGAGGTCCTGGGCACCTCATGTTGTATTTCGTAAAATGCAGGAACTGTCTCCTGTCTGACATCCCTTGCATGCTCCTCAGCATGTTTTGTCCAGAGCCAGGCAGATTCTCCAGCTGAGCAGGGCTGGAGCAGTGACCACTGGCTGCTCTCCCTCTAGCTGGCCAAGACCTACTCGTACGCCCACAGCTGGATGCACCGGGGCTGGAACTGCGGGGATTACTTTGCTGATGGCATCACCAATGGGGCATCCTGGTACTCGCTCAGCAAAGGTAAGGGCTGGGCAGGAGAGCATCCCCCACAGCAAAAAGAGGTGAAGGGATAGACAAGAAACCTCAGGACAGGATAGGTTGTGGCCATAGGATTGTGCCCATTACTAGACACCTTTGTGGTGTTTTTATCTCAGACCAGGAAATGGCTTGGGAGTACTTGAAGTGGCTTGGGAAAGAGCCACAGAAATATCCAAGGTCTGCAGAGACATTAGTCCAGTGTGCTTCTAGACAAAGGAAGAATTAATCTGTTAGTGTATTTGAAAATCCTACAGTGTCATTCCATCAAAACCCAAAACTGTGACCAAAGGGAAGGCAGCTGCTGGTTCCCAAAAAGTCTTATTAAAACAGGCACAATGAGGAAACTGAAAAATCAACACATGACACTAGAAAAAAGATTGAAGAGGGACTGGAAGAGATATATAGGCCCCTGTGGTGCCCAGCCTCTCTGGGCTTCTGAAGGCAGGTTGGTGAATGATCCAGCTGAGAGCTGGGCAGCCACAGGGGAAAGGGCCGCACGGGTGGAGAAGGCTCTAGATGCACAGTTATGCAGGGAGGAGGCTACACGTGTGGTGCAGACAGGGAGAGTGAGATGGCTCTGGTCAAAAAGGGGCCAGGATGACTGGGATGTGAGAACAGGAAGGGAATCATGCCCTGGCCATTGGCTGTTCTCTTCCAGGCATGCAGGACTTCAATTACCTCTACACCAACTGCTTTGAAATTACCCTGGAGCTCAGCTGCAATAAGTTTCCCCCCGAGGAGGACCTGGAGCGGCAGTGGATGGCCAACCGGGAGGCCCTTGTTGCTTTCATTGAAGAGGTAAAGGGACAGTCCTGAGACCTACACCCTTCTCCTGCACGTCCCATGGGCCCTGGTGGTAGGGGCTCAGCAGGCACTGGCATGGGAGGGAGCTCATGGAGCTCGTGGTTATGGAGTTCATGGGGTGCTCTTGTTGGCGGCCTTTGGGGAAGCTGCTGTGTCCTAGACTGGCTCTGCTGGGGATAATCAGGATCACCAAGGGTACAGGGAAAGGTAGATTTGTCCCCAGGGCTCTACCCTGTTCAGCAATACCTTCTTGAGCAAAGGAGGAGCCTTGACCCATCCGTCTGTCTCCCTCCCTGCAGGTTCACCAGGGCATCAAAGGGATGGTGTCAGATGAGAACAACAATGGCATTGCAGGAGCAGTGATTTCTGTCCAGGGAATCAGCCACGACGTCACCTCTGGTGGGTTGTTGATCCGCTTACATGTCTGGATATGTGGCTGTAATATGGGAGGACATCATGGTTTGCTTCCCAAAGACACTAGCTGGGAGAAATATGTTTTATCGTTATTCTTGACCAGGGAGGCCTTAGGAAAGCCTAGGAAAGTCAGAGGCAAGAACTGGAATGCAAACCTTATTGTAAAGGCTTCAGAAACTCAGCTCGTATTTTATCTGGGAGGGACAACTGAGGGGATAATCTACTCAAGCCTGTAAGTATCTTCAAAGAGCTGAAACAAGATAGCAAAGAACAAGATGAAAAAAGAAAGAATAAGATGAAAGACTGAAAGTTCATGCCAGACAAGTTTAGACTGAGAATGAAGTACCACTTTACTTTATCCAAGTTGTGGTTGTTTCTCCCTTGCTGGCCAGTTTTAACATCCATTCCATGAACACCCTCTTCCAAGCAGACCAAATGATACTACAGACGTTTTCTGCCTGCAGAAAATAGCTGATATTACAGCTCTTCAGAGGTCAGACTATGAAATCATCCAAGCTCCTCCTGGCTACAGATCTGTGACTCAGTAACACAAATATTTGGCACTTGTTATGCCAACCTGCATAGGAAAGGAGACTGTGGAAGAAACCACAGAATCTCAGAAGAGCTGGCTGCCAAGGGCCCTCTGAAGTCTCCTGTCCAGCTTGGAGCAAGCTTGTCCCCAGCATTGGCTCTGATCAGCCACTGCTCCCTCCAGCCAATTCTCACTGACCCCAAGGATGGGTATTTCAGCCATCCTTTCAGCCATGGGATTACAGCCTAACTGTAGTCCCATGCCAGGGCTCTACCACCTTCATAGTGAAGCTGCACTCCCAGATCCACCCTGAAGCAATTTGCAATTCCCAACCAGTTCCATAGATGGGATTATACTCAGATTTCCAAATATTGTGGTGTTACCTCACGGTTGGCTGTCTCCTGTCCCTAAGCATGGTCTGTCAAAATGCTCCTGGGGTGCTTATGCAGGGAATCAGGGAGCAGCTGAGCTAAAGAGCAACTAAAACCTGCTAACCCAAATGTGGCAAAATTGTGTATGACAGGAATTAGACTGTGTTATGCATAAGGAGTCAGACTGGAGCTGTGATTGTCCTTAGGTCTGCTGTCACCTGACTGACACGTGCTCAGCTTCGCAGCCTCCCTACCCAGGCACAGCCAGTGCTGTTGTACAGTCCCATTTCATTTGGCTTTTACTGACCTCTCCTCCATGGCACTAATGAGACATCACTTGAAGTGTGCCAATGTGAGTCCAGCCTTGCGGTAGCCAGCAGATTTGGGAAAAAAATTCTGGGTTTTGAAGGCTACACATCCTAGAGCAAGTAACTCAGCAAGTACTACTTGAATGTCTTTTACTTTGCTCCCTGAGCATCCTGAGTGCTTTTTCTTCCTACTTTGTGTTCCAGGTGATATGGGGGATTATTTCCGGCTCCTGCTGCCTGGCACTTACACTGTCACAGCCTCTGCAGAGGGGTACCAGCCCCTGACAGTGACAACAACAGTGGGCCCAGCTGCACCTTCACTGGTGAGTCAGGCTGCATAGTCACAAGGGTTTCTCAAAATATCTTCACCCCAGGGAGAAAGAAATGTCATGGGGGATGTCTATTGAGCAGCAGAGCGAGGAGATGGGATGCAGAGCATTTCCAGTGGCCATAGGTTATCTCTTTTGGCAGACAGCTCACAGCAGGGAACAGAGTGAAGACAATGCCATGTGCCTTCCAATTCCTTACTGAGGCCTTGCAGCTGCACTGGACTGCCATGCCAGCTCATCTATCCTTCTGCCTCTTGGCCATGGGGACAGCTCCTGGCTGGCTGAGACTGCTGCTCTTTAGCTCTCCCTCCATCCTCTTCACTCTGTAGGATGAGAGGACGTGGAGATAGCATCTGTTCCCTAAGGTTCAGTTATACCCCCAGCTTTGTGGGTTTCAGCACTCTGCTATCATTTGCATTCTGCTTGGGACCAAACATGTTATCAAACTCATAGCAAGAGGCTGAAGTCTGCCTTTCTTTTTGCTGAGAGCACTGAAGACAAACGGGAACTGAGTGCCAAGAACAGCCAAGCACCTTTGGGAAATGAAATGCTCATGATACTAGTGTATCTCCTACAGTGCCTTTCTAAGGCCTGGCTGGACAACTAGAAGTTGATTGTAAAAACCGTGGGTGGTGATCCCTGCCCCTGCTGTTGCCCTGTGAACATCGTGGAACCACAGATGGAGGCTCCTCAAAGGACCAGCAGGACCCCCACATCTGTGGCATCCTGGCACATCATTTGCTTCTCTGTATGTACACTGGTCAGGCTCTGCTGTAAATAAACTGTGGTTGTTCTCCCACCCTCCATCACTTCATCCCACTCTGCCCAGCCTCTGAAGTTCTTCCAGAGCTGCCCTCTTCTCAGGATTAGAAACCTTCTAATTTTCATACTAAATTTATTTATGGTCAGTTTATGCCTATTTGTTCTTATGCCAATGTTGTTCTTTAAATAGCTCCTTTTCTTCCCTTGTGTTTATTCCCTGGTGTATTTATAGGGAGCTGTCAAGTCCAGTCCTTTGTTTTGCTAGGTTAAGCATCCAGCTCTTTGGGTTTCCTTTTTAAAACAGATTTTCTTCTTACTGTGTCACTGTAGGAGACTGATTTGTTCTCTCATGGTCTGATTTTTGCATATCTCCTCTCAAAGCAGCCTTCTGTTCCCATTTCTGCAACACCTCCCATATCCACTGTTCACCCCATGCCTCCCCCAAGAAGCCCATGCAGCTCCATTCCAGTTTCACCTTTCTGTATGACCTCCCCATTCCCCATTTATCTGATGCTGTGTTTTGCACACTCTCTGTCCCCTTCTCCCTCCTGTACCTGCTTGCATGGCTGCAGTGGATGAAGGTTTTTTTCCTGGAATTGTTTTGCCTGGATCCACTGGAAACACTGGTTGCTGGAAGACTGAATAAGCTAACAAGATGCAATTGAAAAAGAACTGTCTGTCCTAAACCATCCTGTGCATTAAATATTCACAGAGATGTAAAGCAATGCTATGTCTCTACTCTCTGGTGAGAAAAGGAGAAAAAAGAACATAGCTCAGTCCTTTGCCTTTCACAGATCCTCTTCCAAACCATCCTAGGACATCACATTGCCACAGGAGCAACTCTTTGCAAAAGAAATATAGTTCATTGTTAGTACATTTTCCACAGGAGGAAAAAAGTTTGCAGCTGCTTTAAGAATTGAGTTCCCTTAACAATGGCTGAGACCCTTTATTGTTTGACTTGGCCCCAGTCATCTTCGAAGGCAAGCAGCAGAGGCAGGTCCTGCAGACCCCTGAGCCAGCAGAGCTCACACAGTGTTAAATGCAGTTATCATTGTTCTTTCTCCAGGTGCATTTCCAGCTCAAACAAGAAGTGGTGAGGAAGCCTGCAGAGCGTAAAGCCTCAGGCACACGTGTGAACAACAAAGCCCTTCAGAAGAAGGTCGTGCCAAGAGCCACCCGCCGGGGGACCCAAAGATGAGGACAGCTCATTTGGCTGAGAGCTGGGGAAGCCGTTTACATGAGGCCTGGCTGATGACTCCAGCCAGTGAACTTTCCAACAGTCCAGCATGAAACTAGCCCAAATTATAAGGTTATTAAACAATGAAGTATTTAATCCCTGAGCAAATTGTGAAGTCATTCACAACAAAATGTGCCTGGGCTACAGTTCCCTGGGCAGTGTGTCTGTGTGTAGTGAGTTCTTCTCCTGCACTTGCTCCATCTGAGAGAGCTCTGCTCCCTGTATTCCTGAACTGTTGCTACAGCTCACATTAAATGCCACTAGTGCATACCAGGGATATTAATCCAAGCCATGGTGTATGCTGCACTCACAAACTGGGCACATGAACATTAGTCCTCTGAGTGCAATGCCATGCTTCCCCCTCAGGTAAGGACACTTGTTGCCTGCAGACCCCAAAGTTAGGGGAAGGTCAGTTTTAAAGCAGGCAGTGATGTAAGCAGTGCTCAACATATTTTGAACCACATGCAGCACAGCTATTGCTGACTGGAACTCTAGGAGGTGATGGTTCAAGGTTATCTCCTGATCTTGACGTGCAGATGGGATTGTCCAGTAGCTGATTTGAATTATTTGTAGTCAGATAGGCTGAAATTATACATGCTGGCAAAAGTCAAGTGTTATCCTGTCCAGACCCTAACCAGCTGGCTTGCTGAGGGATCTTCTCTATCCAACCCAAACTATTATTCAGAGCACAGAAGCAACCAGGTGAGGTCTGTCAACTAGTGATGAGTTCAAGCCAGGTTATTTGGATGTTCGTTTGCAACAAATACCCTGAAGCTTGGTTCCATCAAAATGCAATAGGGAAATGTGGATGCTTGATGCCAGCAGTGTGCTGTGCAGATACAGCATAAGCCATGTGAGTTGTAATTGGGTTAGGAGAGAAAGGATCCATAGTTCAGTGAGATGGGGTACTACAGGCTGAGGCTTAAAATGCTGCTTAAGCTGCGTGGGCAGGTTTGGAGTGGAAGCAGGAGTAGAAACAAAGCTGGTTATTTCCACAGTAAAAATATCTTAAGCAGGCAAAATCTTTCTAGCATTCTTCAATGAAAATAAATAACTCCAGAGGGGGAAACAATTACCTGTATTCCCCAGTGATTTCTTTTTTCCTTGGATGGTTATCCCAATCTCCACCATACAGCCATTGGTTACACTGTTTCTCTCCCTGTCTAAAGCCTGTCTAGGAAGTCCCCCAAACATTTTTTTTGCTTCTCCTCTTTTGCAAATATCTCTTCATTTTTTGTGAGAAACCTCTACCAGCCTACTGAAGAAGCAGAATTCTGCACTTCACCCCTCACTGTCACGTCCTCCTCTGTCTGCTACAAGATGCTGGTGACATTTTCAGCATTAGCAGCACACACACTCTCTTGTAGCTCTGCCTGCTAACAGAAGCTCTTTCTCTGTTGTGTCTTTACTTGTAAAGGCAGAGGAAGCTGTCCCTTGCAGGTTAATTATACAGGCTGTTGCAAAAAAAGTGCCCAGAATGATAATGCTCTTAACAGTGGCTGTGAGTGATTTTGGTCTGCAGAAGCCAGTATGGGCTGGAGACACTGGCCAGTTCAGCAGTCACAGCCGAAGCTGATTTCCAATTTTTTTTTTCCCCCCCCCCCTTTTTTTTTGTTTGTTTTTTGTTTTTTCCTGAGGCAGAAGGAAATGAAAAAGAATGGCGAGGCCGAGATGTTTCAACTCTTCTGTTGTTTAACACCTCTTCCACTGGCCAAGCCTGGCAGCATCACTGCAGATGCTGGATCCTCCTTTTGGAAGCCACGTGTCAGTGCACACTCACCCAAGGGATTTCGTGGTGGACATGCAGGCAGGATGAGGGAGGGCACCCTGCATCCCACGGCCTGGCCACATGCAGCAGTTAGAAAAGTCTGCTGTCACCAAATGTCCAGCCCAATGTGCAGGAAGATACTGCTGCCCCCAGCTAGGCACTCTGCTGGCTGAGCTGACCGCTGACCTTTGAGGATGTGTATGAAGCTGGGAACACGGAAAGAGGTCGCAGGGAGCTGCCTTCAGCTGGCTAATTCAGCTGGGCGGTCTCTGGACAGGGTGATGCTGAGCTCGCACAGAGCTGCCTGTGCCACCTGCATCCCAGCGGGGCCTCAGGCCGTCTTGCTGAGCCTGCTGACTGCAGGGTGCTCTCATGTTGCCCTCTTGTGGTCCTACAAAATCTGGGACCGCCTCAGTTCCACTTTCCAGGGCAGAGTAAGAGGAGGAAGATTCCTTCCCTAGAACAGGACAACCAGCCCAGGAGGCCACATCACTCACGCTCGCAGGCTGCTGTGGGGTTGGCAGTGCAGCAGAGAATTTAGAGTCTCAGTCGCAAGCGTTTTCCCCTATAAGAGGATCCTGCAAGATACAACCCTCTGGAGGTCTCTCTCTCTGGGCTGGGATTTGTCCAGCTCGTTCTCCTCCCAGCTCTGAATATTTTTGTGTTGAACAATTTGGTAAAGCTCCACTTGGCCGTGGCTGATCTCTCCACGTGAAAACATGGTTACAAAATGTTTCTGAGGCAGGATTTTTAAGCACACCCCTCAAAGGCTTGCCATGAACTTCGCCCCCGCTGTTGCAAGAAGCGTGGGCTAAAACGGGTGCAACTTTTGGATGCAACATCTGCAGGATAAGGATTTCTTATGCTTTTGAGGCTTCAGTCAAGGCAAAAGCCGTTGACAGGTTTGTGTCAGAAGACACAGGAAACAGTCCATCCTCCCCATCTTCTCTGGGCCACTCATGATTTTTTAGACCTCTTCCCCATATATGTCCTTCTTCCAAACTGAAGAGTCCCAGCTTACAGTTTTTCACTGTACAGTCAGTTTCCATATCTCTGAGCACCTTTACTGCCTGCCTCCAAACCTTTTTCCATTCTTCCCTTTCTGAGATGAGAGGACCAGAACTGAATTCAGGCACTGGACAAACATTTAAACAAAGTGAAGCCAGGCTCAGGAAAATTAACAAAAATTCTTATAAGCAAAACTGTGAGGATCTTGGGAGAACCAGGCAGATAGAACTCTGCATTCAATGCTTTCTCATTTCTGTATCTGGCATGGAGGAGGCAGATAAGGGCAAAATACAAATAAGTGAAATCAAAGAAGAGTGAAGCAGCTTGCATGGGGATGCCAGCAGAGGAGAACTGGTCATGGCAGTGACCTGAAAGGCTACAGGAGGGATTGGGGTGAGGAAAATCGCTCAAGACCTTCTTTGGCAGGCAAGAACAACAGAAATTTTGGGTCAGAGGACATCTAGAGCCCTGTGGCAGGGGCTAGTGTCCATTCTTCAGCATCGGTAAACCGTCTAACAAGCATCCACACCTGCAGAGAACAGAGCACCTAGCTCCCTGAGCAGCTCCAGCCCTCCTGCCCACAGCATGGTGTCATGGCAGCAATGTGGGTTCCCCCCTCGTGAGAACAGACGGCAGTCAGCACCCAGCCTGTGCGTACCGACTCCGAGAGCGTGCATGCGACGCGCTCCGCACACCCGCTCCTGGCTGGTGGCAAGTCAAGCTGAGATCTGCGTGGTTGCTATGGAGAAGTGTAGCTAAATGCACAAACAAGTGCCAAACACTGGTACCGCTCAGGGGGACTTAGAGACTCCGGGCTTTACAACGTGTTGCTGAGGGATGGCATCCCTTGAGGCATGGAGGCTTTTTTTAGCCTGCCGGGAAATCCAGTGCGGGACCTACTGTACTTAGTATGCCAGATCCTCCGTGATGCACAAACTGGCCTTCTCTGCCATGGATTTCTGCTGGGGAACTTTGTTTTTCTGCATCTTGATGCTTTGGCATGATTTTACAATGTATCTAAGCAGCCAAGGAGGCTGCTAGCGGCAAAGCTGAGACTGCAGCAGATGGACAGTGTAGATCCACTCGTCAGCTGCTGCCAAAGCCAAAGCCAAAGCCGACAAGGCAGCGAGATTCCCATAAGGCGGCAGCGGGGAAGGGGAGCCCCGGCAGTGCGTGCGAGGCGGCAGCGCTCCGTGGGGAGCTCGAGGAGGGTTTGCACAGGCAGCTGCCTGCCGGTGCTCTGCCAGCAGCCCGGCACGGCGCTCG
>JAHLSL010000018.1:13908141-13932337 GCA_025920805.1 Petroica traversi | reverse complement strand
TCCCAACGTACAAAGTGAGGAGCAGGCGGGCGCTCCCGCTGAACCGCGCCCTGCAGCCCTGCGTGCCCAGCCGGGACCTCGCTGTGCCCCATCCCAGAGCTGCGCCCCGGGAGCACACCTGGGCAGCAGGGAGCGGCTGTGCGGTTCAGCGGGAGCGCCCGCCTGCTCCTCACTTTGTACGTTGGGATTGTGGTCTCTTAAGCCGTGTCTGTGCAGGCAGTGGTAAACCGGGTGGTCACCACCAGCCTGCCAGGCAGCTGATAGTAGCTGGCGTTGCCGGGACAGCTTGTTGCAGGGGAGCACCTGGCCCTTTAGAAACAACGTGGGCATCCCACAGTGGTTTGGCACCGGCAGTCTGCAGTTGTTGCGCAAGTGAGGGTGGCACAAGTAGTTGTACGCAGAGAGCAGAAGCTGCAGGCTGCCTTTCCCGGGTGCTCCTCTGAGGGTAATCACTCTGTTCAAGGCAGCCTGAGAAGAGAAACTTACAAGGATTCCCCATTTGTTTTCATTGCAGTAAACGCAAATCCCTCTTGCAACACTGGCAGCCTGTCCCGGTTGCCTTGTACTTACCAGAGGTGAACTGGAGGTGTCTCCTCCAATGGCCCTGCTAGGGGGTGAAGGCTTGGGTCACCCTCAGCATACTCTGAGAGGCAGCTGCTGCTCCTCTGCTGTCCCTTTTGCTGACCCTAAATAGTACCTCAGCTGATCCCGTCTTTGATGCAATTTGGCCTTTGGGTTCAAACATCTCTGCTTCTGTCCCTGGTGTTTGAAATTCTCCCCCCACTTCTGGACTTTATATCTCATTCTCCTTGCCATAGTACCTAGGAAGCCTCTAGTTGTGTCATAAGCATTAATACCTGCTTTGAGGTTTATCAGGATTCCATAACTGTCAGTTTCTTCTGAAAATACTTTCTTTCCTCTTGCCACTGCTATTCTCTTCTTTCTTCCACTGAGATTTTATCTCTTCCTCTGAAAGAGTTCATAGATACAGAATTTGCAGTATTGCAGATGCTTTGCCAAGTACAGGCTCTGTACCGTGCTACAAGACGTCACCATAATCCATCATCCCCCTCATCCTGACTCACTCTGGCTATGAGTCGTGCTGGGCAGTGTCTAAATGTGTCCTGCTTGTGTGTGAGCCCTGCATAGCGCCGCGAGTGCCCACGTCTCTGAGCTGGCCTCCACTTTCTGTTCGTGACATTCTCTCTTCTGTCAGGGCCAAAGGTTTCGGTTCTCTCTCCAGCTGCTCTGCTTAGATTTAGCAGTGACATTAAAAACAAGTATGAACATAGAACAGTTTAAAGCACTGTTGATAATGGGATGGGAGGAGTTGAGCAGTAGGGGCAGAGGAAAGGAGTGATTCTCAGAGCTTTACAGGGCCCCACCTCTGCCAGCTGTCATGGGAATCATGGCTGTGTGGCCTCTTGGGATCCTGAGTGCAGCTGAGGTGTCCGTGCAGTGGGTGACTTCAGATGGACTTTGTGACAATGGTGATGTGAGCTTAGGTGGGACAGCCTGAGCTGTGCTTACCTTAGCACTTTACTGCCTTAACTGATAATTTCCCCTCAACCTCCACCAGAAGTATGTTTCTAATCACATTGCTCACCCCACTTCTGAGTGACACAGCTTTTACTTTGTCTTATTTTTAGAACTTTTCTGTTGGAAAATAAAATTTATTGCTTCCTTCTCAGGAGCACCTAGGGACGCTGAAAGGAAGAGGTCCAGGTAGCAGTAGAGTCCCTGCTGGGGATTGAGGTTCTTTGGAGATAATAGTAGAGAACAGAAATGGTGGTGAGCAAAGAACAAAGTTTCCAAGTCAAATTCAAGTAATTTCCAGATTTCTGGACTCCCCCCCCCAGCAACCAAAGCATCATAATGGGCTTCTGTCCAAAAGTTATCTTGAAGAATATTGTTAAGGGTGCAAGATCAAGTGCTATAGTGTTAAGGAATGTCCTTGTATCCCCAGTTCAACTTGTTTTGAATATGTACCCGAGGTGTAATGACTAATTTTGTAATTGTATACTACTTACCATCTGTAGCCCAGCCACAGGTACTGCACAGCAATGGTGGTTCTGCTCTTAGGGTTTTGTCTGTTCCTTATTCTAAGTTGTGTTGTTTTAGCCTGTCTGCAAAAATGGCAAGAGACACAACCATGCACCTTGGGGTGGGAGAAGACAGGACTTTGTAACATGGTCTCTAAGATGTGTGCTGCCAGAACATACAGAATTTAGGAAACTCATGTCCCAAGCTGGTGTTCTGGCCTTTGCAGGCTTGGGTCCCCACTGACAGAGATTAAATATCCATCACAGTCATCTTGCTCACGTGTTGTGGCAAGGTGTTCTGCTTTGCATTAAAAATTGATGCTGTGCTCTATTTCCAGATGACTTTCGTTTGCTTGCTGTCTGGCTCAGCACGAGCTGCTCTCGCTTCCTTGCCCACACCACTCTTAAACACACAAACACCACCAGTGACTTGTTTGGTACATGGCAGAGCTCCTGTGTCTCAGAGGAGCTTGCTTAAGCAGCCCTTTTACTTTCCAGTCCTGGTTCTTGAGGGGTTGGTGATCCAACCAAAAATGTAAAGCAAAAGAAGTTGTTTCTTTTTAAAGTGAGAAGATTCTTCTTCCTCCTGGGAGCCATGTGGCGTTAAGAGGTGGAGTGCAGGAGAGCTCTCATGTTTCCCACTGTGTGAAGCTCAGCAGGGGGACTGTTTGGGATCTGCTGAGACAAGCAGCATGTCTAACAAGAAGCTGCAGTCATCAGCATTTTCCTGGTGGGAGAAGGCTCCTCTCCTCAGCACCATCATTTGGGGGTTTGCCCTGCTTGCTGCATTGTCCATTCTGTTGTGATTCATAGGATCAACTCTGCATTTGCTGGAGCCACAGTGCCTGCATTGGCACCATCTCCAGCTGGGGCCCAGGCAGCCTGGCTCAACAGGGTATTGTTTATTCCACCCAGGAATGTGCAGGCGAGCAGGGACCTCGGGGAGCTTTGCAGAGCAGCATGTTCTGCTCTGAGCAGGGAGAGGGAGTGCGGGTGGCCACAGCTCTGAAGACTGGCGGGAGCAGTCAGGGTGTGCTGGTGTGCAGGTAATGTCCTCCCTAGAAGTGTGAATGAGAACTGTGCAGGCTGTGCAGATGCATTGGAGTATGGAGGAGGGAAAGAGGGCAGCCTAGATTTGAAGAACGCGGGGAACAGAGGAAAAAGGTAGAAATGTCTTAGTATGTAGTTAAGCTTCTGTTCTTGACACAATGGTGTGAGAAGCCAAGCATAACTGCTGGTTCCTCCCACTGTGTGCTGGGTACTGATCCTGCAGCCTAGAGCACAGCAAGAGCTGCAGCAGATCTCTTGTCAAAGCCAGTCCCAGCAGCTGGAGGGTGCACTGAACTGAGGGGTATCTCCGTCACTGGGGGTAGATTGTGTCTTCAGTGAACAGACATTGAGCTATGAGTAGAAGGAGGTATTAAAAGACCTAGGTGAAATGCAAGGTGGTTTTCAGTTTTTAAAAAGATCACTGACAACATTTGCTTAATATTTTTAATATTGATTTCTCTAATCATTTTGTGACAAGTTTGTCTTCTGTACGTTTCTGGGAGTATGACCATTCCTGGTCGACTGCTCATGCAGATTCTAAGGTTTTTATAGAGGTTGAGACATCCACTGGACAAGAATCTACTTGTCCCTCTTGTGCAAATCCTGCGTGCCTGCGGAAGCCCACGTGGCATATTTTGGTCTGTTTGTTGAAACGTTAATTTTTCAGTTACAGTGCAGTCATACCTTCCATAGTCAATTCTAGCCGTGCTGCTTCTTGAGTGAGAAGCTGGAATGTATTATTTAGTGGAGAAACAAGTGGCAATAGCGCCTGTTAGATTTGTTTTCCCTGCTGCTTAATTTGTGGCATCCATCCGTTACTGTTTTTCATCTCATGGTCTGAGCAGTGCTTTGGGATCGGAGTGGATTAGCTGCCCTCAAACCCTTTGGGTCTCCCTTTTTACTGGGGCTGTTAATACTTCTTGTAATCAGCCTAAATGGTCTCTTCACATTGCTGCCTTATCTCTTAAGTGCTTAAAATCCTTGCTTCATCATCCTTAGTAGTTCTGCCTCCATCTAAGTGAGGGTACTTTAAGCAAGTGCCTGACAATTAGGTTTAATGCTGGTGAGTCCGTTATTTGAGATTTCTTACCCTACGCAGTTTCAGCTGCAAGAAGAAGAGGGATGGAAGAAGTTGTCAGAGTCTGTGGGCAATGCCTTTTCTTGGCAGCTGTGACTTGACCCAGTGTTTGCTGAAGATATCGAAACAATATTGTAACAGAGTTAGTAGCCATCATTTCGTTCTGGTCCCTCATTTCGTCAGCCCACGCTGGACCAGACGTGTTCCAGAGCTAATAGCAAAATGGGATAAGCAGTCTTCCATGAAGTAATGTTAGTGTGTGCTGAGCATGCATGCATGCAGACTGGGGGGGAGTGATTAATGCCCTGGGAATCCACTCTCTGCCTTGCTGCACAATGCTGTTGTGTCAGGCCCAGAGCTTGGCACCAGGCAGGCTGTGGTTGGGCGCCAGGAACATGTTACCTGGTTTGTGCAGGATCAGGCAGTGAGACAGAGCCTGTGTGTTCTCAGCAGGGCGAGTTCCTGCTGCACCACAGCTTCATTCTTGCACAGTGAGGCTCTCTTTGGATACTGGTCTGCTGCTGGGCGGGGGCAGGAGTCCTGCGATCCACACTCCTCACCTCCGCCAGCCTTAAATCCCAGACTTTGCTCAGTTGTGGCAGAGCTCTCACTCCTTCCCTCTGGCAGGCAAGGATCACCCATCCTTGAGGTGAGAGGTGCTTGGCCAGCTGTCAGGAGCTGTGACTCACTGGGGATCACAGGCGGAGCCCTGCTCTCCCTGCAATCTGCTTTTCCTTCTGGAGCCTCTGCGTGAGCTATTGCTGAGTGTTTGTTTTCACCAGATCTAGGGTGGATCTGGGAGAAGCTCGGATCCACTATTAAGCCTGAAGAGTTGGACTCAGTAAGTTTCCAGTCTGGAATATGCTGGGAGGCTTCCTTCTCTAGGTGGGGGTTTGTAGAAAATGTTGGCAGGCAGCACTGCATGGAGTGAAACAAGGCCAAGGTCCTGGAAAACATAATATTTTGTGTTCAGTTCATGTCATGGAGCAAGCAAGCTCCACAAGACTGATTCACTACTTGCAAATACAGGGGCATGCTGTCTAGACCTGGATGGAGTCAGGGAGTGATCTTGCTTTCTTACGAGCTGCCTCTCAGGTAATGCTTTGCACATGAATGAGGTAGTGGTTTATTATAACTGTAATTATTATATACATGCTGGAACTATTGCACTCCTGCCTGTCCCTCTCTATCTTCTGTCTCATTGGAAAATCTTACATATTTTAATGATGAGTCCCCAGAGCTGCAGGTGTTAAAGGAAGTGACACTCCTGTTCTCATGGGCAGGAACACTTGGAGGCCATATTCTCAGCCCCAGTGACTGCAGCAAAGCCAGGGTTTGGATCTGCAGCATACATACTGTAATCCTTGCACACCTCAGCCCATTCTTAAATTACATCTTTGACAGAAGAAATATAAGAAATTTCACTACCATCATGCATTCCTGGAGAAACTACCCCAAGGCAGCAATTATGCCTGCAATATGTTTTCCCCTCTTTGTCCTGTGCTGCTGTCGAGTTTGAATATTCAGAGTACGGCAAGGATGCCTAGGAGCCTGAGCTCAGCTGGCAGCCTGTTTGGGGGTGGAGGGCAGCCCAGGAGCCTGCAAGGGGCTGCTACTGTGCCTGTTGCTGCTGCTTCTGTTCCCATGAGAACATGCAGCAAGCACGCCTCAGCTACCCCACCTCAAACAGCACAGGGATCCTTACTTGTCTTTAGAATTTTCAAGCTAATTGATGGCTCTTCCATCTTTTTCCCTGCTCCACATGGTCATGTTTTTAATACTGTTACTCCTTCTGCCTCAGTAGGTTTCTGCTACCCTGAACTGCAGCTCTTTGTGCTTCTGATTCACTCCAGTCCATTCATCCCTTTTTGGTGGCAGAGTGCTGTCTGCTGCTGGATATTGGGCTCTTTGTTTATACAGCCAGCACAAAGCTGGTGACAAAGGGATAGCCTGTGTCCCAAGGAGCCCACGTGCTATGGGAAAGGCAGTGGAGAGCAATAGGAGCGACAGACAGACAGGATGGCAGAGGTGAGGATGGCCAGAGGCATAGCGTGCTGGCTGCAGCAGGGGAATGGCTGGGGGCGGGGAGAGACGTGATGAGGAAGCTGTTCCTGCTGAGTACAAACCCGCTTTGTTCCCAGGAGGTGAGTCGGACTGGATAAACAGAGTGGTCCCGTCAGCAGAAAGCCTTTCCCTGGCTGGATCCCCCTCTGGCACTCTCACTGGAAGTGGGCTGCACCTCGTTAGCAGGGACATATTTCTCCTCTCTGTGATAGCTTCCCCCCTTCCTGACTCTCCGGGGCTCAGGTGGGCTGTGTGTGGCTGGATGGGGAAAGGCTGCCCTTGGGGGGTCGGTGTGTTTGAGTTTTGCTGTGTTGTCACTGTGCTCTTTCTGCCCTTAGCTGGGCAGGGGGTTTGCTAGGCGTGCTGAAATGGGACGGCTGTCCCCGGCTGGGTGGCGCTCGGAGCGGGACTGGGCTGCTCGCTGATCGCTTGGAGCCGTTTTGGGAGGGGAGGAGAATGGGTCCCACGGCAGCGAAGTTGTGTCCAAACGGACAGAGCAGGGATGGTTGCGATGTGCGAGAAATCTGCCGAGAGAGCTGGTGGGGAGGACATCGATGTCCCAGCGTCGTGTGGCTCTGAAAGCACCGCGGAGAGATGTTGGCAGTGCTGCCCTGTGCCTGTAATTGCAGTGGGTCAGGAAGTGAAAGCAATCTCTTACTGGTCTGAGGTGAAGGTGAGGAATAATCTTAAAGTTTCTGGTTGCTTTGGATGGATACACCTTTCTGTTTCCATCCTGAGGAATTTGGGAGGCAAAAGAGCAGCTTGAGCTGCTCGACTGCTGCTGTCTTGGTGCAATATTTTTCCTTGATGGTGAGGCTGAAAAGCAGAAATGACACAGAAGAGTCCTCAACAGTCACTTCCAGAGGAAGGGGAAATCCAGGACATAGCCCTTGAACGAGGAGGTCTTTGCCTGCCTTCAAGTATCCTGACAGGAGGATTTTCAGCCTTGGCTCCCAGAGCCTTGCACAGGGTCTTCACCCTCATCTCAGTCTGACTTCTGCCAAGAGCCATGGTGAGGCCTCCCAAGGGACGACTGAGTGAGGTACCTAGAAGGCAGAAAGGATATTTCCAGTCAGGTCTGAGAGTGAAGATGGTGGCATGAGTGGATTTTGTGCCTCTTCTCTTGCTGGGCCAGAATTGTGTTGCTGGTTCAGCATGCCATTCCTGTGGCCCTGAGTGGTGGCATGGGGAGGGGGATGCACAGGCCCATCCTGCCAGAGAATGTGTGGTGGGACGTGCAAGTGGGTGGTGCTGGCTGCCCACCGGGCCCTGTCAGGCTGAGCCCTGCCTCATATGTCGGGGAAATGCTGCACTTCCTCCCCTCCTCTTGCTTCCTTCCTGACGGGAATTCACTTCCAAATTTCTTGCTGTTTCTCCCCCCTGTTGCAGCACAAACACATGATCCCACAGAGACAGCCAGAGGGGCAGGAGAAGACAGGTTAGACCATGAAGGCTGCATTGCTGCAGCCCCTTGGCTCCTGTGGCCCGTGGCAAGGGGTGGCATGGAGCTCAGGACAGGACCTCCCCACATCTGCTTCTGTGCTCAAGGAAACATTTTACTTCCTGAGCCTATGTCTGATAATTTCGGTTGTTTCTGGGTGCTGACAAACTTTTCACTGTCTCAGCCTTAGGCACTGACCCGCCTTCAGACCCTGCACAATGGAGGCTGGTTCCGTGGTACGGGCAGTCTTTGATTTCTGTCCCAGCGTCTCTGAAGAGCTGCCCCTCTTCGTGGGAGATGTCATCGAGGTGTTGGCTGTGGTGGATGAGTTCTGGCTCCTCGGCAAGAAGGAAGGTGTCACAGGTAAGAGCTGGAAACGCCTGCACCTGGGTGCACAGAAGTGCCAGCTAAATGTCTGTTCCATGAGCACATCTTCCCTGGGTGGGGAAGGACCTGATTTGATTTATTAAACCTTTCATGGGACTTTGATTGGGACTGAGAGTGCAAGTGGCCACTGGTCTCCTGCCAGTTTTATGTCAACTGTGTCAAGACAGCTTGTGTGTTGTTTTTTTGAGAGAGGTTAGTGGAGAGTCAGTTCTTAAGGAGATGGGAGCACAATACTGGTTGTTCCAGTCTCTGTGGAGAGACAGCCCATTTCCTGGCTAGTTTGTGTGCTGACCTGCTGTGGCAGTGGAAGGGGAGAAAGGAAACAGATGCACTGAGAGTGGAAATGCATCTACTCTGGAAATCAGTCCAAGTGACCTTGTCAGTGGGAGATAGAGCAACAGTGACCATGTGTTCCCCCACAAGCCCTCTGACTCAGCCCCGCTTCTACCTTTCTGTTTTAAAGCATCTTCCTGCAGGAATTGCCATCAATATCTAGGTGCAAGTCTCTTAAACTTTTAGGGGGGTGTGAGAAACCTCTGAAGCAGCAGAATGTTCTTAGTGAAACACTAAGAGTCTCACAGTCTCTGTTTAGGCAGCTCTTTCTCATCTTAATCCTGGTGTTAAGAAGATGTGTGAGCTCTTGGGGAGATGAAAGCCAGGCCACTTCAAAGCATAAGCCTGCCTCTGTCTTCAGCATGAGGGTGGGAATGGTTTCATCCCTGGCTGTAGAGATGGGGCTGCTATTGTAGCAGCAGTCTGGTCTCTCTTAACAGCCACAAGCTGTCTGCTGTCTGAAACAGAGGTGGACAGGAGCACTTCCCTCCTGTGTTCCATGGAGCTGATAAGTGGCATTGAATGAGCATGTGCCTGATCCTGTTGCTGAAGTCACTGGGCAAGAATTATGTGTGCAGTTTTCAACAGTTTTGTCTCCCATCATAACTGATGAGGTTGTTCTATAGAAGATGAAGCTATTAAGGAATAACAAACAGATGTATGTCATTGACTGAAGTCAACTGAGGCTTTTTAATGACCTTTAACTCAAAACCCAATTGCATTCCTGCTCTCCATTGGAACAGCTGTTGTAGGTTGGTGCCCAACTTTCTAAGTTGTAGGGAATTGAAAAAGCACTTTAGAATAAAAGCTGTGGAGGTGTTGCAGCCTAATACTCATTACTCTGTGGAATAATTACTTTAACTTCATGTACAGTAATTCCTTTCTTACAGCATTATGTTGTTTCCATGTACAGAGCAGGAAGCTAAGGAAAAAGAGAGCTGGTTAAAACTGTGAAGGAAACAGCAGAGTATAGCAAGCACCAAATTGCCTAAACACAGTGCAAAGCTCTGGGTGTCTAGGATATGGTGTTTCCAGGTTTTAATAGAAAATACTTGGTCATGCAGAGGCAGTGCTAGATGTGGTACTAGCCCATAGTTCATCATATCCCCTTGCCTCAAATTATATAAGACATTTTTAGTGGCCTTTGCAGTGGGCTCTGCCATGTCCTATGCTCTCAGGACTGAAATCAGTATCTGACTGGTATCATGTGGTGGCCAACAAATGTGCCATGCTGAAATAGGTACACAGAATGACAAAGTGGGGAAGGTCCCTGGAGTCCCAGCACTGCTGAAGTGTGACAGAGCCTGTGACTCACAGAGTGTGGCAGCCTGAATTCTGTGCTGAGACTGCACAGGGACCAAGCCCTGTGGAGGTAGGAGCACCAGGTGGATATGCCAGAAGATACTGGTCTTGTGATCCAGCACTGCTGGATCTCTTGATCCCCACCATGGGTCTGAGTTGGGAAGGAAGCAGTAAGGGCAGAGAAAACCTAGTATGTCTGTTCTTGGAAGCTCCATGCTGATGGCACAGTCCCAGTAATGCACGCAGCCTGTGATTGCCTGGAATGAGCCAAGGGCTCAAAGCTTTTTGTTCTCTGTTAGCTCTTAAGTACTTAAAACCCCAGGAATTCCTGACTCCCAAACTCATTCTTCTTCCATCAGGCTATTGAGGCATCCAGGGTAACTGGGTATTTTCCTTTAGCAAGAGATGAATAGATTCCAAAATCTGAAAGGAGGGTGGAGATGGTGGTGGGTCACAGGAAAGACTCATTGGTGACAACTTGTTCTCCTTTTAGGGCAGTTTCCTAGCAGCTTTGTTGAACCTGTGGATATTCCCCCTTTGAAGCAGGGAGAAAAACTGTTTGTTTGTACCAGTGACTTCACATCTCAAGAGCCAGGGAGCTTGTCATTGCAGAGAGGTAATCTCCATTCCCTTCCTTTGCTTTGCACCTCAAAAGCCTCACCTGTCCTTCCGGATGGATGAACATAGTGACAGCATCCTGCCTAGAGGGACAGAAGAAAGAGGTGAATCTCCTAATACCTCATGACATGGGTCACATCAAACCCACATGGTCCTCTGGGCTTCTGCCACTTTGAGACCAGTTTATCATGATCTGTCATTACTCCTGAAACTCGGAAAACTGGCATCACCTGATCATAGTAAATTTACAGCTGCCTTTTAACTGGCCTCCAATCTCCATATCTTAGACTTGCATTTGGGGGAGAATGAAAGCTTTGATGCACCTGCATGGCTTTGCAGCCAAACTGTGTATCTTAGATGCACAAGAGGCTGCTGATACTTCATGCCTTAACCCCATCTTGTGCTTGTGTGCATCCCCAGCATGCAGTGTGCTCTCAGAGAGTGCCAGTCCTCACCCACAGCCAGGAGGGGACACGGGGAGGCAGGAATAAGAGGTCAGAAGCAATAATGAGAGCAGTTTTGAACTGGTGTGTCTCATTCTCTGCAGGAGACTTGGTGATCCTGGGGGGGGTCCCTGGCCTCCAGCTGGCTCCAGGGCCGAAGCACCTGGGGTTCCAAGGGCTTTTTCCCCTCATCATGTGTGAGGGAGCTGAACCTTTCAGTTCGGAGATGTCAGCTGTCCCAGAGCACTCTCCTGGAGGTGCCTGCCTACTCACTGGGCCAAGCCCGGGCCCTGATGGACCTGTCTGCTCAGCTGGAGGAGGAACTGGACTTCAGGGAAGGGGATGTGATCAACATTATTGGTGTCCCAGAACCTGGCTGGTTTGAGGGTGAGCTCAGAGGCTGCAGGGGCATCTTCCCAGAGGGTTTTGTGGAACTGCTTACTCCTCTGCGAGCACCAGGAACCTCAGTGGATCCAGAGCCCACAGGGACTTGTGCCACCAATGGGACAGTAGAGATGCCCCCCAAAGATGACAAGGAGCCAGGGAGTACTTATGGAGTTGCCCTCTATCAGTTCCAAGCCCTGGAGTCCCAGGAACTGGATTTTGATGTGGGTGACAGGATTCGGATTGTAGGCATTCTGGAGGATGGCTGGCTGGAGGGGGAGCTGAGAGGAAAACGTGGCATCTTTCCACACAGATTTGTGAGGCTGGAAGCCTCTGAAGCTTGCAGGGAAAAGTTGAGTGCTGGGGATCTGCAAGGTGGAGGCAGTTGTGGCTTGACCATCCATCAAGATCCAGAAAGCACTTGCTCTGAAACTCCTCCTTTGCCAGGGAGTGATAGCAGGGAAAAGGAGGAGGATGGCTTGGCTGCATACCCTGAGCCTGCCACCATTTTGTCTCACAAGGCAGGGAGGTCAGAGAGTCCTCCTGACACTGACTTGAGACAGCACCAGGCCTTTTCCAGCATGGAACACCAAGAGCCACATCCCAAAGGCATGGTGGACTCAGTCCCTTCTAATCACATGAAGACAGTCAATGGTGTTCTCCCTTCTGCTCAGCTGCCTCCCCCACAGGGCAACAGGCCTGGCCAGGCAGGTGAGCTGGAGCCTGGGGGGACCATTTCAGCCTCCCCAGGAAACTCAGAAACTCCCCCCCTCTCTAAGCATGATGGAGACAGCCCCACTGTGCCCTTGCAGGCTCCCCACTTCCCCCAAAATCTTTGCAGGAGCCAAGCAATTTCATCTCCTAACAGCTGGGCAGCATCCCAGCCCCATGAGAGCCAAGGTAGGACCCAGGACCTAGACAATTGGATGGACAGTAAACTGGAGAAATCCAAGCCCTGTTCCAGCTTAGGAACTACCCAGGGGGGCCTGGACACACGGGCTGGGAGCTGGGGGGAGTGCTGCCCTCTTGCAGTGCAGGGGGACAGCTGCATGGACCTGGACTTCAAACTGACAGAGCAGCTGGCCCAGTTTGAGAAGAGTTTGTCAAGTACTGGTGCAGAGCAGGAGAAGGTCTCCCGTCACTTCTCTATCTTGGACTACAGCTCTGAGAAGGACATTGTCCGTGGGTCTCCTGAATCTCTGGCCCACTCCAGGCAGGCAGAGAGGAGAAGGGCCCTGAGGCCACCCCCTCCTCGGCCCAGCAGCCTCGGGACAGCCCCTGTGCCCAAGGGCAGGTCTCTGTCCTTCTCAGTCAAACCCTCCCGGCCTGCGCCACGGCCTCCAGCCAGCAACCAGCGGAAAAACGTGGCCCCTGCACAGCTTCAGCCCAGCACCCCAGAGCAGCGGGTGGAGGAGGGACGTGAGGACTTGACACAGGCAGGATCAGCCTCCTCCAGCTCCATCCTGCTGACTCGAATTGGAGAGGTGGAGAGAGATCTGGAGGCGTACAGCAAGACCCGTGCCGAGCTAAGCCTGATGCTGGAGGAGCAGCAGGATGAGCTGGTTAGAACAGAGACCATGGAAAATCTTGATTTCTGTGACTCCAACATTGAGAGCCTCACCATGGAGCTGCAGGAGTTGAGAGGTGAGTCTACAACAGCATGGGATGGGGAATGCTTCAGGAGCCTCTGGTGTTTTGCAGACACTGTTGAAGGCTACTTTAACTACTTTAATTCCTGATTTTGGTCATTTTGTAAGCACTGTTGCAGTACAAATCATCATGTTTTTGCCTTGGAGAATCACAGCGGCTTTCTCTGGATATCCCTTTGCCCTGGTCTTCCTCACCCCTTTTCCTTCCAACTCTCCCATCTCTTCCAGTCCCAGCATACATCCAGAGCCTTCATGTCATCCACACCCAGTATGCCCATGATGGAATGCAAAACCACAGCCACTGCAGTTCCAGCCTCCTTGTCTCATCCCCTCTTTTCTGTAGGGGAATGAGCAGCAACTTCAGAGTGGCTTTGCTAGTGATCCTACTGTTGAGATTTGAGTTGATGTCTGTGCTGTGATTGCCCTCAACCTGTCAGGGCACTGGGTTTCCTGTGGTTTCTGCTCTGGTGCTGAGACAGACCTGTGGAGATCTGGTATTCATATGAGAAGGGGTACACTGAACCTGAAGGGGACTGAACCTGACTTGGGAGTGGGATGGATTAGTGGGCAAAAAGTAAAGCCTGGTCCTGTGCTCCTGCCATCCATGGAGTCCAGGACAAGAAAACAGCACTATTCTGTTGGTAACAGCAACAAAGAGCTTACAATTGTGGCATATGTGTAGCTGAAAATGTGACTTTTGTTCTTGCACCCCAGAAAAAAATTACTCAGGAAAGAGGAATTTCCCATGATTGTATCAGCACATTTGGTCTCTGAAATCTGAAGATGCCACATAAAGATCAGTGCTCTTAATTGTGTTACATTTGATATTACAGTAGACAAATGGAAAGATGGGAACACATACATCTTCTCCCACAGTCCCTTCCCAGCCTTCTCCCAGGAGCTCTGACACTGCAGCTCTGTTACTGAAGCCCACAACATGCAGGAAATGTGGGCACTGCATGCGGGAGGTGCAGTGAAATGCCAACTCCTGCCTGGGAGTTACTCACTGTGACTTCATTGCCTCCATCCTCCCACTGCTTAATCAGCGCTGGGGAGCCCAGGCACTTTGCTGCACGATGATGTCTGAGGCAGAGCACAGGGGAATGAAGGCTGATATGGGTGCACCAGGAAAATGGGGTGACAAACAGCCTCCGCGTCAGTGCTGTGCGAAAGGGATGCTTGGAAGGAGGCCTAGGGGATTTGAAGTAAATGAAATAACTTGAAGGTAGGAAGAGGAAAATCTAGGCTGAATCTCAAGGGAAATTTTCTGATGGGATTGATTTTGCTGGGAAATGTCTCCTACTGTCCCAGTGCTTCCTGGCAGAGGACTGATCCTGTGGAACCTGTTGGTTCCTGGAACTGGAAGTTTTTGGCAAGAACTAATGCACTATCCTGAGGCATCCTCAAGCTAGTATCCTTTCAGTAGTCCTAGGGGATTTTTCTCTAGTTCAAGAGACCTCTCTAGCTCTGTGATAAAAATGTGTCCTACCCAAGCTCTGTCATGTCCCTTCTGATACATCTGAGTGTGGCCAGAGAGCATGTCTTGCTCTAGTACAGCAGGCAGAACAGTAACTTGGTGTTGCATCAGCTCAGCAAGATGTGTTTGTGCCATGCCTGAGGCATGACCTCTGTCTTACCACTGTTAGGGGAACATGGAGACACACTGGAGGCAGAAAAGCTCTCACTAAGCTTCGAGCAGCAACCAAAGCAGGGCAGGCATAGACTTATAGGAGGAATCCAGCCCCTCAGTGTCTCTTTTGGAAGCCCAAGGGGAGAGTAGAAAATCTGTGGTTTTCTACAGTAAATGTTTAAAATCATCAGGTTGCTTTTTTGATGTGTCTTGTGAGCGCGCTGGAGTTTCACTAATCACCAGGCTGGGGCAGGATTAGCGCTTGCCCTCTTGCAGTGAGAGTAGGAGAATACATTGGTTTTATTTTTGTCTTCTACCAGCTGAGAGTATGGGCTCTGCATTCCTAACAAGTGTTGCAAGAACCTGAGACATGGATGACATCTGCAGACTCACGCTGTCTGTCAAGGGCATGTTGTGGTTGTCTCTTTGTTTCTTATAGGAGCTCTGTGTTTGGCATGGAAAATTGGGAATATTTGTGCCCTGCAGTGAGAGGCATTACTGGAGTGCGTATTTCTATAGCCTTCTGGAAACTTACTTTGTGTGTTGGCACCAGGCTCCATAACCCAAGTAATCCCTTCAAGCCTGTCCCTGTAAGTGGGTGGACCAGCTGCTCCCCCTGGAGCAGAGAACCATGCAGCTGCGACTGCATGGCACTGTGTGGGCACTCGTCTGTCTTGCAGGGAGCAGCTCCTCTCCTGATCTTCATGTGTCTGTGGATGAGGGTTTGGAAAAGAATGGGCTCAGCATCAGGGTTGAGCCAGGGGCAGCCTGAAGACCTCAGTTTGCCCCAGCAAGATGTGGAGCAGAGCTCAGCCTCTTCTAGACGACATTATTGCCTCTGTGCCATCAGGGGTGGGAAGAAAATCTGGTAGATTATCTGGTATCCCACCTCTGGTTTGTGGCTTCCTGCGGTCTCACACATGCTCTGTTTCCCTTCCCCGAGGACATTGGTCTTGGGGCAGGGCCTCTGCATGCTCCAGTGCCCTCCTCTTCCCTGCCTCAGAGCTGCCTGCGGAGAGGTTTTGGCAAAGCAGTGGAGCCGGTTTGGGCGGTGAAAGCCTGCCCAGCCTGGCTCCCCTCCTCGCTCGGGGCTGGTTACTGATTACTTTGGGCAGCAGGTGGAGGAGGCCAGGGCTGCCAGTGATTGGGCCCGTGCCTTTACTGGCTGGTTTCAGGAAGCAGCACCTGCGTTTCACTTGGGACGGGAGTGCTGGAGCAGAGTGGAGAAGTGGCGTCAGCCTGGGGTTGGGCTCAGGGAGCAGAGAGTGAGGGGAGTGGGCCCCTGTGCCACACCCCGCAGGACTATGTGCACCTATCCTTAGAGGAAACACTGCATGGAGGATCCGAGACGGGAACGGCGGCTCCTCAGCTGGGAATATGAGGACTGTTGTGCTGTACGGAGAGAGGACGTGGCTGGCTCCAACCACAGACCCAGGGCAACAAGGAGGCAGTGCCCGGGCAGCCGAGGAGCAGCCAGTGGCTGGGACAGTTCCAGGAGACAGGAGGACATCTCCGTGGACCAGCAAAGCAGAAATGGAGACTGTGGAGGTTTTTGGAATGGAGAGATGCAGTATATGGACTGCAGGAGAGCAGACAATGTTTGGGAAGGCAAAAGACAGGATACAGAGGACAGGAACTACAGGGTGTATGAGAGGGAGGGTGCTCAATACAGAAACTACAGTTCTGAGATAAGAGAAGGGTGGAACAGAGAGGACAGAGTACCTGGGCAGTATAGGGAGGGGGGAAGGCAGTATGGAGAGGATAGAGGCTTTGGAAACTGTAGTAAGGAGGGAAGAAGGTGGTATCAGGACTACAGAGATCCTGGGGACTACAGTGAGGATGGAAGACATTATAGGAAAAAGGAATTACAGCACAGGCAAGAGAGGGACTCTGGGGAGTATAGGGGAAAGAGAAGGCATTATAGAGAGGATGGAGGCAGTCAAGTACATAGGGAAGGGGAAAAGTATAGAGATGACGGAGGCCCTAGGGCATACAGAGAGCAGGAAAGGCCATGTGAAGGTAGGTTGGACCAAGACATTGAACGGCACAGGAGGCCCAAAGGCCATGTCATGGACCACAGCAGACCAGACAGAGGTTGTGAAGTTCCTGCACGTGCAGTCAGGTCCTCAGGAGGTGGAAATGTGAATCAGGGGTCAGATACCTGCTACACGCAGTTCAAAACATGCGCCATTGACTTCAATGGCTGTGGGGAGCTGGAAGGAGAAGCCCCAGGGCCTGGGATGGCAGCCAAGAGCAGTGGAGGAGCAGAGCGCTCGAGGGTACGCACGGGCCGGCCGGACTGGAGCCAGCTCTGGGAGCAGGAGGCCGAGGAAGCAAACAGGGTGGGCTCTGTGCTGCAGCGGAACAGCTTCTACAGACGGACGGCTCCCAGCGCCCTGCGGCACTCAGAGTTTGTGCAGACCAGGAAGGAAAAGCAAGGTACACAGGGAAATGGTGGGCAATTCCCTTGGGTGTGCCTTCACGCTGCCCTGACACCGGGGCAGCACTGGGACTCTGTTATGTGTGGGTGGCCAGCACAGACTGGCTCTCACAGGAAAGCTCCTCCCTGGAACTTACTGAAATGGGCATTGGGGTCGTCACCCCTCTGTGCAGCTTCTGCAAGGGGATTTTGCAGAGGCCCAGGTGGGAGGGAAGCACAGGTGGCACAGACTCAGAGCCTTTCTGTTGCTCCTGCCTGTTTTAGGTAACCCCCAAAACTTGTGGCCCTGGTTTGTCTGCTCTCTCAGGCCCCTGAGGAGGTTCCTCATGTGGGAAAGGGTGAGATGCTGGAGTTATTCCCACTGCCTGTTTATAACCCATCATGAATAGATTCTGTGTATAGGAACCAATTCCCGAGCATGAGTATGGCAGCTGTTCACAGGCATCACAAAGCAGGGAATAGAGGAAACTGTTGTAGCACTGAGGCATATGCAGAGAGCTAGTACTCAGAGTTGTGTAATTCACCTGGGCAGGATACTGAGGCACCTGCATGTTGGGGGGCTGTTACCAATGGGAATCTCTTGCATCGCCACCCCTCAGTACTGCAGTGGTCCCTTGCCTTTCCTACAACAGTTGCATGTCCTGTGTCCTGGGTCTCCAGTCCCATCAAATAGCACCCTGGAGCTGGATAATTACCAAAGTTGAAGGCTTAGGCTGGCTTGGCATGGGTGAAATCATTCTGTTGATGCTGTGGCTCTGTCAGAGTCAGCTGCAGACAGATTTGTGCAGCTTGACTTGTTGTAAGAATATTGGGGGGGGGGAGTCTGGGCAGAGGGACAGAAGGACTCCTTCTTGATAGACTCCTCCATGTGTCTGAAAACCTCTTTGTTCCTGTGCCTTTTCTGCCAGCATCTCTCTCATGTGTAGCTGTGTGTGTGACCTCTCCGTGAAGTGGGATTGAAATGGAGAGGAAAACTGCAACAGCCAAAGTGATGGCAAAGCTGGAGGCAGTGACTACCTTTGCCTTAGCATGAAATCTGTCCTCTGAGATACTTGATTAAGCAGACTCTGATGGCTGCATTTCTGCACTCTCAATCTGCCCTTTTAGGGTGGGACTTCGCTCAGCTGCATCCCCAGGGTGAGGAAAGGGAGAGGCTTTGCAGTGCCAAGAAGTCCAAAGGGTAGCAGGGGTGCCAGGAGGAGGCAGGATCAGAGTGGGATGGGAAATGGTCCACAGAGCCTTAGTAGTCTGAAGCAGTGCTGGCTCCTCCAGCTTTTGCAAGAGTTGAAGGGACAGACTGCAATGCCAAGTGAAAGCCTATGCTCTTCAGGGTTATAGGATTCTTCCCCATTGTGGCAGGCTCAGGGGCATAGGAGTACCTGTGAGAGGGGCATGGCAGGATCCCCTCATCAGCAGCGCCAGGGTCTCACAGCAGGAAAGGAGGGATGAAAACTCCAGGTATTTCAAACACTGTCTGTCCATCCTGTGGCTTATTTCTGGCTGCAATTGTCTGTTACTTACCTCCTTCTGCTCTGCTGGGGCACTTCTTGGCATGTAATGCTTTGCTGCTGTAGCTGCTTCAATGTAAGAGCCCACCAGTACCTCCCCAAAAGAGCTCCCATTGTGCTTGGCAGCAGACACCCTCCTATGCAGCTGGGAGGAAAAAGCCAGCTCTGGTTCTCTCTGTGTGTGCTCCAGGCACCTTTTCTAATGCTGTTTACTTCTCTCACAGGTTCTTCCTCCCTCTGCTGGGTAACAGAATTTGGGACTTGCAAGCCCTGGTAGAGATCATAGAATCATAGAATGGTTTGTGTCAGAAGAGAACTAGAGAAGCATCTAGTTCCAGTACCCCTGCCATGGACAGGGATGCCACACTCTAGATCAGGTTGCCCAGGGCCCCATCCAGCCTGCCTTGAATACTTCCAAGCCAGTAGAGATGATCTTTTCTGTTAGCAGGGTTATCACACTTGCAGATTTCTGTACAGTGTAACCAGGTGACAGCTACTTGGTTAGAGCCCCTCTTCTGGGATGAGACTCAGATGTGACTGCCTGACACATCTACAGGAGAACCCACCTGTCATAGCTTTGCTGCTTAGTCACCATCACTCTCAAAGGTTTTGATGCTGATGTGTTGCATTTCAGCTCTGAAACACAACCTTTTTCTCCTAAATTAGGGCTTTTTAGTTGATGGATATTCTTCTCAGGCAGGTACTGTAATTAAGTAATTTTTCAGTCTTCAATTCTTTGTAGTGAATGGAGTCTTAAAATATCCATGTCAAAGACTCACAGTAAGACCTTTAAGTGTTTATTCTTCCTAATGCTCACTCATTTTTCAGTTCAGACTCTTTTAAAACAGAGGACTTCAGAGCTGGATGAGGCATTCTGGGTGGGTGTCAGCACTGGTTTACCTTGCTATGCTTCTGTGCCCTTGTCCAAAACCCAGTCTTCGTCTGTAACACTGAGGGAATTCCTGTTGAATTTTGTCTGATCAAGCCAAATAATTACTCCCCAGAATACAATCCTGCGTGTGGCTGTGTTTCTTGTTCCCATTAATACATTAATGTGTTTGTCTGCATTAAACCTGCTTGGTTTGAATAATTCCATTTTATTCAGGATACCCTGGATCGCTCAGTGACTCATATGCCTCATCTTTTTTTGTGATCCTGTTGAATTAATCTTCAGTTCTCTACACAACAGCAGTGATTTTCCATTTACTTTATTATGTGGGATTAACTAAAAACAGTCTCTGGAGAACCTGTTTAGAAATGCCTTCTTTTTTAGATAGTCTCCACTGGCAGTGGGTTTTCAAGGTGTTTTTTGTTGTTGTTGCTTTTTAGGAAGAAAGAAATAAGAAGGAAATTTATTGTATAATTCTACCTTTTTTGCCAGGTTTGCCAAAAATCATACTCCCTCTCTGCCTACTTGTGGGATTGTGTCATTGCAGGGTTTCTTTTTTCCTGGATGGAAACGAAGGTCTAGTAGCATTTTATTTCCTCGTTTAAAAGATAATAACTGAATTCTACTGTCCATGGATTTTTCTTGATGTCCTTCTTTTCTCATTTTTCTGTGCCTCAGAGTTCCTGGTCTGTCTCTTATCTGGCTTTCTATGTCCATTTATATATTTATATTTGCTGTCTTTATTGAAGCACAGATACAGGATAGGTTTTTTAATCAGTATTGTTATCTTCATATTTTTGGATTGCCTATTTAAAACATTCTTTTAAAGAACTTCCAGCTTTCATTCTTTTTTCCATCAGTGTTTTTGCTCACACTTCTGTTGATGCCCTGCCTCAGCTTCAGAAACTTAGCTCTTTTACACCATCATATTACTTTGCTTTTTTCTGTGTCAAAGATTGGAATCATCCTCTGCTCACACTGAATGCCATGGGGCTGTCTTGGCAAACAGAGGCTGTTTGGGGCAATGGTTGTGGTCTTATCTGAACATCCAGAGACATCCCCACCAAGCAGTCTCTGCGTTAGACATGTTTGGGATACCAAGCCGGTCCAATGGCCCTGGAGAAGCATCCCTGTTCTGCCCCTGTTCAGCTCATGGTTGTATTATCAATGTCTGGAGTAAGGAGTCTTCACCCCAGCCAGATCCTGCTTCTGGCAGCCAGTTTAGCCTTTTGCTCAGATTTATTATTCCCTGCCCTAGTTTCATCGCCTCCCCTCTCATGGTCGGCAGTGGCTCCTCCCCTCCTGGCCTCCACATACTTCAAATATTTGCAGCTGGTTTGTTTTGTCCTGAGTCAGTGCTTGACTGTGCTGAGCCGTGGGCCCGGGGCCGGGCTTGCCTCGCGGCTGGGTGCAGCTCCACCGGAGATTCCTGGGACAGTCCTCGGCGCTGATGGGCGGCACGTCCCTCTCCAGGTAGCGTTAGTGCCCGCCGGGCTGCTCCAGCCTGCGGATGCTGCCAGGTGAGCCTGAGGAGGAGCACTTGGGGGGCGATGCAGACCTTTGGGTGAACCCATGCATCCCACTGCATCTGCTCTTTGTGGGTCAGCTCTGCTCCCAGAGTGGGGCAGGGAAAACCTCTAATTGCATGTGTGCTCCACTAGGAGGTTGGGTAATAACAATGCAAAGTTTTTGTTAATTGGAAGAAAGTTGATGACAGTGGCATTTCTGAGAGGAGCAGAATGAGCCGTGTGATTGTGACAGCAAATCACAGCCTCCCCGGGAAGGGCAGAGGTGGGAATGTGCTCCATCTTCACACCTCACTGCCGGGGCTGGGTTACGAGCTGGTGTTGATCTCTCGTGGGTCCAGCAGGGGTACTCGCAAAGCTCAAGCGCAGGTGCTCCTTGGAGGCTGTCTCAGACCATCAAACCGAGGAGAAACAGGAGAATCTGAATCCCTGAAAATTGTGATTGAGAACATGGTTTTTGGAGAAGTATTTCTGAATGCCTATTTAGCAACTGTGTCATGGGTAAATATGGATTTGTCACTGGATTGGAATTTGGTGGCTTCATTAAAAATACGAGTCATATTCCTGCAGGCCAACAAAGCCCATTCAAGCTGTGGTGTATATCCTAGCATCTCCAAAGTTCATGGGCATGATGAGTCAAATTGAAAGGTAACATTTAAATAGAAAATCTGTGAAGTAAAATGGAGATCTGTTTTAAAAAATACTTACTAGATGACCAGAACTCACAACTGTGAAATTGATGGGTTTAGTTAACTGCTTAATAAGCCTCATTTAGGAAAAGCTGTTATTAGATGTACAAGAATGTGTGACAAACAGGAAAAAAAATTCATGACAATTAACAGATATAGTATGAAATAAAAAAGTGAGAGTTTCTAAATACATCAGAAACAAACACTAAGTAATACATATTGGTCAGATATAAGAGCCAGATATTAAAAGTAAATTCTGCATTTGAGTATTTTGAGCTGTAAGTGTTTGGAAATAAGTAGGACAATTTTGAGTTCATTGCTGAAGGAGGATGCTGGTCTAGTGATAAACAGCAAAAGTCCTAGAAGACTTGATTGCAATGTAGCCTTATTTTTGAAGGAATCTTGAAATTTTCAGAAAGAGCAAGAAGGCCAGAGGAAAATTAATTTGTATGAGTTTTCAAACTCGTGCAAATACTGATACAGTGTAAGTGGGTAGAACTGGTGCCCAGCATTGTGCCAGCTCAACCAAGCTGAGCTGATGACTACTGTGGGCTTAAAATCTATGCAGGGAAGGCTCTAATTTCCCTTCCATAGGCAGGGGCTTGAGACTTGCTGAAGAGGGGTGTCATGGAGCTGGCAATCTCACAAGTGTGGGTTGAATCCTTGCCACAGGATACTTTCTGTAAGGGCCTGACCTAGATTTACTTGCCTGGGGTTTGCCTGGTGGAGCGTGGGGAGCTGCTGCATTTGCCAGCAGTGCTGGGCATCCCCAGCTCTGTTTTGGGGAGCTGGAGCCAAACGCTGGTGTGACTGCAATTTAGCTATGGCTAAGGCTGGGAGCACAGCAGGGTTCTTTGGTGGTGCAGTAAACTCCCGAGGTGTCCTGCACAAAACTTCATGTGGTGGCATTTTGCCTGGGGCTAAATATAAAATCCTGTCCTTTGACCAAAGCAAATGTAATCTTTTCCATTTGTCTTCCCAAACGCTGCTGCATGGGTCATTTCTGGTTGTGATTTTGGCTTGTCTTTCATTTTCAAGATTCTTCCCAGCCCACCCCATGCAGTAGTATCACCTGGCCCGCCCACCCCCTCTGGGTTTCACACACCTGTTTGCATTGCAAATTAACACTTTCCTGTTTCTTCCAGGTTGCCTTCCCACTTGAGCTTGCCCTCCTGCAAAACAAATGCCGTGCCTTCTTTAAAATAATTCATTTGTTGTTACTGAATTAACTCTCTGAGCCACAAAGACCTGCTGACTCTATTATCTTGGTGTTTAGTTGTCCCTCCTGTACATTTTTCTGCTTAAATCCTGTTCAGGCTCCAAGTGCCGTGTCTAGGATCCCTGTGGGTGTTTGTGGAGGACCTTGCACAGCAGGGCCCAGTCTGCTGCTGAGACTTGGCAGATGCTGTGAAAATGCAAAGAACAAAACCACTTAAACCCTGCATCTGTTCTGAGGCTCTCCTTGCAAATTCCTGCTGCATTTGAGTTGATAAAGTTCATCATTAGGGACTGCTGGAAAGCCAAGACAGGCTCTGATGGGGTTAATCTTAAAGATACTTGCCAGTATCAGTGAATCAGTGAGGCCTTCTCCCAGTGATTGCCTACTAAATGTGCTGCTGGTTGTGTCACTGAATCCTCCTCCACGGAGCTGGTCGTTTTGCCCCTCCCCAGGCCAGATTTCAAGGCAAGGCAAGCAGAGATGCCAGCTTAGAGATGAGTATCTTCCCTCCCACACCGAGGGTACCTGAGTGTTTCAGCTGGGTTTCCCATTTGCTGGGCTGGCAGTGGGAATGATTTTGAAGTTGTTCTTTCTACAGAGAGGCGCAGTGGTTTGTCCTCAGCCCAGGTAGCTGTAAGAACATTTGGTGCTGATGCTCCTGATTTCTGTCCCGGCTGCCCTGCAATGGGCCAAAAGGGCTGGCATAATTTCATTTAATCATGGGCTGAGTCAGTGTCTCAGCTTGGGTGTCTTTTCTTTGTCGGGTTGTTTCAGTGTGAAGACCCCGGATTGGGAGAGCAGTGGGCCTGATGTTTAGGCTGAGGCAGTTTTCCCATCCCATGTTTCATGCTGCCGTGCTGGGTACTGCCATCACCCCGCAGAGCACGGCTGGGGGCTGCTGACAGCCTGCCCAGCACCTGGGCAGCAGCGGCTGGGAGCATGGGGGTCTCTTGGGCTGCCACAGTCGGTGCTGTGGTACCAGGATAAATCCCAAGCCCTGCCGGGTGTCCCCGGGATTAAGCACGGCTGAGCCTCTGTTGTCTGAGGCTGTCACGGGAGAGGTCAGGGAGGTGGAGATGGGGAAGTGTCTGTCCTGCGAAAACATTCCTAGAAACGTCTGAGCTGGGGCATGTGTGCAACTCTAAAAAAAGTTCGGCTGATGGAGGGCAGCTGGGGCTCCGTAGCAGATGGCGCATTTCTGGAACAGGCCATTGACATGAGATGGGGTACCCGGGGCGGGCTGTCTGCAAGGGGCTCCGTGCTGCTCTGGAACGGGGGACACCCGAGTGCTCCTGGCCTCAGAGGGGTGGCCAGGGAGGGGTCGGGGAGGGGCTCTCCCGGGCCCGGGGGGAGCTCTGTGGCCGTGGTTTCGGTCCGAGGGCACAGCCTGTAAATGCGGGCAGGTGGGGCAGAGGGCGGCGGGGCCCAGCAGCCTGCGGGGGCATGAAATGTATCAATGGCAGCGGGAGGGGGCTGGGCCGGCCCGGGGCCGCGGGCGGCGCAG
>JAHLSL010000018.1:13874474-13907741 GCA_025920805.1 Petroica traversi | reverse complement strand
CCAGGCTTTGCCGGCGGCAGCACCGTGGCGGTGCCCGGGGCCCTGCGCGGCCATTGAGATGGAAATGCCCCGCGGCTGCAGAATGGAGACCCTGTTCCCAGCCTGAGGGAGGGGCGGCCGCCATTGCCCGGCGGGGCTTCCCTCCGTGTCTGCGGCTTCCCGGAGCCGCGGAGTTGGAGAGCGGGCTGGGAGAGGAGCCGGGCCCCGGCCGGCATCAGGGCGGACCTGTGGAGCAGGTTTGTTGCCCTGCAGTTGCCAGGGGTTTGCAGCGCTCCTGGGGCTGCGAGGGTCTGCTCCCACTGGGCTGTGGGAGCAGCCGGGTCTCCCTGCAGCCCCGGGCTTGGCCCCTCTGGAAAGGCCCTCGGTCCGTCGGTAGTGCTGGTAGTTTCTCAGTATTACAGGTTACGTGTAGCAGTTCAGGTGCTATTGTCTCCTGTCCTCGCATCCCTGCTGGAGCATGAGGATCTCGCTTCTCTGTCTTGCAGAGATGACACTCCTGTCCTCCCAGACACCTTCCCTGGAGCCATCCTCGGCCACCACTGAGAGCGCAGAGCAAAGGATGCTGGAGAAGAGGGCCAAGGTTATTGAGGAACTGCTCCAGACCGAGCGAGACTACATCAGAGACCTGGAGATGTGTGTGGAGAGGATCATGGTGCCCCTGCAGCAGGCACAGGTAGGAGCTGGGAAAAGAGGGGAAGTTGTGGTGCAGAACTGGTGGATTGGGGTCAGGATACTGAGTCCATTTGGTTCTCAGAGGTGATCAAGCAGTGCGGGAACCCATAGAGGAAATTAAAGCTATTCCGAGGGGAGAAGGGTGGTTCCCACAGCTCCCTGCACTTGTTTCAATAAGCGCATCTGCTTTGAGGTCCTGATGAACCTTCATCCTTGCTGGGAGCAAGTGACCTGGCAACAAGTATCACAGAATGATTTTCTGGGGCAGGAAAAGTTTCTCCTTATGTGGTTATAGGTTAAAGTCATTGACAGGAGAAATAAGATAGGGGGTCTTGGCATGGGGACAGATTTAGTGGGAGGAGAAAGAGAAAACCAGTGGAGCAGAGGCAGGGGCGTAATTTGTGGGAAAGAGAAGGACGCTGTGGTAGGACACATAAGGAGTGAGAGCTTCAGGTGTGGGGGACAAGGGAATGTGTACAGGAGTCCCTGTGATGAGAGGAGGTTGCACCAGGTACCTGCTGTGAAGCTGAAGACTGGTGGGTTGCAGGAGGGCAGTGGGGGGGCTGTTGAGTCTGGGACATGTTCCCCATCAAGGACATCTCTTTTCCCTTTTGCTAGATGCAAAACATAGACTTTGAGGGCCTTTTTGGAAACATCCACATGGTAATTAACTTCTCCAGGCAGCTGCTGTCCACTTTGGAAGCTTCAGATGCCATCGGTATGAATTTTGCTGTTTCCTTTCCTCAGAAGGCTGGGATGGGCATTGCTAGTGGCACGGCATAACAGTTTAAATGGTGGGAGAGGATCACTGGGACTGGGTTTTCTCCCGGTTGGTTCTCATTGCCACTCATCAGTCCAACAGCAAAGCCAAGGAGATCTGTGTTGCCCCAGGGGTCAGTATGCTGATACACAGTGCCTGTGGCCTTTTTCCCCAAAATGCTGCCAGCTTGAGCTGTTTGTGCCTTGGACTGTTTGCTCCAGTGTCTCCAGGACTCCCTCTGGGAGACCTGGATTGATTGAGCTCTCTGTGCTGGGGGGTGATAAGGAAGGGTCCTGCATGCTGTAGTAACACTGACTTCTTGACCTTTGTGTGTGGAATGAGGACACTGGATGTCTTTTGAGACACAGCAGTGTTTTTGGAGGCAGCTGGGGACCCAGAGACGCTGAAGTCCTGCTTTGCTGCTGTCTGCAGGGCCAGTGTTCCTGACACAGCGTGCAGAGCTGGAGAGTGTCTACAGGGTGTACTGCCAGAACCATGATGAGGCCATCGCGCTGCTGGAAACCTATGAGAAGGATGAGAAGTTGCAGAAACTACTTCTGGACCTGCTGGATAGTCTCAGGTTTGAGCCTCTGGCTTGGCAGCTACCAGGCTGGGAGAGGGAGATCAGTTTCCAACATCCCTGCCCCTCTGTCAGCAGTGTTTAGACAGTTCAGGTGGTGGCTAGAGAGGGTCTGATGGTGGCACTGGATAGTTGACCAGGCTCTGGGTTCAAATGGCTCCCTGCCCAAATGCACACATGCTGGGAAACCTGTACACCTCCTTAAAATCTGCACAGAAGCCACCAAAGTATAGAGAAGGTGGCATGTCCTGGACTGAGAGTTCCTGTTCCCCAAACCCTTAGTCACCATGACTGCCTGGCTCAGCAAGTGCCAGGGCTCCAGCTTGAGGAGGTAACTGCCCCAACAGTGCTGACAACTGCTCTGGAAGGACAGGGCTGCCCACTGCCCTGGCAGCCTCCCTGGCAGGACACAGACACTGGCTGTGGGACTACACACCTGCCACCCCATTAACCATTGCTTTTCTTTGCTTTTTGGCACTCTGGGCTGGCAGGAGCCTGTACAGTGAGTGGTAAGTGCACCCTTCCTCTTAGTCCCTGCTTGTCTGTCTGTGTTGGTCTGGCCATTCTCTTGTAACTAACCTTCTGCCACAGGCTGGGTGCATGCTGGGCTGCCCTAACAGTGCCTTGTGGAGGCACAACTGGGAGGAGAGGGGTGTTTGTGGCATGATTGCTGCAGGGGCAGTGAGAGGGCTGCAGAGGTAGGCAGCACAAGAGATGAGGCCAGGGGAGTTCTTGGGCAGGAAACAGGATTTGGGATCCCTTAGCCCCGAGGAGCCAGGAAAGCCCTGCAAGTGACTGCGGTCCTGCAGTCAGTGTGTCCTGCACCGGGGGACAGA
This sequence comes from Petroica traversi, assembly GCA_025920805.1. NCBI lineage: Eukaryota > Metazoa > Chordata > Aves > Passeriformes > Petroicidae > Petroica > Petroica traversi. The sequence goes on along the minus strand of JAHLSL010000018.1, from coordinate 13,904,893 downwards.
TCTGGGCAGTTGGTTGGTGGAACAGCATCTGGAACAAGTAGCTCTCTGGAAAGTGTGAGGCTGTGTTTATGTGGGATTTCATGGTGGGTCTGGTAATGGAGAGGATCCTGGCTGGGAAGTATCACTTGGTGTGAGTGAGGAGCAGAAACCTGTGGTTGATCTGAGAGCACCAGGAGTTCAGGAGTGCAGTGAGTGCGTACGTAAGCGTGGCATGATTTGGGGAGTACAATAGATTTAGAGGCATTGGAATTCTGGGTCTGGCTGGCACTGGTTTGAGGGGGCAGAATTTGTGTGGCAGAGCTGGAGTGATACCTGATACATCTCCTTTGTCCTGACTTCCCAGGGGTTGCACAAACTACATTAACCTGGGCTCCTTCCTCATCAAGCCAGTGCAGAGGGTGATGCGGTACCCACTGCTGCTGATGGAGCTGCTGAGTGCTACCCCTGAGGCTCACCCTGACAAGGCACCACTCACGGCTGCTGTCCTTGCAGTCAAAGAAATCAACGTCAATATCAACGAGTACAAGCGCCGGAAGGACCTGGGTGAGGTGCTGGGCAGAGGGGTTGATGTGCTTAGGTTGGTGTCTGCTGGCCACTGAGCCTTAGGTGGCAACCATGGTCATGGAGGAACTCTCACTTCTCAGGGGAGTTTGGCCCCATCACGTTTGTAGCTGCCCTTCAAGTAGCTCCTGGTTGTGAGCCGATTCCCCTCTGCTTCCTCATGTCTAGCCCACCTGGCTCCCCCAGCTCTTCTGGTGGATTAGGAGCTGTGGTTCTCCTACATCTCTCATGGTCTTCAGTCACCAAAATTAGACACAGTACCCAGGTGTAGCCTCCCTGGGGCTGAACAAAGGGAGAAAATTACCCCCCTTGTTACCTGCTGGCCACCCTCCCTGTTTTCCCTTGGAAGCCCAAGGTTCATCAGATCTTACACTTCAGTCTTTCCTCATAGCTCCACTGAATCTGAGGTGACATAGGCTGCCTGTAATGAATTCTTTTATTTGCTAAAGAAGCAATATAGATACCTTCTGTATGTCCAGTGACTATTGTACACCATCTCCTATGTGATATATAGGGCATCCTAAGAGCCAAACAGGTGCCACAGTGCTGGGTGGCATAGGAGGTTATGATACAAAATTTTACAAGGGCATGCAGTGGTAGGACTGGATAATGGCTTTAAATTGAGAGAAAGTAGATTTAGATTAGATAAAAGGAAGAAATCTTTACCTTGAGGGTGGTGAGGCACTGGATCAGACTGCCTGCAGAAGTTGTGGATGGCCCACCCATGAAAGTGTTCAAGGCCAGGTTGGATGGGGCTTTGAGCAACTTGGTCTAGTAATGTCCCTGCCTGTGGCAGAGGGATTAGAACTAGATGATTTTTGGCTCACTTCCAACCTGAGCCATTCTATAATGGTATGTGGGATTCTTGGGAGTAGAGAGGCTTGGGGAAGAGGAGAGCTAACAAGGTGATTGTTGATGAAGCCATGTGTAGGACATGGGTGTTTGTGCTTACAAGAGTTTTGATTTCTGTATCAATCTCTTTAGTGCTAAAGTACAGAAAAGGGGATGAGGATAGCCTCATGGAGAAAATCTCCAAGCTCAACTTCCACTCCATCATCAAGAAATCCAACCGTGTGAGCAGCCACCTGAAGCATCTTACAGGCTTTGCACCCCAGGTACTGTGCATCAGATGCACTTACACCCTGCAGTGCTTCTCCAGAGGTGTCTGCTGTCCCTCCACACCCCTTCCCCCGTGCGGCTCTGATCCAGGCGAGCAAGGCAGAATGAGCTTTGGGTCTGAACCACCCATCTCTGCTGTCCAGCCTGTGGGCAGGAGAGCCCCACACCTTGCACTCTGGGAGGTGCTGAGTCCTGCATCGTCTCCTTGAAACACTTTCTCTCACAGCTGAAGGATGAAGCCTTTGAAGAGACAGAGAAAAACTTCCGGATGCAGGAGCGTCTGATCAAGTCCTTCATCCGGGACCTTTCCGTCTACCTGCAGCATGTCCGGGTGAGCCAGTCTGGCTGTGGTGCCACATCTGTGGGGCTCACCATGCACTGCCCCTCCTGTCTGTATGGTGTGTCCCTGCAGTGCCTCTGGCCACGGCTCCTGCCTCTGCCCTGCTGGGGCTAGGTGGTCAGGGCTGCCCTGGGAGCCCTTCGGGGCAGCTAGGAAGGCTCAGCTGTGTCTCCCTGGTGCAGGAGTCAGCTTGTATGAAGGCACTGGCAGCAGGGAGCATGTGGGACCTATGCACAGAGAAGGGAAGTGGGGACTTGGACCAGTTCCAGAAAGTGAATCGTCTCATCAGCGACCAGCTCTTCTCCAGCTTTGTGAGTGAGGCTGTGCCCCTTTGGGGCCCACCCTGGGGGTCTGCTGCAGATGGGCGGGACCTGGGAGGCTGCAGGGAGGGTAACGTGGGAGAGCTGTGAGCATTCCTGCTTAGCTCGCCCCTCCTGAGAGCTTTGATGCCTGGCAGTTTATGAATGTGTCTGTTAGAGACACGTTTTTTCAGCCCTACCTTAAATGCTACAGCTCTTTATGCCAGTGGTTCAGGTACTTTCCATGGAGTTAGCTGTGCTGGCACAGTTACGTAAGATTGTAGAATAATTGGTGTTAGAAGGGACCTCTGGAGCTCCAGTAGGTGCCACCAGGAGACAGTCACTATACTGCGCTGGGGATGTGTGCTGGAGGGGGAGCTGCTGGTGTTCACAGTGGGAGAGAGCACCTTGTCTCACCTTCTCACTGCACCTCTGCCCCCCAGAAAGAGCGGACGGAGCGGCTGGTGAGCTCTCCCCTGAGCCAGCTGCTGAGCATGTTTGCAGGGCCCCACAAGCTGGTGCAGAAACGCTTCGACAAACTGCTTGACTTTCACAACTGCACTGAGCGAGCAGAGAAGCTGAAGGACAAGCGAACGCTGGAGGAGCTGCAGTCAGCCCGCAACAACTACGAGGCCCTGAATGCGCAGCTGCTGGACGAGCTGCCCAAGTTCCTGTGCTTCGCCAAGGAGCTGTTTGCCAGCTGCGTGCGGGGCTATGCCGAGGCTCACTGCAACTTCGTGCGCCTGGCCCTGGAGGAGCTCAGACCCCTGCTGTCGGTGGGTTCCCGCACTGCAGGCAGCGCCCTGGGCTCAGAGCAGCACTAATCTGTGCAGGGTTTGTCCTTGGGCCTCACTGGGACCTGTCACACTGTGGCGGAAGCTGCTACTGTGGTTTCAGCTCCCAAGTGACTTGTGGAGAGCTCCTGTGGGATGGTGTCGGCACAGGGATTGCAGGGTTGTGATGTGATTGTGTGTAGAAGGCTCTTGGAGCAGTGACAGGAGAGCATTCACCTGGGAGAATCTCGGGTCACAAGTTTGAGGACCACTTAGAGCTGAGTCCAGACAGGACTGCAAACCTGGGTCTGATGCAAGTCACAGACAGGATGCAGACCCCTGCCATGGTCTATGCTGTAGCTCTTGGCCTCTTCTCCCAAAAGCTGTCACGTAATCAGGATCCCCAACTTTACTCTGGTTCCAGGTGCTGAAGGTGTCTGGCAGGGAAGGGAACCTCATTGCCATCTTCCAGGATGAGCACAGTCGAGTTCTCCAGCAGCTTCAGGCCTTCACCTTCTTCCCGGAGTCCCAGGCAGCTTCCAAGAAGACTTTTGAAAGGAAGAGCATGGAACGGCAGTCTGCCCGGCGGCAGCCCCTTGTCGGCTTGGTGAGTTCCCTCTGCCTGGTGCCAGGGCTTGCAGAGCCCAGCACTGCAACTCACACCTGCCTTGTTCCTCTGCAGCCAACCTACTTCCTGCAGTCGGATGACATCCGAGCCGCCCTCCTGGCGCGCTATCCCCCAGAGAGTCTCTTCCAGGCAGACCGCAATTTCAATGCTGCCCAAGACCTGGATGTCTCCCTGCTGGAAGGAGACATTGTGGGCGTCATCAAGAAGAAGGACCCCATGGGCAGCCAGAATCGCTGGCTCATAGACAATGGGGGTAGGTGGCTGTTCCCTGCCCTTGGTGCTTGCTGTGAGTCCCCTCCTCTGGTCTCCCTGTGCCCCAGTCTGAGCTCTCTTCCTCTCCCTCTCTGCAGTGACGAAAGGCTTTGTGTACAGCTCCTTTCTGAAGCCCTACAACCCCCGCCGCAGCCAGTCAGACGTCTCCGTGGGCAGCCACTCTTCCAACGAGTCGGAGCACAGCAGCTCCTCTCCCCAAAGCAATGCCACCCTGACCTTCAGCCCCAGTGGGGCGGCTGTCACCTTCACTCAGAAACCCCTGCAGGACTCTGCCTCCCCAGGAGATGTGTACCAGTCCCCACAGCCCCCACTGGAGGTGGACTCCCCCTCTCTGCCACAGTTTGGCTCTGGTGACAGGACAGCCCCACTGGCTGGTACAGTGACATCTCAGCGCCGCTACAGCCGCCCCGAGCTGAGCTGCAGCCCCAGCTCTCGCAACGGGCACCCCACCAAAGCACATCTCAGGCCCACACCCTCAGTGGAGGACAGAGACTCTGGGCTGGAGAATAGCGAGTCAGAGGGCAACCAGGTGAGTCTCCAGACACCCTCATGGGGCTGGGGATGCCAAGGGCTAACAGCTCTGTTTGGCTGGAGACTGAATCATCCTTCTCCCTGGCAGTGACCAGGAAGATGTAGGAGGTGGGGTATGAGACATTTTCTTACAGTGATAGAGGTGCAGAGACAGAGAACTGGGCTGTAAATGGGGGTGGGCAGAGGTCAGGATGGGGCCAGGACTGTCACTTGGGAGAAAGACAAAAGCCAACACATCCTGTGCTGTGTGAGAGTAAGGCTGTGTGGTGGGACCCTCTAACTGGTGCTCTCCCCTTGTTTGGCAGGTCTACTACGCTCTCTACACCTTCAAGGGCCGAAACACCAACGAGCTGAGTGTGTCAGCTAACCAGAGACTCAGGATCCTGCAGTTTGAGGACATCACAGGCAATCAGGAGTGGTGGCTGGCCGAGGCTCATGGGAAGCAGGGCTATGTGCCCTCAAGCTACATCCGGAAGACAGAATACACGTGAGGCATCGGACAGAGCCTGCACCCTGTGCCTTGTTCCTGCTAGGACTGCTAGAGGTCTGGGGGAGGCTGGCCAGCCCTGCAGCCCCCACTGCTCGTGCTGAGGCTGTGCCTCTCACAGCTGTGCAGTGCTCCTGGGCCCCAAGACAGTGGCTGCCATCACCCCTTCAGGGGAGGAAGAAGGCTGAACTGGCCAGGTGGGCAGGAGCAGGCAGCTTGTGTGAGGGCAGGGGTGAGTTCACCCCTGAGGTGTGTTTGAGCCTCCTGTGTCCAGCCAGGAGCAGAGGAACAAAGCTTGGACCTGTGGCCTGCCCAGAAGAGTAAAGCTTGACTCAGGCTCAGGAGCTGCTGTGGATTTAAACTGTGGAAGGTTAATGCTGAGTTTCTGGAGATTGTCTTTAGTCAAGTAGTATTAAAAGCAGCCCAGACCTTGTGAATGTCTCCCTGTGCAGCAGGAGCCTGCTCTCACCTGTCTCTGTAGGACTCTGGGTGGGACATTCACACACTGCCTGGGGAAGCAGCTCTGAGGTTTGCTGGGAGTAGTTGAGCTCCAGGCCTGGGATGCGTGTGGCCTCTGAATCCCTCACAACAAAGGCCCCAGCAGGTGCCTTGTTCCTGTGCTTGGTCTCCCAGGGGCTTGGCCTTTTCATGGCCTGCTGCTGCCAGCAGCCATCAGGGTCTCATCTTTCAGGTGAGCCAGAAGCCCAGAACACCATACCCTTGCCAGTGCAGTATTGGCTGTGCCCAGGAGCCTTCTGCACTGATGTGCCCACCTGGCTGCTCTGGGCTGGGGCAGGGCAGAAGGCAATGCACAAGCTGTCCTCCAGCCTGTTTTTTGTGGTCTTTGACCAGAATTGCCTCACCTGTGCTTTCCTGCACGGCCTTAGAGAGGGTGCTGGCATTCTAGAAGGGCAGGACCATCCCTGGGTGGGGGGTGCTGCCTTTTGCGGGGTTAATGTGTGTTACTGCTGCTGCCATGTCCTGAAGGGAAGAGGTTCCCTTCATGGGGCAATGTTTGTATTCCTGTACTGCTGCTCTGTAAATAAAGATTTGCCCTTGTGTATAGAAGGTGCTGTGGCAAGTACTGGGAGAGCTGGGAGGAATGTCTGGCAGGTGCTGGGAGCAAAGAGCACAGCCTTCATGCAGACCCTCCATGGCCAGGAAAATAATTTCCCTTTCAGTGGGGTCCAGCATTCCAGTTGCCTTGGTGTTTGTGCCAGCTGCTGCTCAGCATGAGGAAACCCTCACACCAGCCTTCTTTATTAAGATGAAGTGGTTGCACTGCCCTCTTGCCCCAGCTGTGTGACTCTGCTGGGGCTCCAGGGCAGTAGGAGTTGGTGGGGTGAGTGTTTGCCCTGCTCTAAGTGGACACCTGCTCCCTGCATGAGGAGATCTGGCACAAGAACAAAGAGTCAAGGGTTTGTCAACACTAAACACTCTACATTGTGTGTGCATGGTAGTACACAGATGTGTGCCTGCTGCTCTCCAGCTTGTCTCCACCACCATCAGGTTTGCAGTCTGAAACCACAGCCCAAAATCTGCCCCACAAGTGGTTGTGATAGCCTCAGGGAAGGGCTCATTTATTTGCACTACAATCAGAAGGAACAGTAGCCACAGGGAAGGCAGCCCTGGTTTTGCTGCAGAATAGTGTTCTTGCCTGAGTAGCGCTGTATCACTCAATTTGGAGTGCCCAGCTCTATGTAACCTCTGTTGGCAGCTCTCCGCACCCAAGCACTAGCCAGGTTAAAAGCTGAACCGAGGCTTACTTACATGCCTTGACATCAGCCTTTTAGTTGGAAGACTACAAACAGTTACAAAAAGTAAATAAATTATAACATTCATTCTTAGATTAAACTGTAAAATTCATTCCACAGTGCTAAAGCATTTCTAAGGTAGGTTCACCTGGCATGGTTCAGTGCAAAAACTAAGATCACCCCCAATGGAGGTCATGATCTCAGAGCCTGGCAGATAGCTTTTCCCCTCTATCCTGGAATAAGTTACGCAGCTCCAGACCCTAGTGTGTACAGCAGGCAGGATGTGGTAGCAAGGTTAACAGCTTGCTTGAGTCCAGCTTGCTCTGTCTCTGGACAACCGGAGAAGCCACCCTGTCTGCTTCCCCGCTGGAGAGAGGCAAATTCCTGGGCAGCTTGGCTGTGGGAGCCACAGTGCCCTCTGGGTGAGCAGCAGCAGGAGGAGCTGTCACACCCCGGCAGCGCTCTGCCTACAGCGCGGTGGTTTCTGTAATGGCGATGCCGGCATCCTTGGCCATCGAGGAGAAGATGCCCTGCTTCATGAGCAGCTCCTCGGGGCTGTCGAATTCCACAATCTGCCCAGCCTGCAACACCATCACCCTGGCAGAAGGGAACAAGAAGGCCTCAACTTCAGGATCTGAGTGGATAGCCAATGCTGCAGACCCACCAACCCTCACTCCTCTTAAGCCACTTTATGTGGTTCTCCTCTCAGCAGTGGTGAGGGCACAGCCCTCCTGCCTGTGTTATGGGTCATACACATAAGGTGTCAACAGGTCTCTATGGTCTGTTGCTGTAAAGAAGGATCCCAAAAAATGTTCCTCCCACAAAGGCACACCTACTGCATGGGCATTTGACCTATCCTTCTGTTCACCACTGTATATTACTGCCCCAGGCACTGCATCCACCCGTCCCCCTCTGGCTGCATTCTTGCTTCCACTGCTGTCCACCTCTCACCCCAGCCTTGCAGTCCAGATCCCGTTCCTTTGCCCCACAGTACTGCCCCATGGTACCTGTTGCTGTCCATGATGGTGTGCAAGCGATGGGCAATAGTAAGAACAGTGCAGTCAGCAAACTCGCTGCGGATTGTTGTCTGGATTAAATGATCAGTTTCCAGATCTACGGCTGCTGTTGCTTCATCCAGGATGAGGATCTTGGCTTTGCGGAGAAGGGCCCGGGCCAGGCACACCAGCTGCCTCTGCCCAACACTGGGATGAGATGAAGAGCACGAGTTACGAGACTGACACTAGCAGAGCTTCTGCAAGCCTGCTGCATCTCACTGTTCTGACCCCAACACTGTCCCTGGCCTTTCCCCACTGACCATCTGCTACCCTGAGCATCACGTCCCTCAGCATCTTGCTCTCTGGGCCACCACAGAAATGTTGGCTCACACTAGCTCCCTAAGAGCCCTGACTCCTCAGCCATTTTCTTCCATCTTCACTTCCCAGAAGCTTCTGTGCATCATCCTTGGACAGCCACATTACTGGAGGCTGGTGTTCCAGGCTGATCCCTGGGATCTAGAGAAGGGAGGGGAGCTGGGCCTGCATTTGCTCCTTTGCTCACCTCAGGTTCTCCCCTCCCTCGCTCACAAGATGCAGCAGCCCCTCGGGAAGGCCTTGCACGTATGTCTTCAGGTGAGCCAGCTCCAGGGCCTTCCAGACCTCCTCATCTGAGTACTGGTCAAAGGGGTCCAGGTTCATCCGCAAGGTTCCAGTGAAGAGCACAGGGTCCTGCCAGGGACAGCACCATGTTCAGCCCCACCCCAGCCATTCAGCAGGGGCAATGGCTCCTGGCCTCCAAGTGTGGCCACATCCTGCTCACACCATTGCCTGCAGCTGGCAAGGGATGTGTTGACAGGCCCTTGGCATGTCCACAGCACCCAGGGACACCCTGAGGCCATGCAGTGCCTGGGGGGGGCATGCAGCAGTGGGATGTGGAAAGGTGGGGATCAGCTCACCTGGGGGATGATGGTGAGGTTGTTGCGAAGGTCGTGGAGGCCAATTGTTGCTATGTCCACATCATCGATGATGATCTTCCCTCCAGCTGCCTCCAGCACCCGGAACAGGCAGTTGGTCAGGGAGGATTTTCCAGCCCCAGTCCGGCCCACAACCCCAATCTGTGGAAGCAACATTTTAGACCAGCTTACAGGGCTGCAGAAAACAGGGCAGATGCTCTCCATCTTGGTCTGATGGGCCTTCCAGCCCTTACCATCACCCAAACTGTCTGCTTTGATTCCTTTTCTGCAGCTTGAGTCCCCAGGAGCCACATCCCATCACCATCCCACCCCAGTGCACAGACTGAAGCCAAGAAGAAGAAACAACTTTAACAGTCTTTGTAAAGTGTAGTGAGGGCAGAGGCACCTTCTCAGTGCTCCCAATATCACAGGTGATCCCGTGAAGAACCAGGTCCAGTTCAGGTCGGTAGCGAACTTCGTAGTCCACGAACTTGATCTCTCCTCTGCTGGGCCAGCCACGTGGTGGACGGTTCTTTGTCACCCATGGAGCCTGGGGGAGGGCACAGGAGCATTAGGGGGTTCACTCTGTGATGCTGACTAGCAGCAATCTGTGCAGCAGGTGTATGCCTGGACCCTGGCTTCCTCACCTCGTTCTTCACCTTCGTGTACTCATGGACCCTCTCCACAGCCACGATGTTGGTCTCCAGCTCCGAAGATGTCCGCACCAGCCAGTTCAGTGTCTGGGTCACCTGCATGGCAGAACCAGAGGATGCAGAGCTCAGTGGCACCAGGAACAACCACCTCCCACCTCAGCCCAGGGACTCATCCTGGGCACAGGTATCCCTGGCCTGGCCCCTGATGCTCCACTGCAAGACACAGCTCATCTCTTTCCAGCCCTTCAAAAAACTTTGCTGCACCATCTCTGATCCACAGCAGGGCCATATTCCTCCCCATGGCAGCAAGTATCCCACTCACACTGGGATGGGTATGTACTTCTCTGGCTCTATAGCCACTCCCCTGGTGATGGGACACCCCGAATAATCCCATTTCCACAGATCAGAGGTGATGGCAGGGCAACATACTGCTGCCAGCCCAGAGCTCTCAGAGACAACCCTGTCCCGGAATGAGAAAATACTTTCATTGACTCACATTGAGAGCAGAGGAGACAGAGAGACCCACGATGCCTCCCTCCAAAGTGCCCTTTGCAATCACTGCCAGAAGTGCAGAGAAGAAGACCACCAGGCTCCCAACGAACTCCAGACGGATGGCCAGCCACCTGCACCAGGAGAGGACAGCTGAAGGGTGGTGAGAGGCAGGGAGGCATCTGCCTGTGCCCAACGCAGGGCCCACCAGTAACAGCAGCACTGCATCCCTCACACCCAGCTGTGAGCCCAGCACTGTGCACACAGCAGGTAATTTCTGGCCAATCCAGCAAGCAGGTTCATTTATATCAGTCCATGTCCCACACATAACCTCCTGTGTAATGTAATGTATCAGAAGAGCCCCAACCATTCAACCTTCACACACCGAAGTTATTTACAGTAAGATTCAAAACCAGAAAAGAAAGTGCCCACATCACACTCCCACTGAGCCTAGAGGATCACACTCTTCCCAGAACTCACCAAGAGCATCTCAGCCCTTGACTGCACAGCACACCCTGCCCAGCCTCTGGACACTTTGTAGGGGAGCATACTCTGGCTTTCAAAATCACCCTAAAATGTCCCATTGCCACAGACAGTGCCCCTATCCTAAACTCCCAGTACCTACATATACCCTCAATGCTGAGATCAAGAGGGAGGACTGCAGCATCCCACGGACCTCCCTCAGGACCTGGAAACCCTTCGGTGAAGATGCTGCAGGCTGTGCTGTGGCATAAGTGGTAAAACTCACCTATTTGATATTATCCAGGAATAAACACTTTTCTGATTTATGTCCATGGTGGTCTCATTTTGCTTCAGGAACCGTTCTTGGTGTCCATAGGCCCGGATCACAGAAAGGCCTGACACTGTCTCACCGAAGTGAGAGTAGATGGGAGACCTGGTGACGGAGTCCAGACGCCTCAGCTGGCGTGATGTGGACACATAGAAGCGCTGAAACGAGGGACACAGCTTGGTTACCAACACAAAGCCCAGCAGCCACCAAGATGCTGCTCTCAGCAGGGCAGAAGCTTTGCTCAAGGCCCAGTTACTCACCAGCACAAAATAGTAGAAGATGCTCAAGGGAACAATAACGACAGCAAAGAATGGAGTGGCCAGGCAGATGACAATCAGTGTGCTAATGATGGCCATGAAACAGGAGAGCCAGCTGCGGAAGGACATGGGAATGGTCTCATCTACCGTGAAGATGTCCTGGAACACACAAAAAAGTACAGAGAAGCAGTCAGTGACCCCAGAGAGAAGGAGAAGCCCAAAGGCCCCAAACATACAGGGTTCCTACACACTCCTGTGATAACACAGTGCCAGACACTTGTAAAAATATTGGATGACCCTGAATTGGTGTTATGATCACAACCTCATTTAGGGCCACAGTTCTTAGCTTGGGAACAGCTGTGTTCATGGAGAAACTTCCTATAATATTCCCCTGTTGCACAGACCAGTTTTAAGTACTGCAACTTCATCAAGACCTAGGATGCAGGAGCAGTAATTGAAGCAAGAAGAGGTACATAGCAAACTCCAGGTCCATGCAGGTGCACCCAGGTCTTCAGCTGGTCCTCATCCATCTCCTAGCTGGGCAGCACATACTCCCTCAACTCAGACTAAACCCAGCAGGCCCATAGGCTTAATTCCAAGAGAAATTTTTATTCCCAAAAACCAAGAGATGGGACCAAGGGAGGAAGTGGGGTAGCAGCACACTTGAAATTACCTGTTTGTATTTTCCCTCCTTTCTTATTTTCTCTTTATGACCTTCAGTGAGATGGAAAAGACTGTAGATTTTGTTGGAAGTCTATAACCAGAGGACTTCTCATTGTGGGACATGAGCTCTAGGCTCTTACCTCTCTTAGTAATCTACTATGTACCCTCTTCAGTTTCTCGACATCCTTCTTGCCTAGGGCAGGCAAACCCCAAACAGGACCCACTATCCAGGTGTAATCTCCTTAGCGCTGAGCAGAGGAGGTAACAGCTTCCTGTGATTTGTCACACTGTCTTTCTGGTATAGCCCAGGATGTGGTTTGGCTCACAATCAGCCTGGCATCCACCATGGTCCCTTCCTGGGCTCGGCTGTGCAGTGCTCTACAGGAGCAGGGTTATGTCAGTACCCAACGCTCTCCAGGTGTGCTGGAACAAACACCTGCTCCATGTGGGGGTGTTCTCTCACCTTGGCAAACCTGTTGACAATGCGGCCGGTGGGGGTGGTGTCGAAGAAGCTCATGGGCGCACGCAGGATGTTGCTGAGCAGCTGCTGGTGCATGATGCGGGAGGCTCGCATGGCGCCCTGGGCAGACAGCATGGTTGCGAAGAGCAGGAAGAGAGCTGCAAGGAGAGCACGGGGCTGTCACCAGCTCGTGTGTGACACTGGCACCCTTTGGCTTGACAGACACACTGAGCAGTGCCAAACCAGGAGCTTTGCAGCAAGCCACTGGGATAATCCTGTGTCCCACCTTCTTAGGAGGCCTCAGCAACTGCGTCCCAGCACAGGGGAGGAACATTAATCCTATTGGAAAGCCTTCTGCCTCAGCACTATGTTCAGTGTGATTAAAGAAAATTATCTTAAAGCTAAAGGGGCAACACAGACTTGGAGCAATTTATGCTGCTTTCAGACCGGCGTATGTCCACAATTCAGCCACGAGCTGGAAGGAAGGCAGCAGCAGGCAAATTAACAAAATTCTGTGTTTCCTGCTCCTTACTGCACAGCTGGCTGCAGGCCTTGCAAGTCATATCCCTCCTGGACCACACAAATGAGGCAAGTGGGACCTGCTGTCCTCCCACACTCACCTTGAGCCACCCCCAGTGCCCCAAAGACCCCAATGCGCAGGTCCCGCTGCTGCGTGGGGTAGGTCTGGTTCAGGTAGTGCTGTGCATCGTCAGTCCAGGCACTGAGCCACAGGTTGGTCCCCACGTAGGCAACGTATTGTCCAACGTAGCCCATGACAATCCAGAACGAGAAGCACATGCCAACAGCACGCAGGTACCGCAGGTACATGGAGAACTTCACCTGTGGACAAATTGGGCCCATCAGACTGCAGGCAATGACACCCAGCACAGCCTGGGAGTCCACCTTGCTGCCCACCATGCTCCCCCTCCACACCCCACCCACCAGTCCCAGGCAGCTCGGTCTCCTTTGTGTGTGGCCACAGCCAGCCCACAGCAGCTTTCCTGAGCCACAGCCAGGGTCTGGCAGCACTTAGCCAGGGCAGCACAGTGCTTGGAACCTCCATCCTCCTCACCCTGCCAGTTTCCACAGCTTCTTTCTTGATCAGTTGCTGTCCCTTCAGCTTCTTTGGAGGATCCTCCTGGGCCTTCTTCTGGGAACTGGTGCTCTTTTGACTAAGGCTGCAGAGAGGTGATGAGTACCATTAGTCACAGGGTGTTGGATTGGACCTAATCTCCTGGGGGTCTATCCCTATGCTGTGCTGGATCTTCAGTGGTGGAGTGCTCTGGAAAATAATGTGCTAACTGGGGCAGCTGAGTGAGCTTTGTGGAAGCATTTGGCATGTACAGCCATAAAATTAAAGCCTCATTCCCAAAAGCAGAACTAGCATCAGCACAAGTCTCAGGGAAGACTGCAGAGTAAGGGCTGTGGCACACTAGTATAAGTAAAGGCAAAATCAGATGCTCCTGGCCCAGAGCAGCTTGTGGTAGGAGCCGGCAGGGAGGCTCCCAGCTGAACTCCCTGGGAAGCCCCCAGATCCCTGTCTCCCAGGGAGCAGTGTATGTGGAAGAGGAACAAGCTGAGAGCTCAGGTCATGTCCCACCTGCGACTCAATTTTCTGCGATGGATGCTGGCCTCTCGCTTCAGGGTCATGGAAACCACATCATCAGAGTGATCCTCCATGCAAGGATCGACATCTTCGTCAGCCTCCTCTTCCTCTCCAGCTAAAGCAACAGCTACAAGCACAGGGATAAGGGAAGGCAGGGTCAGGCACTGAGGAAAGAGCAGATCCCATACACCACACCTCTGCTGCACTCAGCTCCATGCTGCTCCCTAGGCCTGGGCTGTGTCCTACCTACATTTCTCACCTTCTCCAACCTTGCTGCAAGACCAGCACAGAAGGAAGAGGAAGAAGCACATTGTGCTGGAGGGAAAACTGAAAGGGGAGATAGGGCTAAAGGCATGCATGGAGGCAATCCCTGCTGCTGACTTATCCCAGTACCACTGTGGCCAGACCTCAAGCAAAGATTTGTGCTAGTTTAGTAGGTGCAAGATCTGGTAGGTCATATCACTGCTGCTCAGAAGAATCTCCATGAGCAGGTGGAGATGGGCCCTGTGAAGACAAACTGGGAATAGCCAGACTGTAGCTGGATAACTGGGCTGAGCCCTGACAGGGTGACCTGACATCACTGACAGCACTGGGGGACATGATAAAGATGAAATGTTATCCAGTGGGATGTCCAGAAAAAAAACAAAGGATTTTTCTGACCCCAGCATCACAAAAATATAGAGCCTGTTGCCACATAAAATTTTGGGGGCCCATAATAGATGAACTAAAAAGGGAGTAAAAAATTTAAACAGGTCCCATGCTGGATATTCAACATAATGGCTGAATGCAAATCTTAGTCAGGAAGTCCTTGTGCTGCTGATTGCCAGAGCTGAGAAGGATTCACAGCAGTCACCATTTGTGTCTGGGTTAGATAGGGTCAGGTCAGGCTGGCAGATCAGATCTCCATATCCCCAGGATACATGCACAGCCCCTCTAACTGCCACAGCCCCACTGTGTTCCCAGTACCTGCAGTATTTTCCTCTGAAGCATCCTCCTCCTGGTTTCCATACAAGTTCAGGAACTGGGAAAAGGCCCCCTTGTTTGCGAGCAGGGTGGTGTAGGAGCCATGCTCAGACACTGCTCCTCCTGCCAGCACCACGATGTTATCGACTTGGGGCAGGAAGCTGATACTGTGTGTCACCAAGATCCGTGTCTGCAACAAAGGGGTTGCAGTGACCATCAGAGCTACCCTCATCCCCAGCCATGGCTCTGCAGGCTCCCATCTCCTGCTTGGGGACTTCTCTGCTTATCAATGCCTGGCTATGAGGACACAGAGTACCCCTCTGGGGACTCTCCTGCCTGCTGCAGCCCCTCATGAAAGCTGCAGGATTCCTCTCTGTCCCAGGCAAGCAACCTCAGACTTCCTTGGGTCATTAACACCATGTCAGTGCCACTCCTGCCTGGCTGGGTGGTGGTTTGCAGGGCATGGGTGCTCACCTTCTTTTGCAGCAGCCCTTTTGGCCCCAGCACGTGCTCGAAGAGGTACTTGCCCACATGGGCATCCACAGCAGACAGCGGATCATCCAGGATGTAGATGTCTGCGTTGCTGTACACTGCCCGGGCCAGGCTTACCCGCTGCTTCTGGCCCCCACTCAGGTTGATTCCCTGCAAGGGAAGGACCTCTCTGGACATGGGGCTGGCACAGGGCAACAGCTCAGACCACTGCTGCAGGTGCTATTGGAAACCCATAGTGCCCAGGGCTGATACCTTCTCTCCAATTTCTGTCTGGTCACCCGCAGGCAGCAATTCCAGGTCTGGAAGGAGGGCGCAGGCCTTGAGGACCTGCTGGTACCTGGCTTCATCCAGTTCTGACCCAAAAATGATGTTGTCTTTCAGTGTGGCATTCTGGATCCAGGCCTGCTGGGGGACATAGGCCAGGGAGCCCTGGAAGGAGAGACAAGAACAGCTACTTGTCAGAGATCAGCCTGAGCCCTTGCCCTGAGTGACGACTCTGGGACAGTCCTGCTCTGCTTCCCCGCTGAGCTCCCAGGCAGCCCCAAAGCCTCCTGCACCAGCTGGCTCCTCTTACCTGGATGTTGATGTGTCCCTTGATATTCTCCATCTCCCCGAGTATGGCTGACACCAGCGAAGATTTGCCTGAGCCCACAGCCCCCACCACAGCCACGAGACTCCCAGGTGTGATGTCCAGCGTGACACTGCAAAGACACAAGCAGCACTGCCAGGTTGCCTGTCAGTTCCTGTGTGGGACAGCACAGAGCAGTGTCTCTGGGACACTCACCTCTAGCAGCACTGTGAGAGGTGATTGCCCTCCCCAACTAATAACCCAGAAAGCCTCCCCCTCCCCAGCCCTCTGCCCCTGAAGTGGCACAGAGCACTCACTCTCTTATGGCAGCACTGCCGTCCTGCTCCCAGGCAAAGGTGGCCTCTGAGAAACGCACAGCACTGCCTGCCAGAGAGGGATGTCCTTCAGAGAGGGGAAAGCCCAGGGCTGGGCCAGCCCAAGACTCACAGGGAGTAATCTGGAGGTTCACCTGCCTGCAATGGGGTTGTGGTGGATAGCTGAGGTGTCCAGGTCTTCTCCGCTCAGGTAGCGCTCCAGTCTCGCAGTCGACACATTGGTCTGCCATGGTAGAAAAAGAGGATGAGGATGGCACATAGGGCACAGCTGGATGGGCTGGCAGGAGTCCCGTAAGGAGAGCACCACATCACAGAGTCCCCACCCAAACTCTGAGCCCCAAATCTGTGTCATTCATGTGAGTCCTGTCCCACCCCACTGCCAGCAGAGTCCTGTGCACTGCCCCTTGGGGGTCCATCATGCACCTGTGCCCATGTGCTGGTTTGGACAGAGGTTATAGGATCAAAGGATCCCCCAATACTCCCTGCCCTATGTGAGGCCTGACCTGCACCAGGGAGGAGAGGACCATGGGCAGCATGGCCATGGGGAAGCGCAGCACATTGAAAAGGGAGATAGCAGTAAAGGCCTTCTGTGCATCCAAGATGTTGTTCTCATCCACAAGCACGTAGACAGCAAAGCTTGCCAAGGAGACCTAGGACAGATATCAGGGAAAGCCACCATCAGTGTGGTTGTGTGCAGCCCAGACCCTCACACTGCCCCAAGGCCTCAGCAGTGCCTTTGTGCTGGGGACCTGTTCCAATTTCATCACCATAATGGGACCCCTTTCCACCACAGCTCTCCTGCCAGCAGCCAGAACCATAATCTGCATTCCAGGCATCCACCAGCCAGCCCCTTCCTCGCTGCAGGAACATTCCAGCTGAGGTTCCAAATATTCCCCATCCCCTTGGACATAGCCCAGCCCCAGCTCAGAGGAAGGTACACCCCTCCCCAGGGCTGTTGTCACTCACCAGGAAGGGGGCACACGTGAACACGAAGACAGAGACTGACTGCAGGTAACCAAAGTTCACCAAGTTCTTGAGCTCGTGTGCACGGATCTCATTAACTCGCTTCTCAAAGGAGGGTTCCCAGGCAAAAAGCTTCAGGATCTGCAGGATGAACAGTGTGAGCAGATACTGGCCTCACAGGAATGCCCACCTCCACACTCAGCTCACTGGCGGCCAGCATCTCCATCACCAGCTCCTGGCTTGCTCAGAAGCCTGCTTGGCCACTGCATCTCCCCTCTCCTGTCCTGTTTATAGCATTTCCCCACTGCACTCCTACTCCTTCAGTCTCAGTTTATAGGTCACTGCCAGCCCCTCCACCACTATGCCACTACCACAGCCATCCAGGAAACACTCAAAGAACCCTCTCTTGGCTCCCAAGTCTTAGTCCAAGTATCCAGAGCCAACTTTTCAAAAGATGAGGTAGCCAAGGGAGTTGCTGAGACCCAGACACAGGGCTCTCGGGCTAGACTATCACAGGTGCTGTAGGGTTATACAGGTCAGATGAAGAAGGGGGTGCAGCAGCTGCCCCAAGAGTCTCCACTCCACTGCTCACCTTGATTCCATTGAGTATTTCGGTCATTATTTTCATTCGTTCGTCCTTGTTCTTCATGTTCCTCTCCTAGAAAGAGAAGAGTCAGACATGACCTAAAACAGACTACTGCTCACCCTTCAAAATACATCTGGGCTGCCATGGGGAAGGGAAGGCTCCACAGGCCAGAGAAGTCATCCCACAAAGTTGAGCCTTGGCTCCCTGTGGCTCTGGACAAGCTGAGGAAAACATCACCCTGCTGTCAGGTAGAAGCTGAAGCCTTATCTTATTTGGCAATATCTCGTTTTTAGCCCTCAAGGCACCCAGACTGGCTCAAATTCAGCTGTGATGGTAGAATAGACCTCACCTGTCTCCTACTCATGGCAGCTGATCACCTCTGGCTCATGGCCAGAGACACCCCCAGCCCAAGTGAGATCAACTTCCCAGAGTGGGAAAGATCCACAGCATAACAGCGAAGGGTAGGGAGTACGGAAAATGAGAGAGGGGAGCAACAGTGGGGTTGGACTGAGACCAGGGAGGATATTGCACCCACCACTGACCTGAATGGTTTTGGCCTTGGCAACCAGGAACGCATTTATGGGGAGGAGCAGCACCATGGTTGCAATGCCAGCCAAGACAGAGGGGCCCAGCTCTCCCCAGAGGAAGACAATGGACAGGATAATTTGCAGAGGGGATGACCACAGCTGGTGAACAAAGTTGGCCATGTCCATGAATCTCTGGGCATCAGCTGACATCAGATTCACAGTTTCCCCCACCGTGGACTCCTTGCGGGTGGCTCCGGACATGGTGAGTGACTGGGAAGAGAAAGCACAGTCAGCACAAGCCAGTCTGGGAGCAGCCCTGCTGCCAGCAGCATGGCTCAGAGCAGGGAATCAGCAGACAAGGCTGAAACCCCTTCTGGGTTTGCTTCTGGTGCCTCTCTACTGGCCACCAGTGCTCTTCTCACTGCCTGCACACTGAGCCACTGGATGCTTGGTGCAAGGAAGCACATCCCTAAGCAGGGATCCTAGTGGCACCTGCCATAGGTGTTGCACTGCTCTGAAGAGAAACCTCCCTCAGCCTCTGGTAGCTGTCACATACATGGCTGCAGCACCCAGGTCCCAAACAGAACTAGGGCTCACAGTGTGCCCAGTGCTGGCTGGGTGTCCCCCAAGCTCTCCCTGTGCCTTCCGAGGAGCGAAGTGCACACACCCCAGGTTGATGGAGCAGGCAACAGATGACTTTATCCACAGCCCAACTTGGAGGAAGCCAACAGGGGTAATGACAGGACCATACAGACCTTCTTGTAGATGGCAGCAATGAGACTGGCACGCACGTTTATGCCAAGCTGGAAGCACAAGCTGAAGTGCTGCTGCAGGCAGAGGGACTGGATCAATGCCGTCAGGAAGAGCAGGATGGCATATAAATAGCCTTGCCAGGCATAGGAATCCTCATCTGACACAAAGGCAATCAGCAGCCTGGTGTAGAAAGAAGCTTATGAGACACACACCCTACTAAGACAGACCCAAGCAGGATGCTCCAGATGAATGCAGGGAGAGCATCCTCAAAAGAATGGTGAGTAAAACCCATCCCCAGAGAGCTGGCTCAATGGTCAGCAAGCTGGGAGCCCTGTTCTGTCAGGGACATGGCAGTGGGTCACTAATGTAAGATCATCCACAGGGCTGCTGCTCTGTAAAACAAACCAGGGAGGCCCAGATGGGCTCAGCTGCACTGACCCATGGAGGGCCCCAAAGAAGAGCCACAACTGTCTCCAGGGAGGGAGCAGGACTGCATAACAGAGGATGCAGAGAGCAAGATATTACACAAAAGAGCAGGCAGCCCGCTCATATCAGTTCTTCATTGAACTCTATTCCAACATATTCTCCTACTTTTGGTGAGGGCACATAATATCCCCAGGGTCTGTGGCTGGGAGAGGCACATATATGGAGGTGGTGGGATTGGATACAGTGCACACACTGGGAGGTGGTGGGGCTGGGTGCAAAGTCAGGACAGGGACAGAGAGAAAGAACTCACTTCAGCAGCTGGGGGCTGACAAACACAAGTGCGTCATGCACCACCTTGAATGCCACCGCCAGCAGGAGATTCTGCCGGAAAGTCTTGCCCAAGGTTTTCAACAACCAGCCTCTAGGGTAATCCTTGGGAGAGTCCTCTTTGTTTCCCTTCTTCTTCTTCTTCTTCTTTGGCTTCTCCTCCTAGAGGGAAGCCCATAGAGCATTGAGGGAGATTGTTGTACAGGTTGTCCTGCATCTGGAAAGATGCTTCAGGGCAGCACCTCACACACCCCAGATCAGCCTTAGCTTCAGCTCCCGCCACATTCCCTTTCGCTGATCTTTGCTTATGGCACACACACCCAAGACTAACATCTTCTCTTTTTTACTAAAGACAATTGTTAGAATCCAAACTAGCCTGAACCTTGCAGGCCAAAACTGTGAAAGAAAATGGTGAAGAATCTGAAGCCAGGAGTAGTTATGGAATTATTTTCACTCTGACCTCAGTGCTGGGAAGCAGCTGAGGTAGATAGACATAAGGGAACTGCTTGTACTGCAGACTTGAGCGTGGTTCCTGTCTTCATGTAAGGCAGAAGGATGGAGACTTTCTTGATCTCTCAAAATATGGGGATCTGCCAAGGACATGACAGGAAGATCCTGTCATGGGTTCCCCTATTCTTGCCCGTGGTCCTACAGGACCAAAGAAGGCAAAATTCAGCAAAGAGGGCTGCAGGGAAGTGAGGTGACCCTATTCCCTAAGGCTGGACCTGGATGTCTGAGTGTCATACAAGGCCAAGAGTAGGACTGGATTTACCATGACCAGGACGTCTTGGCTCTGGGCCTTGCTCATGCTGTTCCCATGGTCTGGGTCACCTTCCCGGCGTCTCTTCTTGCGTTTCCGTTTCTCCAGTTCTGCTCTGGCCTTCCGCATCGCAGTCTTCATGTTCTTCTCAAAAGCAGTGTACAGAGCCTTTGTTCTGTCTTTATCTTTCAATTCCCAGACATCCTCTATCTCCAAAGGCTTGCGATAGCCCTTGAAAACCATTCTGTGGGACAGAGAAATCTCAGGATACTTGTTGGAGACTCCTTGCTGAGCCTTCACACCCATCCTGGCCCCAGGCTCAGGCTGCACAAGCTGCACCCAATGTGGTGCCTCTCCCAGCTAACTCCAAGCTGCCTGTGCTGCAGGTTCCCCTGAGGCACCCCTGCATTTTGTCAGCCCAGCCTCCCTCAGAGCCCTGCTCACCTGCTGTACCATTCAAAGGTAATGGAGCTCAGGAAGGACGCTGTCACCTCTGGGTTCTATGGTACAAAGCAAAGGGGGTACTGAGAGATTGTTGGTGCAGGGGCATGGGGCTGACAAAATCTGATTTAGCACCCCCAGCCATTAAGGAGCTTCACAGATTTCAAACCATGCCAGCTCCAGCCCCAGAAATTTAATTCCACAGCCAGCAGCAGCCCTCCTCGGACACACATGCAGATGCCCCATGCTGCAGGCTCCAGCTCTTGCTGGGCCCTGTGGTGAAGTCCTCAGGTTTTCCCAAGGAGTCTGGAGCCTGCAGGGAGCTTGCTCTGCCCCTGCACAATGCTTCGGATGTGATGCCCCAAAAACCCAACTCCCACACAGTCCTCACACCTTCTTCCCGATTTCCTTTGTTTCTGGGGCAATATCTGAGAAGCCTGAGACAAAGAAGAGCAGCAGCTGGAGCCCGTAGGAGATGAAGAAAAGGATGAACCGTGGCAGGTCAGAGATGGGTTCCTGCAGGAATGGAAAGCCCAGAGTTATTGCTGGGGGTTGTCTCAAGGCCACCTGGTACTCAGAGCCACCCTGGCTGAGCCCAACAGAGCAGTGCAAAACTTGCTCTGATTCCTGGATCAGCTTCCCTTTGCCATCTCTTCCTCCTTCTCCCTGACCTCCTCCCATAAGTGTTTAAGGGGAGAAATTAGTCCTGGAGAGCTTATACTTTCCCAAAGAGACAGGATGAATTCCAACAGCAATTCCTTCTCAGGTTTTTTCACGTTCCCCAAGGTCCCCAGGGCAGCTGGGACCTCAGTGGTACCACAGAGAGCTTGTCAAGACAAGAATATGAAGAAGCTTTCTTTGGGAATAGAACAAGAGCTTGGGGAAGCACAGAGCTTCCTGTCAAACCTGCAGGGCTTTCCGGACGAGCGACTGGAATGGCAGAATCCCACAGAGAAGGGACAGTGTCCAGAAGCAGAAAAGCACGCCCGAATCTCTGCACAGGCAGAAGCGTCGTGCATCATGAACCAGCAGGACCATGATCTAGGGGAAAGAAAATCAGTCAGAGGTTCAGGCAGAGCTGCAGGACTAGGTCTGGCTCTAAAAGTGCCTTTGGAGCATGTGTCGTGGGATGCCAGCACACATGATCTGCTGGGATTCACTGCCTTGAATACCTTGAACACTCCACCAACCCTTCATAAGCCTCAGAATTCATTGCATAAGACAAAGGTTTATCTCAGGAAGACATAAGATCAGGTTTGAATGTACCCTGACATCACAGCAGGGCATTATTACTCTTTTTGGCTGCTCTCACTCGACTCTCAGACAAGTCCAGCCATGAGGGGTCACACCCTGTCTCCTGCACCTTGCCTCCAGACCCAATCTGGAACTGAACCCAGATCACGTCCCAGCAGTGCAGCCTCTCTGGCCTTATCATCTCACATGGACTCTGCATGTGAAACTAAACGGCATGACAAAATAAGAAGGAAAGCAAATAAGGGTAATACTTTTAAGTGTAGCTCCTGAGCATTTGTTAAGACTGTTAGAAAACACCCCATGTCTCACACAAGATGTCTGTAACTTCCATGCACATATTCCATCAAGCTAAAGACTGTTAGAACACCCCATGTCTCACACAAGATGTCTGTAACTTCCATGCACATATTCCATCAAGCTAATAGCCACTAGGTCCTGCTTTCTCCTCTGCCTGGGCATCCCATGGTACTTCCTGGCTCTCTGCACAGAACTGAGCAGCAAGAATGTACAGGAAGCTGTGACACATCAGAGCAGCAAGACATGTTCTGATGTTTACACTGCAAAATCAGTCCTGTGAAACCCATACTGCTCCTAGTAAAGCTTCTGTCAGAGAGCTCAGCTACACTTGCAGGCACAGAACCATCCCAGTTTTAAGGATAACAGCAGGGAGCACTGTACAACCAGGCACCTGCCCTCAACATATCATCCTAATGCACCACCCACACGTTTGGGGCTAGCCCTACCCAATTTCCAGGCTATCCTTCCCTCATGGACACAGCCTCCCACTGAGCTCTGTGCTAGGGAAGTCCTGTGCTGCTCGGTGCTGCAGTCTCACCCTGCCCCTGGTGACACCTGCACACTCACAGCTGAGCCCTTACCCACGTGGCGATGTACAGGCTGGGGTTCGTGTACCGGACAGCTGGCACAGCATCCTGCTCAGCATCTACAAATGTCAGGGCCAACTCCGCCACTGCCGCCAGCACCAGCAGAGCAGCCAGCACCTGTGGGGAGAGAGAGTCAGCCCGTGGTGGGCACTGGGAACCACTGCGAGACAACAGAGTTGGGCATAAAATACCCATACATCCATATACCCCTTTCAACCCAGACTTGGCCTGGGAGAGCTTTCAACCCTGAGAAGCTACAAAAGTACCTCAGGAGCACTGCCATAATTTTAAGTTTGGAAGATATCAGCCCAAAATATGAGAGGACCCAGTACACACTCTGCCCTCCCTCCCAGTGCATCCCAGCCCTGTTATCCTCTGCTGTAGCACTGAGTCTTTCCAATCATATCACCGACACCTTAGGCTGCTCCAGGCTGTCAACTGTACCCCCTCAGCTCCACTCTACCTGTTTGATGATGTAGAGTTTGGTCACAGAGGATCTCTTGGCTCTGGATTTGCACATGGGCAGGAGCTGCCATGGGGCCAAAATCCAGAAGAAGCCAAGGGGGACCCAGACCAGCACAGTCTGCTGGAAGCACACAGGCAGGTCAGCATCCGGACGAGCAAGGTAAGAATCATTCTGGGGACAGCAAGGACAGGACACCAAGTCACTTGTGCGGCTTAACTCTCACTGGGTACACAGGACAAGAGCAAACACTCCTATATGTCCTGCCCACCCAGCTCCACCCCATCACATCCCCCCTTCAACACCCACCCTTCTGCCTGAGCATTTCAGCACTCAGCCAAGGTCCGAATGATATCCCTCTCCCCATCTCTCTGCCTGAACGTAGGATGGCCAGCCCTTGCTGGAGCCAAGCCTGTAGAAGCAGCTGAAGCCAAATCATTCCCCAGAAGTCCATACAGCTTGTCCTGTGTTCCCAGGTGGGCTAAAATAGGACAGAGCTCAGAGAGGTGTCATTGCCTCACTGTCTGGTGAACACTGTGCAGGCAGTGCACAGCACTCAGTGCCATGGCACTGGATAAACACCAGAACCTCTGCTGACCACAGGCAGTTGGGTCTCACTAGCAGGACAAGCTGTGAGCCCTGGAATCCACTGCTCCCCCCCTCCACTGGGTGTCCTACCCCGAGAACAGGCAATGGGGATGATACAGCCACTCACCCAGAAGACGGAGCCGCAGAACTCCTCCAGGGGTGCTGACATAGCTCAGGGAGAAGAAACGGCAGCTCCTTCCCCTCGCTCTGCCCAGCTGAGACACCTGGGCGGATGCTTGGGATAAAAGTCCCCCCACACCCTCAAGCGGTCTTGGGACAAAATCACTGATGACACGCAGTTATTTATTAACTCGGTGCTGTTGCACAACCTCACAAACCAAAGCAGTGACCAAAAGGGCTTGGGAAGCTGCACAGGCTCAGGAAAAGGGAGGAGAGGAAGTCCCATGAAAGAGATCAAAGGGGAGATACAGGAAAGGCACTGCAGGACACCACAGCCATTGCTCAGAAAGCACAGCCATTGCTCAGAAAGCACAGCCTTGATCAGTGCACATTAACAGACACAAAGTAGTCTGGACCTGCTAAAGACATTACTTTGGTGCAACAGACCTCTCCAGTGAGAACAAGCCTGCTGAATGCCAACAAAAAGTCCAGCAACAGCTGGTGGTTGGTGCCATTTGGCAAGGGGGCCAGTGACAACAGCAGTGCCCCAGGCCTGGGAATTTGCAGTGTCTGGCAGCTGAGCTGACCATATGCCACACTGGTCTTTTTGAGTCCTCAGGATCTGGGTTCATTTTACTAATTTCCAGCCTGCAAAGCCTGAAGATATTCTTCTTCTTTTGCTTCTTTCTTTCCCACATTTCCATGTTGCCTGTGTGTTACAGCAGTTGGCTGACCACAAAACCCAAAAGAGACTTTGAATCTTCATTCTAGGGTAAGCCCCAACATCTGAGACAGAAAGAGGGCAATTCCCAAGTGACTGCCACTGAACCCTTGTTGCTTAGAAAGGCCTAGGTGTGACAGGGACACGTGAGGATGGTGCTACTAAGGCTGCAACTGGATTTGCTTTATCATGTGTGTTCTTGAGGAACAGCAGATAAAAGAGGACACTAGGGTGACTGCAATGATAGTGTTGTCTCACTGTACATGGAGTTACAAGATAACTCAGAAGTCAAGGGTGACACAATGAGTAATTGCTTAGGAAGCCTCAATACCAAAGAAAGGCTCAATGTCCAACTCAGTGGTTAATTATTAGCATTTTGTCTGATCAAATCCACATGTTTTTGTAAATAAAACTACCCTAGTGCTAGGTCCTCCAGACCACAACTGACACATTGCTCATGAGAGCTGTAAACTGAGCTGCAATGAGTAAGAAGTGAATGGAGCAGTCACTCAGCTCTTCTCCATCTGGATTACTGATGTGATTCTTCTTTCTGACACTGGTACAGGAGTCCTCTGGCCTTGCTCAAAACCAGGTGGAGTACTGCTGCCAAGGGGGCCACTCGCTTGTGACACCTCCCTATGTAATGCCCCATCCCATTGATTGTCTCAGTTTCGGGTACAGGTCATAGCTCATTCTCATCCTGTCTTTGGTCTCTCACTCATAGCTGAAGTGTTGCCCTCAGAACAGGATACCAGTTCTCTTTAATGTTCAAAGCAAGCACATCCCAATTTTTCTACCCTCACAGCTGCGACCTGCTCCTCCTAAAAATCCAGTCTTCCTGTCCTTCAGCTCCTTCCATAAATCTTCCTCCACTAAAATAACCAGATTCACTGGGACCAAAACAACCAAAGTAGTAGCATCTCTTTGGCCAGCAATATCACAGTTACCCTGTGCTCCCCTGTCTTTATCCATCTCTTGTACAGCATGTTATAACTTTACAAAACCAGGGATCGATTCATGCATATCTTACACAGGCTCTGGTCCAGAGGTCTCCGCCAGGCAATCGACCAAATTCCTCCAGCTCTTACTGCTCATCTCTCCTCTGAAGGGTTTGTATCTCTGCCTTGTCATGCTGTAATCCCATGTGAGTTCAAAAACCTGAGGGGGCTGGGTCAGCAGAATATTCAACTTAATTGAGCTACCGGTACCATGATTACAACCATGACTCATGAAATCTCTCAACATGAACCATGAACTCCTAAAGCAGGTATTCCAAACAACACTGACTATAATCACAAATTTAGGCACTCTTTCCAAGTTTGGAACCTTCCTATTGTCTGCACATCTGTCAGTGCCAAAGCAGACTCTGACACCAGCACAACGCAGTCATTCCTTTCCCAGCTCCTCCATTAAGAACTTAAGTTCCCAAGGTGTTTTGGGAGACACCAATACCTCTGATGGATCCATGTGAAAAAGTGTATGCATCCTTTAAGCTGAAAATATGTAGTCTTGATGATAGGTTTCCAATGACATTAATCTACTTAAGGTGACAAAGGTGCTGCCACCTTGTCAAGTATCACATTTTTTCCATAAGGCCTCACGGGCTGTAAGCTATTGTCTAGATGGGAAGAAAATCTGTACCCTGCATTTGCTTCCTGAGGTCCACTATCTCTGCTGTCACAGGAATTCTCTTCAGCTTTGTGATCTTTTACAGAAGAATAGGCAGCAAGGATAGAGGTGCTTTACTTCTGGGTGTCTACTCTTTTAACGGACCATTCTATTGCCATTCAAATGTCTCACTGGATGCTTTACAGAGTAATTGAAATGAGTCTGAGGCTTCAGTCCTGACAAGGCAGCAATGTCCTAACAGGAACCTTCCCCAAACACAGTCTGGAAAATAAACAGTTTATCCTTTATGGTGGGACAAGGACTTGGAAACTTCCTTAGAAAAAGCAGCTTGTCCTCCCAAGAAATCAAGATATCTCATCATACACCAACCGCACCACAAGAACTGAGGGCCCACAGCCCAGGATGCCTCACAGCTTCCTCTCCTATTCAGCCAGGGACTTCTCACTACTTACAGCTGCTGCATTGCTAATCCCCACCTATCCTTCTGGCTGACCACAGCAGGCCTTGTTTCCCAGCTGTGGCTTCGATGTTGCCCACCCTAGCACACTGAATGTGATTTTATTCTCTGGCACAGCAGGGTTTAATTCAGGCTATTTAATATGGTCATACCTGAAAATAAAAATTAACTTTAGAAAAGCACAGTGAGAGGGGGGCAGCTGCAGTGTTTATTTGACAATCACATGCAGTGCTACACAATTCAGTCCCCCTACTTGCTCACCTCCCTTCCTCCCAAATGCTGCCAAACAGCTGTTGCTGCAACATCTGGGAATTAGTCCTTTTATTTAAAATGGCCAACTTAAGTTTCCAGGCCAGGGACTTGAGGGGAAGCCAGGGGAAGAGGTGTCAGGCTTCATCACCTAGTGCACATCCTCTGCAGCCTGAGGACGGGAGCAGTACCCATCTGTCCGTGGGCCAGGGCAGAGCCTGGAGTGTCAGCATTCTTGTCCCAGCATGGTGCCATCCACTACAGAATGTTCTTGGCAATGGCATTCAGGGTCCTCACTTTGGCCACATCTGCCACCTTTATGGAGTACTCGGGGGCAGAGAAAGACGCTCCCATGGCAACGTTCGGATTTCTGTTAGGAAAACCAGTCATTAGTGGTGATCTGCTGGTGATACAGATACAACACTCACCAAGAAAAACACCTCCATATTTCCCCTAGATGGTGCCACCCAAACCAAAGATGGGACAGTAATAGAAAGAACAATAATCCAGAAGAGTGCAGATCTGTGGACAAATATAGCCCATTCCTCACTCATTTCTTAGAGGCACATCCCACTGGCTTCCCAAATCCTACATGCTTATGTTAAAAGTCCAAGGCAACTACATCACAACCTGCCTTCTCAAGTGCCCTCACAACTCCTAGGGCAGCAGTACCAAGAGAAATGCCCCAAGAATCTGGTTCTGCATGGAACTCATGTCCACGTGATTCATACACCGCAGAATACAGTGTCAGGCACGGTGATCCCAACCATAAAAGCACAACTAGCACTCAGGAAGCTGTCTGAAATTCAAGCCGGTTCTACAAACTCATGGTTACATTCATCTAGGCTTTCCCCCATAGAGTTCTGCTAAAGAGTAAACATAAATAATCAGTTACCTGAACTTCATCCCTGAGTCCCGAGCTGAGCGAGCAGAGCAGTGAAACTCAGAAGCAGTGGAGCCTTCCAGAATCCTCTGCAGGTTGCGCTCCGTGATGCCACCTCCTGGTGGGAACAAACCCGATGTCACACACCGAGTAGATGATGCTATTCCAGACCTGACATCACCCCAGGACCTCTAAGGGACAGGAGCCATATACACTGAAGGGAAAAAACAGCCCTCGGGACAACAGAGACCCAGGAACATGAAAAGGGACGGGAGAAGCCTTGGCTCATGTTCTCCCACAGATCTAGAGCTGCCCCAAATCCTGCAGGGAGCAATAGCTGCAGGGCTCTGCCTTCCCCAACAGGCTGCCTGGCCTTTACTCTCACCAGGACAGGAGCTGCTCCTCCTGGGCAGCTGGCTCAGAAAGCCAGATCAGAGAGTGGATCCCAGGACAAGAGGCTAGCAAGGAAGAGCTATGGACTTGGTACAGACAACAAAAAAATATTACCTGGCATCACCACAATTCTGCCTTTTGCCTGAAAGAAGAATAACATGTCAGTGGTATTATCGAACATTACCTCCACATGTGCATTTGTGAGGCAGCAAAGAAACCTCACATGCAGCACTTTCCATAAGGTCATGGATGCCACAAGGTCAACAATTTGTGCACTCTCACCCATCTTTATTCTACTATTTACGTTTTAAAAGTAAAGAAGAACTTGCAGTTACAGCTAAGACAAGCTGTTACCATTCCTTCCTAGCTCTCCATCCCACCTGGCTACCTGTCAGGGACACCTGTTGCACTTTCCTAAAAGGAACTGTGAGACACTGGCTCTGCTGTTTGTGTGGGCTCATCACAGCAGCTGTTGAAAACAACTCCCACCACCCTCCCCCAGTCTGCAAGCAAGAACAACCCAACCAGTCTTTGCTGAGGGACACTTTGGGGCCCAGCCCACGTGGACTTGGGGAAACAGATTAAAGCCAGGCAAGAGAGGGAAGGCAAGCACTCCTTGACAGAAGTCCCTTCCAGAAATGAGGAACACCACAAAGAAGCTACCTGCAGGCAGTGCCAGGGAGCAGCCACAGTAGCCCAGGGGAGCACAGCAAACACTCACCTGTTCTGCGAGCCTCTTAATCAAGGACAATCCTTCCAGCGCTGAGCTGTCACAGCCACTCGTCAACACCCGCTCAAACCCCAGGGAAATCAGGGTCTCCAGTGCCACCAGGGGGTCATGCACCATGTCAAAGGCTGGGGGACCAGAACAACAGCTCAGAAATCACTCGCTTCTTCATGCTCAAGCCCTGTCCCTCAGCCAGCCCCCCCAAGGAGCCCCCAAAGGCAGCAATAGGAAAGGTCCTGCTCACAGCCTGGATTCACAACTCCTGCCTGTGACACTCCCCTTGCAGCAGTGCCAGGCCACCATACTCAGCTCCTTGGACACCTCTTCCCTCAGAGCAACGAAGCAGCTCCCAAACCTGAGCCCCCTGGACCTTTTCCCTTCTGGGGAACAGCACAGCCTGCAGAGCTTTCGCCCTCCAAAGAAGATGAAGCTCAGCTCCCTCCCAGCCTCACCTTCCCCCCTGCCCAGGGCCATGGTCCCTGGAAACTCACCACGGTGAAATGTCACTGGCAGGGGACGGCACACAGCTGCAAGAAGAAGACATACCATCAGTCAGGTCTGGTACAGTCCCCTGTGCTAGAACCAGAAATGTACATAACATAGAAGAGGGCAAAGGCTTCTCAAGCCATTCCTGGGAAGCTCAGAAGAGTCCCCATTCTTGCCAGGACCAATGCTGGTTATCCAGGCTTTTTCATGGGGAAGAGCTTTTCTACCCTTTGAGAAAGCAACAAACTTTTGTTTTTATAGGAAACACCAAAACCCCCCATCCAATCTGGAACATGCAGAACCCTCATTCCCACCTCAGATTACTTTCTCTGCAGGAAGGAAGCGGGGAAGTTGTATCATCTAGCTGGGGAAAGGACAGGACCATTGCTCCTTGGAAGCAGAAGAGCTGATTTTTTGTGATTTCTTTCACTACATACAATTCCTGCTCTTGGACCACTTCACCAGAGGTGATCTACTTACTGAGCAAAGCTTATTTATTTCTACAAAAAGATATCCACCTGCTCCATGCCCTGGAAACAGCAGAGCACCTGTTGGCCCAGTGGAGCCAAGTCCTGCCAAGACCCTTTTCCTTTGCTGCACTCCTTACAGCCCATTCACCTTCATATGAGAACCTCAGCACCACATCACCAGGGAAAAGCTCAGCCCTCTTTAGCTTTGGCTGTAGCTCCCAAAAAAAATGCACAGTGAATTTGCTTCTGCGTGCTTGAGGTCTGGAATAACCATCTCCCACTACAGCTTCAGTAGCTTTTTATGTGTTTACACCTCTCTCTTC
>JAHLSL010000018.1:13848700-13859474 GCA_025920805.1 Petroica traversi | reverse complement strand
GGGGGGGGAGCGGGGTGGGAGCGGCAGGTCTGGCGGAAGGGAGGCCCGGTCCCGCCGCGGGGTCGGGGTGCCGTGGATGTGCTAAAGCCCTGTGCTCTCTCCAGCCATGAGCCAGCCGCACGGTGCCGGGCACGGGGAAGCACCGCTCCGCGCCTGCCAGAGCTGCTGCCAGGTATCTGGCCTGACGCAGGTTAGTGGCCCTGGCTCGGAAGGATGCTGGTGGACAGGAGCTGCCTGCAGACAAGCTGGGACTGGCCGTGGCTCCGTGGGTTGGCAGCGCCAGAGCTCGCCCCAGGAGTGCCACGTGGTTTCGGAGCCCGTCTCGCCATGGTGCCCGTTGCTCATCTCAAGGAGCCGCCACAGTAGGGGGAGCATGGGGCTGAGGGGAGAGCAGGGCACGTCCCGCCCGTGGCAGGCACGCAGCGGAGTGCCAGAGGGCTTCTCCGTGGGACATGGGGACGCTCACCTTCCTAAGGCCTCCCTGCCAGCTGGTGGCATTGGCCTGTCCCCCGAGGAGTGGGCACAGATGAGTCCTGGTCACCCCGTGGGACTTGGCAGGCTGTCACAATCTTCTCCCTCTCTTTATTGCTCTCACTCTGGGTGGGAACCCCTGAGGACCAGCCTGCCTTTTGGAAGGGAGATGGAGGCCACCTTCAGATCTCACCTTTTTCAGGGGCCTCCTCCTGCCTTGGCCAGGGACTTGGGGCTGTAGTGGAGTCCCAGGGTCCCTCACCTTTCCCCCCCTCACATGTGGCAGTTCTTGTTTTGCAGGTGCAGCCGGGTGTGTAGCAACCTTGCTCCACGATGCAGCCATGAACCCTGCTGAAGGTAACCGTGGTCCTGGCCTGCTGGGGAGGGGAGAATCAGGGTCTGCTCGAGCCTCTTGGGTCCCCTCTGTAGCACAAAAAGTGCTGCCTGACTGCAGGGGGTCTTTGGGGACCCATGGCTCCAGTTAGGGTGGCTGCCTGTCAGGGACAGTGTGGGTAGAAGAGATTAACTCAAGAGCACAGCAAACCACAGTGTAGGAGATGCTGAGAGCGCATGGGCCTTTCATCCGGGAGTTTGGCTGGGGACTGTTACCTGGAGCAGGACAGAAGGCAAGAGAGATGTGAATGGCACTGCCAAAGTCATTCTAAGTGTATGGAAGCTGGGTATTGCTGTGGTGATATCTAGAGAAGAACTGGTACAGTTGTGGGCTTCTGTTCAAGAGGAAAATTAAAAGAGTGGGGTACAAAAACATGCTAGGGAAGTGCGGAGAAGGGAGATCTTGTGAAATGTTTGGAAGGTGCTGATTTGATGAGCCTAGAATATATGAAAAAGGCATAGAGAGTTAGTAATTTTACTAAGTCCATGAAAGTGGTGGGAGAAGGAGAAGCAATTTTTCCCTCTTAGAACAGGGGGGCTTGTGGTAGTGCAGGCTCCAGATGATCTGGGCACAGATCCTGCCTCCCAACGCATGTAAGGGACCCTGAGGAGCAGGAAGCTGCCAGACTTGTCATTCCTTCCTTGGAGCTTCTCTTGTGATGACTGTAGTAGTTTAACATCGCGTCATTTTTAGCTCCTTATAGTCACATTGAGATGGGGGAGGTGGAACAGTCCCAGGATGAGCTTTGGGCTCCCCTGTGCCGCTCTTGGATATGTTAGGGAGGTTTGGCATGTGAATCTTGCCCTGGAGTGGCTGCATTCTGGCAGTGACTGCTAACAGTTCCTGGCTAGTGGGCTCTGCAATGAGCTGTGGTTATTCTGGGCTGCAGTGGGGGTGGCAGGGGAGAGACAGTCTTACCCAGATCTAGAGCTGTCTGGGAAATAAGAGACTGGATGCTGGGAGGTTCATCTGATTGAGTGATAGCTCTGCAGCCATGGATGGGGAAACATCAGTTGCTTGGGAGCAAGGGTGGATCTGGACTGTAAGCAATGGGATATCAGGATATTCCCTGGGGCTGTGGCATGTGAGTGGTGATGTCTGTGTGACAGTGATGCCTCAGCAGATTCAAATGGCTGCTGTCCTGTCTGGAAGCACAGGGGCACTAGTGTTGTGAGTTGTCTCTCTTCAGCTCTTCGGCCAGTGTGAGCAAACTCCAAGCATTTACAGAAAGCCTGGCTTTGTGTTTACCCTTCTCTCTCCTCTTCCCCTCCGTGCCTGGGTCCTGGCTGCTGCTGCCTGTCCCAAGTGGTGAAGCAGAGGATGCAGATGTACAACTCGCCTTACCAGCGTGTGATGGACTGTGTGCGGGCTGTGTGGCGCAACGAAGGGGCCGGAGCTTTCTACCGCAGCTACACCACCCAGCTCACCATGAACATCCCCTTCCAAGCCATTCACTTCATGACCTACGAGTTCTTGCAAGAGCAGCTCAACCCCCACAGACAGTACAACCCAGGCTCCCACGTGGTCTCCGGGGCCTGTGCGGGGGCTGTTGCTGCTGCTGCCACTACGCCTTTGGACGTTTGCAAAACGCTGCTCAACACCCAGGAGTCCTTGGCCTTGAGCTCCAACATCAGCGGACACATCACAGGCATGGCTAATGCCTTCAGGACGGTGTACCAGGTGGGCGGTGTGACCGCCTACTTCAGAGGGGTCCAGGCGAGGGTCATTTTTCAGATGCCCTCGACAGCGATTGCCTGGTCCGTGTACGAGTTCTTCAAATACATCCTTACCAAGCGCCAGGAGGAGCGTCGGGCCGGGAAGTGATCCGGAGCCAAACGCTGTTCCAGACCTGCCTCACATCCCCTCCTGGTTTGTCTTCTGACCCCTCTCCCTTTTGGTTTGGTTTGTGTTGAAGAGAGGGGGCAGCGAAGCCCTTTGGGGTTCAGCGATGCCGTTTTTTGCCTGTGGCTGTGGCAGCTCTGCTCAGGCTGCACAGCTTGCTCTCTCCCGGGGTCCTCCGAGATGTCCTGCTGGGAGCTGCAGCCCAGGTCACATCCCCTGGCACTTTGGTGGAGCTGTGCTCCTGTCTTCCCTTAACCACAACATCTCACGCAAAACTCGCCCCTCCTCAGAGGGGAAGGTGAATGTCCTGCCCTGCCCCCGGCAGGGCCAAGCTGAGCTCGCAGTCGCCAAGGAGGGGGTGACGGCGGGATTGCTGGGGGCACTGTCTGGCTTTTGGCTGAAGCAAAGTGAAGCCTTGGCCGTTGTCTCGTAGCACGCACACATGATGCTGACTGCCCGGTGGTGGTGGTGGTGGTGGTGGTGGTGGGCGAGGGGAGGATGGCACTTGAGGAGGGAGCCTGTAGGTTTGTTCTTGTTCCTGCTCTTGACACCTCCAATAAAAACAGTTCTGCTCTATCCTCATGTCCCATTCTTACTCCAGCATGGCCCAGCTCCCAGCACTGTGCCTTCTTGACTGTGCCTGGTGCTGAGCCTCTTTTGATGGATGCCAGAGCAGGGAGGGAAGAGCAGTCTAGGGGTGGTTGTAGGAGAAGGGGCCTGTCTGGCCCAGGCACCATGGCAGCATGCAGTGATGAGGGTGCCCCCATCCCGTCTGGCTTATGATCCATCACCTGCTGCTGGTGTGAGTTGTGACCCCGGAGGAGAAGCTGAGGTTTATGCTCCTTGTCCAAGTAGTCCCACACCCTCAGCCTGACCAGGGATCCTCAGGATGCTTCCAAACTGCTCCAAATGGAGATGTTATCAGGAGGAGTTGTGTGTCAGGAACAGCACAGGAATTTGGTGCTGAGTGAAGCTGGAAGGGTTTGTGCAGCTTAGCAGAGCTTTTGCCTCCTGAGTTCAAGTAATTAAACTAGTTTGATGCTTGATGTGCATCTTAAAATTGCTCAGAGTGCTAATATCTTTTCCAATCTAGTGTCAATTACTAGAATAACTTTTTTTTAACGTTGTTGTCTTGATACCAGTTTGTTTTAGGGTCCCTCCCAACTATGGAGCTGTGAGCTGAGGACTAAAATACTGCCTCATTGTGCTGACCTGCCCAGAGCAGATCTACGGGTTTCTTGAACAAGGTGCTTGTGGGTGATGCCTGACTCTCCCAGTGCATTCAGGTGTGGCATGTGTCCCACGAAAGCATGCTCAAAATAATTCCCTGGAGGAAACGCATTCACAGCTGTGGTATATTCACAGCTGGTGGGTGTCTGGGTTGGATTGGGGCTGCTGCAGAGGATCTGCTGGCCTGGCCTGCACAGAAGACTGCTGGAGTGGGCTGTGGTGAGGACACAGGGGTTTTCCTGTGGCTGGAAAAGCTGCTGGGTGAGAGGGAGATGTGCTACCCTCAGGGCTAGTGCTTGACATCCTGCCCAAGCCCCAGCCCAGCCCTCCTTTCCCTCATGCATCTCTTCCTGAAAGTGGTGAGGGAAGCTGAATGACCACCTGTGGGATTTTTGATGGCTGCCTGCAGGTCTGGATGTCCCTGGCATAAAGCAGCCACAGCTACTGCTCTGCAGCCTGGATCCATCTGGTTGTGTGCTGTGCCCATCTGGCACAGGCTGCAGGCTCCTGGTCCCTGCTTTTTTCCTGCACAAGTAGAAGGATGAGAAACTCCTTAAAGACACAAAAGCCACAGGAAGTCAGGAAATGGAAGTTTTCCCACTATTTCAGGAGCTGGAGCTTTAAGAAATAGTCTGAGTATTGCAGGATTTGGCAGCCCTGCGGCTCCTCCACCCAAGAGGGAGAAGCAGAGATGCCTGGGAGAGACCAGGGCAGGATTAAGTTGGAGGGCAGGGCATTAGACAGGAGTTTGCAGAAGATGGGTACAACGGGCTCTGCCAGGACGGATCTCTGCCCAGGAGCTGAAAGCTGTTGGCAGCAGAGCTGCAGCTTTGCCTTTGGCCCTCACCACGCACTAGGGCAATGGCAAACCCCACGGAGGGAAAGATGTAAACGGATTGGGGCTGGGCCCTATTAAATCCATCAGCTGCTGGAAGAAGCTCTATAAATGTCAGTGGGTGAAGGCATGATTGGAAGTGTCTCTAGGATGTTTTCCAGGAATAACTACCCACAGAAGTGCTGGGGGAGGGAGTGAGACCCCCAGGAACAGGGAGATGGTAAGTCAGCACAGCTCAGAAATGCTGTTGTGTGAGCAGTTGGCCTAAAGCGTTCCCCTGGCAAGGGCACAGCCTTTCTGGTGCTTTGCCAGCTTACCCAGCAGCAGCTGGGTGGTGCCCAGAGCAGGCAGCAGCAGCCCTGCAGGGAATGGCACTGCCTGTTCCAGGTTTGGCACTGCAGGGACAGCACAGCTGCCATGGGCATTCCCAGATATCCCTTGGGCCAGGCCACAAAGGACAGGAAAAATGTCCTGCTGCCATCTCGGCGCTGAACGCCTGTCACAAACCAAGGCCTGGCCGTGGCACTGTGCTGCTGCTCCCAGCTCTGCCAGGGTGGGGGTGTTCCCTTGCTGGACAGACTGGTTCCTCTGGCACCTTTGGCACGATGAGATGCCTAGAGGCAATGGAGTTATTGGCTGGGTCAGCTCTGGCCGCTGCCTTTCCAAGCTCTGATGATGCCTCTCAGTGTCGCCACGCTGCTCTGGGTCTGTCCCATGGCCTCCTAGGTATTTGGCTGTGCTTCGAGTGAGATCTCCTCCTACAGCCTCTTCTGAGTAAAGAGACTATTTTTGGCTTTCCAGCAAGGAAGCAATGCTCAGCCCGGCAGAGTTTTGGAGACAATCCCTTTTCCTTTCACCTCCCTGCAGGATCCCCAGCTACATCCAGCACAGTCAGGGACTTGCTGCCTCACCCTCCTGTGTCCAGCTGCCCCTTGAGCCCTATCCTGGTGTGTTCTGGGTCTGGTGAGCCCCTGAGCAGGCAGAGCTGGGAAGCACCACTGGCCTGGCCCTGCTCCAGGTGATAGGTCCAGGGCTGTGCAGCTGTGCTATGGCACAAGCCCAAACTATTTCAGGCAGCCTGAGGCTGCCGTGCCAGGAGCAGCTCAGGAGCCCCCAGCTGCCTTCCTGGGTAACTGGAGATGACTGCACCCCTGCAGGTTAAGGGCAGAGCTGGGGTGAGGGAAGGTGGGGGCTGAGGGTTCATCTTACTCAGAGAAGGAAGGGGAGATCTCTCCAGTGTCTGTCCTGTACCTTCAGCTGGGACGGGTGGGCTCCTGAGCTGCTCCTGCCTTCATGGCCCCACACAGGGCACTTGGGGTCCCAGGGCTCAGGAGCTTTTCTCAGCCCAGCTCAGGGAGAGAAAGGGGGGCCAGAGCACTGCACTGGAAACCACATCCCTGTGCTCTGCCAGGACCCTGGGGTGCCCTGAGGTTTCCAGCCCACAGCCCCTCTGCAGTGGATGCCTGCCAGCCCTGCTCGGTGGGAGGAGGTGGCTGGAGCCACGGGGAGCAGAGAGGTGGGCTCCCAGCCTCCCTCCAGCACCACCGTGGCTCTGGGATTCCTCAGGGCTCTGTCAGACCCCAATAAAGTTGAACAAGTTCTCATGACCTCCCAGCAGTGCCAGGGCTCCTGGACACAGAGCAGACATTGCCTCTGGTGGGGCTGGGAAACCCTTCCTGACCCACATTGCTGCCTGGGCTAAACTGAGAGACAACTCTGGGCTGGGCTGGTCCCAGCCTGCCTGGCTCTGTCCAAGCATGGCACTGCAAGGAACAGCCTGAAAGGCTATTTCCCTTTCTAGGCAGAGAATATACACTGAAAGGTAAAGCTGAGGCTGAAAAACTTTGTTTTCCGTAGAGAACCGCTAGAAGCAATCTCCTAGGCTGGGCTGGGCCAGCTCGTGGTGTGTCTGCTCTGATGGGGAGATATTGGTAATACCCATTACCAATGCAGGCCTATTTGTCAAATTCCCCCCCAACATGGGACTGCAAAGTGGCAGCCTGGCTGGAACGGGGTGTGGGCAGATGGCCTGTTGCACTGGGGAGGTGACTGAGGTGGGGAAGGAGCTGCCGTGGGCTGGATGGGGTGGCAGCAGGGGTCACTCTTGCCGGCATCCTCACATGGGTGAGGACAGCTCAGGCATGCAGTAACACTAGAGCTTGGTCTGGGATCATCCTCAAAAGCAGCTGAAGCGATGGCTGTTTCAGGAGATCAGTGGAGGCTTCAGCCCTAATCTCCCTGGCCCAGCATGCCTGCAGATTCTGCACTGGCAGCCTGAGTCAGCCCCAGAGAAAGCCTGCAATGTCCCCCGAGCAATATGGTTTTGGGACTGACATAGGAGACTCCTGGCCAGGAGAAACCTTTGTGTGCCCATTAGCTCCCATTAGTATGTCACTTGGAGCATTGCCAAGGGCTATAAAAAAGGTGAGGAATTGGGCCAAGACTTGGCTGTGCCTCAGTGTGGGACACAGCTCCCTCTGGTGAGGATGCAGCTGTGGCAGGCAGCGGGCGCTGGCCACCAGCAGCCATCCCATGTCCTTGGGAAAGAACTTGCAGAGAGGGATCACGTTAGCTCAAAGCTGCAGGCAGTGTCAGGGCATCAGGAGTTTCAGAAGGGCTCCTGGAATTAGGTGAAGTGCATCATTTGGGGGCAGAAAAAAAAATAAAATCAGAGAGCTGAAAATCTGCCGGGTCTCTCACACAGACACGCTGAGTGCTCGTGCTCAGCTAAAAGAACACAGCAAAGTGTTGCTCGCTAGCACGGCACCTGCACGGTGGCTAGAGGCTGGGAGGGGACACTGGCCTTGTCCCCAGCTGTCCCCTCGCAGCGGGGCACGGGTGGGTGCGTGCTTTGCGGTGCTTTGCGGTGCAGCGATGCTCCCGCAGGGCTCTGCCGTGGGGAGACACCGCCCAGAGCCCCGCAGCCAGCCCGGCCTTCCCCATGTGCCGTGTGTGCCGCTGCCCTTCCTGGCGGGGACAGCACACCCGCCCCGATGCTCCGCAACCCTCCAAGCCTTGCAGGGGCCTCGGACACCCCCAAAGCGAGCCTACAGCAGCGGCAGAGCCTCCACGGCGGGGTGGGGGGACAGAACGGCATCTGTCACTCCCTTGTCCCTGGGCGATGGCCGATAGATGGCGGTGGCGTATCTCGCTTGGGGACAGGTCCCGGGAGCAAATGTCCCTGTCCCTGCTGGTAGCCCGGGGGACCTGAGAACCCTGGGCAGCTCCCCGGAACCCCGCTGGCCCCGGCACCGCCCGCCTGCAGCAGCCCTGGGCGCGGAGAGGGGTCGTCCCCGGGGAAGGGTCTGTGGGTTTTATTTATTGCCTAGGCGGGGGTTGGTGGCATGATGTCACCGGGAAGGGCTCTGGCAGGACATAGGGGCAGCTTTGACCTTCAGCAGCACTCTGTTCTGGAGGGGACAAAGATTCACACACACACACACACCCCCCCGTGATAGGACACCTGGATCCTTGGTTGAATCAGAGTGAATCCTTCGTGGGTCACCCGGAGCCCTGGTGGCAGCACGGTGCCTGGTCTCACCACTGCAGGAAGAAGGAAGAGCTGAAACACACAAGTCCCGTCACCCTGCTCAGTCAGGTGTAGTCATCTTGTGATGCAGTGACTCATCCAAGGAAGGGAGGCAGGTCCCTGCCCCTTGTGCTGTAGTGGGAGAAAGCCTCGCTGGAGGCTCCATAGCACAAGTACCGATATTTTAATTACCTGATCCATGGCTGGCAACAGCTTTCTTGGCACTGGAGAGTTCTTTTGTGACAACCCCATATTGCCACTGCCAGGAGGAGCTTCCAGCATCTCCAGCACCTGATGGGTCCACAGGCCAAGCAGCCCCGGCAGCTCCTAGATCAAGGACTGGGGTGGCTGCAGAGGGAAGCTCTGCGGAGCTGACACTCCAAATAGAGGAGCAAGAGCTGGGCACCACACTAGCAAACAGCTGGGTCCTCAGGCTCCCAACCCAGGCAGCAGGAAGTGATGACCAGGCTGAAGCAGATGGGAGCAGAACTCAGTGATGCCCACCCAGACACACAAGCAGCCTGACCAGCCCCCATGGAAGTGGGCATCTCCCTCTGCACCCAGGTGAGCTCCTTGCTGATGGCAGCACATGGGTCCTGGAGACAGAAGGGTGAAGGATGAGAGGGGGAGGGATGACCTCAGCAGTAGGGAGGGAGAGAGGAAGGGAAAAAGATGTCAGGAAGGAGAGGAAACCAGAGCATATCTGTAGTGTTGCAGAAGGAACAGCACTGCTTCTGTGTGATCCCAAGTATGATGGAAAGGCCACAGAAAACCAGTAAGAACTGGGCTTTGGATGGAACCTCCCTAGGAGCCACTGGACAGAGACAAGTTCTGCTCATGGGCTCCTCCTTGTACAGGAAACTTGAATAAAAACACAGCTGGAGCCTGCACAAGGAGTGGGTCTGAGGCCTGGGAGTTAAAACTTAGCTGCCCCACAAGTCCCTCCTTTCCTTTAAATCAGTGCACTTAGGCAACCTCATTCCTGTTTGAAATCAATCAGCACCTTCCCAGCTTGATTCCCAAATAGCAGTAAATCCCCCCAATCAACCAGGAAGAAACACATGCCCTCTGCCCCTTGTCCATGGCTCTCCCCATCCCTCCCTCCCTGATGTCCCTCTGGCTATTGGCACCACCACAGTGGGACCATGCCGAAGGAATTTCCACCAGGGATTTCTCTGCGCCTCTCACCGTGCTGGAGACATCCCACTTCAACCTGGACTGTGGGGGACAGGGCGCATCATGGGCGGGTGCTGCCTCCAGCACAGCCACGCAGCAACTTCCCTCCATTGTGTGTCCCCTCCCTGGGCAGCCGGTCCAGTCTGCAATCTCCCACCATCTCCCTCCCACTGGCCTCTGCCGGCTGTTCCTCCTCTTTGGAGAGCTCCACTTCCTCCACCCTGCTCTAGGCCCTCCAGTACTGCCATCTCTT
The DNA here is from genome assembly GCA_025920805.1 of Petroica traversi. Classification (NCBI taxonomy): domain Eukaryota; kingdom Metazoa; phylum Chordata; class Aves; order Passeriformes; family Petroicidae; genus Petroica; species Petroica traversi. Next base: position 13,849,744 of record JAHLSL010000018.1, on the reverse strand, counting down.
TGTGCTGTTTTGTCCTCCCCATCAGCTCAGGAGCTTTGGGCGAGGCTCTGAGAGGGGTCCCTCCCACTAACCCCTTGCCCTTCCTCCAGTCGGAGCTGGTGGGACAGCTGGGATCTGTCCCAGGAATGGGGCTTGCTGTGGTGGACATCTAGAAACTTCCAGCGCCATGCAACCTCAGCCTGCAGCCAGGCCTCTCAGAATCCCCCAACTGGGCGCTGCTCCAGCTCCATGGAGGGAGACAGGGGTCAGGGTTGTCACCAGGCACAAGTGGAGAGTGCTCAGTGCTGACCTCACAACTCGGATTGGGTTCTGTTGGTGCTGGATCATGCTGGTACTGCCCAGCATCACCTCTTACAACTCAGCTATGGGGTCCCTGTGTTTCCTTTCACTTAAAGATCTGACCATGCTCTAGGGACTGTCACTACAGACCTGGGCAGCGTGTCCCATGCTGGGGCTCTGGTCTCGGCCAGAGGCTCTGGGTGCTGCTGAGATGCAGTGGATTTCTCATCAACTGCCGTGTACTTTGAGGGGATGTGTTAAGCTCAGAACTCCTCTCACACACCCTGATTTTGGAGGAGCTTCTATTGTGGTTACGGTTCCTCTGGCTTGCACGCTGAAGTATGAACTCACACGGGTCCCCTATTTTTGCAGACAACAGTCTGGCAGAACACGGAGGAAAATGCAACTCCTTCCTATGGCAGAGACAAATCTCTCCAGCCTGACTGCTGCTGTGAAGAAAGCGCATTACCTTTGTTCTTGGCTATCCTGTTTCTACCCACGAGACCACAGCGCCTTAACCACTCATCACCGAAAGCCAAGAGCAGGGCCTGGGCTTCCTCTCCTGCGACACCTTACTGCCATCCAGCAAACAATCAGCTGGGCGTGCCGCATCCTCTCCCAGCGCCGGCCCCGTGGAGCTGCCGGCCTCGGGGTGGCTCGCGGGGCAGGGGGGTGCCGCTCCTGTGTTTGGCTTGGTTTATCCGTTGTGTGGTTTGAATTTTTCCGTTTTTTTTTTTTTTTTTTTTTTTTTTTTTTTTTTTTTTT
>JAHLSL010000018.1:13820227-13838700 GCA_025920805.1 Petroica traversi | reverse complement strand
CCGGAGGGGCTCCGCGAGGAGCGCACAGGGAACGGCTCCGCCGGCAGCCCGGACTCACTCGAGTGCGCCCGCCTGGTCACGGCTCCCCAGGGAAAGGATGGCGTTTATCCCTGCCCTGTCACTTGCACAGGAGTGGATCTTTTTCACAACTCTGAAAAGAAACGTTATCTGTATTTCTCAGGAGAGAAGAGGGCTCCTGCAGGCAGTGGAGCCAGGTCCAGGCAAGGGATGCTGCATACTCACCCAGCAACAGGCTGTCTCCATCTCCCACTGCTGTGTCCCATCTGTGCCCCGGCAGTGCCTAGACTGTCCTGTTCACTCGGGTCTGCCACTTGACACCTGCCTGCATCTCCGAATCCTCAGAACCAGCTGGCTTGATTTGGTCAAGAACCACCCAAATAATGCCCGTTTTCTTGAGAAATACATCCCTGCAAATACCTGGTTTTTTTCAGTATTTTTTTTTTCCATTGACATTGGCCGATTTACTTTTGTTTCACAGTTCTTGCAGGAATGCATGGCTTGGAAATAAATCCCGAAACAAAGCCTCAGTGAAAAATAAATGTGTTTTCTAAAAGTCAGAACCAGACTCTAGCATCCTACACATACTTTCAAGGTGGGAGGTTGGTTTGAGGGATACCGGTAGCTGTGTGAAACACTCAGTGTTCAGCACTTTTAGGGACAGGAACAGCAAACACAAGGGTGCTGCCCATTGCAGCAAGGGGAGCTCAGTAGGCTTGGACACCAAAGGGGAGGTTGTGTTGATTTCAATGCCTGATGGGCCGCTGAAACTGAGGCTGACATGTTGAGCTTGGTGAGAGCCAACTTGCAGCAGCAGGTAAAGCTCATCCTTCATCTAGGGCAATGCAGGATAGGAAGTGCTAGTGCCAAGGACCCCCTCCTGCCTGCTTCTATTTGGCATCTCTTGCACACAAAGGATATCCAGGCTTCACAAAACTACCCTGCTGCACAACACAGCCCCATGATTGTGGACGTGCAGAGGGTAGCAAAACACCTCTTCCTCTGGAGCAGAAGCTGTCATAAATCACAGTGAGTGACTGTGCGATGAGGGTCCCCATGCAGCAGAAGGAGGACACTGCTGCAGGCACACGTACACCACCCTGTTGGTGGAGCACACCTCACAGCCTTTCTGGGAGTACCTTTGCCCAGTGTCTCAGAAGCCATTGCTGTGTGTTTGTGTCCGTGAGGTTGAGAAGCTGAGCTGAAATTCATCCTTCAGCAGAGGCCCAGCACAAGGCTCGCTCACCGCTCACATCCATGGGCCTGCGTACCACTTGCATCCCATAGGGCTTAAGTGGAGCCTAAGTGGACCCAGGGCCTTGTGCTGGCGACCTGCCCAGTGCTGGATTTCAGCTCCGAGCCCAGGCCTGCTGCTCTGATTCATGCACGTAATCCCGCTGAGGTCAGCGGGTTTCATCCTGCTCCCACCACAGCCCGCGGGACAGTTCACACGAGAGTGGCAGGGTCAGGCTCTGTGTTTGCATGTGCCACAGAAAATGGAACAATTAAGATTAAACCAATTAAATTTTAACAGGTCTGGAAAGCGTTTTATTACATAATAAAGTGGAGGGATTAACCGTGTCGGGCTTTGCTGCGTGTGTGCTGGCGGAGTGGTTCCTTGCTGTCCGCAGCACTTGGTGTTCCTCGGGGCTAGGGACCTCCCTCCAAACACAGGGGGCTGGGAACGCAGCTGCATGCTGGCTCCTGCTCCTGTCCTGCACTGTCCCCCAAAGCATTCTGGGTGTAATGCTTTTCTCAGCCCAAGCAAGGCCTTTTCTAGAAGAAATTTTGCAAATTATACAGTGGCTATTTCTATGGCTTCCTTCCGGGACAGGGAAGCCCTCGTGCTTCTGTACAGGCAGGCTGGTGAGAAGCAAGTGGCTGAACTGGCTCTTTGCAAGGTGGTGACAGATGTCTCATCTTGGAAACGGAGCTGATAAGTTACTCTTGTTTAGGGCATCTGCCTGGCAGCCAGTCTCCACTTCTCTCCGTGCTTAATCAAGATTCCTCTGGCTGTTCCCATGCAGATGAAGCCACCCTGGCCATGGCTATCCCCAGAGCTGGCAAATCTGTGCAAGAAATGGCACACAGCTGTGGGTTTGCTAGGGTGGTTTCAGGGTAATTGGGCTGAGAAAGGATGCAGAAGCCAGCTTTGGCAGAAATTATGCTGCAACCTTGGCAGAGCACATGCACAGGACAGTGGACAGGCCTCTGTGTGGTGGCATTCCTCAGCTCTGCTGGCATTTTTCTGTGGGGCTGACATTTGCTCCAAGGGGCTCCCACAGTCAGTGTGTGATGCACTATTTCATCTTCTCAACTGTAATTTGCTGCTGACCAGCTCAGGAGCACTGGACACAAATATCCTCTGTTGTGCAACAACCTGCACTTGGGGGCTGGGGAGGAAGAGGGGGCTGGGGAAGGTCATAATTCCTGTCTCTTGGGTAAATATGGGTCAAAAGCCCATATGGCTCAGCCCAAAGACATTTTGCACTATCCTTCCAAAGGCCACAGCAGGCCAGCTTCCAGTGTTGTGGTGGGTTTTTCTCTATAAGTGAATGTCTGAGGACTGTGGCATGTTCAGGGACAGTGAAGGCAAACTGCTCCCTGGCTGATTACCATGCCTGGAAAGGTTAATTGCAGAGCATGTGCTTGGCCTGCACATGTCTAATAAATACCCATTCTTTTGTTTTTCTTTGAAATACTTTTCGTATTTAGCCGTGGCTGCTCATGTGGTTCCCTCCTGAACCCAGATCCTCACCGACAGCTGCTGTATAAATAGGGCAGCCCCTGTGTCCTGCACACGGGAAGGCAGGTAGGAAATTTGAAAGTTTCTGTTAATAGTTTATCTCTGAGTCCGCCTAATGAATTATCCTGGCAATTACTGTGCAGAAATTGTTAGTGTATCCTGATGATTCAGAACTTTCTAACAACAACTCTGGACCAAACTATAAACTGTTTTTCTATCTTGGAGTGGAGACTTGAGAGAGGACTCCTAATTGTTCTCATCCCCTCAGGGGCCAGAGCTGGATTATCCCACACAGGCTTCTCTGCAAACTTGTTTTTAGTCTATCAGTGGGCCCTTTGCCAGACCAAAGGGATGGGGAACTGTTTTCCAGATTTAAATCCACCCCCCTCCACTCTTCCACTCCACTTACACCTCTGAGGAAGAGCATGGATTAGAAAGGATTTGCCCACATGGGGCTTTGGTTTGGGTTTGTGAAGATCTGTCCTTAAAAGCGTTGCCTTTTTTGTTTTATCCCTATGTAAACCTGACTCCCAGCTTTACGTAGGGAACAGGCAGAAGTGAAGTGCTGTGTTGCTCAGAGAGCAGAGATCTCCCATTTCTTTTCAAATACCTGCCTTTAAATGGCATTTCCTCTTGGAGACAATGGCTTAACGTGAAGGACAACCAGGTGGGAATGGACAAAGTTGGTGTTTCAGGAGCAGGACGTGGCTGGACCCCTCCTGCAGTGGTTGCTGTGCTTCAGCCATGCATACAAGACAGTGGGTGGCTCAAAGGCTTAGCCAAAATATGTCCCTGTGCCAGCACTGGCAGGGCAACCTGGATCTCTTGGTATGGTTCCTGTCCCGTCCCTGTGCTGTTGACATCCCCGCACACCAGAGCTCACGGCTATCCAAGCACGTGTGGGATGCCCTCCCCAGGCCCCATCCGGGTGCTCTGGCCCGGGATCCATCCTGCACTGTGGCTGCCCGTGCAGTGGTGCTGTGCCAGGCCAGCAGTGTGCAGGTGCTGGGGCCATAGCAGAGGTGGTGGGGAGCTTGCATGGGACCACAGGAATTCTTCTCTTCCTCATCCCCCCTTGCCGGGGTGGCAAAAGGCCACACCACCGGCCATGCCCTGTCCCACTGGAAGCACTGACGCCTGTCTGGCTGCCAGGACACCCCGCCAGCCCCGTCCCAGGCGCGTTCCCTGCGCCCGGCAGTGGCCAGTGGGCTCTGTGCCGCATCCCAGGGCCGCCGGCCCCGGCTCCCTTCTCCAAACATCCCTCCCACCGTGCACCCGTGGCACCCCCGCGGCTCACCCACGTCCGCCCCGCGCACCCGCCCTTGCTGACGGTGGGGAAAGTAGGAGCCGTGTCCTTGCGCTGACCTTCGTCTGACCTTCCAGTAAAGCTCGAGAAACCCTCGGAAAGGCTTTCTCATTGTGCAGCCCCAGGGTTTCCAGGGAATTAGTCAGCAGGCTGGAATTGTGCTCTGTGTATGTGACCCCCCCTTATCCCCCCCCCTCCTGCCTCTCCCATCCCTGGAGCCGGACCGGTCCAAGAGATATGTTGCCACGGTGACAGCGAGGTGTGATGGATGGACAGAGAGTGGCTGTGGAGTGGCAGGGCCGCTGGTCAGTAACCCAGGGCTGTGTTTATAAGAAGGAAGAGGCTGTTTCCTGGAGCTAACATAATGCAGCTCTAAAAAAGGCAGGGGAAATACATCATGCAAGGGGAGCGCGGCCCGGGGAGGGGAGGGCCACGGGGAGCTCAGCACCACAGCGAGCCTCCAGGTCAAGGTGCCTTTGACAGGGGCCTTTTTTATAGGCCATTTGCGTGAGAGTTCGCTGCTGTTTCTCTGCAGCCCTGACAGCGACTCAAGGCCCAGCCGGGGTTTGGGGAGGGTCTAATCTAAACTCGCCGATTTCCAGCCCTTCTCCTGCAGGACCCGCTGATTTATTTGGAAAATAAATAATCGACACTGACTATTGTTTCGTTGCTGTGGAGTGACAGTCCCCCGCCCTCGGTGTGGGGCTGTCCCCTATCCCACGGCAGACACTCAGAGGAGCAGGGAGCTGGGGATGCTCAGAGAGAGGGGCTCAGTTCACTGGTTCCATCTGTCCCCACCTCACCATGCCCCAGAAGGGGTGATTCTTGTAGCCTTGCATGGGGTGGGCACCTTGGGCATCATTCAGTGCTGCACTCAGAGCTGGGGCAATGGTGACCAGCTGAAAAAGCAGGGGAATATCTCACCCTCCTTCCCAAATGCCAGCTGTGGCAGCTCTCCTCCCTTCAGCCACACCGCAGGTGTGTGAGGCTCCTGTGCCCAGCATCTCCCCCAGTGTGGATCTGGAGCCTCTGCAGCCCCACACCTGCTGCTGCCACAGCAGTGGGGTCATCCCCATGGCTCATGTCACCTCTGAGCCCCGCAGCCATGCTCCACGAATGTCATCCCTCCTGCTGGAGGGTCTGGCTGCAGGAGAAGCTGCCATCCCTGGTGCAGCAGACAAGGGTTTTCCCTCCCCAGCCAGCAGTGTGAGAGGTGAATCCACCACGTGGGTTGGGACCCCAGGGCCTGAATCATCATGACTAATCAGAAAGCAGAACTCCAGAAAACAGACCCTGATTTTTCCCTACAACCAAAAAAAAAAAAAATCCAACTATAGTATTTCAGAAAAAATCTTCACATAAAAAAAAGAAAAAAAATCAAGGCTCATTTTGCTGTAGGTCCCACCATTTACTGAGTAGGCATAATTGCTTCTACTACAGCTGAAAAATTATTTAAATGTTGAATTTTATAGAATTTTTCTTCTATAATTTTTATTTTTATAATTCTTCAATGGCTGAGGAAGCAATATTGCATTTAGGATATTTCTTATTTTCTTTTACAAGAACAACAAAATTTTGTAATGCTTGAAGTAGGGAATAAAGGAGGAAATTCAGCACAAACGTCAGCCATCATCAGGCAGCTGCAGGGTAGTGGAGAAAAAGACAACAAGGAAAACTGGGAAACACAATGCTTTCAAATTTCAAGTTTTCTGCTTCAGAAAACTGAAAGGAAAAAATTGTTTCAAAATATCCCATTGAAAAGTTAAATGGAATTGGTTTCTGTAGAATAGCTGTCAATCTAACTCTTTTTGAGTGAGAAAATTGTAAGCAATTTTTTTACAGAATAAGCGTAAGTTTTATAATTTATTTTCCACATCATTAATAATAATTCTACCTCATTATAATAATAAAAATCATCAGTTTACATTTTCCAGTGTATACTTGGGTTTGGTCATGCCTTCACTAGTGTGGATGTAATTTTTAAGTCGAGCCTTATTTTTGGCTGAGGTTTTTGCTTGTCCCTTTTTTCACTGGAGGAGTGTTCTGTCTTTGATGCTTTCATACTTCCTCCACTCTAATTCATGCAAATACTGCCACATGCCCAAATTCCTCAATGAGTTCAATATTTATCAGCAAATTAATTTTTTTCAACCCAGCTGGTTCACTGTCTAAATCCACTTTCTAAATAAGTATTTGATGAGTATTTGTATATTTAATGTTTGCATTGTTCTAAGTGACTTTCAACATCAGATTCTCTCACCCACTTTTCCCTTCAAATTAGCACATTCACAGGCACTTATATATGAATTTGCATTTGCCTCAAATGTTATAAATCTGTATTTGGATGACTTGCAAAAAGCCACCCAATCCATATTTTGGAGTTATTTGGTTTTGTCTGACATATCTCTCACAGCTGTCAGTGCGGGAAAAGGCAATCCATACTTCTGGAATGCCTTGTGCTGGCAGCCTGGGGCAGTGCTGTCTGTCCAGGGGCAGCAGGATCAAGCTGGTCCCCAAGCAGCCACATCCCCACTGCATGAATTTCTAAGATCAGCCATGAGCATGGGCTGGTTTGGTTTTTTTTTTAAAAAAACCACTCTTTATTATCGTTTTCATGGCCAGTTCTTGTTGGATTAGTGTCAGCCCTCTGTGGCACCCCGGGACAGCTCTGTCCAGGGAGGAAGCAGGGCTGGGGAGGGGCAGAGGGGGCTTGTCTTTCCAGCACTACAGATTAAGGCTGCCTGGCCCCTCTGCAAGCCTCCCCAGGTGGCCATGACATTTCTAAAGGACTTGTCCATGTGCCGCAGTAAGCTCATTAGCTAATTCCCTTATTACACAGCATCAACTGAAGCATGTGTGTTTAGGCTGCCAGGAGCCCCCTCTCACCTTCCTCCTCAGCTCTTCTCCCTTCCTCCTTACCCCCTTCTCTTTGTTTTGGCTAACAAGGTGGGCTTTAAAAAGCCCAGCCATTTGGAGAGCAGGCTGCTCCCTCCCAGGCTGGTCCCAGCCTTGGGGTACCTGCAGTGACAGGGTGGCCACGGGCAGGACCCCAGTGGCCCAGCATGGCAGTGCTCTCACCTCTGCCCAAGAGGCTTTTTGGGCCCGTTCACATTCCCGTGCCAACCCCAGGCACTGAGGGGTTGATTCAGGCCAAGTGAAGCACGGGGAGGTTCCCAGGGAGAAGGCTGTGGCACAGCCATGGTTGCATGCTGCTCTTTGCATAGTCACCCTAGTCAGCACAGGCTTTTGAGAGGGTCAGTGGACTCTCGCCCCTTGTCTCCTGCCCCCAAACCTGTCAAATTCTCACCTGGACGTTGGGAGCCAGAGCATGTGGGGCCACACCTTTTGGCCTCAAGCATGGAGAGCCTGAGCACCCTCTTTGCTCAGTGCCTGCTCTGGGAGAAGCCCGGTCACAACCCCTGACTGGGGAAGAGGGATGGAGTGGCAGCCCACCCTCTTCCTTCTGGGGGGCCACACTCCGCAAAATCCACCTCGCGCCGGCGCTTTCCGGCCCTCTGTGAGAATGTACAGTTTGTGGCTCCTTCATTGACTTTGAAGAATGTCCCTTTATTCACAATGTTATTTCCTTTAATCACTGTGAGGTTGCAGGAAATCTTCTTGGAAAATTGTTTCAGATTGGCTGGAATTACTGTACTGTTGCAGGGATGGAAAACTCACTTGAACTTGTTTTCATTTTACCCTAAAAAGTCACTGTCCCCAGAAGGTTCAGATGAATTTGGATAAACATGTGAGTTCTGAGGATGTAGTTGTTGTTGAGTATTTCTTTTCCCTCCCTTTTTTTTTTTTTTTTGTCCCAAATGAATCTTTGTGGCTTTCCAAGTTCCTGAGCTTTACTCAAGACTAGGGGTGCAGAACTAAAGGAAAAAGGGACCTTTGGCATAAACAGACCATAAACAGATTGAAGACAGGCAAATTCATCATGAAGTGACACAACATGAGAGTAGAGATAACAAACCAGTAAGTGACAGCTTTGGCCATCAGCTAAGAGCTGACCCAACCAAATTTTCTACCTCAGGATTTCCCTGCTGGCTGACAAAGGAAGGACAAGATGTGCTAAGTCTTGACTTTCATAGGAGTTTAGTCCCATTTCCACATGAAATTCTTGAATTCTTGAGAGTAATGGAGAAATGAGTTCTAGGTGCGTGAGTAACTACAAGAGAGCACAGCTGGCTGGGAAAAGGTATTGAAAGGGCAGTTTCCCATGCTCAGTCCTCAGACAGGGCCTGCTCTTGGTTTAGGGGTAGTCAGTGCTTTGATCAGTGATCTTCACCTGCAGCACCAGCCTGCAAGAATGATTTTCTTGAGAAAGCGAAGAAACCTGAAATAAACCTGTTGATAAGAACAAATATAAGGCTCTTCTGTGAGTTGAGAAAAATCAACATTGCAAGCACTGGCTGGGGAATGAGCAAGGTTGCTCTGTGGGAAAGTAGCTGGAGGTGACAGTGGGTCCCACAGGGAGCGTGAGACAGCAGCAGCCCAAGTGAGAAGAGCAAAATCAGACCAGGACATATAAACAAGGTGTTTGTAAGACACCTGATGTGATCCTGCTGCATTTAAAGAGTGTCAGACTCAGCACTGAATGCCACTTGGGGCTCAGCATTTCAAGTTGCTGTTCTTGGAGAAAGTCCAGGGAAGAACAAGATCAGAAATTCAAAAAACATGACATACTGGAGAAGGCTGAAGGGTAGCTTAGTATCACAACACAAAGACTGCAGGGAAATAAGATAAAAGTCTTTAAATGCATAAAGCCCTGCTACAAAGTATGAGATAATGGGCTATTCCTTGTTTTCAGGTGGGTAGAAGAAGAAGCCATAGACTCACCCTGCAATGATTGCGGTAAAAGGGATTAAAACTCGTTTTTCCTGGGAGCCGTCGTCACCACTAGAGGCTTCTTTTAGGAAGAGTTTAGACAGAAGCTCCACCAGGAAGGGTTTGATTTGTTTGGGGGCAGGCAGACAGGCTAGGTGACCTTTCAAGGGCCTTCCAGGCTTATTTTTTATAATTCTGTGAATACAGATACTAAAAATAGGGAAGATCCTTTTGCCTGTGGCCAGTCTATTCAGAAATGGTCCTAGCCAGGTGTGTTTTCCTTCAGCTGTGAATGTTTCCATTAGCTTTTTTTTTTCTTTTATTATTTACTCCTAACCATTTTTTTCCCTATCCGAATTTTCACATTTCTGTATATCACTCTGATCCTACTTTTCCTGGAATGGTCACATGCTGGGCCCCCCGAAGCCCTGTGCAGTCACCCAATGTGCCATCCATCTGTTCACAGGATCCAGGAGCATCCTGGGCAGACCCCCTGTCTCTCGTGAGTTTGCCTGCTGACGACTTCTGGAGTTCCAAGCTCGTGCCTCACTCCTGGTTTCAATCGTGTCACAAGGCCCCTGCAGGTCATCTGTGGGCTGGGTGTTTTTCTGTTTGTAAAACAGGAGTCACAACTGTCGTCCCCCTCCATCTGTGGGTTTGCAGATGTCAACTGTCCCGTGTTTACACTGAGTTTGTGCAGAGAGAATTTTTCTATGTGTATTAGTAACATGATGTATTTTTACGCACGATGTTTAAGGTCTGAGTTAGTCATTAGATAACCTGTGCTGATCTCCCCGACTGCCTGGTCTTGTTGCCCTTTCTGATTCGAATAACCTGGGGTTTCACTGATGCACAAAAGCATCTGGTCTGGAGGCCAGAACGAGGGAGTTCATGGTTTGGTGTTATTTAATCACTGACGGTTAATCCAGCAGCTAATCAGCATTGCTCAGTAAATATATGTCGTATTTCTTATGCAGGGTTGTCTGGCTTTTAATTTCCAGCCATTGATTCTTGTTCTGCCTTTTTTGGCTGGAATAAAAAGATGTCAGCACATGGTATTTTCTTACTATGAGAGTACTTGTGCATAGCAGTCAAATTTCTTGAGCTTTTTTAAGAAGAAAACAGGTTGAGCTTGATTCTATCACTGTGGGGTGCGTTCTGCAATTGTGTCTTTTCTGTGCCTGTTTTCTGCACTCTCTCTCATTTCACAGAATAATTTTGGCCTTAGGAATTCTGGCAGTACAGGCCGCTGGTTGGGCCTCGATCCATTGAATTTTGGAAATGTCTGAAGACACAGATTCCATCACTTCACTCAGTTTTCAATTCACCTTGCGTCTTCCCCCTTCCAGCCCACACCTCCCCACTCTGTCTGCAAAGGTGCTGTGGGAAATATGGGGGGTGGGAATCACATCTGCATCTTCATCTGTCTCTTTTTAAAGTGGGACACCAGGTTAGTCACAGTATCTCAGGGTTAGCATCCCATCCATGCTGCTCAGAGCACTGCCTCACACTTCCCATTTGCTGCACTCCCAGCTCTGGTGCCCAGGACTGCGTTCACCATGTGATCCCAGCATTGAGCTCACATCCAGCTGCTCATCCCCAGGACCCCAAACCGAGCCCAGTCAGAGCCAGAGCCTTCTGTTAGCCCCAGCCACCCAGAGGAATAGCCCACTTTCTTTGCCAACCCATCCAGTTTGGCATTCAGCTCAGTCAAAACTCACAATTAGGTACTCCATTTTTCCATGACTGGTAGGGCTGCAGCCAAGGTTGGTGGCAGTGAACTGGTGCCAACTCTGAGCTCCCCTGTGCCTGCACTGGGTACCTGGAGACCAGTGCTGACACCATTGCAGCAACATCTCCCTGTTGAGATCCATTTCTGGAGACCAGAAGGGTGTAGGTAATGGGTGGAAAATCAGTATTAAGACAAATACTTAACTGAAATATTGTTAAGCACCTCACACATCCCAACAGTCTGACACCTCACTGCTCCCTGTTCCTTTGAAGCCACTGCTTTTGCTCCTGTGGGCACTTCAAGCCCCTGCCTGAGACACAGTCAAACCTCTTTGTTCCCCATTTTCAAGCAGGATTTCCTCAGAAGATCCTAGGAAGAAGCTATGGACTCATAATACCTTCACCATATATGGTGCATTTCATCCTTGGCTTGGGAGCTGCGTTGCCCTGCATGCTGCAGGCAGCGCGTTACCCAGCCCGGCACCGCTGCATGCTGCAGACACACAGGGCTCAAATCAGGTACATTCTGGCCAGGCTCCTGCTTTTCCTTCCGTGCAATGTCTACACTGGGCGAGTTTGGCCTGTGCAGTGCAGATGACTGGTGGTGCTTACGTGTGCTTTTATAGTAGCATTTCAAAGGGCTGGTTGCGAGGAGGTGCATGCACATTTCCTGTATGTCTGGCCAAAAAGCTGATACTTGAGAGCACCGGGGAACCCTACAGTCCTGCAGAACGTGCCATTTTGATATTCACAAAAGACTAAGTTTTTTCCAAACCTGGGGAACGTCATGGAAGGCACCAGCATTATTTTCCTGCTCCTTGGTTTTATTTCTACCACTCCATGATCATCCAGATGGCTTGTTCCTGACCTGCACGGGTCCCAACCCTGTGAGATGTGGAGGCAATATATGCCTCATTTGGGATGGGGACTCAAGCTTAGCCTTGCTCTCTCCTGGCAGCTCAGAGGTGGCCAAAGTGTGACAGCTGCAGTGCTGGTGTGACAAGTGACAGACTGGGGGAGTGCAGGTGTCCAGCTGCAGAGGTCAGGTATGTCCCCAGGTGCCAACCGGGCCATCAGGGTACCTTTTGTGCAGGTCAGCCTCCTAAACCTGCCTAAACATGGCAGAGACTCCAGTGGCCAGGCAGGAGGACAGACCCGGTGCTTCCAGGTCTCCTCTCATGACATCCGCCAAGTCCCCTTCCCGCACTAATCTTGTCCTTCTATCCAAAACAATTATGGAGGGCTTGTTGTTTTTGGCACAGCCCTTTATTTACAAATCCCATCCTGCTTATAGCTCATGGTTTCATTATCCTCTAGATGTTTACAGAGCTCCTTTTCTTAATATTTGTGCCATTATTTTACTAGGGATCCGGGTGAGACTTTCCAGACAGTAATTGTCTGGCTCATCCTCTCCCCCACCAGCTCTTTCTGCAGAATTGCACATCTCCCCGCTGTCCCTGCCAGCCCAGGGCACCCAGAGGGACAGGGATGGGCAGGACTGTGGGCAGTTCTGAGGTTGTGGGGAGGGATGTGCAGAGGGAACAGCTGCCCTGCTGCACCCCACTGCCCACAGGCCCTTGTTGCTGCACCTGGACCTCTGATGTCCTCCTGAAACTTTGTGGTACTAGTGAGCCCCTCCCAGCCCCTCTTCCCCCTGCACCCCTGCACTCCCCTTTCCCAGGCTCGGGGCACAGGTGCACATCCTAGCCTGGGGCACAATCCCCTCTGCAGGCTTTCAGCTGGGGACTGCGTCCTGGGAAGGCAGACAGTGGCAAACCTGTCGCTGGGATTTTGGGATCATTAGCATGCTGCAGCCGTGGGTCGGCGGCTTATGCTGTGCATGGCTCTGATGCTGGTCCCTGCCCCTGGGCTGTCTGTCACAGGGGCTTGTTTAACCTTCTTTGCAACAATATCACAGTCTTTAATCTGTTTATCCTCATAACCCTGCTATGAGGTGAAGGATAGTTATCCTCATTTCAGAGGTAGGGAACCGAAGGGATTCTTTTCAAATGTAGATCAGTGTTTAATGATGCAGAGATAAAGATTTTAAAAACATGCCTGAGACAACAGGCGTATGGTGTGTAACTGAGCTGAGTTTCTGCAAATCGCATTACGTGCCTCTGCCTTTTTCAGCTGATGCTCTCTTGGGGCAGACCTGACACAGGGAAATGCCACACAGGCTCCAGCCTCCTGATCCATGGGTGGGACACAGGCAGGGCAGGGGGAGACAGAGCTGAGCTCATTCCTGCGTTCAATACCCTGGGTGTGCTCTGGGTGTGCAGGGCTCCAGCCACTCACACCTGAATTGCATCAGTGACTGCGTGAGACCCTCGGCTGTGTTTGGGAATGAAACTTGAAGCCTGTTTGTACTGCAAATGTGCAGATAAAAGTGTGAGGTTGGAAATACGAAGGGGTGCTTGTACAGCATCCTTCTGGCTGTTCAAGGCAGCAGGGCCAAGATGCTGAATGAGGAGCAGTGACAGCAAGCTCTTTGCTCTCACTGCCCAGACAATTGGTAAGGACAGTAGACTGATTAGGCTAAAAACCCCGAGCTGTGGTTTTTGTGCCCTGATCCTGGCAAGATCCTGTCCCGGTGGCTGGCCAGTGGGGTTGGGTGCAGGTCTCAGGGCTGCTCCTGGGCAATTGTTGCTGTGCTTGTGGGAATGCGGCAGCTCGTGCAGTGAGGAGGTCAGTGCCTTTGTCTCGCTGCGGGGAGTTTATCTCTGCGGATCTTGCCTGCTTTCCTGGGTCAGGCTTTACCTCCGCTGTTATCAGCAAATGCAGGAACAGCCCGCTCCAGAGCCGGACTGCACAGGAACCTCTCGACCCCCTTGCAGGGGGAGGCAGCACTTTCACATCTCTCCCACGCTAACGGGCACCCAGCAGGCCGGCGATGGGGTGAGATGTGCCGTGCCCTGCGGTGCTGTTCCTCCTTCACCACTTTGTCAGTGCTGTAGCCGTGCACCCCGGCTGAGTGGGATGCAGGCAGCAGGGAAAGAGGACGCAGCAGAGCTGGCAGGGCCCTCCCTGGTCTCACCTCTCACTGGGACCACAAACACAGGGTACAAATCCCCAGTGGCAGCACTGATTCCCCCTTCTCTGCCGGCCTGCCCTGTCCCAGTGCACCCTCCCCTTCTACAGATCCGTCCGGACCCCTCCAGCTGTCTCCACAAACCCAAACCATTAGCATTTCCTGTTCAAACATTTCCAATAAATAAATGGAGACATCATGCCACAAGCCCGCAAGTGACCCAGAGGCGGGTCCAAGGCCGGGATGGACACGACCACCCAGCGCCCGACCCCCTGGCTGGGCGCCAGCCCTGCCTTTGTTTGAATTCCCGGGTGAGTAAGCGCTTGGCTGACGCCAGCTGAAACGCTGTAAGAAATTATTTTTGATATTAAATAAATTGTTTTCAGTAAATCTGCTCCTACATCAAGGTCCAGAAGCTACCAGCAGCACTGGGCTCCCTGCAAGAGAGCTGGACTCCCTTTTCTTGTCCTTGTCCTGGCTGTACTGGGGGACACACCCTGTCCACAGGGGTCCAGCTGGGACCGGCTGTGCTGCAGTTGCCTCAGCCCCATGGGCACAGCTCCTGCAGCTGCCCAGCAGCCTGGCTACACCTTGGCAGAGCAGCTCCCTGCAGCATGTCCAGAGTCTCTGCCCCAACACTTGAGCCAGACTCACTGGTCAGAGAGCAGAGGTTTGGCCAGAGGTTTGCTGCCTTTGGGGATGGCAGCTATCTCCTCACGTCAGATGTCCCAAAACCCACTTCCTTGGCTGTGCAGAGGTCCATGCCTTGACATAGAAGTGCCTGTCCTTTCCCCCACTGGTCTTCCACAGCCTTTGGAAAGCACCTTCAGTACACCAGGGTACCAGGTTTCAGTGCCTGAGCAGATCACGGTCCATGGTGACATCTGCCAGCAGGTGCGGATGCAAAAGGGAAAATTATGAGAAATTCCTCGGTACCTGTGGGCATAGAATAGGCAAGCTTGGCCATGAGTGGTCCATAAGCAAAGCTAGGATTCCAGGGACCCCAGAACTAATGGTTTTGGAGAAATAGCAACCCTCTGGCTGTGCCCAAGAAGCTGCAATAGCAGGAGAGGTTTGAGCCTGATTAGGTAGGTGGATATGCTCCCTCTTGAGGTGCACAGACTTTGTCCTCGCTGCCTTGGGTTGCTCTCTGGCTTTGAGCTGGAAGCAAAGATGGACTTGGAGCTAACCAAATTCTGTCATGGTGACAATTAGGAAAAATACCAGGAACGTAGATTTCACTGTTTGTTGGGTTGTTTTTTTTTTTTTAATGTATGTTTTGCTGAAGACAAAACTTCCTGTAGGAACATGGTATTTAAAGGAAAAATTTTGCTTTTGAAATTTTCTGAAGCATTTGAAGGGATTGAAATATTCTTTGAAAGAGAAGACGAAGATATTCTGCTTCAAAAGTATTCATTCAGTGGGGTGTTATCCTTTGGCATTATAAAACTTCAGAAACTGAAATGCAGTGAAGCCACATTTTAAATGAGTTTTTTATGGAGAAACAATAAAGTCTTTTCTGATTTTGATTTGTTTCATTATAGAGCTTCTGCTTTTTGGTGCCAGTGGGTGAAAGCCCTGGCACGCTCTATCTGTGTGCAGTGGGGCTGGCAGGGCAGGAAGGCAGGAGGTGGATGCTGCACGGCCGGGAGCTCAGGCTCAGGGGCACCTGCAGGGCTGTGCGTGGGCTCCTCGCGGGCCATGCAGGGTCCTGGCTGCTGTCAGTGCCCTGCTGCAGCACAGAGGCGGTGACAGGGCCCTGTCCCACCCCTGACAGTGCCCCCGGCAGGACCCGCAGCCCCCGCTGCCACCAGAGCCCGATGCCATCAGCACTCATAGGCGCTGACAGACGGACTCACGGACCCGGCAAGGGGCTGGCAGGGGCCGGAAGCTCCTGATCCCTTTTATCAGCGCCTCAGCCTGCTCTCTCATCTCCCTGTCATGCTCTGTGTCTCGCCTGCTATCTCACGCTCCTATTCCTGTGCCCTGCCGGCTGCGGGGGGCTGCCCAGCCTCACAGCACCCTGCAGCCAGGCACAGACCCAGGCTCCCCCACGCCAGGCACAGTGGGAGGCTCTGGACCACCCTCTCCTAGGACCTGCTGGGCTTGGTGCCTGCAAGGAGCACCAGCTCTGAGCGAGGGAAGGCACCACCATCCCATTCTGCATGCTTAGCACCAGCCAAAGCAGCAGGCAGGTGCCTGGGACAGGGCTCCGTGGTTGCTGTGCATTTCAGGTTGGAGTGGGAGGGAAGGATCAGGCCCAGCTCAGCATCATTGTATGCTCTGAGGTCAAGGAGCCTTGTTGCTGCCTTCCTCAAATGTACTGCCTGCTCCTGAGCCAGGGTCCAGTTGGGTACCAGCTCAAAACTAATCACGAGCATTTCACTTGGCTCTCATGACATCCTCAATCTCCAGCGCTCCATTGCAAACTCACTGTCCCAGCTGGGCAGGGTGGCAGTGGAGGGGTCAGGATCCACAGTTAATGTAGCTGCCCCTAAATGCACCGCCAGAGATCAGCTAATCTGATAATTACAGCAACAAAAGCCATTTAGACAAACCATGACCTGACCTCCGGAGCTTGGAATGAAAACATTTTACCCTCCTCTGTCTGGATCCTGCCCTGAGAAAACATCTGTACTTGGAGGATGCTGGGAAAGCGGCCCCCGCACGGCACCCACAGGGAACAGCCTCAGCTCTGCCCTGTGCCACACACTGCTTTGCCCCCAGCCTCAGACTGAGATGGACACGTTGCTAAACCCTTGCTGTGATGCCAGGATCGACAGCATCCCAGTACTGGCAGGGCACTCTGGAGAGGAAGAGGATGAGGCAGAGGCCAGAGGGGTGTGAGGGTGAATCTTGCGAGGGGGAATGAATGGGGATGGGGTCAGTAGATGACCCCACTTGAGGCCGGATGGTGTGGAGAGGCCATCACCTGGTCCCCAGTGGTCCCTGTACCCCTGCAGCAGGCTGAGCTCTGCAGGAGCCAGGCTGGCTGCTGAGCCCCCCTGGCTCCCCAGAGGAGCTGAGTGTGGGGGGCCCTGTCTGCATGCGGCACAGCCGTGCGTGCCCGGGGGCTTCTTGGCTCTGTGTAAGGTGTGCAAGCTTTCCCACTGAGTGGCAGGTCATTGCTGGCTGTCAGTCCAAGGCAGGAGATGAAGGGAGGGATGCCTCAGGGCTGGCTCCCATGTTCCTCCTGCTTTTACATACGTGTTGGTGGCACCCTTTGTGTAGGCTGAGGAGATGAAAGCTCAGGGCCAGAGGGATCTTGCTAACGCAAAGCCACCCAGCTCGGGGGCCCGACAGCCTGCTGCTTTGTCTCTTATTGTCTCATTCTTGCATCTCTTCCCAGCAGAGTCCCACTCTGTGCTGTCAAGGGCACGGGACACCGGCTGAGCCGGAGGCAGCAAGCACACGGGCAGGTAACTCCTGCTGGGTCAGCGACCCCGGCCTTGCAGGCACAGGCAGCGGCACAGACAGTGCTCCAGACTGGCAGCCCTGAGCTCACGCTGCCCAGGAGCTCCTGGGGAAGTGGAACAAAACGGTGCCGATTTGGGGAAACTGCATTTTTTCCTGCAACAAGCACTGCTCAGCCTGCTCTGGCAGTCCCAGGCAGTAGCTTGGTGCCGCCAGCTTGGCAGGCAGAACCCTGTGCCTTTGTGAGTTCCCTGTTCTGCACTGGGAAAGCACTTGGCCATGTCCCCAAGTATCCCAGTGCTCTTTGGAAAGTGGTAGGATTAGAAACCAGTAAGTGCAGTGAGAGCCCGATAGTCTGGGGACTCCCTAGCACTTGTCTGCTCCAGAAATAGGATGCTCTAAGCAATCTCTGCCTGTTTTTCTCATTGCAGCATTCCACTTGTGCATTGCTTTACTCTTTGTGAGCAGAAAATATGACTCACCCTGCGGTGGGCTACCCCCAGATCCCTCTGATGCCATTGTTTCCATCAAGGATTTTTATCCAGCAGGGATTAGAGTTAAGATTAGGGCTAGAGTTAAGGGTAGGGTTAGGTTTAAGAGTAGGGTCAGGGGTAAGGTTTGGATGCCCTGACGGCAGCTTGGCCAGGTCAAGTGTTTGCAGAGGTTCACAGCTATTGCAGAGAGCAGACTTGAAGTTCTTTTTGGGTTTCCATGCAGTTTTTTTCTCATGGCCTGAATGAAATTTTGTCCAGGTTGGACTAAAAGCCCCACCAAAGCTTTGGTCTAACACTGCTGTCTTGCTCCTCTGCCTTTCCCATTATTCTGTTTTCTCTGAAGGCAGAAGTGCTGGCATGCTCCTGTGCCGACAGACAGCTCTGCACTTCCCCACTCTCATGCTAAGCAGAAAGTGCACTGGGCAGTTCTTCCAGGTGCTGCCCGGAGCCGGGGGAGGTGAGGGCTGTGCCCCTGGGCTCCCTCCTGGGCAGCCAGGCTGTGGAGCCACCTTGGGCATGGGAGGGGGGCAAGGAGCCAAACTGGTTTTCAGAGGGATTTTGGCTGGGTTAACAAAGGGAGCTTATAACACGGGTTGTCTGCAAAAGCATTTGGGGACAGCATGGCTTTTCCCGTCCTGTACCCCAGTGTTTTATGTCGCGAAGGGGAGGGTGCGTGTGGTGTGTGTCACGCTGCCGGGGCTGTTATTTGCGACATCCCTCCCGTTTCCCTCAAAGCCTTTCCCAGACGTAACAGGATTGTGTAACCAACTTCAACAGCCGCTGGAGAGAGGTGGCGGGTTCCTAACGGAGCCGGCCACGCACCGGGAGGCACCGACCCCTCTCCGCGGGAAGGTGTGGGGCCAGCACGGGTGGGATGCGGGAGCGGCCCCAGGCCGCCTGCCC
>JAHLSL010000018.1:13791288-13815227 GCA_025920805.1 Petroica traversi | reverse complement strand
CGGGGCCGCCGTCTCTGGTGTCCCGGGCCGGTGCCTCGGGGAGCCGGCAGCGCAGCGTCCCCCGGTGCAGTAAGCACGGCTCTCCCTTTCCCGCAGCCTACCGTACGGACGAGGGGCAGCCATGGGTCCTGCCGGTGGTGAAGAAGGTGGAGCAGATGATCGCCAACGACAACAGCCTGAACCACGAATATCTGCCCATCCTGGGCCTGCCCGAGTTCAGGGCCAATGCCTCCCGGATCGCCCTGGGTGATGACAGCCCTGCCATCAAGGAGAACCGGGTATGTGGTGGATGGGGAGCACTGGAGTCCCCCAGGTGTCTCGACAGCAGACTGAGTAGAAGAGCACAAATGTGTAGAGGTCCTGCATTTTGGCAGGATTTGGGGGTTTCTCAGACGTGGTCTTTCCTGATTGTAGCTTATTTGATGAACCCTTGTACTTGAAACTGTTTGTGCAAGTAGTTGTGGTTTTGGGGAAAACCAAACGTGGGCTGTGACTGGAATCTGTGTTTTCCTTCATCTTTTAATAGTTTCCCACAGGAAACCCAGGTCAGATAATATCACACCTTTCCTGAAATAAACTACTAGCTGAGAATCTGTTCTGTGCCAAAATGTAACAGGCATGGCTGTAGTCTATTTATAGTGGTAGAACTTGGTGCTCAGGAAGGATGGGTCTG
This sequence comes from Petroica traversi, assembly GCA_025920805.1. Lineage (NCBI taxonomy): Eukaryota > Metazoa > Chordata > Aves > Passeriformes > Petroicidae > Petroica > Petroica traversi. The sequence goes on along the minus strand of JAHLSL010000018.1, from coordinate 13,814,554 downwards.
AGCCCTGAAGGAGGTTGAAGACCACTGGAAGGGGATGGCATTCTGACTGGGCTGACCCATTTGGGATCCTGCCTCGCTCTTGCAAGCGCCCCTGCTTTCTGTGCACTTGGCAGTGGTGCTGAACAGGACAGTGCTGGCAGTGTCTGTGTTGCAGGTGGGAAGTGTTCAGTCCCTGGGCGGGACGGGCGCGCTGCGGATCGGCGCGGAGTTCCTGAGGCGCTGGTACAATGGAAACAACAACACGGCCACCCCAGTCTACGTCTCTGCTCCATCCTGGGGTGAGTGCTGCTCTGAGGGAGCCCTGGGGGTCAGCAAGGGAGGGAGGCACAGCCCTGCTCCTTGCAGGGCCCTGGGCAGTGAGGGAGGGGCCTTCTCGCGTGTGAAGTGGGAGATGCTGGGGCTGGAGAAGGCAGCTTGCTGGAGATATGGCCTGCTTTTCTGAGAAGTTATTTCTTTCCTCAGAGAACCATAATTCTGTGTTTATGGATGCTGGCTTCAAAGATATTAGAACCTACCACTACTGGGATGCTGGCAAGAGGGGTCTGGATCTCCAGGGGCTGCTGAATGACATGGAGGTGAGTGAAACTGGCGTGGGATGGGCTGAGCTTGGTGCTTTACTGTCAGTATCTGCAGCTGGCTAGGCTCTGGTGCTGTGCTGGGAAGTGGGTCACTGCAAAAGAGGCTGTTGTTGCCCAGAGCAGCCCCCCGTGCTGCGGGTGCCCAGTCTCATCCATGTGTGTGACCAAGACATGTTCTCTCCTCAGCAAGCCCCGGAGTGCTCCATTTTCATCCTGCATGCCTGTGCACACAACCCAACAGGCACAGACCCTACTCCTGAGCAGTGGAAGCAAATTGCTGCTGTCATGAAGGTATGGGCTGCTGCTGGGGCTAAAGCAGTGCTGAGGGGACAAAGAGCTCTTGAGCCAGCCAGAGCATTTGCATCCAAAACAGGCTTTGGGGAATGGCATGAGATGTGTCAGAAGCTGAAAGATCCCACAAGGCTGGTGTTGAAGGGAGAGGTTGACAACAGAATGCTGGTTGTCTGTGCTCAGAGGAGAGATGCATTGCAGTTCTTCTTGTGCCTCCAAGTTCTTGTTTTCATACCCTGTGGAATGGGCTGTAGTGAGTTTTCTCCTGCTCAAAATAATATCTGCAGGCAGGTGCTGGATAGTAGCACATGAAGTGGCCCACTTCTTGTGTCCTCAAATGCAGTTTTCTCCTGCACTGGCTTTTATTGACCATTTTAGTCTTTCTATTCTTTTATCCTAGTAGAAAGAAATTATTTCAGTCTGGTGTTGTAGGACCTCATTTCCTTTGAATTCACACAGAAACCCAGTGGTCATTTTTCCCTCCTACGGGTACTGTGGGGGTAGAGCAGAGGTTGTGGGGAGGGGATTTCCCTCTAACACTGTTCCTCCTTGCAGCGCCGGAGCCTGTTCCCATTCTTCGACTCGGCGTACCAAGGGTTTGCCTCTGGCAGCCTGGACAAGGATGCCTGGGCTGTGCGATACTTTGTCTCCGAGGGCTTTGAGCTCTTCTGTGCACAGTCGTTTTCCAAGAACTTTGGGCTCTACAGTGAGTGTCTGGCAGTAAGCTGGCCCAGTAGCATCATACCCAGACAGATGGGGCTGGCATGCTGAGGGGTGGGGAATTCTCTGCTTTGCCACGACGTGTGGAACCAATGGCTCACATCTCTTGGCTTGTCCACAGATGAACGGGTGGGGAACCTGACCGTGGTGGGGAAGGATGCAGACAACGTGCAGCGTGTGCTGTCCCAGATGGAGAAGATCGTGCGCACCACTTGGTCCAACCCTCCCTCGCAGGGAGCGCGCATTGTGGCAACAACGCTGTCTTCCCCGCAGCTCTTTGATGAGTGGTACGTGTTGCCAGGGCTGGGGGGAGAGGGCAAGGGAGGGAAGCTGTCTCTCTGAGTGTCAGGCTTGGCCAGATGGCTTCAAACCAGATGAGTGCCCATCCTCATGCTCTGCTTCCTGCCTGCTGCAGGAAGGGCAACGTGAAGACAATGGCAGATCGTGTCTTGCTGATGCGGTCAGAGCTCCGGTCTCGGCTGGAGGCCCTGGGCACCCCAGGCACCTGGAACCACATCACAGAGCAGATTGGCATGTTCAGCTTCACAGGGTTGAACCGTAAGTATCAAGTGGCTTGGTTAAGGGAGGATTGGGTGAGGACAGTTTTGCTGTGGGTGAACAGGGCTGAAGCAGTCCAAGCAGGAATCTCTTGGTCTCACTGAAGTGTTGGCATCACTGCATCTGTGGCTAGGGAGGGATGAAGTATCATACAGTATTTTAGTGGCCAGTCCCACTGCTTATTGTGAAAGATTCAAGCTTCCCCGACTGGTTCTTTGGGCTTTTCTGAGCGGTGGGTCACTGCTCTGACCTGATGTCCCATTGTTTCCCCAGCTAAGCAGGTGGAGTACATGGTCAAGGAGAAACACATCTACCTGATGGCTAGTGGGCGCATCAACATGTGTGGTCTAACTACCAAGAATCTGGACTATGTGGCAAAGTCCATCCATGAAGCTGTCACAAAAATCCAATGAAGCACAAGAACAACCAAACCTACATGAAGTCACCAAAGCTATAGTGTGTAGTCCATGTCTTTCTCTGCTCATGGCTTGCCTTTTCCCACACCTCTTGGGGTATAATAAAGATGGGAGCAGTAGCTCAATCAGGGATAATCATCATCTGATATTTTTAAGTGGTCCTTGCAATATGGTAAGCCACTGCCCCCCAGGAGGTGGGGGCAGCATGAGCCACCTTGGCTCTTGTTTCACAACAGCAGCCTGGTCTTCAGGCCGTTAGAGCTGCATCTTTAACACGTCCAAATCAACTCCATGTAACTGATCATTTGGATCATGGCGAAGTCTGGTGCCAGTGCAATGCACTTGTGGGGTAACAGCCTAGTGGCTGGGATCTCACATGGCTTGTGAACGAATGTCACTCACTAGTATTTTGGGGAGGGGTAAAGCTTTTCCTAGCTTCCTCTCTCCACCCGTCCCACCCCTTCCCTATTTCTGAGCCTTACACGAGCAAATATTTGTTAATTGTGATAATTGCTTCTTTGTGTTGCTGACATGAAATTAAACCTTTGTCTCTGAACGCTACCTCTGCCTTGTGTGATGTCATGTCTTCAGACTGTATGAATGTCTCCCCAGGCTGAGATTAAAGCTTCAGCATCCTGGTTTGTCCACTTACTCAGTTGGTTTCCAGGCTGTCCCTTTCTCTCTCAGGGTGTGTTGCATCTGTGATGATCACGGCTCTACTGAAGGGGGAGTCTTACTGGGAGAGAGCTCCCTGTGACAAAGACAACCAGTTCCTCCTTTATTCATTTTGTGTTCCTTCTGCACTGCTGCCCAGCTCATCCTGTCTGTCTTTGCTTGTTTCCTGGATGGTCAAGTGTTTCCAGCCATTTAGCCATCCCTCCCTGGCCCAAGGCTCCTGGGCTGCCCCTAGGGTGTCCTAGAAAAGCAGATCTCTTCTGTTCATCCTTCTCAGCAGGCCCCTGGTGAACCACCATCTACTCCCACTGGCTTCAGCAGGACCTGCCAGCAGCAGCCTGTGTTTCTGGCACTGAAAAAGAGCTGGGACCATCTGTTTCTGCTCTTTGCAGTCACTGCAGATCTATTTGTGAGCTGACAGAGCAGCCTCCTGACAGGATCTTGTAAAGAAAGGGACAGCTCCTTTCTCTGGGCCAGGTAGCAGTAGTCACTGTTACCCTGATGGATTTGCTGGTGCTGCAGAGTAGGCAGGAAAGGCAAAAATTGTGCCTTATTGCCTTGCGTTTGCACAGAGTGCATGGTGTCTCATTTGTTGTTTTGGGGTTAGTATTTATGTCATATAAGAGTGAGCTGGAGGCAGCCTTTCCTCCTCTCCACAGGTGCAGATCTTTTTCTCCTCTTGGTGTCCATTCGCAATAAGGAAGGTGGGGAAGTGGTTAAAAGGTGACTTCTAGGGGTGACATCAGGAGGAGTTAAGGAGCCAATTTTACTTTTGTTATTTACGATACTTGCTTACACTTCTGCCCTTACTGACCTTCTGGTTTAGAGGCTGGCCCAGCCCATGTGATCTCTATTGGTGTTCTGCTAGTCTTACCAGCCTTGTTTTCCTAGCAAGTGACCTAAATTTCTCCTTTTCTGTGGTGTAAGCTCATTACCAATTATCCCATTTACCATGGCAACAGAGAACAGATTATTCCTTTCCTCTGTACAACAGCTTTTTATGTATTTGAAAACTTCCTCTCTCCCCTTCACATCCTTCACCAGTTAAGATAAAGTTACTCTATTTCCTTCAGCCTTAGAGGTAGGTTGTTTTCCAGCCCTTGCTTTCCTCTGTCCACTTTTCAATTGCTGTGTGTTTCCTTAGAAGGGCAGTGCCCGGACAGGGCTGCAGTTATTCCAGCTGAAGTTTTATCAGCATGGGTGGACTATGAGATTTCTGTCGTTATCTGTCAGGCTCCACTCCAGCACGTGTATCCCACTATTGTGTTTGCAATGGCCTGATATTAACTCCTGTTTTCCCTCAGTCCTTGTCTGCATTGCTGTAGCTTATCTCTCTGCTTGCCTCATGCTCTCCTGGCAGGAGTGCCAGAGAGCCCAACTTCACAGTGAGAAATCAGGCAGCCCTTACTGACCTGTTCTCTTGCTCCCTTCAGTGAGGCTGAGGGTCCTGTTTCTCCAGCTGCCTCTGACCCTGGGTATGAGAACATCCCGGCCTGGTGGGAAGATTTAGCATCTTTCCCTACGCCATGGACACAGAGAGGGCATTGCTCAGGGAAAAATCACTTTTAATGTTGATATCCCCGTTGCGTTGAGCCTCTACAAAAACTACTGGCTGGTCTACACCACCCCAAGTCTTGATGCGAGCCTCCCTCACACCGGCAGGCGTGTGTCGAGAGGAGGATGGTCCAATGCAGCCAGGGAGGGGGCTGCACTCGGGGTGAGCGGGGCTCCTTGCCCTGTGCCTAGCAGGGCTTTGGGAGTGCTGGGCTGTGTTGATGGTTGGCGTGAGCGAGGCGCTGCAAGCGGCCGTGTCACCAGGCACGGCACAAACGTGTGCTGGGGCCCTGAGCTGCGCGTGGCACCCCCAAATAGCACATTCTCCTCGTGGTGGAGACCACACCTGTGGAGCACCAGCACCGCGGGGCTCCGGGCCTCGCTGCGATGGGGATGGTAAATGATGTTAAAGGGCAGTTCTGGGTTGGGCTGCCCCTCCCTGCGCTGCCTGCAGGGATGCAGTGACAGACACTTCTTCACCTTTCCTTTTTCCACCTCTTCCTTGAGACCAGATGCTACCAGGGAGCGGCTGGGCAAGGGCCCTCGGACTCCAGCTAGTTGGTCCAGGCTGCCCAGGTGGTTCAGCCCTGCCGGGAGACATCCTTTCTCGCCTGGGCATGGGGCTCTGCACAAGTCCTGCAGGGAGGGGCGGCACGAGTGGGCAGACAGGCAGCGAGCGAGTGCAGACCTCCTGCTGCTGGACATGAGCCTCATGGCAGGAGACCCCCATGCTGCAGACCTGGAAGACACAAGCACAGCCTGGTGCAGGTGGCCAGAGCCTGGCTGCTCAAGCCTGTAGCACCTTTCCTAGCCAGGCACACTGGTGCAGATACAGGTTTCTAGTGAAAACGTGAGCCAAGGTCTCACTGCAGTCTCTGACATCCAGTCTGAGGGCAGAACCTGCTCCATATCCTGCTCCAGCCCCCAGCAACACACACACCTGCATGGGCTCTGAACCACCCCATTTGGCTTTGCTGCCTGAAACTTGATTTTACACTGCTTAAAATGAGTGACTTCCCACTTGCTGGGGAAGAAATGTTGCACCAAGCGGCATACTCCTACCTCCAGTCTGCATGGGCCTCCAGCACTGTGCTCTGGCCACGCTGCTGCTCAGGTGATTAATGGGGCAAGATTGGAGCTTTCCTCTGGCGACTTCTCACTTTCCGATGATGATCGCTGCTTGCGCCCACCTGCAGCAGCAAGGGTGCTTAGGGCTGGGGTGCTGGGAGCCAAGGGTGCTTGGGGCAGGGGTGCATAGGGTTGGGCTAGGACCTAGTGTCTGGCTCTGCCTGAGCCAGCCCTAGGTGCAGTATTGCCTGCTGCTGAGGTACTGATAGGGAACTGGGCTGTCCCCTGTTCCACACCAGCCCCATGCAGGGTGTCCATGCAGGGAGAAGCTGACACAGACGGTGGGGTGCTGAGGCAGAGCTCTCCCCTGAGTCAGTCACTTACTGAGGGATCTCAGCAGCCTCTTGCCCAGCCCCTCCTCGGAGCTGCTCGGCGATGAGCTGGTCCCGGCCTCTCTACCCGGGGACTCCGCTTCCAGGACGGTCCCGCAGCACTCACTGTCTGCAAAAACCCAGCATGGCTGCAGCGCCTCAGGGCACCGTGGCCCCGCCACCCCCGGGGTCAGGTGTGTGTGCCCCCCGGCCAGACTCACTCTGCCGCTTGCTGTTCTCCTCGTTGTCAGCCAGCTCCTCCTGGATGAAGGGGATGCCCTCCATGCGCAGGAACACCGACTCGCTGGGACTGCGCAGCCCCTCGGAGCGGCTGCCTGCAGGGACACAGGGCAGGGAGGGGCTGTGTCCTGGGGCAGGATGCCAGCCATGGCAGCAGGGCTTGGGGGACACGAGTGCGTGGTAATGAGGAATTACATGCCTGCACGCTGGCAGCTGTGGGCACGTGCGGGCATCCCCAGGTGTGTGTGTGTGTGCAAATGCCCACAAGCCCCACTCCATGGGCAACTGCAATCCCAAAGGTGGTGTGTGCACCATGCCAGAGGGTCCCGGCACAGACCCCTCTAGGGGACATGCAGCGTTGGCCTGTTGCAGGAAGGAATGCTGCTGGGTGACTCACACATGATGCTGTTCCTCTCATTCAGGAGGGTGGCAGGGTCCTCCTTGGGTGTCTGTGGGGTTCCCCGCGCAGTCGAGGCCTTGGTTGAATCCCTGTCGAAGGCCTCCATGTCGGGGGACTGGGGTGAGCTGTCCATGCGGCTGGCCACCAGCGCGTTGTGGTACTGCTGCCGGGTCACCTGGGCACACAGACGTGCACCAGCTCAGTGGCCACCAAGCCCCACCGGGACCTCATGGAGACTCGGTAGCTCCAGACAGCAGGAGTAAGTGCAGGACTCCCCAGCACCCACTGGGCACCCACCGGGCTCCTGGGGCACAGTGGGGCAAGAGGATGCCTGGACAGGGCTGGCTAGGGTGGGACAATCCCTGCCAGCCCTGCCCATACCTTGACAAACTGCACGTCGCAGAGGATGTGCACGGAGTAGTCGGGCGTGTAGATGTTGTTGCTGCTGCTGTGGAGCTGCGTGCTGCTGCCTCCATAGTCCTCCCGGTTGGGGGACTCGGAGCGGTTGAGGCCACTGCAGCGCGACGGTGACCTGTTCACTGCAGGAGGGACAGCACAGAGGCAAACACTCACTCTCGCTCCTGGTGTGGCTTTGGGTTCCCAGTGTCGGCACAGGGCCAAGGCATACCTGTCACCTCCAGCGGCTGTCCCCCAGGACACAGGGCTGGCAGGGCCCTGAGGGGACCTGTAGCCTGTCCTGCTCAGTTCTTGCTGGGGTGGAGGCTGTGCCATGGCAGCCCCACACAAACCAAAGGGACTGGGCAGGACTCTGACCCAGTGCCAGAAGCAGGGGGAAGGGCTGCTGCCTGACCATCACTGACAGCTCTCTGTTAATGCTGCCCTTCTGTACCACATCTGGCACAACTTCTCCTGGTTGCAGCCAGCAGCCTGTGAGTGTTTGCTTAACCTGCCTCAAGGGCATGCTCCTGTTCACCCCGACTATGGCAGATCAGGAGGAGAGGCTGCCATGGCAAGCTGGCCTGTCACTCACATTGACTGATGGCCTCTCACACACAGCGTGGCCTCTGACACACAGCATGATGGATTTTGTCTAGTCAGGGATTTATTAGGGAACAAAGGCAGCGTGTTCCTTGCATAGGTGACATCGTGCTGACTTTGCTCTGCTGATACAATGCCTTTTTATTACCCAGATCAACAGAATGCAAGGGGGGCAGGGCAGCAGGCATGCAGGGCTGCAGGTCACTGTCACCAGAAGCAGCAAGTCAAAACCCCAAGTGCAGGAGATTACAGGAAGTGCACCCCAAAGAAAGCCCAAGCTGTCCATGGCTCCCCCTTGTCCCCATTCCATTCTTCCTGGGATTTGCATCATACTGGGAAGGCTGTAGCAGGACTGCTGTCCCCAGCCTGCCACCAATGCTCCAACCAGTGAGGGGCTGCCCAGGGGTGCCGTGGGTACTGCCCAGCATGCAGGGTGGAGGGGGCTTGGGGCACTGTGGACAGGGGGCTGGAAAGAGCCTGCCACATGCAGTGTCCCTGGCCAAAGCCATGCCCTGTTACCTGGAGAGCCAGCCAGGGAGTCCCCTCTGCTGAAGGCGAAAGTACGGGACACTGAGACAGGCACTGCAGAGAGAGGGACAGAGGGAGAAGGAAGGAGGGGACCCGGGGAAAGATGAGGGATGGAGGTGAGGTTGGGATACAGACCAAGAGGAAGAATAAGAAAAAAATTCATGTGCCAGCAGTCCTGGGCTGAACTCACATTGCTGTCTCCAGCATCCCTTCCCACTCCTTTTACACCCTCCTGCTTCTGCTTTGGGGAGGTGCTCACCAGTCCTGGGGACAGGGCCACTGTCAGGAACACAGACTTGAAAGCTGTAAATCAGCTGTGATGCATCAGCTGTAAATGGTCTGTGATGAGGGAAGGGGAGGTGAGGCTGGCAGGGGGGATCTGCAGAGCCACACAAATTCCTAGAGCCCTGGCATGGGTAGAAAGCCTCTTTCCTCCATGGGTTAAGTGCTAGTACTTGGCTCTAGCCTTTTACCAGTCATTGTCAGGACGTGGTCAGTTTATGCCACCTGGGAAATGGGTGGAAGCTAATTCAGTGCACTTGGCATCTGGGATGCTTCTGTGTGTGCAGGCACATGGCAGAGAGGGAATGTGCTCTGCAAAAGTTGCTGCCCCAGAGCTGCAGGCAGGGACTGGCAGAAACTCTTCAGCGTGGTGCAAAGCAAAGGGGTTCATATCAGGCTGCCTGCAGTTACCTGCAAGGTCCTGGGTCTCAACAGCCTTAGAGTGATGCTGAGAAGAGCTACCCACTGAGGGCTGATCCTTGCAGGAATTGCAAGAAGCCAGGACTCTCCATCTGGGGCTGCCTGACCCATTGCCACAGAGAAGGTAAATCATAGACACTCACTCTCCATGTTTTATTGCCATGGGTTACAGCAGCAGTGACAATTTCTAGGGCTGGCCATTTCCCCTCCACAGCATTCCTGGGCCACACCACAGGGGATGGGGCAGCACTGAGAGACCAGCACACAGGGTGAGTGATGCACTCCTCAACACCTGCCAGTCTCTGCTTTCACCACTGCTGTTGCCCACCTTGGAAGCAGTGGGAGATGGGAGCCTGCTGGCTGCCAGCCCCCTCCTCCAGCCATTGCCATGATTCCCACAGCTGCCAACCCTCCTGCCCGAGGTGTCCTGCCCTACCTGCAGCCACTGTGCCCGCAGCACAGCTGCGACACTCTAGGAACTACCTGCTGCCTATAAAAATAATGTTTTAAAATTGCTTCAAATGGAAAACCCCCAGGAAATTTGCCCTGCAGTCCCCTTTTCTAATCTCCCTGCTGTTCCCCCAGGGATTCCTGTTCTGTGTCCTCCCCTGCATCAAAACCTTCTGCAAACAAAAAAGACACCAGCATGAAGCACTGCCCAGAACGACCTTGTTCAGATGGGAGCAAAGGACGAGGTGATAACCATAAACACTGACTCCCTGCTCCCACTGCCTGACCCTCCCAAAGTTTGTCACCACACAGCACCAATGCCAAAGATCAGCTGGTGGTAAAGCAGTTGCATAACAACAGTTAATAAATAACAAACTGTTAAATGCTCTAGGTTGATGCCTGAATTCTCAGCTGTGATACTCTACTCACTCATTTCTTCTGGGCTTTTCTTCAAGGAGGAAAGAGGACGCCAGCCTCCACCACAAGGGAGATGCCCTGTCACCTCTGGCTCCTAGCCTGCATCCTTGCTGGCCAGGGGTGTGACACCTGCAGGCAGGAATGGCTGCAGGGCAGAAAGCACCTCATGACAGTATCATGTGTGAGCGCTGGGAGAAAGGAGCCCTGAGCAGCAGTGTCCCGCAGGCGGCACTGCAGACATGCATAGCTGTTCTGACACAGCTCCCACTGCATCTCCTGCCCTGCCTGACCCGAGGCCCGTGGGCAGAACTCACTGCCTGAGCCCCAGTGGGGCCCTGGGGATATCACCTGGGAAACAGGACATTGGGCCATCCAGCAATACCCTGGCAGAAATTGACCACTTCATTGATTTCCTCTGTCCAAACCGAGTGCGCTATGGACACACGGCAGAGCAGGAATGTGCACTGAGGGGTTAATCCATCAGTCCTCGAGCCAGCCTTTCACACAAAGGCAGAGCAAACAGCAGGAAATAGGTGAAGCCTAGAGCTGTAGAAAGACTGGAACCCACTGGAGGAGGCATCTGCCTGTCTCCCCCTGTCCTCTTTACACCTCCCTAAAGATTGAATTTAGTATGTCCCTGTTTTGATTAGGCAGGTAGAGCACCTCTGCTTACCATCAGCACTGCAAATCTGACTGCAACATCTGGGGTTTGGATGGGGGATGTGATGGGCAGGGATTGGGCAGCACCTCGACCTGCCACCAGGGATTAAACATTTGAAGGGGTTGTAGGAAAGAAAGAGGTACCTCAGTCTCCCATAATCAGAGCTCCCTCTTAACTCCTGCAAGCAGAGGATCTGCTTCTCAACCCATTAGCTCTGCAGGCAGGCAATTTATTGGCATTTGGCTGATTTCCCACCACTACGTGCAAATAGCTCACAGGTAAATCACCCTAGGTCTGCAATTCCCAAGCAGCCCAAGGGCCTACCTTGGGCTGCTTGTGCCCTGAGCCTCAGGAAGGCAAATGGGTCTGGAGGTGTCATGCTGATACCTAGAATGAGCATAATACCCACCTGTGGGCACTGCCCTTGCAGCGCCAGCCATGCTGGGACTCACCAGCAGAGACCTGGCACATGAAACCTCAAAAGGACCTCAAAGGGACCTCAAAGGGACCTCCAAGTCACTCTGTGGGGACTCTGCTGCATTGTCCTTCAGCATGTTGTTTCTCTGTCTACCCTCAGCTCAGAGTCTGAGCTGCTTTGCATGGGGAGAGGAGCCATCCCTCCTCCAGCCAGCCGGTGCTGCTGAGAGGTTTTAGGGCCTCAGCCTGTCCCAAATACTTACGTAGGAAGGAGGATCCTGCCAGGCTTCCCACTTTTCGCACATCGTTTTCTGAAACAACAGTTGGAGGTGTGGGAATAGCAGAGGAAGGGCTCCTGCTTGCCCCATGCCCTAAAGCAGGGCCACCCCACCCATGGCCACCCCCTTCTCCTGGCAGCAGCTGGTTAAGCCTCTAAGGATGCTGCTGAAGCAAAGGCAGGGCCAGAGGGAGCCCACAGAGGCCTCACCTGAGGAGAAAACAGCCATGATGGCAGGGACACCATAGTAGGTGAAGGCCCCATTCTCAAATCGCAGTCCCTCCTTGCCGACCTCCACCTGCACTTTCCCCTGGAAGGAGGAGAAAAACCCTCTCAGAGAGGCACCCACATGCTCCCGCCTGCAGGGACCCCTGCTGTCCCATACAAGGGCATCTTTGCTGCTAGAAGCAGCCCAGAACAAGGTGGCAAAGAGAAAACAGGCCCCCCTGCCCCCCTCAGCTTCCTGCTGCCCCAGGCACCTGCAGGATGAGGACAAAGTAGTCGACAGGGCGGTTGCGCTGGTAGAGGTAATGCTCTGCTGCCTTCTTGTTCTTTCGGTCATACTTGAGCTCCTGGATGACGTTGGGGTGTTTCAGGAGCCGCAGCAGGATCTTCTCAGAGAGGTAGGGGGTCTTGAAAGGCTCCACTTCTAGAGGGGAGGCAACACACATGTGCTGTGCTTAGCAGGTCTCGGGCTGCCGGGACCCCTCACCCTCTGAGCTGCATGGTCCCACTCCTGCAGCCTAAGCACCCACTGCCCAGAGAGAGCCAAATGCACACCCACACTGGTAGGGCAGTGGGATGTGCACGTTGTAGGTCCAGGCAGGTGGAAACTGCTCAGTGAGGGTGAGCCAGACCCAGGAATGTTGTAGGGATGCCCTGTGGGGCTGGTTTGCACAAGGGCAAGGGTACCTGTTGCCATGAACCGATGGGTAGCCAGGAGGAGCTGAGGGGAGATCTTCACCTTCATCTCACTCTCTGAGAGCCTGAAGATGGAGAAGTCCTGGGGCTTGCGTCCCCGGTGGGGAACCCGCTCCTTCTTCCGATTGTCAGCTGCAGGCAGAGCAGAGCAGTCACTCGCCTGCAGCCACAGAGCTGCTGCAGCTGCAGGGCCCATGTCACATGCACACGAATGCACAGGCATGTCTCGCTGCACCCTGTGGCAGGGCTACTGTGGAGCAGCAGATGGAGCAGTGGGGTGCATAAAAACTACTCTGCATCCAGCCTCGGAGCAGCTCACAGGGCAGGGAGCAGGATCATGAAATACACTTATTCCTCAGGAATAAGCCCTGGGTTGTCCTGGCTGCATGCATCACCCAGTGCTGCAAATGAGCTTGGGAAGCACCCATTTCATGCCCAACACAGATGTTCCTAGGTCAGGCCCTGCCCAGCCACAAGATGCTGATGCTGGTACTTCTCTATCTTGAGCATTCAAAACTCCCTGACACCTGACCAGCATCTCTCCATCATTCTTGTCTTTCTCATCATGACAGCAAATTACTCTGGGGAAGGACCACAATTTGCTCTGGCCTATTTCCTACCCACATGTCTGTCTGTCTGTGCAGGCTCCCACCCAGGCTCCTGAAACCGCAGTAGCTGCTCTGGGACACTAACTGTACAGATCCGTCTCATCCAGGATCTCCGACTTGATGATCTCCTCAATGACATCTTCCAGGGTGACAATGCCCATCACCTCGTAGAACGGGTCTCCTTCCCCTTCATTGTTCACCCGCTGCACGATGGCCAGGTGGGACTTTCCTGTGGGGAAAAGCAGAGTGGCAGTGAGACACCTGGCCTGGTGATCCTGACAGGGGTCCCCAGCATGGTGGGCAGGCAGGTGGGCAGAGTTTGGTGGGAGGCACAGATCACAGCAGACACTGTCACCCAAACCCACCCCAACTGTGCCAGCCCAAGGAGAAGGGCTGGACACGTAGCCCAGCCTAACAGGGCAGCTGCTGTCCAGACTGATTTGTAGATGTAGGCTCTGTTTTGGGCCTATCTTCTTTATTTACCCAGGCTGTGAGCCACTCTGTTCAGCTCTTTGACAGCCTCCTGTGCAGGAAGGAAGTGAAGATTATACCAGCTCTTCCTTACCCTTAGCTTCATTGGCATGAAACAACTCTTAAAGAGCAATGAGACAATGTTCTCCAACAGAGAAATGTGACTGTGTCCTTGGCTCTACTGATTTCCTTTATCCTCCTGGTGTTTTCTTATTCTGTTACTAATTATCTTTTCTATTAAATTGCCAGGAACAGCTCCCCCTCATCTTTCTATCCATCACTGTCTAGACCATTCCTAAGGTTTTTCTTAAAAGCCTCCATCTCCTTGAAACAGCAGCTGGGTTTTATGCAGAAGCACGTATGTTTGTTTGCAGTTTTCAGCCCAGCTCCGGCAGAACTCCTGGGTGAACCATCTGGATGCAGACACTGAACACTTTTCAACCCATCACCTTGCACCTGAAATTCTTCTCCAAGCCCTGCCCTTGAGAGCATCTTCTCTTTGTTACCTTAAACAAGCAGAGTGGGACCAGGACCTTTAGCTGCAATGATGGTGACTCCTGCTTGGCAGTTCCAGTGCTCCTGGATCACAGTTTCAGCTTCCTCACTTGTCCCTTGTAAGCTGGCAGCTCTGCTGACACATTCTCAAGTTTCTTGGTTTTGGCACATTTGAAACATTTCTATTTGTTTTTGCATGTCCAGCTCTCTGTAAGCTGTTTTGACTTTTTCAACGTCTCCCTTCCTTTACTGGCTGCTCTGATTTATGGTCCTGCTCAGCATCTTGACCAGAACCCAGCTTCCAAGCCACAAACAACTTCTGGGTCTCTAGCTCCAGTGTATTCTTGGACCTGCCAAAGAACAGCACTGGATTTCTTACTGCCTGTGTGGCTCCCAGACTGCTCAGCAGGGCACACAGATTCTGAACCTCTACTTTTACCTAAAAGCACCCTCACTGGCACCACAGCCAAAAACTTCTGCTCTCTCTGTTTGCTCTGCATGCCTGAGGTCTCCTGTTGCAAGGCCTGCACAACCCAAAAGTCCTGCAGTGACCTCTGGAAAGCTGCTAACACCCTCCTTCCCCCATGGGCTCGGAGCTGAGCTCCTTGAGCAGCAATGGCCATCCAAAAGAGGGGCAGGTCCCCTGTGCTGTGCAGCTTCCTCTGCATCTGCTTCTCCCATAAACCCATCCCAACAAGCTCTCCTGCTGCTCCCGACAAGGGATGGGAATGGATTCATGGATAAAGATGTGGCAGGGTAGGGTCCTGCCTGCTGTGCAGCTCCTTCCTCACTCACAGGGCCTCCTGGATGGTCCCCACTGAGGTGCAGGGACAAGGGCACCAGAGCAGCCTGGCAGCCCCACAAACATGTCCTGCTGGGGATCATGCGACCTTCAAATCACCCTGCCCTGGATCAGAGATGAGCAGACGACATTTCTCAGCTGGAGATCAGCGCCATACATTTCTCACTGCAAATCTTGGGCATTTTCCACAGTATAAATTCCCTCCTCCTCATACCAAGCTTTTATTGCAAGATTTCAGAGAGCAGCTCGATGCCTCCCACGCCTACAGATTTAGAAATGAGAACGTAACATTGCAGCAAGTAGCACTGAGATGCACTTTAAAAAACCAAATCAATAGCCTTGGGGCAGTGAAAATTCAGCATGTTCTTTGGATGGGCTATTTCACTCCTTTCATACGTAGGTTTGTGCATCTTTTCTGTTCAGTGGGTAATAAAGGAACACAGCACTTAAAAAGAAAAAAGCAGAGGAGTTGGCTGCAAGACAGCAGCAACAGCTACGTTTCATCTTAGCAAAGTCCAGCTTTTGAAAATGTCTCCTTTGCCAAACTCTGCTCCAAAACACTGGGGCCATCTGGTCTCCTACAAGTCCTCGGGTGAGTGAGGAGAGGGAAAAGTTATTTCTTTTGGCCGAGAGCTTGTTGTTAATGACATTTACATGCAACCCAAAACCACCAAGCCCTTACAAAAAGCTTAGGTGCTACTTAAAGGCAGTCAGAGAGTGATGGAGACAGTTCTTTTTTTGGCCAAACACCTACATCGACACTGCAATTTACACTAGAAATGTGATTCAAGTTCCATGTTCACATAGCTGCAAATGAGATTATTTAGAAATAACCCAGCACCATTAGTCTGGAAGGAGACCCATGGTTTCACTGTGCTGGGGGCAGAGCCAGTAGGGCTGTTAGAGCAGTCAAGGGCTCTTTATTTTCACAGAAAATAAACACTTGTATTCACACTCCAAACCCCAGGTTCACGTTTCCAGCTAATACCCACATTAGAAATGGAGCAGGTACCCAGCAATGGAAAACTGTTGCAGTTCAGTGTGGTTGCTCCTGCCCATACTGAGAAAGCTGCTCCCAGCCCATGCCTGGCCAGCTGGTATCCATGTCACAAAAAGCCTTGAATGCCAGCCAGTCCCAGTCCTTTCAAGTGAGTGCTGCTTGCAGCTGGTCCCCTCTGGGAAAGGGCTGACCATGCTCCAATTTCCCACCTGAGGGACATGAGATCATTGCAAAGTTGTGCCCCACCCCCCTGACCTGACTGGGTTCTGTATCTCCTCCCATCAGCTTTTCAACCCCATACATTTTGGAGGAGGGTTTGCAGGTGGCCTGGCTGTATGGTCATGGCTTGTTCCCTCCTGGGCAATGCTACCAAGCTCAGCTCTATCCCTCTGCCCAGCCCTGGGAGCTGCCACACTCACACAGGAGGAAAAGCAGTGGCCTTCAGAGCATGGACAAGGGCAGAATCTGGCAATGAGATGAAGTGGTGTCTAAGGGAGGGTGGCACAGGGACAGACCTGGGGATGCCAGAAGGGTCACATTTGCCTCAGCATCCAACAGGTCAGCCTCAGTGGGAGCACAATCGAGGGAGATAAATCATTTAAACAAACCCCAAAACTTGATCTAAACCAGCTTTAAGATCTGCAAAACCGATTCCAAAAACCATGCTATTGAAACCACTGCGTGAGAGCTCAAATGAGATGAATTATAAGGGTGAGCTGCTTCCCCACTAGCAAGCTGTCACATGTAAACTTTACAGGGCTGATGCAGGAAAGCACAGTGAAACACTTGAGAATCAAAGCCTTGGTTTGGCAAATGCTAGAACAAATGGGCAATTAACTTTCCTTGTGCGAGCAGCTCCGCCGGCCTCCGCAGGACGGCTCTCGCACAGGAAGTCTATAGGTGATTAAGTGTCTGCTCAGCATGGGATACAACTGCACTAAATTCTTTATGAGCTACATGAAATCTGCTCTTTTCAAACAACAGCTTCAGTAGAAAGTTAATGCCTCAAAATGCTAAATTACAGAGCTAATATAAACAGCTGAGAGCTTCCAGATGGAGCAGGCATCTGAACAGATATCCAAAGCTTTTATGCCCATTTTTAGGAGCCTTGTTTTTCATAGGCACCTAAATGAAAATGGGCTAATAGATCCACCTCAAAGCATCTTTGCCAATGAGGGAAGAGGGTCTGAATGCATAGAAATGCCTTGACTTCTGGGAAAAAGAGTGCTGTTGGGTTCAAATATAGCCCAGACTACTTCTTTATCATTTTTTATGTAGGTACCCTGCCAGAGGAATGTTAAAGATGCTTTAGCCTTGTCTCCTGTTCCACAGGATGAACATTTCGAGCATGAAATTCATTTTCCTAAATTTTACAGTAAGATCTGAAGCTGTTGTTAGGAGATCAAAGGTACAAGCACAAACCGTGAACCATTTACAGCTACAAAATGGAAGGCCAAAAAAAAAAAAAGATTAATTTTTAAATAAGGTTGATTTGTGAAACAACCACGATATAATTGAAATCTGAAATTTCTTCAGAGCTCTTCACAGGGGCTGCCAGCATCTCCAGGCCCTCTTGCTGACCTGCATCTGAAGAAAGTGGGGACCCTGATTTGAACAACTTAAACTGGAAATGTGTGTGAGTGTTCTCCTGTGTTACCACGACTCTGAACCAAGGGTGAAATCACACATTGTGTCTAGAGAATATGTGCATCTACACCTAAGCAGTGGGGGAATAACCAAGATGGCTGCAAGGTCACCCAGCTCTACAAGAATAAGAGCTATGTGAAGGAAAAACTGCAAATCCTAACCTAACCCAGACCTTTCTCAGAGACAAAAATTTCACCTGCTTACATCTATCTGTAGCCTTTCTCATATTCTCCTGTTGTGATTTTCCTAATCCTAATGAAAACTGTAAAAAAGATGGAATATTTGGAATAGCTGATCTATTACCATTGACAAGACAGATCAGGAGGGTAAGGAGAAGATTAGAGGGGACATGGAACCTCATCTTCCATCTGTTGTGCAACAGGTTCTGACCTCCTGAGTACCAAACAGCTCAGTTTGGAGGTGCCTTTGACAGCTACAAAGAGGGAGGTGGGTGGCAGGTGCCTCCTCCCCCAAGGACTTGGCTTCCTTCTTGCTCTGCTGAATGCCTGCCCAGAGCAGGCCTGATCCTGCGATTATGGGGATGGGGTAGAGCAGTCCAGGGTTTAGACAGCAAGATCCAGCACAGTTTATTGAGAAAAGCACAGCAATGTTTCAGGCAGAGGTGCAGCATGAGACACTGAGACCATTTTTTGTCTATCAGCAACTCAATTGCTCTCAGCCTGGCAATCACATTCCAGGGGACATGTAGGTGACAGTTCCTGGGTAAAACTGGCTCCTTAACCCATACAACTGCCTTGGGAGGTCATTGCTTCAGCTCATCTAGATGCCCAGCAGACTGACTATAACATTTGCAGAAATCTCTTGACGGCTTGAGTTAAATTTGAAGCAAAACTGTGTGCTTGCAATGCCTGCAGTATCAGAAAGATGGTACAAAAAACATCTGAAATTGTGTTGACCCCAATTCCTGGCAAATGTAACCACCTTTTCCAGCTACATTCAATTTGCAGAAGTCTAATAGAGGCCATGGAGCATTTTGAAATGTAAAGACAGACTCTAGGGCAGAGCAATTCTCTGCAGGACAAGCTGTTTTCCCTGCTAAGACTGAAACTTTGGGGTTTGGAGAATTTATTTTTAGTAACTCTTGAATGACGCCAAGCCACAGAAGGCTAATTTGAGTTGCAGCTCAGCCTCTGCCCTGCTGCAGGAAAACGAACATTAAGAGCAAATTTCCACTGTTCCTTTGACAAAGGAAAGTTACTAGCTGAAAGGTGCCACTGCTGCATACAGACCCCAGGAAATCAGTCAACAAAACCCATAAACAACTTGAGGAAGGGACAAGACTATGACTTCCCAGAGGCACCACAAAACAAGGAGGTGGACCTGACAGAAGAGGTTCCCATGAGGAGTTACATCACTGGACTGGAGCTGCAGCACGCATTGCTTGGTTATCTTCGAGAAAGGAGGAGAAACAGATCGTATCACCCACAACATTTCACACTGAATAAATGTATAAACCTTTCCTCATAGCTCCACAGCCCCTAGGTAAAGTTTATCCTACAGAAAGCTCATCTGCCTCCCTACATTGCTTTAGCTTGCTAAATATGGTGCAACTATTCTTTTGGTGTATTAGATATTTTCTCCTGGGAGCCCAGAATAAAGCCAGGTACTCCAAGGTGTACTAATACAAATTGCCAAGATACTGTCTCCCAATTCTTTCACTCCTTCAGTATTTTCATCTTCTTTCACCAGGCTGCAGGTAGAAAAATCATTGTACTGGATGTATTTTCTTATTTCTAGTAAAGGGGGGACACATTTTGTGTAGTCCTTCACTTAGCACTTCCCAGTTAATGCTGCACAACAATGTATGCTCTCTATAAAAGACCATATGTAATTTCCCTAAAAAGATGGCTAATTGGGTGTTCAGCCCTCATTATTTCTGAGTTGTTTTTGCTGAGTTTTGCTGAGAAGATGAAGTCAAAACCATATTGCAGTACAAGTATTTCCTTCCTTCAGCTGAGCCTGTCTCATCCTGCTGAAATGTTGTTTTTCTATATGGTTTTTGCAGCTGCCCTCCTCATTTGGGCTGTGGGTCGAGGTCTAAACTATTCTCTTGCAGGCCAGACCACCCCTCTGCTGCTGTGTGGAGTCTTCTCTGGGTTTTTTCCAGTTCCCATTGGAACCCTCAATTTAACCACCTCTCTGCAAGAATTAGTGCTGAAAGAGAAATCAAACAATGGCCACAGCAGCAGGGTTGAGAAAAGGCAGAGATGAAGAGTTTGACCAGCTCTGATGTGATGGAGCAGGGGACAGGTTTTGTTAACCAGGAGCTCACAGCTGCTCTTGGGCACTGTAACTACACTGGGCCAGTGCTACTGAGTGCATGCTACTATTTCATACAATTTAAATGTTAAATTAAATGGAAAGTTGATGCTACAGGCCTGGATGGTAACCCCGTCTCCACAAGGTCCTGCTGGGGGAGAGGCAGTTTGTGACACATCTGTGGATTAAAATCAAGGTAAACACCAATGCATCTTAATTGAACTGCACTGAAATGAGGTCAGTGTGAGCATACCCAGAAAGAAATGAAGGAAAGCTTCCCCTCAAACCCTGCTATAAAAGACCAAAGAGGAAAAAAGGCTAATTATCTTCATAGCTGGGACAGAACAGCAAGAGAAAAGAAATGCCTCAGGTAAACAACTATAAGAGTGTGATATTGGTGAGTGGGAGGAGAAAGAAAATTAAAGTGCTGACGGAGGTGTGAGCAAGAGTCCCAAAGTGCTGTATTTAATAATCCCTTGACATTTTCAGTAAGAAAGAACAAATGTTTGTGTACTGTGGCAAGGAGCTCTGGAAGTGAAATTGTGTTACTTATACATTATGCAAAAAAATGACATTATGGGTATAGTGGATGTGTCAGAAAATTAATCATTAGTGAAACAGATCAGAAGTACACATTGCTGTCCAGGAAAGAAGGATATAAAATGCTACAAATATTTTGTATAAACATTAAAATAACAAAAACAAATAAACGGCACAAAAATTGTTTGAGTTAATCATGGGAAAAGGAAAGAAAAGCTGGTTTTTCTAAAGGCTTGTGAGAGACATAAGGACCTGAAGGTGGTTACGAATGCCCATCCTTACCAGAGACTTTAATTTCCTAGAAAGAGGCTGGGCTTTATCAGTGGGAGCATTTTCTGTCCTGCAGGCACCTTGGATGTGTGAAGTGATGAATGCCTTCATTAAACACTCGCTGAGCCAACAAGCAATCAGCCTACTTTCTAATTAGTGGAGGTGTCTCAGAAGACCTGGCCATGGAAGGCAACCTTGATTGGATCAAACAAGATACTTCACCATAATTCAAATGGACACAGAAAAGGAGACAGTGATAAAGACTCTTAATTACAAACGGGAAATCTTTATTTTAGAAATTAAATAGTCGAGTGAACAGGGCTGGTGCAGCAGTGGATGGGGCTGAAGGCAGCTAGGAGCTAACATCTGTCACAGTGTGGGAGGCCAGTACAAGAACCTGTATTTGGAACTGGGAAAAGAGAGTTTAGGAGGGTTCAGGGCTGGGCTGGGGGGTAACTATTTGCAAATTCAGTGTGCCAGGGTGACCAAATGCCTACAAACAGGGGAAAGATGAATCAGAAGAAAACATCAACCCTTGGGAAGAACATTAGGGGGAAGAGCTGGAATTGCTAAATACCATGCAGAGTTAGATATGAAGACCAAACGCAAGGCTTTTCAGCCATGTAGTTTAGAAAAGACAAGGAGAAGTGAGGAGGGAACAGAAAAAGGGTTTAGGGAGAGCTCTAAATAGGGGCTGTAGCAAAACATCCCAGAAGGCCACAATGGCAGACGGATATAAAGGAGGAAAAACCTGAAGAGTTAGGCCAAGAGTTTAATGGAGCAAAGCTAAAGAACGATGCATAATCTTCACCTGAGATGAAGACCAGCACATGAAAGTGTAGGGCAGACAGCAAGGTTTGTTACCACACCCCTGAGCTCAAGAAGCAGCACACACAGAACAGCTCTCTTTAAGGAGGGCAGAGAGGACAGCAAGCAAAGGGCAGGGAACTAAGCAACCACAAGTTCATTTTTATAGGTCTATTGATCCATAGGGTACCAGGCTGTAGAAGAAATTTGGAAGGGGAAGTGTATCAAAGGAAATCAGATAAATTGCAGGGGAGCCTGACCAAGGGAGAGGGTACCAATATCACCCCACATCTCTAGAAAAGAAAGAGGTAGAAGAGACCTCAGGTGAACTTCAGCATTATCGCAGGAAAACACAGTTAGGAAGGAACTGCAAAGCACATAAGGAATTAGGAAGACGAAACAACTGGCATGGGGGGAAGAGAGCAGGCATGGACTACTGCAGCTCACCAAGGTTGAATCCAGAAAACAATCTCAATGCTTTTGCTAACAGTCTTGTATAAAACCCATTAATTTTCTAATTTTCTCCACTGAGAGTCTCCAGTCCTGCTGAGGGGCAAAGAGGGCAGGTGGTGCCACACAGAACACCTCTGCCTGCGATCCTGAGTGGCAGTGGGGACACAGCTGAACATCTCTGGAGAAGATGCTGACCTGCAGGTATCTGATGAGCACATTCCTGGTGCACTGAGAAATGTCCTATCCTCTCCTCCTCCCTCTAAAACGAGCAGCAGATGACTCACAGAGAGGTTTTCTGTGTATGTGGAGTGGACCAGGTTGGCCTTTCTCACATGACCAGCTCTGCCTGCGGCAGAGCGGCACCAGGCAGCCCAGGAGCCAAGCGCTGCCCTCATGCATTACATAATGCAGCAAGTCACTGCTGCAGCCCTTTCTGAGACTCACTCACCACAGGATGACGTAGTGAGTAACACGCGGCAAAACACAATTCCCAGTGGGAGGGGAAAACACATGCTGTGTGTATTCTCAAGGTATGGTTAATGAAATACAGCTCTCAGCATCTCTCAGGCTGCTGGCAGCTGCTGCATTATGAATGCTGTCACAGCTGCACAAAAAGTACAGCTCTTTCTAAGGCCTAATCTTTTATTCTTCCTTTAAACCACATGCACAGAAATGCTTCATAGACCTCCTTCTGACTGCTAAGCTGAAAATGTGAAAGCTAAGTAATGAGAAGCGATTTCCTGTCATAAACTCCTTTGCACAGAGCAGAGCAGTGAATTCTGTCTGGGCAATGGCGCAAGGCAGGTACCGTGCCCATGCTGCCAGGCCACTGCAGACACATCAGCCCTGGGGGACAGGCTCACCTGCCGAGCCAGCAACCTGTGAGGCCAAAGGCTCTTACAGTCTTCATAACATCGCAGGGAAATCAAGGGCACTGCTGGCCCTGAATCCACCCGGGGATGTTCCACCAGGTGACACCAGGGTCATTGGCACATGGGAACAATTCCCCCCAGCATCCCTGCTACCTGCCACATCCTGCCAGGAGGCCATGCGGGGCTACCTGTGGAGGATGCTGACCTGGGGGGAAGCTCGGGGGGGGGGGGGGGGGTGACCCGGCGACCTCACCCTTCTTGAACTCCTCAAGCAGCGTGTCGAGGCGCGTGTCGTTGAAGACGCAGTGGAGCGGGCGGCGGTAGAAGCGGGTGACGGTCTGCAGGGGAGTGCAGTCATCAGGGTCGACAAAGGCCAGGTCTTTGACAAAGAGCAGGTCGACAATGTTGTCGCGCCGGTCACCCTCATAGACCGGGATGCGGGTGTAGCCAGACCGGAGGATCTCGGAGACGGTGGCGAAGTCCAGCACGGCATCGGCCCGGAGCATGAAGCAGTCGGCCAGCGGTGTTAGCACATCCTCCACCACCTTGGTGCGCAGCTCCAGCGCGCCCTGCACCATGGCCAGCTCCTCCCGCACCAGGTCGCCGTGGGGGCCAGCGGCGCGCAGCGTCTCCAGCAGCCGCTCCCGCGTAGAGAAGACGCTGAGCTCCTGCCGCAGCGCCCAGTCCAGCAACCGGCTGAGCGGGTAGCAGAGGGGGAAGGCGGCCAGCATCAGCAGCCGGGTGAGGCAGAGCGTGCGGGAGGCGATGGCCAGCCCGT
>JAHLSL010000018.1:13690969-13765914 GCA_025920805.1 Petroica traversi | reverse complement strand
GCAGCCTGAGCTGGCCAGGGTACTGACCCGCCCGCCGGGGCACGGCTCCGGGCCGCCCGTCCTCGGAAAACATTGGCATCCTCTGGGGCTCTCACATCTGGAGTTCTTCTTTCGCGCTCCTGGCAGGAGCTGCTCGGTTCCGTGTTCTGCTGGCCAGTTGATTGCCTTTTTTTTTTGTTTGTTTGTTTTAATCGAGGCTCAGGAAGGCCGTGAGTGCCCTTCTCCTGCCCACTCAGGGGTTTCCCTGCCCAGAGCCCCTGGGGTACCCTCCTCCTTCTTGGCTTCCTTGCATCTGTCTTTCTTCTGTCTCTTCCTTTTAAGAGTTGAGAGCTGTGAACTCATTGCTATCTGTGTCCCTCGGGTTTCTCTTGCTGAGTTTTCCCCTAGGGTTCAGAAGGCCACCCCTCTTCCCTCAGTGCTGCTGGTTCAGCAGTGGTGCAGAGGTGCCTTTTCCTACTTGCCTGCACTGAGCACAGCCTGGTGGGGTATGAAGGGCCAGGTACTGAGCTCCTTGGTGAGCTCCATAGCCCAGACATCTGCACACGGTTCAAGCTGGAGTTATAGTGACTGTGGGGTCCACCCCCAACTTTAGGTCTTGGGCAAGTTTCTTGGGTCACTCATGAGCTGGGCAAAGGTTGGGTAGGCCCAAGTCTCACTCAGTGCCTACCTAAGAGAACGTGCACTAAATCACATGGTCCAGGGGTGTGTGCTCATTAGTCCTTCCTCTTGCTCCATCTCACTGATGCCCTTGTGCTGGATGGAGAAATATTGAACCCTATTTTCATGGTGTTTGGATGCTGCCCAGTATCCATTCCTGAGTATGCTGGCTGTGGGTGGAGGAAAGAACTCCTGTGGCTAACTATAGACCATGAGTACTTCAATGACATTGCTGTTCTGAGCAGTCTGTTTTAGACAGGCTTTAGAGAAGCTGCTGTAATCCCAAACTATGCAGAAAAGAGGTAGAATACTGCCTGGGCAAGAAAGTGTAGTGATTCTAGGATGAGGCTCAGAGACAGGAAGATAATGTGGTACCAGTCCTCTGGCACATGTTTGGAGGCAGTCCCCTGCCAGCTCAAGATACAGCAGAGCTTTGAGCATAAGTTTGCTGAACCTGAGACTGGACACCTCGAGAGGCAGAAGCATGACTTTTGGAAGCAGCTTTGGTGTTCCTTGATGTGTGTGACAATAAAGGAGCTGGAGAGTGTGTGTGGAGAAAGGTGTGAGTCTCTTCTGAAAACAAGCTCCTTCAGCAGCATCTAGCTAGATGGGAATTGAACCAAGCAAAGATCAACTTTGTGAGGCAAAGTGACCTTATGCAATGTAGTGGAAGAATTCCAACTTCCATCCTTGCTTATCAGAGCCGGCCGCCTGAGGTTTTGTAAGAATTAGACACAGCATCTGGTGCCTGTGGATCTGAGCATGTAACAGAGTTTATTAAACTCATAAGGGACCTTGCAAGGACTAGTTTGCCCCACTCCCCTCCTGTTTAGACTGACAGATCTTACTTGGTTCTTGCTCTGCCTTGCTACTCCATCATTCCCTTTCCCCAGCAGGTGAGTAGTTCTAGGGGAGGGAATATAATTTTCTTGTCTCACAGTATGACTTAGAGAATGCTCATATGAAGAGAAAGCAATTGTTAAATAACTCTTCTGCCTCCTGAATGTCAAGCATTAGAAGGGTACAAACACTTGTTCAAAAAGTCATAAGCCATGCTGACCTGTGATAGCTGCAGTGAGGATAAACAAGGTGAGAACAAGCCTTCTTCATCACCTTTTTGACAGGCAAGGTTAAGTGGAAGCCAGGGGTTACTGGAATGGGATTTAGTCTTTTCTCATTATTTAGTGTCAAATACACATGTAACAGGGTTATAATATAAATGTTGGGAGACTTCTGCACTTTCCTGAAAGGGAGGGATCAGCACTGTAAGAGAGCAAGAGCTAGGCAGGTGAAGGATGGAAGGGCCAGTAGGTTCTGTGAGCACACAACTCGAGCTTTGTGTGGCAGAAAAGGAGACTTGGGCTGGGGAGGGTCATTTGATAGGTGGATCCAAAGGGTTGGGATCCTTTTGTTGGGTTGCTCTTGCCGAGTGATGATTGTGTGATTGTCATTATGGCTGGAGCTGATCCAAGCATCTGGCGAAAATGAAAATGAAAGCTGAGGTTTGGCCATCTCCCTCTTTTCTTTCCCTTTTGCTGTAGACATTGTTCGCAGCGACATTGCCCTGGATAAGCAGAAAGGCTGTAAGATCGCCCAGCATCCTGACATAATGTTGGAGCTACAGAGGGAAAAGGCAGCTCAGATGCACTTGGTTTTGTTAAAGGAGCAGTTTTCAAACACATACAGCAACCTCACACTAACAGGTAAGGCTGCAAGACCAGCTCTGGAGCCAGGGACTGGGTCTAGCTCCTGCTAACTCACAGGTGTGTTAAAACCCTCGGGTTCTTCGCCTCTCTATGAATCAGCATCTCTCTGGCTGCCTCTGTTTCCTACCAGGGTTACTGGGTATTGGGGGAAAAGCACAGCAGGAACCTGAGGTGGACTCACAAGGCCTCTGCAGCTGGCACCTATGCAAACACTCCAGATTTGGTGCCCCTGAACAGAACATTTTCTACAGTCTGACCTAAGCAGAATACAACGGCATGTGAAGTGCTGGAGAAATCTCCCTGCTAACTGTTCACGTCGATGGGGCTGCAGCAATTACTAAATTTGGAGTCCTTTAAGCTGCAGCTGATTTTTTTTCTTTCCAGAGCATGCACTTTGTGTGAACCCAGTAAATATTAAAGAGCAAATATAAAGGGATAATGGCCTAGACAGAGATGAGAGGATACTCTTTTTCTGGCAACTGTTTGTATTATCCAGGGAACAGAATCTCGATGGAGGAGACTGCCACATTTTGGATACACACTTAATGGTGCTTGTAAAGGACTGATATCTTCAGGCAGTGAGTGGGCAGAAGGCTGGGATCCCAGCAGCCAGCAGGGTCCTCTCATATCTCTTGTCCTTATCACTACAGCTGGATGAGCCACAGATGATGGGAAGAAGGAAGAGACTAATAAATCAAATGAGACCCCCTTCTCCTCTTGCCAGGTCCTTTTCCTGTGAAAGGCAGGCAGGCATCTGATTTTTATAAGAGGGTGGGCCCTGTGCTCTGTCTGGGGAGGAGAGGGCAAACCCCATGGTGGCCCTCCCCTGCTGCTGGGCTTGGAGAGGCAAACCAGTCCAGCACAGCCTTCCCCAGCCTGCTGCCACCCCTATTTCAGTGCCCAGCCCCTGCCTTGAAGCCAGCATGGGTCTGCATCCTCACCAGTGAGCTCTGGCTCTCTTGGGGCCATCAGCTGTGTTGGAGCTCTTGGGGACCCCACAGAGGTTGGATGGTGGCACCAGCACTGTCAAAAGGCTCAGCCCTGGGGGTCACTGGATGCTGGGGCCATGAGTGTAGCTGAATCACAACATTCCTGAAGGCCCAGCATTTAAGTGGGATCCTCAGAGCCGTTTCTCATTCTCTGTAACGTAATCCACTTGGCTGTTTATTCCCAGTACAACTGCTGGAATCAACATTGTCAGCTTTTCCCCTGACAACTTGCTTACTTTCCACTAAACAAACTTCCCTTGAGAAGTGAAGCTGCTCTCCCCTATCCTCCTTCCCTTGCTGCTTCAAAAGCTCTCTGGCATTGCTCACATTTTTTACAGAACCTGCAGAGCAGAGGTGCTACCTGGTTATCAGCTTAGCTCTTAGCCTTTCCAAGTATGTTTACAGGATAGTTCAGAAGGTTTTAGCTGTAACTCTCCAGGGTGGAGAGAGTAATTTTGCCAGAATATTACCCAAAGAACTATTTTAATGTTCTTTAACTCCCTTTGAATGTGAGCAGAGCAACTTCATAATTGTTATGAAGTTTAATCTTTTATTTCATAGACATAGTCTGAGAACATGGTCTCTAGACAGCTAAGCATAATATTTAACTGGAACTCTACTAACTTGTGTAAATATTTCCCTTCTCTGTGATGGATCTGGTGTTTGGGGTGGGTAGAGGGGGTTGTACATCTGTTGCAGAAGGGCATTTCTTACCTTCAAAATTCAATCAGACAGAGTTTGCTTGAGGACTTCTTTTTGTTCTACCCTGTGGGTTTGTACAGTGCTGTAGGGAGTCCCCAGGCCATAAGGCAAGGTGCAGGAGCAAGATGCAGATGTGGTTTAGGGAGCCCTTAGTGAAGGATGGAGCATCCACGAGATCCCTGAGAGCAGGGTTTCCTCCTAGGGGTCTGTCCTGAGGAATCACTTGGCCTCATGCAGTGCATGTTCTGTGGATGACCCTCGGTGTCCAGCCCAGACTGGAGGAATATTGAACCCCACACCTCTGTGAGAGGGTTCATACTACTGCTAGTTCTTCAACTGTACCCAAAAAATGTAAATGGAGTATCTTGCCTGAGGTCATATGAGAATGAAGTTGCTCTATGATGGGATAGCTCCTCTAGGTGAGCTTGAGAGTAGAAATACTCATATTACTACCACTACCACTGTAAAGATCTGGATAAAAAGTCCCATTCCTTTCCTCCTCCTCCTCCTCCTCATAGGTAATCTAGTTTCATGAACAACTTGAAAGACTTTCAGGCCTCCCACTCTGCCTGCAAGTGTGGGTAAGGGATTCTGCCAACATACTCTCATGAATGAAAGCTCTGACAGTGCAGGGCATGTGATCCTGCAGTCCCTGTGGCATCAGTGTAAGTTGGGGGCTTCTTCAAATCTATTCACCAGTTACACATAATTCCCAGTGTGTTCCTTAATTCAGGCATCAGGCAGGGCTGTGTTGTACCGGGATTTAAGCTGCTCACAGCAGCAGGAATTTTCAAGGTAAGAGGATGTCTTAAAACGAAATGTGTGTTTTTGTGCTAAGACACAACTGAGACTGAGTGAAACCAGGCAGTCTTTCTGGCTCTCATTCCTCCAGGAACACATGTGAGACACTGGCTTAGAGCACTTTGGTTTCTCTCATCGAGCCTTCCTCGGCTCCTGTCTGCAGGCTTTCCCTTGCATCTTGCCTCTGCTTTCTGTATGTGATCTTTCCAGGCTTACTGAGCCTGCCTCCCTGACATGAGCAATTGCCTTTGATCTGTGACCGTGCTATTTAAATGCTGTAAAATATTTTGAGGTTTATTAATCTTTGCTGTTTCCCCCGCGGTGCTCAGAGATGGGTATCTTGTTTCACAGATCAGCATCTCTGGTGCTCCCAGGTCAGCCCGTGGTAGAGCAGGGGGAGAGTGCACAGCACTGCCTGCTCTCCTCTGGGAACCAGCTCCCTGAGCTCAGCCTGCCCTGGGATAGGGGAGGAGAAGGAATCTTTCCTTAGAAACACTTCTTTGCTCCTTCACAGTTCACAGAGCAAGCAGCGATTATTTTTATGTATCAGCTGGGCTAGAAGTTGCAGTAGTCTCAGCAGGCTCCCCTCCTTTGCAGCTCTCAGAAGAAATGTTCAGGCGACAGGAAGGTCATTTTGGAGTCCTGGAACTGGGTGGAGGTGGAGGGGAGGGTGTGGAATGCGCAACACTGGGCTGGCAGCAGGTGAGGTGTGAGGAACTGCCTGGGGCCTTGGAGACACAACGTGCATGCAGATTTTACACTTGTGGGGAGGGGGAAAGCATCAGGCTTCAATGGACTCAATCCAAATTCCTCCACCTGTGGTGCCAGTTTGGGCTGGGATAGTGTACTGCATTTGCAGTTTATGAGACTGGGCATCCACAGGTTTCTGCACTGTTCTTTAGTAAAGCCTGTGAAAGAGGGAACTGTTCACTGGCCCTTCCTGTACTGGCATGAAGTGTTAAGTGTAAATGAGGCTTCCCAAGAAACAAGTATGGACTATAAATTTCCCTCTAGGATTTCCCATCCAGAGGAAACAAAATAGTGCCCCATTGCTCATTCTGAACCATGGACAAACATCTTTCTGCTCTACCTTCTGCCTGAAACTGCAACACAGATTACTTCACTGCATCAATCTCCACTGAAAAGCTAGTGAGGAGTCTGCAAGGTGTGTGGTGGGACCCCTCCATCCCATGTTATCATACAGTGCAGCCTCTAAAAGCAGTTATGAAGGGGGCACACCCTCCCAACATGGCATGTAATGCTCCCAGTTGACCCTCTGTGGTCCCACCCTGCTGAGGGTGTTATCAGTGTCTCTCCCCACTGCATTGAGAGAGACTCAAAGGGACTAAACTCAGGTGGAGCTGACAGGAGCAGAGCTGAGAGCTGCTGAAGAGTGCATTTCACTGTCTGTGTCCAACACTGCAATCAGGTGTTTTACACTGGCATCCCACTACCCCATCAAGGTAATTAGATGGCTTAAACTCTGCCTTAACAGCACTTGTGAGCTCTCTGTGAGGATTTGCCTTGAAAAAGTCTGCTTTTGGAGATGTTAGCTGCTATGCAGAGACCCTCTTTGTCCCAGGTAAGTGGTTTGGGGGTATGAGGTGGTGGTGACAGTGCACACCTGCTTTTCACAAGTGGGATGTGTGATGTGGGATGGGTGGAATAAAGCAGGGTAGGGGAGCAGAACATGTGTGTGGCTACTGCAGTACACTCCTGTGGGAGGCACAAAGCAGAGATGGGGCACTGTGTCTGCGTGAAAAGCTTGCTAGTGAGACACTGTCCCACAGAAATACAGGTTTTTCTCCTCCCCAGAGTCAGTGAGACCCTCAGTTGTACTTGTCCTTTGGCAGGGAATCACACAGCTCAGGTCGAGCACCTGTGACCTGAGTGTTTCGTGCACTTGTGAACCTCCCCTGGTGGTTTTGTGATTCCTGCTGAATGCTGTGGCTCTGGGAGATAGCAGTCCTTGAGCAGGACGGGTTTGTAGGGCCTGAGGCTGAACCATGGAGTGCTGGATCTGGAGACAGCCATGGCCCACGGGCTGCCCTTGCAAGAGGAAGTAGGGCATGGGGCTGGGTGTGCTTTTGGTGCCTGTGCTGCCAGGCAGTAAGGCCACTCTGGTTATTTTTGCTGGAATTTTCCTCAGATGGCTTTATCCCCCATGTACACCTAACTCCATGGGACTGGAGGGTGGGCCACCTTGTGGGATGGTGCCTCACAGGGTTGTTGCAAAGGTAAGTAGAGCTTTTCCGTGCCTTTTTGTCTCCTAAATGTCCTGTGGTCTGCACAGCAGTGATATGTGTCACAGCTGATTTACTGAGTGCTGCACAGGGGTGGTCTGCACTGCACTGGCTCTCCAGCTTTCCTTTAAGGAGAGTGAACCCTGGGCTGTGTAACAGGCTGGGAGTGGGTTTTGGATCAAGCTCTCTGCCCTTCTGTCCATCACAGACCTTTAGTTTACACACACTATCCCCAGCATTGTACAAAATAGATCTGAAAAGGACCTCAAGAGGGCATCTTCTAGCCTTGTCCTTGGCGAATCTGTACCTGATCTCTGCTTGGGGAAAGGTGTCTGAGAAGAGGCAATATCCTTTGTGTGACCAGCTGGTACACTTGGAAAGTCAGTCAAACTTTGGAAGGCTTGAACCCTTCCAAGAAAATAAAGTAGCATTCAAAGCTAAAAGCACAGTGAAAATAGTTACCCAGAAATTGTCACCTTGATTAACAACTGGGGTACTGTCAGCAAAGGGAACACAATAATGTCATCAAATCCTGTTGGAAAGAGGGGAAGAGAATTGTGAAACACTGGAGGCTTTCCTGGGAGGAAGGGACCAGGAAAACTGTAATGTCATTAAATCGCTATCTCTACTGAGCCTATAGTTGATGACCAGCAGAGGTGCCAGCCTTTGGAGGGTAGTTTGCAGGTGTCTTCTGAGATCTTGGGATCAGAACCAATGGAATAGTGCTGGGAAAAATAAATCTTGGAAAACAATCTCTGGTAACTGAGTGTTTTTGTGCCATTATCAGTTGTTTATATGAGCTCATTCTGAAACAAAGTGGCTGTTTGTTTTTACTGCACAGCCTTCTGAGGGTGTTTGCTGTAGCTGAAATAGATTTTGTTCCTGGGCATGTCCATGTAAAGCCTGCAGGCTGTTGGGGCTCGGCAGCCAGGCACCAGCACTGCCCAGGGTGTGGGGACATCACTATTGTCTGATTCAAATGTGGCTTTATCCCTGTTTTAAATCCTTCTGTGATGGCAGAAGGAGGTGCCCTCCCTCAGCAGTCGGCTCTAGGGCGTAATTAGCTGTGCCGTTATGGAGTTGGTATTTTTAAAATCTCTTGCTTCAGTTTAAGTCCCTGATGGTCTGTCCTCTCCTCGTGGACATGGAGAACAGCTTACAGCACTCCTTTTCTCTTTGCAGAAATCTTTTACATATTTGAGGCTTGTTATCATGTTTCCCTGAAGACTTTTGTTCTCTGCACTGAACAACTGCCTTTCATTTGCTCTTTTCTCCTGTCCATTCTATTTTCAAGTTGAATGACACATGAGTAGCTGATTCTGCATCTTGAGGTCCCTTTCAGCCTTCTACCATTTTTTCGTGGCTCTATGTTTTGTTGGGGTCCCTTGGGCTCTCTCCACTGGGTCTGGGATGTTTTTTAAGTGCATTGCCTTGAAATGAGACCAGTATTATAGCTGAGGCCTTTCTTGACTGAGAAAAGCAGCAGGGTTATTTCATGTACTGGTGCCTGACACTTCTGCCTGTATAATCATGGATTTTTTTCTACAATATTGCTTGTTCATGCCTGCAATTTTGTGTACCATTTCCCAACCAGCTGTGCATTTCCCACATGGAATTTCATCCAGACTCTATTTTCCTAATTTTCTAATTAAAATGTTACACAAAACTGTAGGCAAAGCCTTGAGAAAGTAAAGGTACAGAACATCTGTTGCCTCTATCTCACACACGAGACCTTGTTGCCCTATCAAAGAGCAGTCAGGTTGCCTTCACATGGCAAGGCTATTACTTCCAGCCCTTCCTTGCAGATGGATTGTTTGATGATTTCTTTCAAAATTTTTCCAGGAATTGAAGTCATGTTGGCTGGCTTGCAATTTCCTTGGTTTTTCAACCTGTTGAACATAGCCACTATATTTGCCCTTTTCTGGTCTTTTAGAACCTCATTCGTCTTCCAGAAATTCCTACAGAGAGTTGCTGATGGACCTCCACCTATTTTAAAACATCAAACTTCTGTAGTTTTCATTCTGCTAAGATGCTACTACACATTTCCCGTCTACTCTGATTCTTTTAATTGTATTAACTTTGTGGTCATAATGTTATCCTTTTTCCACAAAGTCTGAACCAACAAAAGCTTTAAACACTCCTGCTTTAACTCTGTGAGTTGTTGACTATTGTGAAATTCTGTCCCAATTTATACCTCCTTGCTTCCTTAGACAGCTGTGAGCCAAACCCCTGGGATCCCCTGCCTTCTCTTACCCTAATTAGTAGTTTTACAACTCGTTTTGTGCTGACAGCATGTGTGTGTGTGAGAGAGGTCATGAAGGTGAATCTCTTTTTCAGGTGACACCCTCTAGTCTGTTAAGCCACACTTTGGCTTTCTCATTATCTGATTTGGTTATTGTTTTTGTAACTGTGGGAAATATGGCTTCTTGTGATGTGTTCAGGATTTATTAAATTCAATTTACTGTCGAATTTAACTAGCTTCGCAAGAGAAGATATTTTATAAATTGTGAATCTTAAAATTAGCAGTTGTACATACATTATAATATGTAATGTCATTACCAGAACCAGCCAGTTCTGGGTGCTGTGTAGAGAATAAAGAAAACACATAAACCTAACAGAAAACAGATTTTGGTGGAAGAGGGGGAGGGCTGACACGCACTAACAGCTTTGGAAGGGCTTGTGGCGTGTTCAGTGTCATAAAGCAATCTATTAACCTTTTCTCTCTCCTCAGGAGGTGCTGAACTCTTTGGTCTGTCTCTTCCCACCGATGTAGTTATCAAATGTCTCCTGGTTACAGCTGGCAGTCACTGCTGGGAGCAGTTTCTGTGGAGCACTCGGCTCCTTCGCTCTGTCCCTCTCTCCTGGTGCTGTTGCTTTGTGCTCATCCACGGCAGCCTGATGGAGTTTGCCATTTGTCCTTTGCAAGCTTCGAGCCACAGAGGAATCTGTGAATTACCCTAATCGTACCCCTGCATTAAGATAATCTACATCTGTTCCCTTATCTTGCCTTGTGTTTACAAAACATTGTCTTTCCCAAACTCCCTTTTCATTTGGAGCAAAATCTCACTTGCCAACCCTCTCAGATTACCGAAGCCTCTGTCCTTACAAAGCACCATTTTTATTCTGCCATTATTTCCCGTCCTTTTTCAAACAAGTACAAACACTTGTTTTGGGCTTCCCTGCCTGTGGTGGAAAGAACCAGACTTTCCCCAATTTTTCTCTGATGATGAGAATCAAAATTCAATGAGACTCCTTCCTAGTTTTGTTCCTGTCGCTTCTTTCTCTTTTTTTTTTTTTTTTTTTTTCTTTTTGTTGGTTCATTCCAGGAACTTAATGCAAGACAGTGTCTGATGTCTTCCTTTCCCAGCAAATGTGTGGGCAGTTAAAGGTCCCTAATTACCAGCAGGTTCTGTGTTTCAGATGCTCCCAATAAGCCTATGCTTCCGATCTCCCTGATTTTGTAGCCTAAAGCAGACCCCCAGTGTGCCAGTGTCTGGGCTCCTTCCAGTCTTACGTTACACAGAGGTCTTTATACCTGGCTTTTGCACTACTGAGTTTCACCCCCTGCTTTTATGCTGGGCCCCAAGACCATCCAGAGCTTCTTTTGTGATGTTTCTCATCCTCAGCAGCGCTGATGTTACTTTTCCTTTTTGTCAGCACCGTGCTTAACTCTGACTTTCACTCCCTGGATCTGGCTTTGCCTCTTGCCACCAGGTTAGAAACCTCCTCTCCTCCTACACTTACGTTTATGCCTACGTGCAGCAGTCAAACTTTGTGGATTTTTCTTCAAAAACTGAATAGATTTGGCTCCTCAAACTTCTCTTTGCCAAAGTCCTGTCATGCCTCCCCCTTCGTCCTGTGGCCATGCAGGACAAACTTTTCCATTCCAGAGATACAAGCCCTATATTGTTTTCCCGTACGTGTATTATCTTGTGCTTGGCTGAATTAAAGCACGCTTGGTTGGATGGTGGCCATTCAGCCATACAAATTGGATCACAGGATAAATGAGGGCTGTTTTGTTCGTTATTTACTAACCTTCATTTGTGCTATCTGCTAGCTGCCTCTGAGGATCTTGTATTTATCTGAATGATTGGTAAAAACACTGCATCCTGCGGGACGGGAAACAGGCAGCGGATAGGTTTTTGTCTCATTAGCCACTTCTGTCCATCTACTTATGCCAAATTACTTCTATTAATGCAAGTTCTTAAATCAAGCTGTAACACCAGTTAGACAGGACTTGATTCTGTACAACATATGCTGGCTGGTAATTAGCTGAGACATGAATATAATGAATTATTGGTAGATTCTCATATTGTCTTTTAATTACTCTGTCAAGTTCTGCTGTCAGCCTGACTGGCAGTTGGTCCTCAGGTCAGCAAGTCCTGCCGAAGCACCAGCATGGGGTTAGGGCTCACCTACCCTTCTAGAATTACTTGGCATTCCAAGATTTATTAAAAATTACCATCAACAGGTCAGAGATCTCCTTAGTGCACTTGGAGGTGCAAATTATCCAGGGTGGGTGATTTAACAGTGTTTATCTAAAGCAGATGTTATCTAATACATATCTTAGTAAATGGTGATGTATATAATCATCTTATGATGAGTTCATAATCATATTTTTCATAAATACAGAGTGCCTATATTTATATTTTTGTAGTTACACTGATAATTTCACCATGTGCACAAAATAATACAGCTATGACTCTTCATTTCCCTTCTTTCCTCTATATTTAAATTCCGACTCATAATTCAGCAAGGCATGAATTTTTCCATCATGCTTTTGAAGTACTGTATTAATTTTTTTATACTTTGTAATTTGCAGTTGGTAGCTATTTCTTTAGCATTATAATAATGGGTTATATTATCTTCTATTATTGCTATCTATACCACTGCAAAAAGATGGGTTTCCTGCCAAAATCCCCTTCCAGCATGGTGATGGAATATGCTGATTTTAGCCATCACCTAAAAGCAAAAGAAAAAAACCCCAACCAAATTCCCCTTTTAATATTCCTTTTGTTTCATTTGTCTAGTATTTTCTTCCCAATAACTTAATTAGATCTTTTTTCAGCCTGGAGATGTTGACGCATCTTGTGTATGTATTTTTGACTTGGATTACAATCCCACTAGCTTCGCTCAAATACTGATTAGGGAAGGTAGATGCCTATGTGGACAGAGAAGGAAACTCTGTGCCTGGTGAGTTCTCAGCATTTTAAAAAACTTCTCTAGCAGATTGTGACATAGCATCTAATTTGCTGAGTTGTAGGAGTATTGCCATTTTCAGCCCTCCTGTGCATTTGCCCCCTGTGAGAAATACCAGGAGTGGTGTTTGCAGGCTGCTGAGGAGCTCACAGCCAGGGATGGGGATTGGGACCGTGGTGTGCAGGGTCCATCTGACAGACCCAAGCTTTGTGGCTGGGCTCAGTCCTGGAGAAAGCAGGGAGGAGAGGGACAGGCCCTGCCGGAGCCCGGCTTGGCGGGGAGCGGCAGGATAATCCCTGTGGCTGGAGCCTGGCTCCTGCCCCACACTGCTCGGTGGGGGCACTGCCTGCTGCTGGGAACAGGCTCTGCTTCCCAAGGCTTCTTCTCCAGTTGCTGCTCTAACCCTTTTCCCATCTGTCCCTTCATTTATTATTTACCGCTCTCTCTTGCTCTTTTCTTCATTAGCCGGTTCCCAGTGCTCCTGGCTCTGGAAGGGGCTGCCTCATGGGGAGCACAAGGACAGCAGCAAATATTGCTGCACTGTTCCTCTGCCAGCCCTCCTTGTTGCAGGGATGGGACTGTGTGGCACGCACAGTTAGTTAAACTCTTTAACCCTTTTTCCTAGTTAAGAAAAGAGTCAAAATGCTGTAAATAAGAGCCTTGAGTCCTGGAGTCCCCCATGCAGTCCATGCTCTGCTTTTTCAGAGGCTCATAGTGGGGATGGATACACAGGGGTGGGAGAGTAACGTGAGAAGCTCTGGATATGCATGCTTTGTGTAGCTAAAAGTGGTGGGGGAAAAGTGAGGTTACAAGGTGTTCAAAAGAAATTTTGGATCTCTCTTTACTTCATTAAGTTTTATATTGGGTTGCTGTGCCAAGAGACACAATCATTAACTTTCTTAAGGAAACTAAAACCTCTATGAGCTTAAATTTTCTTTATTTCCTCCGATGAAAAGGTGGCAAAAACAAAGGTTTTGTAGGAGAAACTGAAACCAGTTCAAATATAATTCTATTAACTAATTAGGGGAGCTCTGGAAATGGGACTGAGACTCGCAGGCCTTTTTTTCTTCTCTTTGCTGGGGTACTCCAAGAATTGGATCACCTGGGGAAAGCATGTTTAAGAAATACCAGATGGTCTCTGCGATGCTCCAGCTGTGGACAATCACTCCCAGCCAGGCAATCTGCCTTGCTGTCGGAGCCCTCTAAAACTGTGCTGCCCATTTGTCATGCTTCTCCAATTGCAGCGCTCTGGATAGCTTCTTTTTTCCTTGTCTGGCTCTTCCTTTCCAGTTTTTATCACCCACCCCCTCCATGAGCTAATGTAGTAACATCCCTTCATTGGCTATAAATCCATTGAAGAGCCATATATAAAATATTACTTTGTTTGGGAAGATTGGGAAACATCTGTTTTTTACCCATAAGAGTCAGTCTCTACTTGTCTCATATGACGATGTGACTATTTATATATTTTTAAAGAAAAAGAAGGAGAGAAAATGGGAATCCTAGGAAAAAACTTAGTGGAGCCTCTAAATGGAGGAAACTGATTCAGCTCTGGGATTTGTTTGGAGGCTTTTTGGGGAGGTGAGGGGCACAGGCCAAGAAATTGCTTAGATGTCTGACAAAGCAACAGTCACACCAACTGCAGAAGGACCTTCTGGAAATATTTTGGTGTTGTATAACAGTTCCTAGGTGCTTCCCAACACATACTTGCACAGGAAAACTGTGGGTCTAAATCATTACGGATTATCTACTACTCAGAACAGAAATCTGGGAAGAATGACGGTCCTTGGATTAGTAGCAGACTGTAACCATTGAGGTGTACACACAGAGCAGAAAAAGTGTGTAGCTCTGGAGGTCTTGCATTTAGGTGGCTATGCCCCTAAATTTATGCACCTAATTTAGGTGGTTATGCCACCAGGGCTTGCTGTCTGAGCCTACTGGCATGAACAGCATCTCTTCCAAAGCTAGTGCCTTGCTGAGCTGACAGCTTTTCCTCACACATAAAGCCCTCAGGCTACGTGTCTATCTCCTTGCTGGACAAGGGCATTGCTGTCTGTGCATGTGTGGGGAGAACTGGCTCTGTCACCCCAAGGTGGCAGAGGTGCAAGAGCAGGATGCTGGGGCTCCATTGTGCCTGCCATGGGGCATGACATGAGCGTTTGGGTGGATATGGGGCTGGTGTGGAAAGGCTGTGCAAGCAGCCAGGCAGGCTTGGGACACTTAGTTCATGCTGCAAGGGTGAGCTGGGGAGTAAGATGCTCTGCCAGCTGTGCTGAGGTGACAGGAACATGGAGCAAGTCTGTAAGGAAGGTGATTGGGAGCATACAAGGGAGGATGCTGCTTTGGGTGAGCTGGGTGGGCAGGGAGGTTGCACCTCCAGAAGGCTGCCTGTGGTGTTGGGTACCTTGCCAGCCAGGCAGGCACACTGCCAGTCTCTGAGTCCCTCAGCATGGAAATATAGAAGAAGGAAGGGGAGGTGTCAGGATTTGCCAGAGTGCTTTCTGTGCCCTGCAAGGCTGGCATATAGGAATGAAATTCTAGAGCTGCTAATGATTGATGGTGTTCCACATGCAATCATAGGATGGTTTGGGTTGGAAGGGGCCTTTAAGATCACCTAGTTCCAAACCCTTTGCCATGGGCAGGGACATCTTCCACTAGACCAGGTTACTCAAAGCCCCATCACACAGTTCTCCTTTCCCGGCTGGATTTGGTGCCTTCAGCCTGCCCCTTTGCTGTGCAAATGTAAGACTTTTCTCTCTGATCTCCTTTCTGCTGGGTTATGGATCGCAATGTTGGTCCGGTCCCAGCTCACCCATCTGAGGTGAGGAATGCCCCAGAAGGGACCTCTTTCCTCCCTCTGCCAGCCAGCCTTGCACATCCCACATAAGCTCCATGGTGGATGGCTGCCTGCTTTTCTCAGGCTGGCTAAAACCAAACTCCATGTGTGTCTCCCCTGCTGATCCCTCTCATGCCTTTCTGCAGGGCTGTGGTTGACAGCTGTGTCTTCCCTGTGGCCTCATAACATGCTCATGCAGCTCCTTCTCTCCCTCTCCCACACGCTGGCTGCTGTGCTGCTGTCCCCTCCCACCACGCTGGAGCTCAGCCTGTTCTGATGGTTATCTGCGCTCGTTGCAGCCCTGTGCCCTTCTGCTTGGCTCTCGCAGCTTTTCCTTTTCCAAAATCCTTCTCATTCTCCCTCCCACAGTGCTGATGAGACCTTGAGCCCCCTTTCCTTCCCTCTGCTCAGTTCACTGACCAGTTGTTACTGAGCTGTGCTCCAGCCACTGTGAGCACTGGTAAAAGCTCCCCAAACCCCACATAACACCCACCTCCACCTGGTGCAGCTCCCTTGGAACACTAGTGGCAAGTAAAAGGTTATATTTCAATGGTAAGATATTAAACTGACAAAGCTGCTCTCTCTAGCAGCTGCTGTATCTTTGTCCTCTCTGTGCTAAAGCCTTTGGTTATCTCATAGATTTGGACTACACAGGACTAAAGATAAAAGGTTAAATTTAAGGTGGAAGCAGGTAAATAAAAAGGAATTTGGGATGCTGCAAATAGCATGGCGCAGAGCAGCAGCTGGGAGGACAGGTGCACCCAAACCCCTGTAAGGGTCAGTGGGATGCTCTGACATTGGAAATGGTATCGGGAAGCAGTGTTGGGCATGATGTCCAATTCTCATGCCCATTTTAGCCAAAATGCTATATGGTTGGGAAAGATTCAGAAAAGAGCAGTGAATGTGATCACACCCTTGAAACAGGGCATTACAGATAAGATTTCAGTAAGATTCATCTCCTTAAGAAAAATTAAAAGTAACTTAATCATAATGTGCAAGTACCAACAAGAAGAAGAAAAATTTCAAGGGAAATATCTTGAAATATTAGAGAAGAAAGGCAAAAAAGGAAGCTATGATTTAGAACCTAATGCAGGACAACCTTGGAGAAATAATGTGCAGATTTATAGTGATGAGAATGGTCCTTTCTATCCTTATAACCTGTATAAAAGTGCAACATGAGTGTTGTGCCTCCTAGAGAATAGGTGAAACCAAACTGAATTTGTTAACCTTTGCTGATAACTTGGCCAGTGGGACCTTTCACTCAGTTGGAAGCAAATCTGAGCTATGGGCTCTGGTTTTCTTCCCATTAAAAGAGGAGGTGAATTTAGCCCCTGCCTATGCCAGAACCTGCCTGGCCATGATGTGATGTGTTTTGGTATGAGAAGTAAGACTGAGTTTAGGTCAGGGGTTTTTGGACTGAGGTGGCTGAGTTTAGGAAATCTCAGCTATGTCTCCCTATTATAACCACCCCCAGGGAGGAGCTGATGTGCTGACCAGGACTGCAGGGAGTCTTTGCTCCCCTGCCATCAAATCCTTCCCTGAAACAAGATCCAGAGACCAACTATCTGAAAAGTTAGTGCTACCCCAGGAGGAACCTGTGTTTGATACAGTAGTCTTTATTTTCCTGCTTTATTTTAAAGCTTGTTCATTCTGCCTCAAAGAGTTAGCAGATATTTCATTGAAAACTTGACCTTGGGTGTTCAAAAGTTCATTTATGATTTTGCTGTAGATAAATTTCCAGATATAGAGTTTTGACACAGAAATAGTCTTCCTTTGATAGAATGTAACAAATTCAAGTTTCAGAAATTATCCTCTTGAGCCATCTCTGTGGTGTTTGGCATCATGACAAGTAATTAGTCAATCCTGAAATAGTCATCAAGCAGAGAAACAGCTTATTTTATATACTGTTTCTTAGAGAGTTAAATATTTCCACATATTCAGGCTCTGATTGGAGTCTTGGATCCTTGCCAAATGTTCAACCTGTAAAGATATTTGAGAACACCAGGACTTAGGCTCTTTCCAAAAAATGATAGATTTCACTTGAATTTTCACAAATGGAAAACCACAACTCCCCATAGCTGCAAAGAAGCAGCTGTCATACCAGGTATGGAGTATGAGAAAACACTTTCTAAAAGCTTCAGGGACTTCCCATTATCTGGAAGTTTTTAGTGCTCTTAAAATTTGCGAAGAAAACAGCGTTTCTTTTCCTGCACAGAGTTGCCTCAGATAATCGGCTGCACCTGTTTGGAAGCAGCACTTCACGTTGTTCCCTTACACAGACCCTTGCACGTGTTCCTGTTAATTTTTCCTAGAAACCCAAGTGTCAACAAATTGGAGCCCAGCATTGCAGCTCTGTTCAAAATCCCAAATTGGTGTTTCTGAGTGTTCTGCCATGCAGTGTCTGTGATCTAAGTGACTGAATCGACTTTGAAGTTTTGAAGTTGAAATCCTGGGGTGTTGGGATGCAGGCAAAAATTTGCTGAAGAAATCAAAAATACCAAATCAACAGCTCCAAACCTGAAGTTCTGCTTTTTGCTGTTGTTTCTGCTCTATTCTTAAAAAAAAAAAAAAAAAAAAAAAAAGGCAATTTTCCAAATTGGTAATGGACTAATTTTGGGAAGGGTTAGTTTTTGGTGTGATTCGCCACAGACATGCATGATGAGAATTTGGGAAATAAGGAGTTAAGTCATGATGATGTAAACCATTGTTTCGCATTTAAAATAATAGCACTTGGATAATTCTGAAGTTGTGGCTTCTGCTTTTATTGGCTGAGAGGTTGCCAAAACATGTGTGTGTTGCTCTGAATTGGTAAATGATTCCTATTTATAGGACAGGTGTCTTCTGATGTCCTGAGTCCAGGGTGTTCTGTAATCCCAGATCCTGTTTCTGATCTCTGTTTAATAATGTGTGACAGAAGGAGATAGGAACCTTGCCGACCAAATCAGGCTCGGAATGTTCTGAGTTTAGCTCTGCCCAGCTCTGTCCACTTGTAATGCAGGGTATCTTTCCATCAGGGTCTCGCCCTTCTAAAATTAATGTTTGGACTTATCTTTTCTTTCTGAAACACATAGTCTTTGGACTCATTTACATGCAGACTCCTGAGTGTGCCAGCTTCCTTCTTTTGCGTTGACTCAAGAAAAAAAAAAAAAGCTTTCTCACATATTTTTAACACAGCTTTTCTAATGCAGAATCCACAGTGAGGCAGTGCTACAGGGAGCTGTGTGGTGGCAGGAACAGAGTCAAGGTGTGTGTGATGGCAGTCATGAAAAAAAACCCCTTATGCTTCCACCAGCATCTAATTTAAACTGTGTTTCACAGTTTGGTTTGGGCTATGCAGTGTCACTGGAAAAGGGTTGGATTAGTTGCAATTAATTATGTGACTGTCAAAATCAGCCTTTTTTGTTATCTTGCAAGCTACTGGTGGAAATGAATAAAAAATCATAGAATCATGGAATGGTGTAGGTTGGAAGGGACCTTTTAAAGGTCATTTTGTCCAATCCACTTGTCATGGCCAGGGACACCTTCCACTAAACCGGGGTGCTCAG
The DNA here is from genome assembly GCA_025920805.1 of Petroica traversi. Lineage (NCBI taxonomy): Eukaryota > Metazoa > Chordata > Aves > Passeriformes > Petroicidae > Petroica > Petroica traversi. The sequence continues at coordinate 13,747,236 of JAHLSL010000018.1, read as the reverse complement.
AGCCCCATCCAGCCTGGTCCTGAACACTTTTAGGGATGGGGCATCCACAACTTCTCTGGGCAAACTGTGCCAATGTCTCAGCACCCTCGTTGTAAATGCAGACATATCTAATTATTACATTGCTGATGCATCTACTCTGGTCATTGTATTGCATGTTAAAAAGAAATAAAAATATTTAAAAACATAACCAAGATTCTCTTCTACAGAGGAGTGCAGACCTTGGAGCTGGAGGTTCAAAAGAGACATAGGATGTTGATAGAAGGGAGAGAAATGCAGGTTCATGGGCAGGGAATCTCTGGAGGTGCCTAATTCACGGGATAAGGTGCAGCAGCAATGCCAGGGACCAGGATGGAGGGACAGATGGGGTTTCCTGCCATGTCCGCTACCCTACCGCCCTGTGGTCTGGCCACCACAGGGCCAGGGCCTGTTCTGTGTCCAGGATGGGAAAAGCAGAGGAGCCCCACCAAGGAACAAGTGGCAGGGTGGGTCGGCAGAGCAGTTAGCGAGGAGCAGCTTGCTCTCAGCTGAGCACTGAGGATATCATCATGCCAGAAAAGGAACTGGGTCTGGAGGGAGGTGGAGGGGGCCATGAGAACTGGATGGGAGGCTTGGCTCTCTTTCAAGCAGTTCCTGAAGCCAGATTAGTCCTCTTCGCCAGCTGGTGTGAGACGTTAGGTTTGTGTTATTTCTGGCAGCCCCACGGGGACTGGGAGTAGCTCCATGCCTCGTGTTTCTCTGAGGACAGGACAGTCCAGAAGCAGCACAAGTTTTGCATTCCTGTCCCCAAGAGATGCAAGTGCTAGTTCGCCCTCTGGTAGAAGGTGTGAGGAAAAGAACCCAAGCTGCCATGCCTGTCTTTCACCTCTGATGCCAACAGCTTCCTCTGCTGGCTGCTCTGGGCTAGTCTGCTCTTCACATGACCAACTGTCCAGGTTTCCCCAGATGTGTTCTCTTGTCCCTCTAGCCAGACTTGGGGGAATTCGTGTGTCTCCTGGCCTTGCATGCTGCTGTGCGTGCACAGAAACTCCACTGCCCTGTGTCTGGGACGCCCAGATGTGTCCACAGATGCAGGAATCCTGAGGGGCTGCCAAATGTCTGGAAATATAGGATATGCCCCCATGCATAGGAGCCTTGAGTTGTTCCTTGCCTGGAAATCACTGATACTCTGATGTGCAAGGGATTGGACACTCAGGGAGTTTTGGATGGGCAACTGTGCATGTGTGATGTAATTGCTTTTAGTGCAGCTGAAGGAAATGCAGGATCTCAAGGAGGAGTTGGTGTCTGTGTCCTGGTATGTCCACAGAGGTTTGGGATTAGGTTTGCTGCACATGCACAGGCTGCTCTGTACAAGCATGCACACTTTGGAAATCCTGGTCAGACTGTCCTAGTCCTTTACATTCCCTTCCTGCATGGGACTATTTTCCATCAGGATCAGTAGGAAGGCCCTTTGTGTTGTGGTCTTGCTTTGAGGCAATTCCTTTTTCTGCTTGATCTTTGTGCTTCCTTGCTGGGCTCCTCAATCTCCTTTCAGCGCAGGTCTCCTTGGGGATCTGTATCTTCCCATTCCTCTTTGCAGCAGAGAAGAGCAGAGGGTGGGACAGGGTTGCTCTGATGTTTGTCTGATGTGCAGCTCACTTGCATTGGGAGCTGAAAGGACTGTAACTGCTGTGTAGGCTGCTGTGTTGGCACTGTGGCTTTTTCATATTGGGATCCCAGATTTTTGTGACAAGCTGGAGAATGGAAGAGAGGACGGTGTAATAGTTTTCCCCAGGTAAAACACGAGCAAATTCACCAGATTTTTCTCTGTGGGTTTTTTGTTGGGTTTTTTTGTTTTGATTTTTTTTTTCCTCTTCCCACTTACAGGGCCATAGTACTTGGTCCTGACTCTGGAAGTGGGTGAACCTGCTCTCCCAGAGCCACTGCTGGGTGCAATGAGGGGTGGATGCCTCCCACCTTTCCTTCGCAGCTGTTGGGTGACATGTCCTGGGTGTGGCTGGTGCAGGAGCCACCTCATTCCCTGAACCTCTGTTCTGGGGTGACTGAACGTTCCCAATACTTTCCAATACATTCCTCTTTTCTTCTGGAAAACAGATTTGTTCTGGCTTTCACCCTTGACCACACACTCTCCCTAGTGAATTCCAGGGTTAAAAAATCATGTAGGCTTTTCCTAAGAGCTGCCTCACTTGTCATTTAATGATTCCACCTCTGAACTGGGACCCTGCTTCTTCACTGGCTGCCTTGACAATATCTCATTTGTCTTTTCCTCTTTTATTTAGTTTTTCCTACATTTTTCGCACATTCTGTAGATTCTCCTGCATTCCAACTGTCTTATATTTTCATGCCTCCTTTTATCTCTCTATTCATCTATCCCAGTATAGACAACAGAAATGCTAAGTCCACATAATCTGTAGAAAGCATGAACTGGGTTGTTAGACATTTTCCAAACATTACACTTCATGGAAATATTTTCCTGTAAGAAGTAGAAATGAAACAGCTGTCTCCTGCTCTCTCCTGGGCTGTTCCTGTGCAGACTCTCCTGCCCTCTGAATTCACAGCACCATTACTTGGACGAGTGTCCAAGCTTCAAATAGTTGTATTTATGATGTGCCAAGCAGTGGGGAAGATGATGGTGTTTATGTGCTACTCAGATCTATGTGGTGGGATTAATGTCCTGTGAGACCTGTGCTAAGGCTTCCAGAGTCAGGAGCATTTCACCAGCACAATTGTCACTGTGAGATCTGGTACAAGCCATGACTGCTGACTCACTGCAGACTGTGGGATAAGCAGGGACGTTCCTCACTCACACATCCTCCTGCTTGCCCCCCTCCTCCATGTCTGTGCTTGGCCAAATGGAAAAATTCCTTAAGTTCCTGCCAGGATCTGAGTTCTGGCATCACAAAGGAAAGGCATAGGTGCCTCATGTAGCCCTGCTTGCTGGATGGCAGTGGGCACCTGGCTTTTGTTCTTCACTCCCTGGCTTGTTGCGAGGTATCATCCCCCAGCTGACCTTCCATGGCTGGCCCAAGCACAGAATGGAAGCCCAAAACCCATCCCAAAAGCCCTCTGGGGTACCTGCTGGTTGTGGGCAGGGTTCAGCTCCCCCTCCCTGATGTGTTTATTCTGCTGACCTGGTGGCTGACCTCAGCAGTTGAAGATGTATTGGTTGTTAGAGGGTAACTGTTTCTGGAATCCTATGGAAATTGATGGGAAGCTTAATGCATTAGTGGAGTTGTCTGAACTGGAAAGGTAAATCAGGAGAAACAGAAACACAGCGAAAATTCTTGGGCTGAAACAAACAATCCTTCCTCTTCCACACGGATATGTGAACACCAGGCTTTCTGGACAGAAGTGTGAACATCAGTGTTACTGTGAGCGAACAGAGAGTTGATGGAAGAGGAGAGAAAGAGTGGAACTTGTATGTTACCATCTCCAAACTGAGCAACCGGAAAAAGAGTAGGAGAGACCAGAAGTTATTTGAAGATTCGCTTCCCTTCAGTATTTTGCTGGAACTGAGCGAGCAGATATTCACAGGCTGTACTCCAAACTGAGGTTATTTCCTCAGAGCATGTTCTGGCAAAGGATTTTTGGCTACAACCCATTCTCAACCTGAATGACTGGGTGATACCATGGGGAAGAAATCAGCTAACAGCAAATCATGGATCTCAGTTTCAGGCAGTTGTTAACTGTGCATCCATTATGCTACTTCTGTATAACTCTCCATATTGAACAGGCTGCTTTTGACTTTGACCTTGAAAGGATAAAGCAGAACTACTCTTGCCCTTAAATGCTGCCCCATGAGAAATGTGGTGCCTTTGTGCACCAGCAGGAACGGTGCTCTGCTCCCTGGGAGGATAGAATCACTCATAGGTGCCTGAGAAATCCCTCAGCATGTGTCACCTAAGTGTGCCATGGGGATCTCGGGGCTTGGGAGCTACTCTGGCATGTGAGCTGGTGAGTCACAAGTGCAGCTGGGGAGTACTAGAGACTTCAAACAGGAGCACATCTGGATATGCACAGAGCACATCTGGTGCATCAGTGTTGCTGTATGTTTGCAGCATCACTGTACTGTGTGTGCAGTGAGCCACTTTCTACCCCTCCTGTACTCTCTGGGGAAACTTTTATCATATTTACATAAAATAACATAAAATAACACCTTCCCTTCTTTGCCTCTGTGGCAAGGCTTCCCAGGTCCCTCGGTGGGAGCAGCCGGCATGCTGCATGGAAGGATGAGCTGTGTCAGGACTCGTGAGCACTCCAAGCTTGAATAACTGGTTGTTACTCTGTGTGATGTCCAATGCTCAGGTATCCACTGGTGTCTCTGAGAAACATCTGTCAGCGTGTTTTGCTGGGTAACCTAAAGGGCCTTTCATGTCTTTGCCAAGAGCTGGTCTGTTGTATCATTTTTCCAGGCATGATACAGCACTTGGCAGAGCAGCCTTCCAGGCTTTGCCCTTGTAAAGTCTCCAGAGTTATTCCCTGGGATGAGGCTGTCCTTGGAATGTGGATTTGAAGGCTGACTGCTTTATCAATGTGCATCTACATAAAGCAAGGGAAAAAATCAGGTTATGTATCAGCACCAAATTCTTCAAAATGTGTTATTCATATGTACTTTGAGCATCTTCTATCCCTGTCCTTTAATTTGGAGTCTCCTGATTTCTTGGGAAGAAATGAGGAATGTGGGATACTCCCTTTTCAACTATGTCTGGCTATATAGGATGACAGCCATGGTTTCTTGTACACCTGGTCACCTGTCTGGAGCAGTTTGGGGGATTTATGCCATTCAGTGTGTACAGAGAGACAGTAGACCTCAGAGTGCACTGGGCACATCAAGGTTCCCAGTCCTGGGGAGAGGGTGACTCCTGTTCTTGCAGCACTTGCCACTGGCGGTTGTGTTGTTGCCCAGCCTGAGCTGCCCTGGTGCAGTTTGGGGAGGCTGCAGTGGGAAACACAAGGGGGAGGCTGGACTGAGAGCCTTGTGTCTGTCATCAGGCACCTGGATAAGCCAGTCCTTAAGTCCCAAGTGCCTGAAACAAGCTGGGTGACTCTTCCACTTGCACGTTGTTTGAGCAAAGTGATCATGGATGTAAACACACACAGTTTGGTTTCAAATAAATAGAGGAAAAATAATTTTCCAAGCTCACAGGTAGAGATAAGAAAAGCCACAGAGGCAGAAGAGCTCTGAAAGTGTCTGGAAGCAAATGTCCTGTACTTTCAGCACAGCTCAGATACATGAACACCAGGGCTGGTTTGACTGGTGATCCAATAAGTCCTTGCAGGGAGGTAACACAGATTTTTACATTGGGATGCAAATACATTACTGGGTTTGAACAAACCCACTCTCAGCTGCTATTTAAGAAAATTTTCAAAACTTCCCTGGTCTTGTACTAACAATTTAAATGATGAGATTAAAAAAGTAAGTGAAGTATACTGCTAATTTAAAATAATTATTTTATCTTTACTGTTTCAGAGCATTTTGCGCTACTTTCAGTTGTTTGCTTCCTACTTAACAAAAAAATGCCTTTCTTTCAATATCTGTTTCATGATGGGAAAGTTTGTAAGTCACCTTATCTCTGTAGGTATCAGAAAAATCACACATGGCATTGCCTTAATGTCTTTTTTTCTTGCAATTTCCTGGATTACCTGCTATGTCTTTGTTGAAGCAAAGCTTATTCAACCACTGTAAGAGAGCTAAATGAATCTTTTCTCCTGAGCTTTGCAAAATAGGTTAAACTAACACAAAGTACTCATGGATGTTAAGTTCATATATGCACATAAAATGTGAGGCTACTGAATTAAGAAATAACTGCTGTTCACTGTTTCAGCATCTTGCTGCAATTACATTTTTATTTTGTCAGCTATTTTTTGCCAGGCAGAGATTATCAGAAAATTGAAAGTGAATTTAATACTGAAATATCTGTGTTACTGTTTGTGCAGAGCTCAAAGTTCCTTCAACACACAAATAATGCAAAATTCTCAAGCTGAACTTGAGAATACATAATGCAAAGCACATTAACTTACTGGGGCATGGGAATCGCTTGGGCATGGGAATCGCTTTTTAATATGCCCAGCCAAGCCCAATTTCCACCACTCTCAGTGAACATTTCACAGAATCAGAATATTCTGAGTTGGATGCTTCATCTGATATGACTAATGAATTTAGTCTTCTGAAAATGCTGGCTTCACTTCAATGCATGAAAATGCTTGTGCTTTTAAAACGTGATACCAATACTTTACCCTAGGTTTTTCAGATCTTTCCATGCTCATGTGAGACTCCCACAAGCTGGCCATGTGTCACTGTCACAACTCTATTGACCCTGTGTCCATCACCTGTTTCCCTGTCCTGCAATTTATGACAAGAGCTGCTACCATAGAAGTTACTTTATGTGCTGGGGTATTTAGCTCATATGTCATAGAATCATTAAATGGTTTGTGTTGGAAGGAACCTTAAAGATCATCTAGCTCCAACCACCCTGCCATGAAATCTTTAAAGGAGTCATGTCCTGTGAAGAATCATCCAGACCTCTTCAGGTCAACCCCTCATCACTCCTGAATCTCAGCACTGTGGTCTGGAGCTGCAGTTCTGCCCTGACAAGTGGCCTGTGATGTACAGTCTGAATAAGAAGCAAAAGCCACCTTCTCTAAGTGGTGGATCAAACAGAGGGGCTTTGCATTTTAGTGGCAGCTCTCCCACTACAGAAGAGTGGTGTTAACTGGTCATGAGACAGAAGGCTGTCCTGAAGGAGCCTAGGAGCAGATACTTGCACAAACATTCCTCAGTCATCTTCCTAACCAGCTGCTTGCCCTTGGTCAAACCAGGCCGTGCCTCCCTAGTGCCTCTGGATGAGTTGCTCTGATCTCAGGAAGGGGCCTCCAGGACTGGTGCAAGAAAAATGAGTCCTTCCTTTCCCTCCTCTCCCCTCAGACCTGCGTGTATCCACGTGATTTATGTGACTCTGGATTTTAGCTCATGCTTTCTCTGCAGAAAGCCTGATGGCTTCTCTTTGCCTCGGCCCTTGCCTTAGCACTCTGTTCTTGCTGCTGACTGCTCTGCTGGTGGAGGTTTTATCTGGAAAGAAGGGGGGTGGCAGTGAGGAAGACAGCCCTGAGGAAGAGGTGTCGTGCTGTGTGAAGCCAGTGCTGCCGGCTGGGCTTCCTGAGCCTGGGCAGGCAATTCCCTCTGGTGCTGTGCTCCTCAATGGAAAATGCAGAGGCAGGGAAGTGTGCTAATGGGTCAGGAACCAAATGGGTTGAAAATGTTTGGAGCATTTCTGCAGGGGCTGGAGAGAGGTAAAAATCTGCCTCCCCAAGCCCTGGCTGCTACCACTGGTGAAAAGAAATTGATAACTCAAGTTGAAGAAAATGAAAGCTGAGGGACGTGAAAGCAGCTCCTCGGATGATGTGGGATACAATCAGTGCTCTGCAAAAGCTTAATTGCTGTAGGTGCCATGCAGAGTTCTGCAAATGGGAAAGAAAGAAGCACAGGACTTTGCCGGAGGCTGGTTCCCATCAGTTTGGTTGCATTTTGTGGCACTTCAGGGAAGAATTTTTGTGGCACTTCAGGGAAGAATGGAGCAGGAAAAAGACAGATCTTTTGCAATCCTGTGCAGATCAGCAACTTCCACCCAAGCTGGGAGGAATTCTCCAACTCCCAGTGGGCAGAAGAGATTTCTGTGTGAGAGGGACTCATGCAGGCTCTGCTGCTGAAAACACATCTTGAAGTAATATGTGACTCTTGATGACACCTCCTCAACACTTAGTAAATTTGACCTTTTCTTTCATGTGCCATTATACTGCCTCACATGGCTGCACGGCAGGGAGCACATTGAATCCAAATTTTACATTTCCAGGCAAGGAACATGTGCACTTTCAAATTGAACAGTGATGCTACCAATGACTGGCTCGACTTCCCTTCGCCTGGGAGGTGGGAGGTCAGTTGACAGGAAATCTCATTCTCTGTCATCCAGAATTGCCATCCTTCACACGAAGGCAGATTTGGTTTGGTTTAAAGCCTTTGTGCGTGCTGAGCAGTGCAGGTGTTCAGCCCCTCCTAGAAGTATTTAGCTGTAAGTGCAGTGTACTCATCCTTGGTGCTGTTAAATAGCTTTTGTAAACACTGTCTGCAAGTGCTCTGATTATAGACGACCTTCCCCCTCTGCTTAGTGTCATCTCATTAATCTATCCATTAGGTGAATAATTCTGGTTTGAGGAACAGAGCAAATATAGAAATTGCACAATGAAACACATTTACTATATTCAAACAACTTTTTCTTAATATAAAGCCAATCATTTGCTATTCATTTTTCATGTTGTAATGAGCATTTGCCGGCCAAGACTGGGAACAGGCTGGTAATTTGGTCCTCCTTAAGTTTGGCACCTGTAGTTGTTTCAGAACTAGAGGCTCTTTTCTGTGGCTTTACGGCTCTGTAATTCAATATCCTTTTAGGACCTTAATGCTGCCATTACTAGTAAATTGGCCTCTATTCTGAATAAAACTCTTTATTACATTTGTGTATTTAATTGTTTTAGAGAAGAGTTACCCAACAACCACAGAGAATGAATTTCCTAGAAGGTACAGGGGCAGTGCCTGGAAATTTTTTCCCATTATTGCCAGTGTGAAAGCAAAACCTAGGGATCTGCAGTGTGCAGTTTGTTCACTCTGGGTTTTGTGTAGCCAGGCTGATGGTGGTGGTATCCCCCTTCCTATGAGTACCCCCTCTGGGTAATGAGCTTGGTTAAATGATCTGTGCACAACTAAGGGCTCAGATCCCTGGATATACTTCCCTACTGACATGGTTTTCACTTTTCCTTTGAAATTTTTTTCTTGAAAAGGTAGTTATTGACATTTTAATTCCTTCATCCATTTTGTTGGCCCTTTTCTTTGCTCCTGTATTTTGTCTGTTTTTTTCTTTGTGTTACCTTAGCAGGGGGAGGGTGAGGGCTGGAATGGGGTCTCCAAAGGGAGAAGGGGATGATGTCTGTGCCCCTCCCTTTGTCTTGGCAGTGCGGGAAGATGGGATGAGACAGGAGCAAGTAAATGCAGGAAAGGGTTTCCCCCTCTCTCTTTGCAACATTTGCTCACACTTTTGCCAGTCTCTAACACACAAAATAATTAGTTCTTGTTCAAGCAGTGTTTAAGAATGAGCATGCAGCACCTGCCTGTGCCAGAGTGCTGCCGAATGCTTCCAGCACAACAAAGAGTTCAGACTTGCTAATTTCCAGCATCCCTGGCTACTGGAAGGAAAAAAAGCACCTAAAGCCCATATGTTATGAAGTGCCTGTTATGTAATTACTGCTCCAGCCATCTGCTCCCAAAGTTGCTCTCTTTGCTAAAGAGATGGAGGCCAATGTTGCTCCTTTAAGATTCTGAATTAAGGTTCTGTTTTTGTAGACTTTTGCAAGAACTCCTGTATGTTTGCATAATTTCATTTCTATTTCTCTTGTTGCTACCTAATGAAAGGTAATCATAGACAACATATCCAAAACCTTCCCTGTAAAGCTGCAGAAATCAGTCATACAAAAGTTAGAAAATACACAGGCCCATGCACCCTTAATTCAGTTCCCTTGCATATATGCATTACAAGAGTATGTGATCATGTAATTAAAAACTATTGGCTTGGCAGGACCTTGGCTTACTCCTTGCACAGAATAAGATAGAGGACTGCAAAAGAGAGGGAATGTTTACTTGTAGTTAAGGCACTGGTGAGGGATGTGGGAGAACTGGATCCTAACCCTGGCGCTGTCACAGGATTCCTGTGTGATGCTGGGCAGAGCCAGTCCCCCCTCAGCCACAGAGGGTGTTGAACTCCAGTATCAGCAGCTCGTCTACTCTAGATTTTCTAATGTTCAACTTTCCAGCCTAAAAAAATCTGTTAGCACTGGTTATTTGTACAAGATATGAATCTGAATAAACATACGTGCAGACAATTGTAGGGAAAGGATGAAAACCTCTTATCAGAGATTTTATCCCAGATTGTTTCCTTCTGTAGCCACTCCAGAGCCCATGACTGAGGCTGGCTGTTTTCATGTTAGAGCTCTCAAGCTTTAAGGGCTCTCTGTGTCCAATTAAACAGTAGCATATCTCTTGAATATTAACACATTAAAAGCAATACACTTCCAGCAAAGAAATCTGATCCTAATTGGCCCTGGAATATTTTATTTTCCAAACTGAGCTGTGAGCCGTTAAGCTTCCTTTTTTAAGACTAAGCAAACATTACATTCTTAGGGGGAAGTCAGCCCAAGGAATGGGGAAAAACAGACTTTTAGATTGTACCTGTCAATCTTACATTTTCCAGCATTTTGCCCAGAAACAGGCACAGGAACTAATTGACTTCTACCCCTTCTGTCTTTTTTTTCCCCTTAACATAGTGACTCAAATTAAAACAAAGATAAAATTCCAGGGGAAGCTGGCATTAATCAGGATTTGGATTAAATTAAATTAAGCGCTTTTTATTGAACTCAGCAGTATTAGTTATTAAAACCAGAAGGACTTTCCCAACTAGTGTAAAAAAGCAAACAGTGACTCATACTGTGGCATAGATTTTATTGGGAAATTAAAATGCTCATTTTCTCTTGTTCTTTCCTTTTCCCTTCTTTTTGGTTTTTTTTCCTAACTTCAGACAAACACATGTAAACAACTGCTGGTGAGCCCACACTTGCAGACCCTTAGCCTGAAGCCACGCTGTCCCTGCTGGCAGTGATCTGGCTCTGCTCATGGTGGCACTCGACAATGACAGTGAAATTGCTTATCCAGAAACTGCTTCCACAGGTCTCCTGTGCCCTCGATATCAAAGGGTCAGTTTTGAAGAGTATGTAGATAATTAAGCCACCTTTAGCAGTGCATAGAGGACAGGCTGTGCCCTGGCAAAAGGAGCACAACAAGCATAATCCTTCTTCTCTAAGATGGGAGACATGGGTAACTATAAACCAGTCATTTTCACTTTGATAATGAGGAAGATACTAGAACAAATTATGAACCAATTTAAAAACACTTCCAGGATGATAAGATGACAAGAAACATTGGTTTAACCTAGGCCAGTCAAGAACAAATTTGTTTTCCTTTTTGACAGCCATTGATTTGGGAAGGTAATAGTAGCTCTGATATATTTTGACTGTGAGGGAGTACTTGTCTCTAAAGCAAACCAAGGACACTTGGTTTGGATGAAATAATGACAAAATAGGTGAAAAAATTATATTCAAAGAAATAAATACAGCTGGTTCTCTGTCAAACTGGGAAGAGAAATCATGCAGAAAGACTTAAGGGCCAAGTCCAATGTTGTTCAATAGTTTCATTAACTTATTTCATTCCTTCCATTCCCATTTAATTGAGAGGGGTTGCAAACGAGCACATATCCACTGCTGATTCCCTGTGGTATGTAAGTATTTGTTAATGAAGACAGATGAGAAGAAGAAAGATCAGTGGGTGAGGATGTGCAGCCCTCCCTACCATTAGGGTGAGGGTGATGTGAAAAGCTGAAGTTACTGATCTGGACTAGTCCGGGTTAACTCCTCCTTCCTTGCCCAACACAGAAATGAACTACTGAAAGGGCTTGGAATTTAAGAAAACGGCATAAATAGATAGCTCTACACCAGCCAGCTCTGTTGCTTTACAGACAGAAGCTTTGACTATTACACAGCTGGATTGAAGCACTGGAAAATTTATATGTAGATTGATTGGTTGAAAAACTATGTACTTCCTTTGGATGCTGGGCATTTTTACATTACCCATGCAGTGGCCATGCATCCATGTAAGGTGTTACAACACAGCTGGGGCAGAGCACACCTGAGAGCAGGAGAGTCCAGCATGAGTTTGACTTCTGGGGCAATGCCTGATTTTTCATTGCCATTTTGGGCTGTTCATGGCCAATTCAGTACCTTTCAGCTGAGCAAGAACTAGGCAGAGCCTTGCTATGTCTCCCTGCAGAGGAGCAGGCCTGGCCAAAAGCCACCTTTGTGTATCTGCCTGCCCCGGGGTGGGGAGTACTGGGGTGTCCCGAGTGTGTACATGAAGAAGGAAAATATTTAAGAATCCACAAAACCTAGGAACATGTGGCACCTTGCGTCTGGATTTCGTTTAAGGGAATTAAGAGCTGATCCTTAGCTGGAATATGAATCAGATCTGATTGTGTCTGTGTTGTCTGAAAGAGGTTGAGTGGTGTGCATGGGCTGGAGCTAAATCTAATGTGGAAAAGTTTGATCCAGAGCTCTGTTTAATTTAATATTTGACTATTCTACCTATTTTAGCTCTGACTCAAAGTTCAGTGTTCTTTCTCGTCAGTGGTTGTTTGTATTAGTGGAGGACATGTGTGAACCAGAGGAGAAGGATCTTCATGCCTCCAGACCTCAGCAAGTCCAGCAGAAATTCATTACTGGGCACTAATATTGTCTCTGCTGCTAAAGGGAGTGGAGGAGCTTTCCCTTCACCCTGCTGCTGTGATGGAGAGGGGGTGGAAATTAATATCCTGCAACATCTCATCAAATCCCCAAATGCATTCATAGCACTGGGTTAGTAATCCATAGTTTTACAAGGTTTTAAACTTCTAATATACTTCAGATATTTTACGTGCTTTGGTAGGTCTATTGTGCTATATTAAATATATGCTAACGAAAAGTCCCATGATTAGTTTTAGTACCTTTTGATATCTAAATAAACACTGACTGAATAAGAATAAGAATATCTATATCAAAGTAAAAATTTTCAGAATGGTTCAAAGAAATACAATTTAATGCCCTTGATATAATTTCTTTTAATGGGAAACTTCTCTCATTACAATCAATCTTGACTGTTAAGGTCAGTAGGCACTAATACAATACTCTTGTCTGTTTTGCATAATAACATTGAACAAAAAATCTTATTTAGAAATTTCTGCTTTAAACTCACAGCTTCTGGTTGAACCAGAGCAGATTTTAATAAAATTTTCTATTCTTGCCTTAAAAAGATAACATGTGATGGAGAATCATCCACAATGCAGATAAATTGTTCGAATGATTAACTGCCTTCACTGTATATATGTATAAAAAGGAGGCTTATTTCTAGTGCATACATTTGTCTTGCTTCATTCTGTCTCTAAAAACTGCCCTGGCTTTGATAAATTAAAATGCAATGTATAATTAAAAAAAAAAGTCTTTTAAAAGTATTCCGGTGCTTAAGAGTTGATTGGCACGCTATCTGTCACTAGAATAAATTGAATAGCTTGAAGTTCTTTGGTATCTCACTGCAGAGTCATTATGCCTGCATTTCTAGGAGCAAAGCCATCTTCCATTCATCTGCAAATTTCCCCTTGCTATAGCCAGATTGAAAGCCTGCATTTCCTGTCCCAAGAAAATCAAAGTCAATAAGAAAGTAACACTTAATTTTTCTTTTCAAACTAAATATGCGAACATATCATCTGTATGTTCAGATATTTTGGTGAAATTTTGAAATTTTCCATGCCCTGTTTTTGGCAATTCGGCTAAAATACAGAAAACATCAAAGTCCAGGTGTTGGGCTACCTGGGTTTTTGTCTACAGAGCTCCCTTAGGTGCCAGATGTCTTGCAGGTGTCAGGGGACCATGGTGGCTGTGCAGAACCTCTCATCCAGGAGGCTCCTTGTGTCCTGGGAGGATAAATCCATTTTTTTTGTTTGAGAAAAGGATTGGGACTTGCCTCTGATCCTTTGGGGATGTTCAGTGGTGAAAAAACTGAGGCTGGAAAATTCAGAGGGGCAAGAAGGTGTTGAGGGAAAGTGGCTTTTGCAGTGCTCAGAGCAGTCCAGATATATACATTTTTTTAAAGTGCAATTTTAAAATTACTCCTCTCTTTAGCCTATATACTTCCACTCCAACCTCAGACTTTCCCACCACTTCTTTTCATGAAAACAATATTAACCTCAATAACACAGCCCTGTCACAGACAGTGTTGCAGCAGGCTCTCCTGGGAGGCACCCTGAGAGGCCAAGAAAGTGTTTCAGGATAAGCACTCTCATCCTAATTTCATCCTCTGGGGTACTGAGATTTGTCTTCACAGCCATGTGAGTGATGATGACAGAATAAGCTAGGTACCAAATCACATGAAATTTGTGCTGGAAGAAGCCAGGAATTTGAACCAATGCATTGCCCAGCTACTGGTGGTTCAGGCTGGGTTATGACCAAACATTTCCAGTGTGGTTGTAAGCACTGGCCTTCACCCCTCTAGCACCCACAAGCAAAATGTTTATGAATCCCCAAAAGACAGGCCTATTTTGCACCACCACACTCTCTTTCCACTGTCATCCTTTAATTATAAGTTGCACTATAAATCCTAATTTCCCAAATAACAGGCTTAGAGCAGTAATGAGGGTGATGGCAAGTCTCATTTGGGTGTCCACCTTCAGCCTTCCCTCCTTCTAGGGACTGCTCTCTGTCCCTCAGAGGGATGTCCTGCATCTCTTGCCTTTAACAGAGAGCCTGGCAGGAGAGTTGTGGAATTGTCAGTGTATCACCTAAAGCTGTTGGTGGATTTCTTCCTGCTCATTCATCTCAGGGCCCAGGAAATCCATCCAGCCTTGTACCACCCTCAGAGCCCTTCTGGCAAGGAGCCCCTCTGCCTATTACATGTGGTGGGAGGAAAGCTGCTCTGGCTGCATGAGTTGGTATTTGCACCCCGTGATTTCCTGGCACTGGTGCTCCCTTTGCAGCAAGGAGCAGTGACCAAGGCTCCCCTGTCCTGCTCAGCTCCACAATTCCCAGTCTTTGCACCTCTGGGGCTGGTGCTGCGGCTGGAGACATTCCTCTGGCTCATCCCACATAAAGCAAGGCTCTGCTGTGGGAACCTTCTTAAGCTGTTTCATACACATGCCAAGAATTAATTTAACTTTTCTGCTGTAGTCTTATCTTTTTGCCTCAGCCATCTTCAGGCTCTACAGACTCTCTGGCAGCCTTCCTCCTTTTGATGTGTTTGAAAAAAGCTTTTATTAGGTTTAAAGGCTTTAGTAAGTTGTTTCTTAAAATCTTTTTTATTTGCTTTATTATGCTCTTACATTTAATTTACCAGAGTTTATGCTTTTTCTGGGGGTTACTTTTTGGGTCTTTTCCCTGGCAATCTGTGTGGAGCTCAGAGGAATAAAAAGACTGTTCCTTACACTGCAATGAGGTGGTTCTTGGGGATTTTTTACCTGCATAAATGTCCCAACCTGCCCTTTCTTCCCAGTGATCAAAATTTGTGTCCAGAAATCTTTTCTGACAAGTGCAGTGTCATCTCTTCCCTTTCCACTCCCAGCCCAGGATCCCAAGAGGCCAGTGCAGTGCAGGAAAATGTGCAATTACAAAAGGACCCCAATGTTACCAGGTGGGGTGCAGAAATGCATCCTGACTGCAGTAACACACCCTGCCCTAGCCACACCCTTAGCCTGCCTTCTCCACCCTGAGAGCCAACCAAGTGGGGATTCAGTGCAGCACCAGGATGTGGAGGTCATTCCTCAGCAAACCCTCAGCCATTATTTCTGTAATGCAGGGCAGATCAGCAGTGTATTCCCCTGATGGTGCTGGAGGAACCTTGCAGAAAACATTTCAGTAAAAACCATTAGATGGGCATCGTGCACACCAGTCCCAACAACCAGAAGGTGTTAGGTGGCTGTGTCTACAGATGCCTTGTCCCATAGCATCCTGCTGACCCCAGATTGGGGCAGGAGCAGACAGGCTCCTGGCTGGGAGCAAGTAGAGCTGCTGTCACCACCCACACCACTGTCACAGGGTGATTGTGGCCAAAGATCAGCAAGATCTTTTTGTGAGCACAGCACAGCCAGCCTTCAGCAGTATCAGCTGTGTCTCCTCCCCACTCCTGGCCTGCAATCTGCACCTTGCTGTGATTCTCTCCCCTCAGCCCAGGACTGTGTAGCTGCAGAATTTAATCCTCTGCTGTATCAGCACAGGAATGCCTCCAGCACCAGGGTGGTGATGCCTAATTTGGGTCATATCCATCCCCTCTTACATTTCTAGCCTGTAATTTGGGCTCAGGGTATCTTAGCCCCAGCAGAAGCCCACCTGTGCCCATCACCCCAAGCACCAGCCCATGTTTAATTTACTGATGAAAGGCTTCTTGATATGTAAGTACATATTGCTAATCGCTAATATTTAAGCGCATCTCCTCTTTCTGTCCAAAGATAATTATTTTCCCATTTCCTCAGCCTTCTTTGAATGAAACACTAGTGGTTTCTTGATTCATGCATGACATTTGATTACCTTTTCATAGGCGTATCATACTTAACTCTAAGTATTATTAATGTCTATAAAATTACCCAGCCCTGAAACACAGTGAAAATACAATGAAAGCTTTAGCTTCAGTGAATTCTAGAGAGTGTGAATCCCAGGGAAGGGCTGTGTGTCACGCAGCCATGTGCTCCCTTGGGACAATCGTGTCCCAAACCCCAGAAATGGTCACAGCCACTGCTTTAAAAAGCTCATGTGTGAGTTACCTCATGCACTTGGGCTGCTCTCATTGCCTTTGTAGCAGGAAAGTACATATGCTTTTCTCCTTGCTGAACTTGTTAGTGCCCTGAGCAGTGCATAGAAACAATCCAGATAGGTTTTGCTCTTAGTGGTTCTCCTGCAGTCCCTCTTGTCCTTGTTCAAGAGCACTGCAAGGCTGAGCTCCTGCTAAGTGAATTAGCCAGCTTCAAAGCCAGCTGTTTTGCAGCAGCAGAGCTGGTGGATGGTCTTTTTATTAGTGTTCACATCACATTTAAGCTGCTTTAAAATGGCAGATTTAAGTTCCAGAAACATGAGGTTTAAGGAGTTTATGCTTTGCAGAAATGCTTTCTGAGACCTTGGAGAGCAGATCCATGCTGGTGGCTTTTGTAGGCTTGGAGCAGGGCCATGTGCTTTGGCACACAGTGGCATTAGTGCTGCCTCCTGCCTTCTGCATGGCTTTGAGGCTTGGAGGTGCCTGGGATGGGCACCCCTCCATGGCATGCGCTCCCTGAAGTGACTGCTGAGGGAAGAGAGTCTCCAACACCACAATTCAGTGCCAGCAGCTTCAGTACTGTTTGGTTTCATGCTGTTTGATTGTCAAATCTTGACATGGTAGTCCCCTCCTCGGGCACTGAAGGAATCTATGGACAGAACCCCAATGACAGAATCTATGAACAGTGTGTTAAAAACAACCTATGTCAGGGCTGGGACTTGAGCTCCTGAGGGTGTCTGTCCTTGGGAGGGGTTTCTCTCACTGAATGAAGAGGGTGGTGGAAGAGAGGAGGAGAATAGCACTAGGTGTTAGGCATGTCCTCACTTCAGCTTGCTGCAAGAAAAGACAAATGGACTGTGTGTGCCCCGGGGATTCAGCTGCCACAGTGCATCTCTCTTCCCAGCAGATGTGCAGGCTTCAGCTTCCTCAGCATCCCAGTGTCTCAGAGTGAAGCTAACTAGAGACAGACATGAAACTTTATATACTCAGAAATAAGCTGGGCATCATATGCAAGAGAGTGTTCCTCCCGGGGCAGTTTAGGTGTGATTGTATTTGGAATAATAATGATAGGAAGGGGAGTCTTGGGGCTGGGGCTGTGATGGCTGGGGGCTGCTTGGGCCTGTGGGAGCTGCTCCAGTTCCCCTGGATCATGATACACACATGGTGGGAGGGATATCATATTCTGAGGAGAAAAAGCAAGGTTTTGCTTTAAGTAACTTAATGAGTGACAGACAGGTACAAGCCTTTGGCAGCATTATAGAGGGCAAAAAGATGATGGCTGGTGGAGATATTCATACACCAGAAAGCCTGGGAGAAAATGAAGGGATATGGGAGGCTACACGCAAATAGAAACCTCATGCTTAGGGGAAAGCTGTGCTTGCTCAGCTGGAGAAAGCTGATTCTTAGGTATCCGTTTGTGCACTGCGAGCATCACCCATAGAAGTTCATCCTTGTCAGGATGCTGGTGCCTCCTGGTGTCTGAAGGAAGTTTCTGTTCAAGCAGTGTGGAGGCAGACACCTTCTATGCTTTGGCTGAATGAGGTTCTCATTGTATCATAAGTGCTTCCTTTAATTAAAAGTCATAATTGAAATTAAAACTGGTGTTCTGTCCCTGCTGACATTGATGATTTTGAAATCACTTCTTTGTGTCCCCAGTGCCTCCCTGTGCTGCTGAGGAAGAGCTGTGCCAGGTATCCCAGGGTCTGTTCCATCCATGGCCCTCACATCCACTCTGCATAAGACATGCACATAAAACCAGCCCTGAACCTCTTTTTATTGCACGGTGCTTGCCCTCTACTTTAAAATGAGGACGGCCCAGAGCTCTGCTACTTTGTGACTGATTTCATACCTGTTTCTTAGGTGGCTTCCTTAGGAGGTCCGAGAGAACCTGTAAAAGCTTTTGTGATGGTAACAAGCGCTTGGTGACCCCTGAATCTTAAACAACCTCTCTGCTATCATGTTACTTATTATGCAACTCAGCTAATCTTTTCCAGCAAAGATGTTTCTCATAATCTGCCAATTCATGTTACTTTCTTAATGACTAAGTCCTTGCAATTAAGGGGGGGGGGGGGGTCGGCCAGAGTTAAGTTGGACAGTGCTGTCAAATAAAAGATGCACAGAAATGTTAATGACACAGTTGTCACTGGGGTGTGGCTCTGGCAAGAACTGCCCCCCAGTTTCTGTGCAGGATGGACAGAGCAGTGTGCTTGCAGCTCATCTGACAAGAATTCCTGGGATGCAGGGTGGGTGGGGTTAGTCGTGAAGAGCCTTGAGCTCAGGTTTAGCACTAAGCAGGGCTTAAGTGACAAGTTCTTTCTTTAACCTGCCTAACCCTTTGCGTTTACGATGGTAGGGTGAGAGTATGAAATAATAAAATGCATCATTATTTAAAGAGCAGGTTTGCTCCAAGCTTTGCAGCATCCTGGGGATCTGAGTCTCATTTATCAGTCACTGACACTCTCCCAGGAATGAAGTGCAGCATTCTGGCTTCTCCTATTCTTCCAACTGCTGCTCACAGCCCAGGTTCCCCTGGGTGGGCACTGGAATATCACGAGTGCCATATCATATCATGCATGTCCATGTGGAGTTCTGTCCACTTTTGTCTCCCCTTAGCTCTGGTTCCCTCATTAATGTTTCTGCTATACACCAGACATGAGACAGGGATAATTGGGTGAGTCATAAATCACTGTCTGCTCTGGGAGTTGTGAAGTGTGTATTTTAATGCCCAAGAATCTCATCTCATAGTTGATATCTTTGTTCACATGTTGACAGCTCATGATAGTCCAGTTATTCCAGCTGCCCCATGTCTGAGGTTCCCAAAACCTTACATCATTGCTTGCACCCTATCCCAGGAAACATTTAATGCTTCACTGAGTGGGCAGCAATATAAAAGTGGATCATTTGTTTTCCATTTAAGAAAAAATCAAAAATCTGATGCTTTTTGCTATTGAGTAAAATTCAAATTACTGAGTTCAGAGAAGGTGGCTCTGGGAGGTGCATTTGGCTGTGTGGGACAACAGCCTTGATGGTGTGATGACCTTTTCTGAGCCTTATATGGGTGGAGGTTTTTTTCAAGGACCATATTCTGTGCACTGATGTGTGACTCACATGTGAACAGAAATGGCTTTTTGGGTGTTGTTGTAACTGGAAGTTTAGGCCCTCTACAGGACAGAGTTTGGCGCAGTCTCCAAGCTCCCCTGCTTTTCTCTTATCACTGAGAGTGGTCTTTACTCTTTACTTCTTCTTCTCTGGGCTCTCCATGCACCATTTGAGACTGATATTGAACGCATTCAATTTGCTGTTTCACCTGGATGAGTGAAGGTGGTGGAGTGGAGGGGACTCCACTGGGTACCAAGAGGCATTGGGTCATTTCTGTGAAGGAACTTTCACAAACTTGGTCAGTTCAGTGTACCAAAAAAAACCCTAAAATGTGACTTGATTTGTGTGGTCTCATGAAAAAAAACACATAATCTGCTGCAAGGTCTCTTGATCTAATGACTAGGGGCAGAACAAGAGTTTGGGAGCCAAAACCAAAGTATTCCATTTAGAACTGGGACACAAATATTTAGCCAGCTACATAAACTACCTAAGGAAAAAAAATGAAAAATAAAAAGGTGGTTTCTCTTCATCTTGTAATGCTTTATATTCAGTCTGGCTGCCTTTATAGAAACTATGGTTCAGCCAAATTTGAGTTATTTGGCTCAGCACATGTATAAATGGGTGAAATACTATAGTGTGTGATGCAGAGGAGGTCAGACAAGGTGATCTGAGGGTTCCTCCTCCTTTAGAGCCTCCATGAAGCTTTAGTGTGGGCAGAAGGTTGAGGCCACTTAATTCATGAGGCTGTGACTCCATCTCCATTCTCCTGGGATTAGCACAGGGTCTGTGTGAGACCCAGCTCTTGCTCCTCTGATGTCAGGGACCCTATAAAACTGAATTCCCATGTTTTGGGATTTTTTTCAGCCAGCACTTAAGCCATGCATGTTCCAGCCCACATATGAGTTTGAAATGTTCCATCATGTTTTCATTATTTGTTTAAAAATGGCAACTATCAAGATCTCTTTTGCTCTAATTACCTGATATTATGGGGCTCCAGAGCACCTCTTTACACTCTCCAGAATGTGCCCTTGGGATGTGACAAGTCTAAGTTGTGCAGCAGATGCTTTCAGAAGAAAGTTGTTGGCATGAGTGGCTGAAAATAGAAGCTTGTTTACAAGGCTGGTTTTGCATTATCAGCTGTAGTGCTCCAATAATTAAGGCTGTGAACCTAATTAGCTCAACACTCCATAATTCTCTTCTGTCTCTCCAGGGGCTTGTCTGTCTACAGCTCTGTACTGCTTCAGCTTATGTTGGGAACATCTTTATCCCAGGGCAGCTGCGTTCACACAAGTACCACCTCAACTGCCATGAATCCCGTGCTCCTTTTTCAAGTGCACAAACCCTCCAGAGGGCTTTCTGGAGAGCCCGTACTGGGATTGTTTGCCTGCTTTTATTAAAACCATACAGGCAGAAGTACTGATCTCTCCTGAAGCATCAGCAGAACTGAATGATGCCATTGTTACTACTGATTGAGAGGGTGCTTTTACACTGGCTTCAGACTTGTGTCTGTTCTTAAGTGGAAAATGTTTTTTAATGCTGAATAATGTAGTAACATTTCTGGCCAGCACAGCCTTTTTGACAATGAAGCATTGCCATGCACTTGAGAGCAGCCTCATGGCTGCTGCTTTCACCTCTCCCATCTGGGCTAGGTGTCTCCTGAGCAGGTCAGAGCCTGTGCAGGGGATGTTGTTCTCTCCATCCCTGACCTGAAGTGTCCTGTTCTTCAGTGACAGCCCTGCAGTGTGCCCGAGCACGTCCCATGGCTGGGATCGCCCCGTCCCTGGGCATTGTCTTCTGTGCATTTCCTACTCCTCAGAGCCAACCCACGCACAACTGGGAGATGTTTTCCTTCTTAAGTGCGTGAGTTTCAGCTGTTCTGACTATCCCGTGTGTGCGTCCTTCCTGTTTGGACAGATACTTGATACATACACCTCAAATGGAAAGGGCTGGACATGATTAAAACACGCTGTCTAGCCACAAGCATCTTTTTTCACTCTATCTTCCCCACGAAGCAAACCTGAGGGGTTGTAATGATATTAAAGTTTATTGTGCTAAGTGTTGAGTAATTCTTTAACTGTTTTAGATGCAGAGAGATAGATGTAAGGTGCTCTGTGCTGACATGCTGTGCCTGCCTGGTTTGTGGCTGAGACTTTCTATGCTTACACTGACGTACTTTCTATTTCTGCAGAAACACCTTGGCATAAAAACATCAAACCTTCCTGATTTATTTGGAGTTAAAGTTGGTATGTTAACTGATGAGCTCTATCAAAATACTTATATTTTTAAATTCGCTGAACTCCCAGGATAACTAATGTTCCAAGGATAACTGATGTTCCAATTTATCAACACGCAATGTTAACATCTCCCTTTAATTACAGATCTGTGATGAAAGCCTCTCTCCCAGCAGGTGTGTAACTCCAGAACCTGCAATGGTTCCTGGAATGTGATTAACAGCTCTGGATCAAGGCAGGATTGATCCCTTGGACATACTGGCTCTCCCCAGGGCAATGGCATTCCTGCAGAGTATCCTGCCTCACTGTTGCTTACATGCAAATGCAAATCCATATTTGCTTCACTCTTTTACAAACAGTGTCTGCATGGCACAGACACCTTGCGAGTCAAGATAAAAGCAAATGCTGATGTGCTGGGTTTCATGAACCCCTCATTAAATGGTTATGTGTGACACGACTGGCAGAACATCAGCAGCTAAAGCAAATGCCCTCACACTCCTTTCTTCCTTAGGCTTGTCCATACTCTGTGGGCTCCCTGCTGCACACTGCCAATTGCCATAAGGCTGGGCAGAGTGGCATTGTCCCCATCATGACAGTGGGGAGTGGGACTAACCTTTTATTGTCCATGTTGTCTTTCGTTCTAGTTCCCAAATGCTCCAGTGAGTTAATTGCTAGCAGAGGGAGAGGGTGGGGAAGAGCCACACGCATAAGAGGAGAGGAATATTTTCTTCTGGGACTGAGACAAGGACAGGAGCTGTGAAGAGTGGTGATACAGAGACTTTGGCCCTACTGAGAGGAATGTTTGTGATGGATGTGTGGAACTGTGGAGCTGGCTCACCAAGCAGAGCCACAAGGGCAGGTCCAGAACTGTTATGCAGAGTGCATAAAGGCAAAATCTGCCTCACTTATAATGGATAATTTATGATGTAACCCACACAGAAACAGAGCCCCTCCATTTGTGAAACAGAATGTCCTCTAGAAAATATTTGCACTTAGCTATTACACGCAGATACAAGGAAATTCTTTCAGGAGGGTTTGAGTCTAATAAAATGGGAATGTGTGACCTGGCCTGCATCATTATTTGCCCAGTTTCATCCTTTTGTTATTATTTCCAAATGTGGAATTTTCATTCCTGACAATTCTGCAGGTGAAGCTAGGCCAACAAAAAAACAACCATCTCCCGCAATTACAGGGAGCACCTATTAGGGCTGAAAGGAGTCGAGCAGTGCAGGCCAGCATCCAGAATGGCATGTGTTCCCAGGAATTGTGCAAATGTCCCTGTCAACACCAAGGAGCTCCGTGCCCACATGGGTGCAGAGGTGCTGATTGGCGTGGTCAGACCCCCACAGGGCTGGGTGATGTTTGCTCTCAGCCTCCTCTATGAGCAGATGGGTTGCCTTGGCCAAAAGAGCGCAGTGTTTGGCTCTGATGTTCTGGGATGCAACGGCTTACAGATGGCACCATCCCCTCCTCTTCCAGGACATAAATCCTCTGGGACAGAGGCCGTGCCATCTCTACGTGCTCGTGTTGGAGCGTCGGTCCTTGCATGATGCAGAAGACAGAGCTGTTGTAAGCACACCACTGGCAAGCTCCAGGGTTTTTTTTTTTCTGCTCTAATATTTATGATTTTACTTACGAAAAGATCTCTTTTTAAAAAATGTGAAGGTTCCCACTTCGACACCTGCCAGATATTACAACTGGGAGAGCTGGATCCTTCAAGTGCATCCTTGTTTCTCATTATGAAACCAAATTTGGATGCCAGCACACGATATTTGCGAAGGGTTTTCTGTTGGTTTTGTGGCACAGACGTGGCGGGTCCCAGTACCTGGTGTTAGCCAGTGGTCAGTGGGGCTGTGGGCTGCAGCAGAGCCATGGCTAGCACAGTGTGGGGACGCTGGGGCTGCAGGATGAGGAGCAACCAGGATGAATGCAATGACTATTTCCCAGAATGTAAACAGCCTTGCAGTTTAATGGCTCTATTTACGTTGATGGAGATCAGGAAACACACTTTGTTATTTTAGTCTGAATAAGCTCATGCAGATGGTAAGCAGAAGCAACGTGTTTGGAGTTTCTGGTGTTCTTTGACAAGCCAGGTCGCACATGAGTGTGTTAACCTTGCCTTTGAAAAGCTCTTGATTTTTATCAGCTTGTTTACCAAACTGTCACAACAAGGCATAAAACCACAGAAGACTCACATGCTGATATGAGAAATGTGCATGTTCTCTGTAGTGGAAGAGGAATAGGAGCTTTCTGCTCTTTGTTAAATGCAGCAACAAGCCATTTTTTTTCTGCAAACCTTAGAGTGAGCTGTCGAGTGAGGGCTACAGGAAGACGTTCCATGCAACAAATTGCTCCCTGCTCCCACCACTTCCAGCCCCCACAGATGCATGGAGTGGGATCTATCAAGTTGCTCAAAAAACCCCATTTTTATTCTATCATTTACAGGCATCAGTGAGTCCCCTCTTTCTCCCGGGCAGAGGCTCCTTGGGTCAGCTCCCCACGAGCTGGTGCTGCAACTGCGAGAGCCGAACGAGTTAAGCTGTGCTTGCCGTTCCAAGTGGGAGCGAAAAGCCATTGCAAAATGTTTTTCCCCCGTTGGCTCTGCGTGTTGTTTTAAAATTAAATTGGTTCTGGTTAGCAAACAAGAACAGGACAGCAAAATTAAATTTTCTGAGGAATGTTGTGAATCCTGTGTGAAAAATAAACCCCAAAATATTTTTTCCCTCCCGCAATCTTTGGCTTTCCTTTATCCCCTCTTTGCCTGCCATGCCTCCCTCTCTGCTCCCTCCACGGATGTGTTGGTGGGTGGCGAGGCTGGTGTCCTTATGCTGAGGTGCTGTGGAGAGCAGAAGTTGGAGTTAATGGGAGCTGGGATGTCATGGCTTGGCCAAGGAAATTTATTCCTTTCCCCCTTCTGCTTATTGTCTCACATCTTCCTTCCTTGCTCCTTTGTTCTTGCTGGGCTCCCAAACCACGCTCTGCCTGAGGGACATTGCTGCTCCCTCCCAGGCAGATCCATGCTGTGCAGGTCTGGAGAGTACCTTGGATGTGTAGAGGACACAGTATTCATTTCAGAGAAGAATTGGACCTTTGAAGTATAACTCAGCCCCACTCAGATGATACTGCCGTCCATCTGCAACACTTCAGTCCCGCTGGAGTTCAGTGCAGACTGCACTGGAGGAGCTACACCCACAAAGGGCTCTGTGATGGACAACACAGATTTCTCCTTGTCTCTTTCCATCTTTCTTATTTATTTATTTGTGTGCAGATGGAAAATCTTTGACACAAATTGGCACTTCTCAGATTCTGCTCCTTTGGAAAGCTTCTGCAGCTCTTAAAAGCTTCTCCTCCATTTGGTCAGCCCTGCAGGCATTCTCTGCGCACTTCATAAGTCATTTCTCTAGTCATTGCCTCAGTATTGTGTCAAGTCTTCTTGGATCTTTATTTACAATTTGGCATGAGTCTGTTCTGAGGGTTCAGCAGACTGTCACTATTAAATGTGAGCTAGGACATCTTGCTTTCAGACCTTTGGGTGGCACAGCAGGTTGCTTTGAGTTGAGTTTCATCATATTCGTGGTGCATATTATGTCCTGGGGCTGTCATTGCATCCTGGCTTTTACTATTGCTTTTATTTGGGAAGTAAGCTCCTGATGCCTTGTATCCTTGCTGCTCTGTGCCATTGATTCCAGGAGGCCAACCATTGTGTGCTTGTCCCTCCCGTGCTCTTCTCCAGGTATCTCCTCTTGGCCATTGCTGGAGGAGAGGGGCTCAAACAGTCCTCCAGCATGATGTGGAGCCATCACATGGGCTCACCTGGCTGGCAAAGACATAGAATGCCAGACAACAGGTCTAAGAGAAGACTGGGAGGCAGCATGAGTCTGCTGAAACTTTGCTTCCAGGTGGCCCGTGAGGATGGGTGACTTGTCCTTGTGAGCAGTGTTTTCTGGAGAAGGGCTGAGTGTTGGACCTCTTGCCTGGAACAGGGCTGGCGTGGGCAGCCAGGGAGCACTCCTCCCTCACCATCAGACCATTAGAATAAATAAAACAGCTCCACTTATGCTGGATGAAATCAAGTCTTCTGGATCGTGGCCTAAACACGGTCAACAGCTCCTCTGGGCCCTGGAGCTGCCAACAGCTTGCACCTCCTAGTGAGTCTGTCCTTGGGAACGAGCCATTAGAGGCTAAGGAAATTTCGCAGATCTCCATCCTTTGAGAAGTGGGAAATCAACACTGATAGGACTTGCAGCACCTCTTGTGTCAGGAAATAGAATACACAGGAAACACAGTGGTTAAAACCCAGCACTCATGCTGTGTCCCAGCCAATGCCTTCCTGGAACATGGTTATCAACAGCATTTCCAGAACTCCTCCAGGGCACTGCCCTTCTGCTCTATCTTTGTGGTGCTTAGATTGTATTTGAGTGAAGAGCCATCATAAAGCTAATGAGGTTTTCCAGATCCTCTGATAGTTGTGGGCTTATGTTGTCTTTGCCATCCCAGGACTTGTCAGCACCAGTAAAATTCACCAGAAAGAAATCATGATCAACTAGGGCCTGACAAACCAGCTCAATAAACTCCCTGCTGCTGCCACCTCTTTTAACACAAGTGCTGCCTGTGTGACTTCCTTGATTGGATGGCCCAAAGTGCTCTAGAAATATATAGTCTATTTCTACACACATGTGCATAAAATATTTCACATTCCTCCCTTAATCACCAGAGATATCTGCTTCTTCATTGCCATCAGTCTCGGTGATCAAAGTTGTTGTGTTGCGCAGCAGCACATCACCACCAGGTCTGGTCAGTGCTGCTGGGAAGAGACTGAGGCTGCCAGAGTTAGCTGCTTTCATCCTGGGCACCCTCTGTCTCTGTTTTCTCTCCAGGAGGGGATCCTAGTGGCTGACTTGTCCTCCTGGTGTCCAGATGCTTGCCCTGTTTGTCCCCCTGGTGCTGAAATAGCACAAGATCATGTGGAACCCTTGGTCTGTGGTTGCAAATGTGGTTTGAGCTTTTATAATTTTATCCTATCACCTCTCTTTTAAATGGGAATTTCTTATGCTCAAGTTTCAGACTGAGGTTTTCAAGAGATGACCTGAAATCTGAGTGAGAATCTGTTGAGTCATTTCTGACTGCTGTGAGCATATTTCTCAGTTCAGAACGTGGAGCATTTGTCAGCTGTACAATAATGCACAACAAGCCACATTTTGCAGGATGAGGCTTCCAACATCCACAGCCTCAGCAGTAAATGGAGCAAGGTCATTGCTAATCTGGAAAGTAAATGCTTTTGAAGCATTTCCTCTCAGGACAAGATTTAGTCTTTTCTTCCAGCTGCTAACACCTTCCTTCCTGCTCAGAGCAAGTCCATAGCCTTCTTCAGACACAGAAAATTTCCTGTTCTCCACTGTTAGAAGCTTTCATCCCTCCTTTGGTGTCTCCCTTTAATCTCCCCCAGCATGCCATGGTGTGTCCATCTGCCTTTCACTGGGCTCACCTCTTCTTGCACTTCCCTTTCCTAATGCTGCCCACATGGTTCCCATTTACCAAAGGTGGAAGCCAGTGGGCATATCCCATAAGTAATCTGAAGCGATGGGATTTTCAGGTAGAATTATTTAATTAGAAACTGCCAAGCAGTCTGGGGGGGAATTTATTTTGAAAAGTTGATTTTAATATTTTCCATTCATTTATTTTTCAGCAGAGATTATGCCATATCCAGAAAAAAGCCATTTACTTAACCAGTGAGATATCCAGTTAAACCCTGAGAAATTATGCTTTTTTAGATCAACCTTTATCCCCAGTAATTGTCTCAGAAGGCTGTCTCCTCTGGCTGGGGGCAGACTCCCTTTCAGAGGTTTAACGGTGGTTATTTGTTTAGCTGAGTAAGTTGAAAAATCTGACAAGTATATTGCAAAAACCTCAGATCCCTCTCCCAGAAGGCAAGCCAATGACACCATTAGCTTAATCCAGCACCTCATATACTCGATTTTAATATGACTCTTTAGCTCCAGAGTTTGATGTATTTTCAGTTGAAGGATTTGTGTTTCAGTAGTAAGAGGGGAGCAGGAGGGAGGGCAGTGCTGTAGGTCACTCAGCAGTTGGGTACACACACATATTAAAAGCCATGCAGAGGATCTGCTCATGAAAAGAGCTGACGTCTGACATCTAAATCCATTCTGTGAGGGGAGTAACTCATGGTGCAGCCTTTTCCTTTGTGTTTAGCTGAGTCCCACACACCACGAGTGGGTCGTGCTCTCCTCTGCCTCTTCTGCTTACATGGCTCCCTCTGTTTTTGACAGCCCTCTCTGGGAAAGATACCATTAATGGATGATACTTTGGAGCTCCTGTCCTGGCAGGCTGTGTGAGCACCCTCTCCATCCCTTCAGCAGCCAAGGATGTGCCAAGCAGTGCAGAGGAGTTGTGTGGCAGCAGTGCCTGCAGGGTGACTGCTGTGAAATTAAATCCAACCCATCCAGGTCCACACACCTGCAGTGCTGATCCACAGGGCTGGGCTGGCTTTGGGTTATTGGCCAGGAATATAAAGAGGTATGGAGCTTCAAGGGAGTTCACCCAAGGCACTTGGGATGCTGTCCTGGTTTAGGGCAAATATGTAGGAGGAAACCTCTGGAGGGTCTCCTCTAGGAAGAGCCGATTCCAATCGCCCCTCCCCCTACCGGTCCGGGAAGAATTTCCTTAGAGAAAAGTGGAAAAAACTATTTATTTAACACATAGAATATTTACAAGTATAGGGAAAAATTGGATAATATGAAAACAATGAAACCTCTCCTTCCTCTGAAGAGATGGTAGATTCAGAGTCCGTCTGAGTCCGATTCAGTTCTCCAGTGGGGGGACGATTGCCGGGCCCGGCTGTAGCAGTCGGCGAGGGTGGGGGAGGGGCCCCCCGGGGTTTCCCTGGTGTCCTGGGCTCACGCGATGCCAGCCCCACAGAATCCCGAGGAAGGAAAGAAGCCCCAGGGTCCGGGGTGGAGGGGAACCCGGCCGCGTGCAGACCCCGCTCTCTTGACCTTGGTTCGTAGTAATCTGCGGGACGGGGGGCGATGATCCCGGGGAGCTCCGAGTTCCGGCCGCGCTGGAGCCACGCGCTCCCTCCTCTGCTCTTCTCTTCCTGCTTCCTGCTGCCGCTCCGCCTCTTCCTCCACCTTCACTCCCACCGTCCTCCTTAGACCAACCCAAAGCTGCAGAACTTAATGTCCAGCACAAGCCAGGGGACGATTGGGGATACAAACAGGCCACATGGCTAACCCAGGACAGATGCTTACATCACTGTGGGTCATGCCTGTTCCTCCTTGCTCACCTTGAAAGAATGAACCTGCTTAGGTGATACCTCCACTGCACTAAAGCTGGAGGAGATGCCTTTCCCTGAAATGCTGGTGAACAGTGACAGGAAGTTGAGAGTATTGGGGATGCATTTGTGCCCAGGGGGGTAAAGCAATAAATATACTCCCAGTGCACGAGGAGTAAAATCACTTCAGCAAAATACAGAATTATTGTAACAGGGCATGCTGATAGTGGCAAAATTCTGGGTGAAAAATGCAGAAAAAGTATTTATTGAATACATATGAATCTTCTGTATTTGTCAAACAAGTTGACACAGATTTCATAGTGATTATAGAGCACTTTCATTTGTTCTGTCTCTCTTCAGGTCTGCTACTCTTTCACACTTCAGATTAATGTAACTAACAGTCATGTCACAGTTAATTGTCTGAATGAAAACTATAGAAAAGAGCTGTTTCTATGTCAATGTGTTGCATAGAGTTTTGCATAGAGTTTTGCATAGAGTTTTGCATAGAGTTACCAATTGATATTTTCCTCTTTCTTCATCTTATTTGCAGGGTATTTTCCTGCTGTTCTTTCTGCTGCTCTCTCCCCTGACCCACAGCACAGCTGTTGCCTCTCCATGTCTCACTGGTTGGGAAATGCTGTCTTAAACTCCCTTCCCCAGAGATCCTCTTGACCTGTGCCCTGAATTCGTTCAAATTTGCTTTTTTGGAAATACATTATCTTTAATCCATTTTTCTTATTCCTTCACTGCCTTAAATTGCTTGACTTTTTGGTTTTGTAACCACTTGCACTCAAATTCAGTTCCATTTTTGGACTATTAATCAACTTTCTGTATCAATAATATCCAAGTAATAAACATTTCCTCCCCTGTTACTTTCCCTTCTCCAGAGCAACTTTTCCCCACGCATTCCAGCAGCTTGGAGTGTCTGGGACCTACCCTGCTCTTTAGGAGATAACAGGGTAATTAAAATTACCAGTTCCTACCAACTCCAGCTATTTTAGCTGTTTTAGTCAGACACTCAAAAAGATGTCCTCTTTGTTTGTTATTATGAAGTTCTGTGGAACATCTTCTGTGCTCCTTTTATTTTTCTTGGTCCCTGGAGGCATGCACAGAGTCTGTTTCTCAACTCTCTTTGAACCCCAAAATATTCTTCATACAAAAAACCCCATCAACCCTCTTATTTCCTTCTTCTGTTTCCTAAGCAGGTGACATCATTTCATATCAGCATTCCCCTCCAATGATCTTCCCATGAAGCATGTGGGAGGCTAATTGCTGTATGTGTTTAAATGTGTCTTGTTTGTTCTCCTGGCACTTTACCCTGCAGACAAGGCTGCTTTGGCTCTGCAGCTGGTGAAGAGGAGGAGTCTGAACAGCCCTGTCCTCTCACAGCATATCAATTGGTTCATGAGATCCTAAATGCCCCACTCGGCAGTGGTTTGCTGACAGAGCTTGGTAAGGCTTGTAGGACAGCAAAGAGCTGAAGAACTGATTGGAAGCTTGGAAAGTCTTGCATTACTGTGCAGATGCTAAAGACCTTCAACAAATACAGCTTAATGAAAGTGTGTTTAGAGGAGACTTGACCTTAATCTTGAGCTATCCACAAGAAACAAAAACCTAGCAGGGCAGGGGTATAGCAAGATCCAGTCACTAGAAGGCCAAAATAGATAATCTTGGACTCAAACCAGGTGCCTATTTTAATCATGGACGTTAAAAAACTGCAAAATTTCACACGGGGTAGGCTGATTTCCGTAATTGCAGCAGATTTTAAGCTAGCAGTGGGTACCTTTATAAAATATCTGATCTATCCTGCTGAGGAACTGGGTTTGACTTGTGCACTCCACATATGTGTCCCAGGCTGCCTGGTGCAGGACATCACGCTAACGATGCTGGCCTTTTCCAGCCATTCATCTGTGCCTCCAAAATCAGGTTCAGACTCCACCCTGTGTGCTTTGGTACAAGATTCCCCCAAAGATTAGCCGGGGAGAGCTCCTGCCAAACCGGGTCCCTCCAGCTGAGCCGTATCTGCGAGCCCAGAGGAGCTGAGAGAGCCAGGGCCAGTTCCTTCAAATATTTTACAGATTAAGGCCCGGGTCTGGGATCAGTGGGAATCAGTGGAGGTCTGACCCCAGTGGGCTGTGGTCCTTGCTGCAGCACCCGCAGCCTGCACCAGTAATTGCCATGTTCCTCACCCACCAGGCTGGGTCGGTCGCTGTTGTGTTCAAACACAGCCACACTCGGCACTGCAGACCAGCCCTCTGACATTATCCGAGTGCAGCTGGAGGCATCTATTTTAGCCTTGAAAATGCCTCTTTCTTGGCAGAGCTCTGTGTTTATTATAATGCTGTCTGTAATGTGCAAAAGTACATTTCTGTTTTAACTTCCTTCTTTATGTACTAAAGAGTGTGGTTTTAATTAAGGATTTCAGATTGAAACATTTCCGGTTTTATGTGTTGTTTTTTGGTTGGGGTTTTGGGTGGGTTTTTTTGTTGGGTTTCTTTTTTTTTTTTTTTTTTTTTTTGAAGACAGTTTTCAGTTAAAATGTTTCAGAGTTTTGAAAAATACCAGATGCCCAGCTCACAAAGTGAGCCGAAGTCACTCCCTCTCTCTCTCAGGGAAGTCAGCTGCTCGGCTGAGCAGGAGCAGCCAGGGCCGGCCGGTGGCGAGAATGGGGTCAGCAGGAGAGGATGTGCCGGGCCGGGACAGGCGGTCCCAGCCCCGCACCACCACTGCGGCTCCTTGCACGATAGGAAACCTTGGCTCAGACCCGCAAAATAAAGCACCTGACTTTTGTGGATCCCGGGTTTGCTTCCCAATAGCTAGGGGTTATAAGAGGAGACGGCCGGATCCCTGTTTGGCAGCAGAGCGTTTCTGCTCCTGCGGCATTGAGGGACTCCAGGCGTGCCCCTGCCATCCCTGGCCACCAGCTGCAGTCCCTGCCCATGGGAAAGGCCAGGCAAACAACTTGTAAACTGGCTGTTTTGCTGCACATCAACTGCCATAAAAGGAATTACAAAAACAAGCCAGATTTTAACTGTCCTGGTAGGAGAAGAGCTCAAAAACATCTTTTAAAGGCACCCCGAATTTTTGAAAACAGCAGGCAACGAAAATTATGTTAAAACCAGGTTTCTTGAGCCAGTCCCATGATTTTTGTGAGTTTGACTCATGATTTTTGAATGTTGGGGTTTGGCAATACTAAAGTCCTCAGTTTGAATTCGTTCCCGATGTGGCAGTTCAGCCTCCTCGCATGACTGATCAATGTCACTCTGCTCTGGAGCAGCCAGAGATCTGGGGGGTGGGAGGCAAAGGGCCTGGTACAAGGCTGCGCTCCTTCTACGGCTCCAGGGATGCTGTGGGGTGGATCTGGCTTGCATCCCTGCTGAGGCTCTTCTGAATCAAGCCGTGTGTCTGCCACGTGACAGTAGTTTAGGCAGCAAAAAATGGAGTATGGGAGCTGCTGGCTGGGCTGAAAGAGATTGGTGAGCTAGATGCACAGCCTACCTGGGCTAAGGATTTTACTGAGATTAAATGAACGTGTTAAAAGCATGCTTTGTACCTGTGAACCTTTCATTCCTGCTTAGCCATGCAGCATCTGCACAGGGTGTTGCTCAGCCTGTGCTGCCCAGCTCACTTTTTGCAGGGAAGCACTGAAAACATCCAACCTCTTGCTACAGTGTTAGTGCTTCAGGTGCTGCTAGGAAATGTATTTCTGAAGAAAACCTCTGCCTTGCAACGGTGGCAGATTGAAAGAGCAACATGGGTGCACCTTTCCTGAGCAGCAAGTGGTGCGTGGGGTTATGTGGGTTCCCATCATCGCTGTTGTCATCTGCCCTGCAGCTGGCAGGAGGAGCTGAGTGTGGGGACAGGCACGGTACAGGACTGCCTTGTGGTACAACATCCAGCTGAACAGCATTATCATGTGTACCTCTGTGGGTCTGGGCTGTGCAGAGTTTCCCATGCCTGAGAGGTCAGACCAGTCACAGGAAGTTTCCCTCCATGGGAGCTGCAGTGTGCAAGGACCAAGTCGCCTCTCCTGGCAGCACAGAAGTGGCTTATGTTTCCACCTGAAGCTTTAAACTCTATAAATCACCATTCTCCCATCTGTGGGTAGTGCTCTGCAGCTGCTCAGGTACTCCTGCCTCAACAGTCCCTGTCCAGATGGGATTCACAGCTCTGTCCTCCCTGTGAGGTGGCCAGGGAGGGCATTTGGTCCTCCCATCAGCCATGCCTGTCCATCTCTATCTGCCTGACATTTGGGAGCTTGCTGAGTGCTTGAGGAGCTGACCACTTCTTACCTATTTGGGAATGCTTTTAAATTGTTCCAGAAACTGCTGTTTGTTGATAAATCACTGTGATTGCAGAGGAGTGTTTTAACTAAACCGTGTAAAAGAAGGAATGAGCTGCAGCGCAGCACTGCCAGCTGTCATTTGATTTGGAAACACACATCATAGATTTTGTTGCTTTTCAGACAGCTGCGCTTATAGCTGTTCTTATAGCCATATAAAACAGTCATTCTGTCAGCAAACGGTCTGGCAGTGGAGCTGGGTTATGTCTGCAGCCGTGTTCCTGAGCCTGGCAGGTTTGCTCCCTCCACGTGCATAGGTGAAGCCCAGAGAAAGGCAGCTCTGTGGGAGTGGGGTAACCCATCCCCGGAGTCACAGCTTTGCACAGGGTAAAGAACAAAACGCTGGGCTGTGCCCACCACCTGTGCAGGGGATGGTGCTGACAGGGCTTGTCTCCAGCACCCCTGGTCGTTAGGAATGGGTAGTTCCCGCACTGAGAAGGGGTTTCGGAGGATTTTGCCCCAAGTCTGCTGTTGCTGCTCCAGAGTCTGGCTAACTGCAGGTCAGATTCACAGTTCATAGCCTGTTACAGCAGCACTTACAGATCAGGCCCTGTCTGCTGTGGTTCATCCTATTTGGGCCTTTGGAGCTAAAGCTGAGAGTCACAGGGACTGAAATTAGGTTTTTAAAATTTCCTCAAGAGCAGAAAGAGAGTGCTATCAAATTTTCACAGGTTCAATATACAGCTTTTGATAAAATCTCATCGAGGAAGGGTTTCCTATGTAAAAGACCAGCTTTAAAGGCCTGGAAAAAAATAATATTTTAGTATTTTCCACTCATTTTATTTGCATTCCTTTATCCAAAATGGAATGAGTCAAGCAAGCTGCTGACTTGACTCACTGCTGCGCATGCTATTTCCCACCAATCTCTTGTGCAAGTGGCGTCAGTGAGAGAGGGAATTGCCACGCAGGCTGTCACCATCTCTTGAAGGGACCAGCTGCCTCCCACAGAGGCCCCAAGGACACCCAGAAGTGCAGGCACTGCTGAGCACTGAGGATGCTAAGGAGCTGTACCTAGGTTTTCCTTGGAGCAATTTCCATGGCTCAAATCCAGTGATCTGGGGTGGCCAAGAAGATGTGGAAGAGCAGGTGGTGCTCGCAGCCTTATTTTCCCTTACTCTGTTCTTCTGCTCCACTCAAACATGTAGCACTCTCCCTGCTCACCTCCATTTCCCTCTGAAGCTTTAGAAGATGCCGGATTCATCCCAATCCAAAAAGGAAAATACCTTAAGTTATGCAGCAGGAGAAAACAGCTTTCTTAGCTGTAATATGATCCTGGTTTCTTCCCAGACACCAGACTGGAACAGAGGGTTTGGAAATTGCCCCTCTGGCCATTATCTGAGCTTTACAGCACTTGGAGATTGAACCCAGATCCCACATCTCTTCTGAAGCTCCACGTCAATTTACACTTGTTCCTAGAAACCATTACTGTCCTGTGAGCTCTTTACCACGCAAGGATTGAAAACAGAGCTATTCTGCTTGTTTGAGCTCTCTTTTTTTGCATGAAGGCAGAGCTCAGGGCTCATTCCTTTTTCTCACCATCTGAGGATTAAGCCCAATCCTGACTGTTACCCGACCTCGATACCATTTACACACTGAACCCAATGCCTATGGCTTTTATCTGAGCCCTTAGAGCATTTGGAAACAGGCCATGCCCCTTGTCTGGTATCAAAAGAATTATATTAATTTGAGATTCATTCCACAAAATGAGGCTGTCAGCCAGACTCCTTAGCAATTGGATATTGAACCCAGACCTCGTGGTTGTCTTCCAAGTTATATGCCAGCTGGGAACTCAGCCCACAATCCATGGCTGCTGGCCAAGCTCCTTATTGGCGAGAGATTGACACCAAGCCCCCAGACTGCTATTTCTGTGTGATGGTGTTAAGGAACCTTGCTCACGTGGTCAGCTTAATCACCTCTGCGCTGGCAGAGAAATGAAAAATCTAGTTAAAGACTTGAATGAATATTGAGGGTCAATGTTCAGCTGCTTAAAGACCAGGGATGATGACAATTCCCTTGGAAAAAAGGCCCCCTTGATAGTCCAAAGGGAATAGCCCCAGATCCCCCATCTGTCCTCCAGCTGGATATAAAATCCAGGTTCTCATTAACACACAGTGCACAGCATTTCTTTGCTGGCTGGCAGTATTAAAGCCAGTTCCTCCAACTTTCAGGTATTCTTCAGATGGGATTAGACTAGATCCCTTTTCTATAGCACCATTAGGCTCTGCCAAAGCACTTCTTGTCACTCAGAACAGACCTCCAACATTTCACCTTGCCTTGGAGCAATAGGAGAGCCTGGCAGGTAAAGGAGAGCAAGGCACAGTTCTGAAAGCCTCAGTCCTCTTCACAGGACATTTTAGGAGGCTGACCAGGTAGAGAGATCATTTCAGGTGAAATGTGTATCTGAGGCAAGCAAATTTTTCCCTCCAGCCAGCAATTTTGCCCAGGAATTCTTCGGCATCTTTATACAGTGTGGTGTTACTGCATGGCAAAATGCTTCAGAAAACTGAATTAAAACCAAACAACTTCCCAGCTGGGATGGTCGTCATTAGAATGCAATTTCTTGGTAGCCTTGAAATCTCTAAAATTCTCATTAAGCAGCAACTTTGAAGGAATGGCTTAGCATGCCGTTACAATAGGAAAATCTTCCCATGATCTGATGGATCAAGCTGGATGTTGCAGTGCATACGGACAGTGTGGGATGTTGCTTTGCCTCTGAACTTGCAGCGATAGTGAAGGCTGATCTTTGGATGGGGGTTTCTGGTTGGCTTGTCTGAAACCCTGTTGTGACTGGGGATGCAATCCATTGGAAGATTACAAGCCAGTATTGCAGACCTGTCCCGTGGGTCTTGAGTTACTCTAATCATCTGTTGCATATCTTCTGATTCATTTTTATTTGCTAAGAAAACATCAAGTCCTTGCCACACACAAGTGGTTTTATGAGGATTTTCAATGCAAGAGAGACAGAGCAAATCGGATCCAGCTGACTGTGGTGCCTATTTGTTTGTAAATAAATTTTCCATGTACCCACTTGTTCTTTTGTGAGTGGGAATATCTTTATTTTTCCATTCATTGCTCTGATCAGCCATCTTACTCATCTCTAGTTTGAACAGCCTGTGCTGCCCTTTCTGCCCCCTCCCCGTAAAGTTGTCTTTAGGCTTCTCTTTGCTCTTTGCCAGGTCTTTCCCAATCCCATCGCTGTGCTATCTTCTCTGGGGTGGCCAAGGGGCAGGGGATGCTGCTGGCTTCGGTGCTGGCACCAAGAGTTGTGTGCAGGGACGCCCCAGGCTTGCTCAGAATTTATGGAGAGCACAGAGTTGAGCAATATCTGTGATTAGTTGAAATCATTATTTCTAGAGCTACATTTCTCTCCTTTATCCACAGAAGGGTTCATCTGATGTTCACTGGATTGGTCTCTCAGCTAACCTGTGGATTTGGGAATTGTGCTGTGTGCTCAGTTCTCATCTCATCCTCTTTGGTGCTTGCGTGCTCAGTACGTGCAAGAGATGGATATGTTGAATGGTGGGGATTGAGGAGGAACATGTTCTTCTTTCCCATCTTTCTTGTTGCCTTCCCAGAGTTACAAAAGCCCCTGGCACACTGTGCCATGTCCCACCACTCCTCAGCCCTCTGACTGATCCCTGCTTCCAATCTTAGCATACACATTAATTTCCACTCTTCATGCTTAACTCTGCCAAAGCAAAATTCCTGAAGCAGAATAAAAAATGTGGAAGATTTTCAAAACCAGAGATTCTTGAACTGTCCCTCTTACCAAACAGCAGTCAATACTGTGCTCTTTATAAAGTCTCTAGCATAATGTTTAATTCAGTAACTACAACTGGAATGTCTTTCCAATTATTTTAAACTGCCAGAGATGTTTTAATGTGCCTCAGATTTTGTGTTGGCATGCTACAGAGTTAAGTACCATCTATCTTTCAGAGAACATTAAAATTTAGCCTCATATAAAAAGAAGAATAATGGGAAAGAATCCCAAAGGATGTACTTGTCCCTTGAACCCCACCATCATTTGTGGCTTCACAGACACCTTCTGCATTTTGAAATTGTTTGTCTCTCTCTGTGCAGAGTATGAGATCAATGCAAGCAGCTAAAATCTTTAATTCCTGTGCAGAGCTTCAGCTGAGGGCAGGGCTGGGAGCAGATCTTCACTGGTGGCCACCCAGCCATGCATTGTTGGCCTGTATTCACTCCCTAGATGAGTTCAAGCCGCTGCAACCAAGGATGTAAAAGGTTGAGAAATCCCAAATATCTTCTGATTTAATTTTTGTTCCAGGGCTATGTAGCCTCTGTCTCTGACCACTGGCTACTGTTTGTCCCAAAACAACCGAGGCCCCAGTGAGACCCCCCCACCTACACTGCTGCTGGGTGTGAGGGGATAGAGCAGGGGGCTTTGCTGCCTTGGGCAGCCTCAGTCCAAACACATGACCATTATAAATGGAAGAAGCTGACTCTCTGCATCCTTGTGCTTTAAAAAAATTTTTTTTTCATTATTCCTTCTTGCTGAGCTCAAGTGGCACATGAGTGCTGAGCATGTGCATCTCTGCACTGGGGAGAGGGGGAGAAGGAGCAGGGAGAACATCTTATAAATCTAGTTCTGCTCTATTAAGATTCATTCTGGTACGACAATGGCTTTTTCTATTGAAGTGCTTTGTGAAAGCCTTGCCTAATGATCTGTTAGCTGGGGAAAGGTTGAATTCCTGTATGATTTTCTTTGTTTGATGAAGAAAAAACAGTGCAATTATCCAGAATTCAAAGTGAGTTTTAGCCAGCTGTTAATAATACTGCTATTCTACACATTCTCATTACTCAAAAGTAATGTTGCCATCCCTAGTCATGGCAGTAAAACATTTATAGCATTTTCTTATGGCCTTATTTGTACATATGGAGGACTGGACATCACTCAAAGTCTTCTAAATAGGCTTCTTTTTGTGCCTTAGCCATCCATAGAATCATTTGGGTTGAAAAAGACCTCTAAGATCATTCAGTCCAACCATTATCCTAATACTGCCAACTCCATCACTAAACTATGTCACTAAGTGCCATACCTTCACATCTTTTAAATATCTCCAGGGATAGTGACTCGACCACTTCTCTGGACAGGATGTTCCAATGCTTGATAATGCTTTCAGTGAATACATTTTTTCTTATATCCAATCTAAACGTCCCCTGGCACAACTTAAGGCTCTTTCATCTTGTGCTATCCCTTGTTGATTGGGAGAAGACGCCAACCCCACCTTGCAACCTCCTCTCAGATAGCTGGTAGAGAGTAAGGCTCTCTTCTGAGCCTCCTTTTCTCCAGGCTGGATACCCCCAGCTCCCTCAGCCACTCCTCACAGGACTTGTGCTCCAGACCCTTCAACAGCTTTTTTATCCCTCTCTGGACACGCCCCAGCACCTCAACATCTTCCTTATAGTGTGGGGTCCAAAACTGAGCACAGCACTCAAGGTGTGGCCTCACCACTGCCAAGTGCAGGGGGATAATCACTGCCCTGGTCCTGCTGGCCACACTGTTGCTGATACAAGCCAGGATGCCATTGGCCTCCTTGGCCACTTGAGCACGCTGATGTCACACACTGCATGTCGGTGTTCCTGTCACCTAACTGCAGCTCTCTGCAATGAACATGTCCAGGTTTTAAGGCAATCATCTCCCAGGTGACAGACGTGCCCTTGTCACACTGATCTTCAGGACTCTGCCAGGGTCACTGGACTGGTGCTTCCAAGTTTGCACTATCCCAAGACAGTTGCCAAGAATGGAGGAGGAAAGTGCATTTGGTACCTGATACTCTTGATATGAAGAGTGTCCTTTTTAACAATCCAGTTTGATGCAGAGTTAGGTTTATTGGTGCTGTTCTGCTCCTTGTGGCTTCACTGCAGGCTGTAGGTCCGTCTGTCCTGGGAGACCACTGGAAACGTGCAGCGCCGAACCCCAGACATCTGTGTGCTTCTCCGAGCTCACTCCCCTGATTGCTGAGGTTTCCAGCTTGGAAAGTTGTGGCAGAACATGAAATACACGTGGCATCTCTGCGTCCAGGCGCACGGAAACAAAATAAGTGTCATGGGGAAAATATAATTTCACAGTGGCAGGCCCTGTGTTGGGATAAACAGACGTCTTGTTTCCTCTCATGGATGCATGGAAAATCAATTCCCAGTCTTCTGCAGTGACTCCTAAATATGAACCACATCCCCTTTTGTAGTACAATTGTTTTGTGCCAGTGAAAAGGATTCATTTCCAGCAGGGGAACTGCAGGTAACACCTTTTTTTGCTATCCTGATTTGTCATTTGGGTGTCTATCTTCTCCTCTTTATAGGAGTCTCATTGCAAGTGCAGCTTTTTGCCTGGGGGTCTGAAGTAAATCATGAGTAATAAGTAACTGTATCTGTCTCTAATTCACTAAGCATCCAGAAAAACAACTAATGTGCCTGAACCACTGGGATGAATATATTAGATTAATCTAATTCAGCTACTTTTCACTCAAACAACCAGTAGCATTTTGAAAAAGGTTGTGAAAGGGATTAAGAATTTCTCTTCCACATTTTTGCATTCTTCTTCTTTCCATAACTTTGCTGTATTGCATTAAATGTTAGCTATTCAGTTAGCTTATTTCATAGACCCTCCTTAATACTTTACTTTAAAAATGTTTATTCTTCTCAGACCTCAGAGCTGGCTCTGTATTCACTGAGACTTTCAGTGACCACAAAAGTCAACAGAATAAATACAGGCATACAGTGAACAGCTTATCCCACCTGGGGAGAGCAGCTCCCACTTGTCACTGTTTCACTTGCACCTCAGGTGGGCAGCATGGCTACAGGAAATCTTGGAGCATCACTCCTGGGCTTAGAGCAATTCCCTGAATGTGCAGTGGCTTTCCCTCCATCCCCTTCATCTCCCTTGGCAAATATAATGCATGCTATTACCCTGGTGCCATGGCAAGTCTGATGTATCCTCTGCTCCTTTAAGCCCCACTTTTTTTTGGAAATGTGCAAATAGACCCAGAGCAGGCTGCCTAGACTCTTCACTGTAATAACAAATTACTGAAAGCTGATCTAGGTATGCTGTTCAGTCTAGATCAGGGTTACCTCAGTTTCTGGATAGAATATTGTGTGCAATCCTTTGTGTACAAAGCCTCAGACTCCATCAAGGTAAAAGACCTAAATGGCTGCTTTGCTGCCCACAAGCCCTGCTCTCCTGTCAGTAGATTGCTTCAGTGTGATTTGTTCTTGGCATTTCCCTGAGGCTGTTGATCATCTCCTTATATTTTGTAAGTGCTGACAAGCAACTTGCTTATTTGTCCAAGTGTTTTTCTGGGACCTGAAGCCAGTCTGCCTACTCTGTAATTCCCAAGTGCCTCCTTCCCCTCTTCTGAAAGTGGAGCCTACGGTCTGCCCTCCCTGGCCCCCTGGAACCTCCCTATCCCTGGTGGCTCTTCATGGTTAAGTGGTTGCATCTCCAAGGCTGCTTCAGGAAGCTTGCTGAGTGTCCTGGGATGCAGTTCAACAGGCAGGGATGATTGAAAACACCACAGTTATCTAATTGCTCTCTAACCAAATCTCCTCTTGCTGTCACGTGAGTTTGTATCCTGCTAACACTGGCATTAGCTTCATCAGCAGTTTATTGCTGTTGAGTTTTTAGGGAAGTTTTCAGAAAAAAAAAGGGCATTAAGTGCTTTGTCTCTCTGCCCTGTGCTAATGTCGCACTTCCCTAAATAGTGAGTCAGGTCTTTCTTTGTTCTGTTGCTGCTGGCTGGTGTCTCCACTGCTCATCGAGGCCACAGTACTGGGAGTTTTGGGGCCAGCAGATAGGACACAGATCCCACAAAGCCCCCAGCACTCTGGGAGGGCCTGCTGGCAGCAGGGTTTGGCCAGGCTGTCACTAGGCAAGGAGCCCCCCTCTCCTCAGGCTCAGAGGTGACACAAAGCTCCACTCTTTTTGTGCAGGACAGATGTCAGCCAGGTGCACCATTCATGGAACCTGTACTTGATCACTACTGAGGCTGGATTACTGCACTGGGGCTGCAGAGCAGAGATCAGGCTGTTGTGGGGTGCAGGAGATGTGCAGCTCTAGGGTGGTGACTTCCTCCTCTGCTCCCCAGGCACTGCAGGGATCTGCTCTGAAAGAGATGCAAGGCAGAATAAGCACAGGAAAGGACAAACTTTCCTTGCCAAGAGCAGATGAAAAGAGATGTTATAAAGTCACTTGTGTCTGGTAACATGGCCCCAGCTCTGACACAGAGGTGGAGGGCATCCAAGTTTCATGCTGGAGGGAGATGAACCCACACCTGGAATCCTATCCGGGTTTCAAAGGTCAGGTGCCTTTCTGCGGTTACAGATGTCGTGGGGATGGCATTTGACCCTGGCTCATCCTACACAGAAGGCAGGGTATGATGGACAGCAGGATCATTTGAACCCCCCTGGAACTAGCTTTCCTTTGAATTACAAACTGTTTTCTGTTTCTTCCCAGCCAGGTCTCTAGACAAACTCTATAACTTTGCTGACTGCTCTGGCCTTCACCTGATCTTTGCACTGAATGCTTTGCGCCGAAATCCCAACAACTCCTGGAACAGCTCCAATGCCCTCAGCCTGCTGAAGTACAGTGCCAGCAAGAAGTACAACATCTCCTGGGAGCTGGGCAACGGTGAGTGTGGGAACAGGAGAGCCACGGGAATGGTACTTGCTGTAGCAGAAAGATACCTGGTTTTGGAAGAGGATACTCATGGCTCCCAGGATGCTTTGCCAGTGTATTTTCAGAGGGATTTAAAGGCCCCTGTATGGCAACACCACCTCTGAGACTTGGTGTGAGTGAGTCTTTTAGTTGGACATTTTTCCCAATTGGTATTTAATACATAAAATGTTTCGGCCTGGCTGCTGGGCTCAGCTGGTGCTGGGGGGCCAGGCCAGTGACTGTAGGGACTTGTATGGTGGCTACAGTGCCAGGGGAAGTGGGCAAACTCACGGGACAGGAGCATGACACCCAGGTACAGGTCTTTCACCCAGCACACAGCAAAAGGAGCAAAGGAGAGCAGGCTGTGGCTGTCATCCACTCCTCAAAGGCTCCTTCTGCTGCTCTGCAGAGCTGCCTGCATCCTCAGTGGAGCTCAAGCTGTGTGACAGGGTGAGCTGTGTGTCACTCAGCAAGTGCAGAAGAGGAAGCAGAGATGACAAGTTTTGCTTGTCTATTTTTATTTTCTCAGAGCCCAATAACTACCGGACACTGATCGGCCGCTCGGTGAATGGCAGCCAGCTGGGAAAGGACTACACCCAACTGAGAAGCCTGCTGCAGCTTATCCGCACCTATTCCAGAGCACACCTCTATGGGCCAAACATTGGAAGGCCCAGAAAGAATGTCATTGCTTTCCTGGAAGGGTAAGTGGTACTGTGTTGATTAAAAAAAAAAAAACTGAAACCCCTCCTGAGACCAATAACCTTTCCAGCAGGAAGACTTACTCCTTGGCTTCCCAATGTCCAACAGCCTCCAGGATAGTCAGGCTGAGCCACCGCAGTACCAGAGGCTTTGGGACATGGTCATCTGTACTGCTAAAGATCTGCAGAGGTTGCTGGTGGGATTTTGGCATGGACTGATTAGCAACTCACAAGCACTTCCAGCGTTTCCCAATTATAGGCAGACTGAGGTGTCCACCTTGTTGGGATGTTAACACAATGCAGTGGTGTGGATGCAGGCTGCTGCAGCAGGGTCAGGATGTGGGTCCTGGTACCACTTACCAGTGTGCACGTTATTATCTCTGAGTCCTCCTGGACAATTCTTCCCATTTGGTGAGTTCTTCTCCCTGTGCCTTCTCAATCTGTGCAGAGGAAGAACCTGTAGCAACTTTCTTCACTGGTCAAGCTCTGTTCTTCCTCCTAGGGGGATTGGCATGTCTCTAGTTTGGGAAGGCCAGAGGTGGAGAAGGAATGGTGACAGAGAGGGACGCAGACACCTGGAGGTGACATTGGACAGCTACGGGAACCAGGGAGGTGTGGGAGCCTGCTGGCAGCAGGATTTGGGACTCTGCAGCTCGAAGACTACGCAGCACAAGCGAAATTCCCCGAAGGACTGTAAA
The DNA here is from genome assembly GCA_025920805.1 of Petroica traversi. NCBI lineage: Eukaryota > Metazoa > Chordata > Aves > Passeriformes > Petroicidae > Petroica > Petroica traversi. The sequence goes on along the minus strand of JAHLSL010000018.1, from coordinate 13,703,789 downwards.
CAGAAACTCCAGTGCAGAAGGCTGGGCAGGGGGAGGTGTGGAAGGGACTCTGCTGGGAGCAAAGCTGGGTCTAGCATTCATTAACATCTGCAGGAATGATCTGGCAGAAACAATAAACAGCACACTGATGCAGTCCCCAGCGAGGCGGGGAGGGAGCCAGGGCCAGATTCTCAGCTCTGCTGCAGCAGCACAAAGAGACCATAAAGCTGGTCGAACCAGTCACCACGCCAGCATCGCTCCCCCTGACAAAAGTGGGGGAGCAGCCCCTGTGCCCACACCAAAGCTGCCACCAGTGCCATGTGAGAACATCTCCTGACGGAGCCCCACGCTTAGTACCGCGTGTGGGAGCGGCGCAGGGGGAGTTACGAAATGTTGTAGTAGCCTTGATCAGCAGGAAATCTATTAGCGCCAGGAGGAGCAGGCTGAGTAAGGAAAACAATGGGGATGAGAGCCAAGAAGCTATTAGAGAAAGGGAAGTCCTACTGCTGTGTTTGCCCTTCGTGCGCCGCAGCCGGGTCCCAGGGAAGAGGGGTCGGAAGAGCCAAGTCGCACGGCCAGGGTGGTCCAGCAGCTGAATGTTGCTGGGCTGTGCTTTGACTGACGGCAACCCTGGGAGCAAGACTGTAGTGTACAGCCTGGTGGAGATAATGGCAGACACCCCATCTCAAATGAAAAGGAAGGTATGTAAGAGATGCAGCCCTGGTGGTGGGACAGTGGGGGCTCTTCAAAAACCCCCCAACTGGTGTGGAAAACTGTGATGAGCATGCCTGCTCTCCAAGCTATATATTTTTTCTCTCAGCTGCCGTCCCTGCCTTCCAGGATGACTCTGTTCCATGGGTGCTCAAAGTGTTCTGTCTCTCCTATGGAGAAACCTTGTGTCCTGCACTCCAAATCCCAGTGTGTGCTGCTCACAGCAGGCGGCACGTGCCTGCATGGCCTTACAGCCCGCAGGGTCCTGTGGGAAAAGGGCTGCTTGTCTTTCCGCATAAAGACCCCATTATTACCAGGCAGGGCGTAAAGAGGAGGAACAAGTCTGATTACACAAAGGGCTAAACGCTCATTTGCACTATTTGGACATGGAGTTGCAAAAGGATAAACAAATAAACCCAGTGCCTAAGCTCTTTGACAGTGTGAGCTTTATTCCCAGTAGCTCCCAAAGGTCTTTTCAATATGTGGGTTAGTGCTACCGAGAGCCCTCTCTCTGCAGCAGCATCCAGAACTGGTCAGCAGGATGTGGCTCAGCACGTGCCTGGTGCTGTCACAGCCAGGACATGCCTTTCAGGGTCCTGAATGAGCCACACACAGTCAGCAAGCAGGAGAGTGAAGAGGGAATTTAGGAAGGCTCTGTCAAAGGCAAATCTGCTATCTGCCTTGCTAGACCACCATGAGTGGTCTACATAGTGCTCACAGTAAGTTGAAGGCTCCTAAGTGAAGTGTGTGCAGTTCATAGTCCTGTTGATGTGAAACCTGCAGTTTTTCTCTTCTTTTTAAAAAATGTGAGGACCAGCAGAAGTCAACCATGTAGGAGGAGATCTGTCAAGTGGAAGATTATGAATCAAAAGGCTGGAGGGGTGAGATGACACCCCTGATGTGAAGATGGGATGAGTGAATTGGTCTGCCAGGCAAGAACTGCCATGTTACACAAAGAGAGGAAGTGAGTTTGGGTTGGGGAAGTAATGGAAATGAGCTAAAATGGGAGAGGAGACCTGAGAGAAGCCCAGGAAGTGTTCTCCAACAGTAGAAGCTGGCATTAGATGTTCTCCGGGGAAAGCGTCTGGAGACACCCAAGGTCCCAAAACACTCAGGGAAAAGCCTCACTGTGAAGCATTAACTAGAATAACATTTTCCTATTCCCTGCTCTATGTTCCAAACATTGTAGTCTATTTTTAACGGTTATCTCAAGCAACCAGCTAAACTTATTCTTTGGATTTAAAAATTTTGTCCTGAAATAATGGCAGTGTCAACATGAGTTGGGCACTTGTATCTGCTGAACACCAGGCTCTGTCTGTTTCAGTGGTGGAGATGGACACCTCCAGGGCTTTTCTGACAAAATCCTTGTGTCCTCCAGGACAGAGTGGGACTGAACCCCTCCTGAGGTGCCACCTTTCTCAGGGGTCTGCTACAACAATGGGAAGCTTGGGCAGCCAAAGGTTTGTAGCATATAGGAGGTGTGCACACTGTCCACTGCAGGGGCTGTCCTTAGGCAGGTGACACTGAGCTGTGCTGGGTGACAGCCATGCACTTCACAGTGGTGGAGGTGAGATGTAGTGAAGGGAGGAGACCCTGAAGCCTGAAGAACCTGGGCTTTGCACACCCTTCCATGCTGAGTTATTGCCCCTGAGTTCTTCCACCACCCTGCATGGAGCAGTGGCTCAGAGCAGCCACAGCCATCAGTGTCACTCTGGGCTGGCAGGCCCTGGGGGCTGGGCTGCTGCTGCTGGTGTGAGGACAGGCTCTGCATGGAGAGCTGCTCCAGCGGCTGGCCTGCTGTGCAGGAGGCTAGAAATGGTGTCTTGGATGCACAGGTGCAAGAGGGAATTTCTCCAGACACAGCCAACAGTTGAGTTTGATGAGGTGTTAATTAGACCATTCATGCAGCCTGAGCTGTTGCAGAGCAGGCCATGTTAGCTACCTACTGCGTCTGCAGGTACAGGAATCCCAAAACTGCTCAGAATTTGCTCAGGGAAAAAAAATTATGGGATTCTAAGGAATTAACATAGATTTTAACAGCAGATCAGGAATCAGACACAAAGGTTAATGACTGGCTGGATAGCCCATTTGGTGCTGGAAGAGAAGAAACATGAGGGAAAGCTATCAGGAAGGAGAGATGCTAAAACATGCTAAAGCTCAGAACACGTGGTACAAAACTTAGGCTGGAATGTCTGGGTGGATTTGGCTCTGGGCTCTCATGATCCATTGTTCCTCAGCTGGTGTAGCCCAGTTTTTGCCGCAGGTAACTCAGAAGTTTCGGTGTGTTACCTCCACCATGGCAGGAGCTGCAGCAGTGCCTGCAGGGTAAGGGCTGGCAGGCACTTTTCCCCATCCTAGACTGGCTGTTGATGCTCTGTGGCCAGTTTAGGTCCTGAGACCGATGAGGCACCAGCAAAGTGAAAATCATTCTTGTCTGGAGCTACACTCTTTCCCTATTCCCCATCCCACAGATCTCAAAGTCACCAGATCATGTGGCTTTTTCTCTGCACTCTTTCCAGCCTCCTTGGCCTCTTTTTGCTACTGCAGTCACCATTGTGCATCCGCCCTCTGTTCACAGAGCCACATCACCTCCAGCAAGGTGGCAGAAGTAGGTGAGGAGGCTCCCAACTGTCAGTCTTCCCCTTGCAAGGCACAAAAATTTCTCATCCTCCATGATTTTACTGCCTCTTGCCCCTGGTCTGTAATGCCTGCAGAGACTTAACCACCCATCTGTTTCTCTGTGTCTCCTTTTGGTGATGCCATTCCACAGTGATCTGAAAGGAGCCCCTAAAGCTGAAGAACCACTTTTGCCAGGGGTGGTGAAGCCCTTCCTCCCAGCCAGCTGTGGATATGCCAAGACTGGGAGGGGGCATGTCTTAGTTATTTGTGGGCAGCCAAGTAGGGGACAGGTTAATACCTGACTCAGTCTTCAGCCTTGCTCCTTTCACCCCCAAATCTACCCCAAGCCAAGGTTTCTAGCACTTATCTGATAGAGAGAACTGTTATCTTACAGCTCATGAAATGGCACAAGTTGAACACTGGGGTTCCACCAGAGCAAAATCGAGGTGCTAAAAATGGGATAGACTTTGGTAATGTTATGATGATGACTGCCCTTGCCTTATGTCTCTTCCACCATGAGGATGAAGAGGGCTGTCTGTCTGTGCAGGTCAGCATGCCTCAGTCAGTTCAGTCAGTTTTTATCCAAATAACAGCCAAAGACAGTGTATAGACAGAGCTCGTTTGTTTAAATTCAAGCAAGAAGGAGGAATAAGTAACTGGAGTAGGTGGTATCTGGCAAAGGAAAGGGCTCTGGATGAATTTTAGGAATGAATGTAGGCATTTTTCCCGTCCTCTTGCTGACAAGGACTTCTGCCATACTCGACACAAGGGACTTGTAAACACCGCATTTTTAGAAGCTGTTTTGGCTGCTTGACTTTCTTTAAAAAAAGTACATCCTTGCAGTATTGTATTACACAAGCTACCACAAGGCTAGTGGCACAGACTGTACCAGGACACTCAACAGATCCAGAGCAGGAATTTTGTGCAAAAATTCAAGCCAAAGACAAGGAACTTTAAATTAATGACACAAAGGGAGGAAGAGGTCACTGCAGCATGAACTCAAGCTCTGGTAACATTGAACTTATGAGTGACTCAATTCATAAATACGTTGAAATGAGGTGTGAAGGATGTGATGACTCATTTTGCAGTTGGTTATATAGCAGGGTCAAGGAGCTGAGATATAAGCAAAAGATTTAGCTACTGCTCATGTAGGAGGAAAGAGTTAATATAGTTGTTGCTTCTGAAACTTAATTTGATTTCTGGAATGCCAGAATCACAGTCACCTGTATAGGAAAAACAAAATGGATAAGAAAAGACATAGATGAGATTATGGCACTGTGTAGGTAGGTACACATTGTACCTTCATTCTGATTACTATCTACAATCTTAGTAATTTCATCTCAGAAAAGATGTAAGAGAATCAGGAGATTACTGAGAGGAGCTGCGAATGTGCACAGTGTGTGATTTCTTCATATTTCTTCAGCTCAGAGGGAATGTTACCAAGGCCCAAGAGCCTGTGAGTGGGGTGGTTTGTCCACTGTGCAAAAAGAAGTTTGGAAGGAAGTTTTGGAAAGAAGAAGGAAGGTTATTCACATGGTATGCAATAGCATAGTGTCAGTAAGTGTCACAGGGTGTTGTGGAGGCTAGAGGTAGGTGAGTCCTAAAACCTTGAGTTACCCCCAAGGATATAAAGCTCTCTTTTTTGGAAGGCTTGTGCAGCTCTGCCACAGGTCAGGTTGGTTGAAGAAAGGTGACCAGATGGAGAATACAATATATCAGCAGATTTCTACCTAGTTCACACCAGGCTCTGCTCCCCAGAATGAAATTCCTTTCTGAAATACGGCACTGCAAGATAAAGGCTTTGCAGCATGTGGCATTAGTGGGGACTAGTACCTGCTGCAGGTATTCAGTTGTGCTGCTGGAGCATGAAGAAGTCAGTAAGAGAAGCCTGTGCTTTAGTGACCCTCACCAGCCAGCTTAGACTCAAGATGAAGTTGTTTCTACCCATCACTGTTGGCTCAAAGGGCAGAGATTTGCCACCCTGCTCTGGGGATCCACCAGGGCAGCACCACAACCACAGGCAGGCCAGTCTTGTTCCTACATTTGGGGCTTGTGCAGGGTAGAGACTCTGTTTTGTAGTACTTCAGGGAGTAGCAGATGAAATAACCCATGTTAGTGAAGTCCAGCACTCAGAACTCAGTCAGATGCTAAATCACTTGGGTGTCTCTGCAATAACAACTCGTGTCTTCATGCCAGCTGCATTCTTTGTTACAGCGTCAGGGTTTTTTGGGGTTTTTGTTTGGTTTTTGTATTATTTTTTTTAATTAAAGGATGACAATCTGCAATTACCTGCATGGAAAAGAGATTTCTGAATGTCTCTTTAATATATCAGGAATAAGCCTAGGAAGTTCCAGTGGCTGGCAGCTGAATCCAGACTCATTCAGATAAGAAATAATGTACTCGGAGGCTAATTAACCACGGGAGCAATTTACTTAAGGTTGCAGTAGGTGCTCCATGACTGACAGGTATTGAATCAGGACAGGAGATGTATTTCAGAGATTTGCCAACACTGGAGTGAAAGCTGTGGTCCTGGGAGATGTGGGTATGGGAGATGCTCTGGAAGAGGTCAGATTTGACCCACGATGTATCAGCACCATTTTGAGGTGCTGCAGCCCTCCTGTTCCCCGCCCCCACAGCTCATTCATGACCTGTGAGTCCCACCTTATGCTAGCATTACCATTACTGGGACAGGGCTGTGAACTGTTTGAGCCACTGAGCAGTGCTGAATTACATTTTTCTCAGTTCTAGCCCAACACAGGGCCCCACAGGTAGCAATGGTGGCATGGGATGCTGGCACAAAAGCAGCTGCAAGGGTAAGAAAATGGACATATCCCAGAGTAATGGGATGGGTTGGATTAAAAGGGAACTCAGAGATCATCCAGTTTCAAACCCCCTGCCATGGGCAGGGACACCTTTCATTAGACCAGGTTAGCCAGTACCCCATCCAACCTGGCCTTGAATACTTCCAGGGATGGAGCATCCACAGCTTCTTTTGTCAACCTCCTCCTTATCACCCTCACAGTGAAGAATTTCTTGCTAATACCTAATCTAAACCTACCCTCTGTCAGTTAGATGTCTTTTTATCAAGCTCAGTGACTTTCTCATCCTCAGTATCACAAACTCCCTACCCAAGCTTCCTATTCCTCCACAGGTCTCTGATGCATTCTGCTTTCCCATCTAGAAATGCTGTCCCAGAAGATTTTGAGGATTTTTCTTGAGGATTTTAACATGTGCCCAGGTTTCTGAAATCTTGAAATCCAGAGAGGGGTATTACATGGGCAAGCCCTGGGGCTGCCACCCCTCTGAATTATGGGGCAATGCCACAGCATTTGCCCCCATTGCCTGCGCAGCATGGGCTGAGCTTGCCCCACTGCTCCTGGGAGGGATTTAGTCCACATGTACTGCAGGGTCAATTGGTGCTCACAGAGAGACCCCGGCGTGTAGGAAAATGGCAGATTTACTGTGCCAGCCCAGCCCATCTGTGCAGCACATGTGCAGGGATCTGAGCTCTCCGAAAGCGTCTGGTTCGCTGTGCCTGCACCGTGCCGTGCACATGGAAATTGCACAGCCCAGGAAATCCCAAATAAAATGTGCCACCACTGGTCTTATTGACTGGATCTTCACTGGCCTCAAAATCTGTGGATGGAGTAGCACAGGTGCTGTAAGAATAAAGGGATTAGTTAAATCCCTATTCCTAAAACAAGGATATTTGGATACCTGTGCATTACTGCATCTCCAGCTGCCCTAGGCTTTCATCTCTTGCTGCTGCAGTACCACATTCTGGCTGCTGAGCTGCTCTAGGTTCCCTCTGGAGAGTACAGACCATTGCCCAAGACATCAGGGATGCTTCAGGAGCAACTCCACCTCCAAAGGCAGACTTGAAGAATTACCAGGAACTTGATCTTGTAAAAATCTCAACAAAAGGAAAAAGGAAGAAAACAGAAAAAAAGAAATACAGACATGGAAAAAGGAAATTCGAGCTAGATATGTATGCTTAATTATAAGATTTTAATATTACCAGAACTAACTGATTTATTTTGCTATTAAAGAGAAAGAATAGAAACACTAAGCAAGTCAGGGCTTTCCTGGTTTTGGTCTGCACTGTGCTGCCTGAGTGATGCCTGTGCTGTAGAACAGTTTGTCAGAAGCTTTTAACAAGAGGCAAAGTAGCTTCCTAGAGATGTGGGAGACATGGATATTTCGTTTGTGCTGCTCCAGGAGGTTATAATGAGGGTTTGCTTTGCTTTTCAGTCCCTGCTCAAAGACCACTGTAGAATGTGTGTCTTCAATGGGGCTGTAGACCCGATGGAAATGGCAAGGAAAATCATAGAGCTTCTTCCTCTAAGCTTGGTCTGCTCATGGTTTTGGTCTGTGAGGGGAGAGTGCCAAGCTGAGTCTGAAGAGGTGATTCAATAAAGCTCAGGATGGTTTATTTTCAGCCAGAATGTAAAGCATTTGAGGTTAGAAAACAAGTTGGGCCAATCTTCAAATCCAATTGCAGCATATTGATCTTCAAATCCAATACAGATTGTGTTAATAATTTCAGTTTAGAGTTCATTAGTTCACTCTTATAGACTTTGTGCATAACATTTTATGCAGCAGCCCCTGTACAGAGAATTTGAAACTTGGGAGCTGGTGTTTTTTTACTCTTTTGGCATACTTCTGCACACTTAGTTTTATACAACAGCGGAGTCTCCTCAGCAATATTTGCAAAACTGCCTTTTGGCCAGGTGACCAGTGTGAGTTGTGGGGAGCTCACACCTCTCCCTCTGGCTGGCCCAGCTGATATCCCCCCTCTGCTCAGCTGGGGAGGAACTGTCCCCAGCCATTGCAATGCCACCAGCCTTCCAGGCCTGACCCTCAAGAGAGATGTAAAACTATTTCAGAAAAGCTTTTACATCTTTTACAGAGCCTGGGAGCTGAGCTCAAAGCACTGCTGGGCAGCAGAACTGGGGATGCATCAGTTCTACAGGAGTTTACAGCATGTTATTGTTTTTCCATTTCTAATTGTATCTCTTCCCTCTCTGTCTGCAGGGATTTATTATTGCTGCCTTTGCCAGCATCCTCTTATGCTCCACGGGGTCCAGCTGCCCTTTTGTCCCAGTCTATAATTGACCATGGTCATTAATTTAAAGTCAGAATGATCGTTTCCAAGCTATATTTAGCCTGGAGCTTGCTGCTCTTGTTTCAGACCTGATTAGAGGTTCATGTGCCGGAAAGCTGCTGCTCGTCCCTGCCGTGACAAACACTCTGATGGTCTCTCCTCACAAACCTTCCCCTTCCCTACCCTGGGTCATGGGGCTCTCCTTGGGGTCTCTGGACCCAGCTCCACTCAGCCCCATGTGGAGTCAGGACAGCTGGGACATTGCTGCTGAGTTCCCGGGATCCTTGTGCATCAAAAGCAGCCCAAGAAAATACAGCATCATTTCCTTTCTCAGCATATTCATGAGCTCAAGCAAATGTCTCCTGTCATGTGTGTGCATTATCACTTCCAAAGTGCATCAGCCACGCAGTGCACGTTGCACTCCTGCACAGACAATGTGCCTGTCCAGTTGGAGTGTGCCTTCATGTGTTTCAATATCTGTGCCTCTTAAACATAAGAACCGAAGAACTGCTTGGGCTTCCTTGTGGGAGCTGCAGTTTTCCAAAGTGCAGTTTGGATTACTGGGCTGGGGAACCAGGGAGAGCCCCTGCAGCTACCACCTCCTCCTGTGGTGGTTGTATATGGAACCCAAGATTAGGAATTGCTTTGATTTTTGGGACTGGCAGCGTGAGCAGCTGGACCTGTGTAGCCTCAAGACTGACTCAAACAGGAGCTGTCTGGAAGAGGTATTTTTTTATTCAGGTCAGAAGCCATCAGGAGAATAATACCCATATGTGACTGACTTTAACCTTGTCCATGGAGGTGCTGTGGTTAGGCATAGGATTGGAATAAACCAAAAGTGCACCTGGGTCAGAATCCCATCAATTTGCTAATAGAAAATGCCAAAAAAAGAGTCAAAAAAAGGAAAGCACTTAGCAGTATTAGTCCAGCTTTTTCCTCCAAGGCTCAGGAGCTTCCTGAGCAGGAGGTGGCATTTTTGCACCTAATGGCTTTGCTGGGATTTATTTCCATTTTCTTCCATTTTCCAGTCCTTGCTTGAATCCAGGCAAAGAGTTCCTCAGATTAAGTACATATTGGGGGCTGAGAAGTATCTCCTTTTAAGATGGACATTTAAAACATGTTCTTTAATCACTATTGAGAGTTGTTAAACTCACAGAACTTAGTACATATCTGAAGATCTTGTTCCTGAAATGCTGTTGTGCTCTGAAAACTCTCCCTACCTGCTCCATAATGATGCCCTTAGCTCTGCTGCTGGTTGGGTTTCACTTAGTTTTTCTGAGCTGAGCTTGATAATTTGGATTAGGTAGAATTTATTCCTTCTATTTAAGGACACAGACACATATTTGTGGGTACAGTGGTGACCTTTGGTATCTCATGATGTAGGATGAGCTTAGGTTGTTTTAGGATTTCCCCTGTGACAACACTGGGCTTATCTGGTTTCTTCCTCTGTTTCCCATAGGTTCATGAAAGTGGCTGGCGGCACGGTGGATGCTGTTACCTGGCAACAGTAGGTATTCACCTTTCCTTCTATTTTCCAACACTCTGCAGTGATCACAGATGCTGGGAACAGAATTGATGAGCTCTCTGGGTATCAAAGGGCAGGTGTGCTACAGCCACCTCCACTGTCCTGCTGAATTCAAACAGGTGAAGGAGGCTCTGCCCTTCTTTCTCGAGCCTCTCAAACAATTATAGGAGTGGGTGTAATAACCTTTACCTCTGCAGCTGAGACACAGGATAAAAATACCACTGCCTGCATGTCTGGCCTGCCAGATTGCTGGAAACAGAGCCCTGCACTGGACTGCTGAGTCTCCACAGGCAGCTGGGAGGACAGGCAGCTCCAGGGGTGGCCTGGGTAGGGACAACAGGGAGGCAAAAGCCACATGTGACAGATTCATGGGACTATCTGAAAGCCCTTTCCCTTTCACCCCAGTCACTGTCTCCTCAAGCCCACTGGCCTGAATCTAAACTGGTTCATCCAGACAAAGGAGAGGAAGCTTAGTCCAAAGGTAAACTCAAAATGCCCCAGCCCCCACTCTGCTTTGTAAGGGTGTCCACAGAACCCTTGCTGTGTCCTACATGCAGGTGGAACCCCAGGAGCAGATATCAGTTGAAAGGGGATGAACATCCAAGATCCTCACCCAGCTGAGGCTGAGAGAGGTGCTGTTGCCTGTTTTTCCTCCTGATCCTATAGATGCTGCATTTCAGAGGGGCAAAGGATGCTCTGAGCTGTAGCACTGAGTGTAGCCAATACCATGCGGAGGGAGAGGTTTTCTTATTTGAGGGAAACCCCAAAATCATCTTTTTCTTCCTCTTATTTCCACCTGCCCCAGTTTGGATGCGGTGGCCAGAGGCAGGGTCCCCAGCAGGCTGTGGCTCTCAGCAGTGGGAGTGCAAATGCCAGGCAAGCACAACAGTGACCATCAAAACTTGTAGCAAGAGGATTTGTGGGGCAGTCAAGACTCTCTCCTGTCACAGAAAGGACACATTTCAGAGACAAGTATTCACTGGAGGAAAAAAAATATGGTGAGAGCACCCTGCTCTCAGAAAAAGTGGATTTGCTGTCATGCTGGGTTAAACTTCCCATGCAGGACACTGGCCTGAGCATGGGAGCCAAGGTCTCAGGTCCAGGGTGTGCTTCTGAGTGCTGCTCACAGGTCTTGTTCCCAAGCTGATTCTTCATAATGACCCTTCAGGAGGTGCTCGGGCTGCTTTGCTGAAGTGCAGTAGTGGGGCTTGTAAACCCATCAGCTGTAAAGGCCGTTTGGAGACCTGCTCTTAAGTAGAGTTCTGTGGGCTTTAACATATGAGGTTTTCTTGCAAGTGCACCCGTGGTCTCTGTGTCAGTGTGTTAACCTTGGAAGCTTCTGCAGAAGCAATTGTTGGCATCTTAGAGGGGTTTATAGCACCAGACACGAGCAGCAACCTGTAAGTCCCCTTCCTAGAGCTTGGCTTGTCTCAGTGTGCTTGCCTGGGTGTTTAGCTCCTTGGGTTTTCCTGCCAGGCAGCAGCAGCTTGCTGCAGTGGGGACAGTGGGGTAGCAGAGCAATTGGAGCAGGATTTCAGTTACTTACAGGCTCATGCTGTGCAATGATGATCTATGTCTCATCTGGGAATTTGCTTTTCATGATTACACGATGTGCTGATCGCATTTACTTAGTCCAGGAATTTGCTTTCTGCAACAGGGCTTGATGGCTGGGCCAAGCCCTTGGATGAGTTGAAGGAACAAACTTCCAGGCTTCAGATGTGGAGTTTCATCTGGTGTGCAGGGAATCTGCCTGCATGGCTGCTTTGAAACCTTTTCTTACAGGATCAGGGGGAAGTGCTTCTCAGGTCTGGTGCTGAAGCAGCAACCTGTGGCTGGGAGGGCTGGTGCAGCTCCCCACAAGGGTCAGCAGAGCTGAGCTGCTGCCTGCTGACCCATTTTCCCTGCAGTGTTCCTGCTTCTCGCCCAGCCAGGGTTTGCAGCTCTGGAGATAGCACCCGTATGTGATTGTGAGGACTGGCAATGGCCACAGCTCTGAGCTGGGCTTCTGTACTGTTTATGAATAAATGTCAAAACAGTGTCTCATCCCTCTGCTCCAAACAGCAAAACAAAACAAAACAAGTTCCTTTGTATCCAAGAAGAAAATTATTAGCAGGAAACTAAACTGCTGTCTAATTTCAAGTATGAGTATTTCAGTTCCAAACCCTAACATTCTCCTGGGATATTGGTTATAAATTTGTCAAATCTGTTATTCCTTTGAAAAGTCTGTGCTCAATCCAGAAAGGGAATTGAGAAGGGATTATATTGCAAGGAGCCCTATTCTCTGTGTGAAAACAGAATATATCTGAAATATGATTGATAGAAAAGTGACACTGGGTAGAAATAAGCAGCTCACCAGTGAGCTTCACTAACTCAACTGAGCATGGTTTCACTTACATACATAACATAACTCAGCATGTGTGCCTCCCTCTTCAGAAGTAAAGTGTTGCTGGGAGGGATGTGTGAATGGCTTCAAAGTGCTCAGGGAATTTCCTCTAAAGGAGGGTGTGACAGTGGCTCCACGAGTTTTGGCCTTTCCCTGGTGATTTAGATGGTTCTGCTTGGTTATGAGTAAACACAGACCCCATCAGTCTTTGGATGTGGGTTTCCACTGTTCAGAATCCTCCCCACAGCCATCTCTTTGCTCTGCCCTGGTGTCCTCACACATGGTGAAGACTCACTGTCCACTTAAACCTGCAGCTGTGCCCAGTTCCATCCCCAGGCATATTCTCTCAGTTTGTACAACTGGTTTTCCATTCCAAGTCTTGCACACAGCTCCAAGTTTGTCATGCTTGATCCTTATGCAATGCTGCCTCTGAAGCACAAATCGCTGTTACTTATGGGGAAAGTAAACGTTTGCATCTTCAAAACAAGTGGACAAGGAG